>JALIZF010001783.1:0-600000 GCA_029948255.1 Telmatactis stephensoni
CCCCCCCCCCCCCCCCCCCCCCCCCCCCACACACACACACACAAAAAAAAAAGCAAACCTCGCTGGAAATACAAGTTTTATTTGAACAATTAATTATATTATTACTATATTATATATTAATTTGCACGTGAGAAGTGCTGATATCACCGTCCTTATTTAGTCAACTCGGAAAACACTTATTTTAGTGGTGGTTTCACAAATATGTACAGTATGCCGGATTTGATCGGAAACTGTGGCCATCGCACACCCAAAATAGGTCATTTAAACCAAAAGTTGACTGCTAAATTACGAACTTTTTATGTTTGAAATGTTTTTAACGAAGAATGCTGTTATCATATTTCAACGAGGTGGCTATCATTGTGTTAAATCTTTGACCTGATAATTGACAGGATTTGGGTGAATAGTAACTCATTGACGAGCGTGACTAAGTGGTGATTGACAGGTTTATCAAGTTCACTATTACTTTCATTATGTTTGTCTGTAATATACCTAGCGAGGAACTTCGCTCTAGTATGAGTTCCCTTATGGATACTGATGATCAAGATTCTCATACATTATTGGCCCCAAAAGGTAAGCCAAGAAATCATAAGTTAGCTGAAGAATCGTCTGTTTACTTTGCTTTACAGTTGAAACGGTGTTGCATCTCAAGCCTTAGACAAATACGAAACATTCATTGTATGTGATGTAATAGCAATCAAAATGCTAATATTCTGAAGCTTTATTTCTCTGGATAACTGTGTTTATAGCCAGTTAGTGATGCTTCCAAGACTTTGAAATAACAGACCCTACATTTTCTCGGCTATATCGGTATGCACAGTTCCAGTCGGTAGTTATCAACAAGTCGAGGCTCTATTCAAGATTCTATTGTAATATTTAATAACAAACACTTTAAGCAATATTCAGCAAAGAATTAGTTGAACAGAGAGGCAGAATTTGCGTGTTTGAGTTTACTTTTAGCATATTATTTTCTTTGTGGATATATGCTGAATTTTATCGACTGACCTTAACAAATCGATGATAGGCATTGGTAAATCCTCCTCATCCCCTCCCCGTTGAGGTAACTAAACTGCTTATTCGCTTCAGTAAAGCAAACAGCTAAATTTATATCGAAGGAATGAGCCGGAAATCGATGGTTTTTTCGTCATAACAATCGGTCAAGAAAGAGTCGACTCCTATTTCCTCTTCAAAACGGACACCAAAGGACGGAAGATAAATTTTGTTTATAAAACAATAGGTGCCGTTTTATAGAGGTTTACAAGGAATGTATAGAGAATCAAGCTATCGCGACAGGCCTGGGACCGGTCACTAGATTTAATCCTGGGTTAACGCTAATCGTCGTCTTTCGAACAACCAGGCCCTGTCTGTTATAGAGCTGAGGGGTGTTCGCATTATTGAGGTGTCCGTCGGGATGGAGTTAAACGGCCAAAAATTTTACCGTTAGGCGTAGGGGAAAAAAACAGTGTTAACCGTAAGAAAAGTTATTCATCAAACTTTTTAGCGACAATTTTTCATTTTGAAAGTACTGTACTAAGAACAGTTGTCAAAGTCTGTTTTTGTGGCTTGTTACCGAAAAATGGAGGCGCTGATTTTTTTGTGGTAAAGCAGAAAAGTACTGTGATGTTTTATCACCCTAAGGGCCTGATTATATGAACCGGGCTGACCCGGTTAAGCGGGCTGACTTCTTTTGTTTTGTTGCCCCAAGGGGCAACCGCATGTAACCGGGCCAGCCCAGTTCATATAATCAGGTCCTAAATGTATTATTCAACAATGAAAATAAATTTTTAACCTTCAAAAACAACGAAAATTAATTATTAACCTTTCTGTTAGCCGTAACGGGAAGAAATTCATCGTTACCGTAAAAAAGTCAAAAAATAATATTAACCATTTTACTGTAAAAGCCACCACCCCATTGAGACCGTCATAAAAGCGAATTAATTTAGTTTGATGTACAGCTATAAGTTCTATAGGTGGTCTTAAGGTTGGTCTCTCTTTGCTGTGATATTTATTCAATTCTTCATTCTTTCTTCAATTTCATTTTTTATTCATTCATGCATTCTCCATTCATTTATTCATTCTTCATTTATCTACAGCGATTTGCAAAAATATGTAAATTTAAATATACGGTCTATATATAAAGAATCGTAGAAATAATGGAATATCTTTCCTGATATTATGTATCATGAAGTCCTAATGCTTGGAAAATAGAGAGAAATATCAACGAAGCTAACTCATAATTTCTAACTATATTCACTGATTTAAATGTATATATTTTTGTATTTTGTATGACTTTTGTATTCTGTATATTGTATTCATCGCTGTGTACTGCATGTTACTAGCGATGATGATTTTATTTCCATTGTAAAATAATCGTTGAGAATTACAGTAATGGCAATGTTTTTCTACTTGGAATGTTCGTATCATTCGTTTCGAACTTTACTTTTGCATTACTTCTTTTCTGTAAGTACCTAAGGAAGATAAATGTAGTACAGGCCCGCTCTCCGGGGTAAAACGGAGTCCTGACGAACTTGCCTTGCGTCACATGTACCAATCAGGGAAATGGTTAAAAAGCCAACACATCATTTCGTTTATTCATTTCATGCCAAGTAAATATTATTCAAGTTTGGATATTCGAAATGAGCATTGTATCGTGTAACACTTTAGACTGTTGTTTTTATTCCCTGCCATCGCCGTCCTGTATGGTTGTCTATTAGAAACCTTAAGCAACCACGACTATAGCGGCAGGGAAAATGGGACGTCAAAATGACTTTTTCTCTCATTCATTTAAAATTGCCTTCAAAAAGTGTTGAAATGAATGATCATAGAGAGCTTAAGCTTCACGTAGACGGGAAACGGCAGACGGCAGAGTGGATCACGCAACCTCGGTTGTAGTTTCTCCTCCTCCTCCTCCTCCTCCTCCTCCTCCTCCTCCTCCTCCTCCTCCTCCTCTTTTTCTTCTTTGCGTCTAGCGTTGCCGTTTTAACGCGAATCTGAGTCATTTCAAGTTCGACGTAAACGCTTGAAGTTACTCTCACATTTACGTGCAAAATGCGTCTCGCCATGCGCGAAAGAAGGAAGTCATGTGATTCTCTCTGCCGTCTGCCATTTCGCGTTTACGTGAAGATTTAGCTCTCTAATCAAGAAGAAACTTTCTGGCCGAACGGGTAATAAACTGGTTTATGTCTTTAAGTTTCCGTTTTTAGTCCAGCAATATGGTGCAGAAAAATGGCCTAATTGTTCACTTTGAGGTAAAAGCACCAAATTTGGCACAGTTGTAGTATTTGATGTGCTGATTAATTTAAGCTATGGATCCCACCTGAATTCGTCCAGGGGGGGTCAAATTTGACACTTAGGGGGGTAGGGTAGGTCAAATCTACCTAAAAAAATTTAAAATGCAGGCAACACCACCCACACAGTGCAAAACATACCAAAAGTTTGCTATTGGATCTCTTTGTTAAGTCTAGCTATGGATCCATCCAAGATTCGATCAGGGGGGGCTAAATATTTCACTTTGGGGGGTAGGGTAAGTCAAATATACCTAAAATAATCAAAAATGCAGACAACACTACCCGGACAGTGAAAAATATACCAAAAGTTTGCTTTTAGATCTGTTTGTTAATTCTAGCTATGACACCGTCCAATTTTTTATCAGGGGGGTTCAGTATCACACTTATGGGGGGTAGGGTAAGTCAAATTTACCTAGGCTAAAACAATCTAAAATGGAGACAACACCACCCAGACAGTACGAAACATGCCAAACGTTTGCTATTGGATCTGTTTGTTAATTCTAGCTATGGCACCGTCCAATATTCTCTCAGGGGGGTCTCTCTGGGGGGAGCTAAATGGTGCACTTAGGGGGGTAGGGTAAGTCAAATTTACCTCAAATAATTTAAAATGCAGACAAAACTACCCAGACAGTACGAAACATACCAGAATTTTGCTATTAGATCTGTTTGTTAGTTCTAGTCATGGTTCCACCCAACAGTCTACCAGAGGGGGGGGATGGGTATCACACTTATCGGGGGTAGGGTAAGTCAGATTTACCTAAAACAACTGACCTAAAATGCAGACAAATTAGCGTCGCACTCAGCTATGCCTCATGCCGCTCTTACGTTTGTTAAGGGATCTTTATATTTTCTCTCGTGCGCATCTATCACGCCACAGGCGTGTGGCTTTCTGTAGTCTAATTGATAAATATATAGGTAGAAAAATGTGAAGGACCTTGTTTAACATCAATAGTTTCTTTAGTTGAGCTAATCTGTTAGATCTGTTTGTTAATTCTAGCTATGATACAGCCGAACATTCTAACAGGGTGTAAAATGTTCACTTAGGGGGGTAGGGTAGGTCAAATCTATCTTATAAGATAGTAGCCCACTTTCGATATAGTTGAGTTGAGTTGAGTTGAGTTCGTTGAGTTGCCGCACACAAAAGAATCAGTGCTCGACCAAACAAATGTTCAGTCGCTCACCACTAAGCAATATTCCCCAGAGCCTCGAACTGATTCTTTTGTGTGCAGCAACTCAAACATATATGTCGAAAGTGGACTATTCAAAACACAGAAACTAATATTATCCAGACAGCCCCAAGCATACCAGAATGTTTTATTAGATCTCTTAGCTTCTGCTTATGTGGCAAAAAGTTGTCTTGGCTAACCAAGACAGCCCTGCCCCGAGTTACCCTGGGCGAGATGAGTTTTCGTATATTTCTCCTTCGACCAGTTTACATGGAGAATTTAACTCATAACTCGCAAATTTAGCTAAAAACGCGAAATACAGGTAATTGTAACGAGAAAGTGTCAAAAGGTACCAGCAGATTAATTAATGAAGAGATCGGCTGATTGATATTTGGTACAGATCTCCCAAAATATTCTATGTTCTATGTTGAAGGTCTCCAAGACAGTTTTCAGTTCTATGAATATAGCCAAAAGAGCATAGATAAGAGAGGGAAACTGTTAATGGGGCGCGCGCCATGATGATTCCCATATGCGCTATTTTTAGTAACCGGATGCAGTTTAATTTTTGTCTTACCCTACTCACGTGCGTCGAAAATTTGAATGAGTGGAATTTGCCAATTTGAGCTTCATGAAATCACACAAACGATACTAAATTTATTCTAGATCCCACGAAAAAGCCATCTCATGAGCTATTAATAACATACATAAAAAAGATTTTCTCATGGAAATGAGCGAAAATGTTGGAGTAACTCTAAGCAAGCGTTCGATAACGTGTGATGCATCAGTAGCGCGTGCATTTCCGCTAAAATTTCTTTCAAAAACACAAAATCCTCGACGTTTTTGCCTCTTTTTTCCATCAAAATCATTCGTTGGTTAGCAAAAAGTACACAACACACCTTTGATGCTAGATAATATGAACAACAGCAGAACTACAGTAATAACACTTTGATTGAACGCTGTTTTTGAAAACACAAATCTGCACCAAACGGTTCTCTGGGCCCGGAAGTGTCAAATTATGACGCACGGGAGTAGGGTAAGATGAAAATTAAACTGCATCTGGTTACTAAAAATAGCACAGATGGGAATCATCACGGCGCGCGCCCCATTAACAAGTTTCCCTCTTATTTATGCTCTCTTGATAAAGCTCTGGTGAGCTTCACACTGACAAGGCCTCTGCTTTGAAGCTAGATAGTAATTTTTCAAGATTTTTCAAAAAATCCCTAAAACAAACTTTCTTTGGCTATATTTTTTTTGCTTGATATTTGTAAAGAATTATTACCAGAGCCTCGTTCTCGATGGTGAGTATGACGTCACATTAAGAATGCGATCTAGCTATGGCAGACAAGATTTTGACGATTTTTAGACAAAATGTAGATGCAAAAGTTTATTCTTTGAAACCAATGTTTGATAGTGAACTTTATAGCCTATTAAGCTTATAACACACAGCAAACACGTTAAGATTTTCATAAGACTAGCATTTTAATAATGCAGTACTCTTGGGTAAGCTCAGTGCAGGTGATATGGTGGCACTTGATACACTGTACCATTTCAGTCTGTTATCAAAACTATGTAACCATGCTGCCCGAATGAAAGCTCAATCTTAAACTGTAGGCTTCCTGGAAGATTAGCTCAGCTAACGAAACTATCGATGTTAAACAAGGTCCTTCACATTTTTCTACCTATATATTTATCAATTAGACTACAGAAAGCCACGCGCCCGCGGCGTGATAGATGCGCACGAGAGAAAATATAAAGATCCCTTAACAAACGTAAGAGCGGCATGACGCATAGCTGAGTGCGACGCTAATTTGTCTGCATTTTAGGCCAGCTGACTTACCCTACCCCCCATAAGTGTGATACCCATCCCCCCCCCCCCCCCTCTGGTAGACCGTTGGGTGGAACCATGACTAGAACTAACAAACAGATCTAATAGCAAAATTCTGGTATGTTTCGTACTGTCTGGGTAGTTTTGTCTGCATTTTAAATTATTTGAGGTAAATTTGACTTACCCTACCCCCCTAAGTGCACCATTTAGCTCCCCCCCCAGAGAGACCCCCCTGAGAGAATATTGGACGGTGCCATAGCTAGAATCAACAAACAGATCCAATAGCAAACGTTTGGTATGTTTCGTACTGTCTGGGTGGTGTTGTCTCCATTTTAGATTGTTTTAGCCTAGGTAAATTTGACTTACCCTACCCCCCATAAGTGTGATACTGAACCCCCCTGATAAAAAATTGGACGGTGTTATAGCTAGAATTAACAAACAGTTCTAAAAGCAAACTTTTGGTATATTTTTCACTGTCCGGGTAGTGTTGTCTGCATTTTTGATTATTTTAGGTATATTTGACTTACCCTACCCCCCAAAGTGAAATATTTAGCCCCCCCTGATCGAATCTTGGATGGATCCATAGCTAGACTTAACAAAGAGATCCAACAGCAAACATTTGGTATGTTTTGCACTGTGTGGGTGGTGTTGTCTGCATTTTAAATTGTTTTAGGTAGATTTGACCTACCCTACCCCCCTAAGTGTCAAATTTGACCCCCCTGGACGAATTCAGGTGGGATCCATAGCTTAAATTAATCAGCACATCAAATACTACAACTGTGCCAAATTTGGTGCTTTTACCTCAAAGTGAACAATTCTTGCACCAAATTGCTGGACTACATGCCACGAGGGTTTTTTTCTCCGGGTTCTCCGGTTTTTCGCCCTCGGCAAAAATCAACATGTTAGTTGAGTGATTACATGCAAAATTCTTAATGTAGAGGTAGTGTGTGAGAGAGTACAGTGTCCCCCAATTAGTGCGCAAGCGCTAGAAGACTTGGACACTTAAACAAACAGTTATTTTTAAAACTATTATTTTGACCACAGACATGGCTGCCGTGAAATCCCTCCATATAGAAATAAAAGCTCTAAATTACAAAGATAGTAATATACACTCAACGAAAGTATCTTATAAGCCAAGTACAAGGCGGTTTACGGCGCGCGATTTTTAGAGGGCTGTACTCGTGGGGTGGTCCCATATCTACAGGGTTATTTTTTGTAAATACACAGCCCCTGCTCAAATTAGCCCCCTCATGGTTATTCGACCATTTGCAGTCCCTATCGAAGGCCAGGTACGTCTTGAAACATCTAGTTGTATTTTTTATTCTGAAAATATATTAATTTCGAGAGGCCGCTGGAGAAATGAGAAGGACGAGTGAGTTTCCAAGGATTCCCACAACAAAGATGATGACATATACAATCATCATGATTTTCCAATGCAGACTTTTTACATCTTTCCCATCTGTACTTACTTTACTGCTGTTGGTCCAATTCATATTTGCTTGGTTTTGAAGTTTACATCTTTTGCGAGACAGGAACTACTAAATTGGAATATGATATCTACAAGGAGGCACGAAGTCTTCTTCTGACATAAAATTCTATTTAACAAATTGAAGATGGTTTTGAGTTGTCTGTCCTCTTATTGACACACTCTTGACGTCATAAAATGTTCAAAACTCAAGTGGAATCACGAGCGCAGCGAGTGGTTTCACTGCAAAGTTTTGAACATTTTATGGCGTCAAGAGTGTGTCAATAAGAGGACAGACAACTCAAAACCATCTTCAATTCGTTTTTTACAACAATTATTTGAGATAAAAGTTAAAAAATCCTTTTCAAACGGGGCAACAGAACTAGCGCGCGCGCTGAAACGCGTCAGCAGTGTGTCTGTCCTCTTATTGACACACTCTAAACAACCAATCAGATCGCGAGATTAGTATCAAGTGTTGTAAAAATAATTTTATAGTTAGAGCAGCTGTTATGATAAAACCGTACATTGCTTTTTGCTTGTTTGGCCATATAAGGTCAAAGGACAATATTTGGTTGACATTGATGACAAATGTGCAACATTTGATATAGAAGAAGAAGGAGAAGAAGGAGAAGAAGAAGAAGAATGAAGAAGAAGAAGAAGAAGAAGAAGAAGAAGAAGAAGAAGAAGAAGAAGAAGAAGAAGAAGAAGAAGAGGAAGAGGAAGAGGAAGAGGAAGAGGAAGAAGAAGAAGAAGAGGAAGAGGAAGAAGAAGAGGAGGAGGAGGAGGAGGAGGAGGAGGAGGAGGAGGAGGAGGAGGAGGAGGAGGAGGAGGAGGAGGAGGAGGAGGAGGAGGAGGAGGAGGAGAAGAAGAAGAAAACAATGATGATGATGTGGCGATGATGAAGAAGATAGACTGTGTAGATTTCAGTTGTCGAGCCGCCAAAAATTCTCAATTTACATCCTACAGAATAGAATGACTAATCGGCATGATAATAGAAGCCAGCTTCAGTAGAATGTTTAATTCAGTAATATCTCAGCCAATGTTCAATTTACGGCATTGACTTACGTAATTATATCAATGACACTGTCTCCAACGAGTTCCTACGCTTTGCGTAAATATCATCGTCATCTTGTTTTACGTTCATTTTTACGCAAAAAAAATATTGACGGCAGATGGAATGCATCCAACGTTTTATTAACACTTTTAAAAATTATTACAAGTTTTTTAACTATCTATTATAATAAAAAAAATGCTAGAAATTGAAATATACAAAATCCTCGAGTCACTCATTTATGAAGTATATATATACTGGCTGACAGTAGATCGATCATTACAGTTGTTGTTTCTGTGCTATATATATTAACTGTACGATGATTAAAAAAGTTGTCTTGATATAAAAACATATTTGCTACGAGAAAACGATCGTCATTGTCAAAAGGATTTTTCTTGGCTGAATGGGATTTTGTTTAATTTGTTATTCTATTGATAATTTTCGTTTACCTAGATAAATATATATACATTACAAGTCAATTAAAACTTGTGATAAAAACATCAAATAATATTCATATTCACACAATTCCACTCCACTGGCTCCCTGTTGCTTCCCGGATTCAATGCAAGATTCTGAACCCGGTTGTTCGAAAGACCATCAGCGTTGACCTGACAAGAGATTTAAGAGAGCGAAGTCTGCGATGTTTGCGGCGATTAAGGCTAGTACGTACTAAACGCGAACCTCGCACAGACATCAATACTGAGTTTCGACGCTCGATCTTTTAGCATTTATGGTCTCTTGTTCAGGATAAAATCTAAAGAAAATCATTCATTTTAACCCAAGATTAGCATTAATCGCCCTTCGAACAACCGGGCCCTGGTCATTACATTCAAAGTGAGTTCATGGATTAGCGTCATTGTACCTGAGAGACCTGGTACGGCCCTGTAACAATACCCGCTATAGTCTCCACTCATCAATTCCCATCAATGTCCTTAAAAACCCTTGTTGGAGATCGATCATTTACTGTATCAGCTGTAAAACTACAAAAACCCTATTGATACATAATTCAAGCTATTGTTTAATATTTTTACATTTCAAATTTTACTTCAAGTTTCATTTTTAATTGTGAAGCGCATTTGAACATTTTATGCTATTAATTTACTCTATATAAATGTAGCTGACTATCGACATTAAATAGCTATTTCCAATAGCCAGTTGCAAAATAGCACTATTAAACAATGGAAAACAAAGGATTTATACTCTTTAGTACTAGTTAGATTTTGTACTTTTTCACGGGTTAAAGTGCGATCATTCTATCTAGCCGTCCTTGTGTTTCTTGGTGTATTCTTAGTTTGTCCATAACTATAAATAGTTGATAACTAATTATAAATACTATTACGCGCTAAATAGTTAGTAGTTGTTTCACGGATATACGGTGTGCACTCTATCTAAGGATCATACAAAAACGCAATGGGTAACCTGACATTTATCCTTCTCCACACTCGAATACCAGTCGTTTCATCACATATTTTCACCAACGCTTTATGGGTATAGTACACAGCACGACAGAAATGCTGACACTCACTGCACTCAGCCTTCACGATGTGCCTGGGAGACCTGGAGGACTCTTTGTCTTTGGTCCATCGCCACGGACACAGACTGGTGCCTACTCTATTGTTCTCATTTTGAACTGCAGCATTGACGTCACGTCTGGTGCGACGGGGAATCTTCAAAATTCTTGCAATGCGTGCGACATTGAATTTCTCCACAAAGTAATAATGTCGACGAATATGTCTAAACTTTTGTTTAGGAGTGAGTCGTTTATTTTTGACACATCTTCCACCCTCGGCTAATAGACATGCGATGCTTAACACCAACAGACCAAGGAAAATCTAAAAAGTTATGAAAATAAGGTTTTGAAACAAAAACAAAAATGAAAGAGCACTAAGAGAGATTGCATGGAAAGTTAAGTTTGAGATAGTTCAAACGAAAAAAATATTAACAAACTACAAGAGTACAAGCAATTACGATTACCATGACAGAGCTCGCCATTTCTATCCTTTACACGTCTTTCCTTTGATGATAATTTCTCTGCAACTTAAACTGAATAAAGGTTTGAAGAACTTCTGAAATAATTTGATCGTGTGTCAGTATCAAATGATTTGGCCATGTGGCCTTTTATAAGCCTGCATCTCAAGATTTCGAGACGGAAATCAGTTTACTTTTATTCATTACGTCTCTTACAGGAAATCCGATTGGTTCCTGCAATTGTAATTTCCCAAAATTACTCTACACAAGGAATCTCTGCAGGGAATTAATCTCCACAACTGCTGATCCCTAAAAGGACTTCTCTAATAAAAAAGTTAAATGAATATAAAACCATATAAATAAGTTGTTTGATTCAATACTATTTGAGTGAATCCCTAATAAGCCTTTTTGTCCAATTTACAAGTTTATAACCTTCGTATTGTTGATGTTGACGTAAATACGGAAAAAGACGTCAACACCGAGTTTTGCTTAGCAGGGGGTTTCCCGTTTTCGCGCCATTTTTGCCAGTCGTATTGTGGCAACAAACGCAGATGAAAAACTTTTCAGTTTTAGTATAGAGTGTTGTATATTATAGATTTTTAAAGTTGGAATTTTGGAATAAATAAATTAAAAAGCAAAATTAAACAAGGACGACTTTCTGAGCCACATGTAAAAGCTAAGGTACGTGCTTCCACACAAAGTAAGTATAAAGGAAGGGACTTTCCCTTCTCTCTGAACTATTGTTCTAGATAGATGAAGGCCCTCAACCTTGGCATTAAGTTGGCAAGCATGCTAGCTAAATTTCTTTTTCTGTGTGAAGCCACACATTAAGACATTAAGGTTTTACTTAAACAAATAAAAGAGCCTTTTATTCAATTTATTTGTATAAAACGTATGACAGCCCTCGGCGTTTAACTGTTCATCTTTCTCTACGTCGATAAGAGTATAGCATCAAGTATATGTAATTTGCTATTGTTGGTATTGTTGTAATTTCATTTTCACGAAAAGTCACAGTCCCGGCTTTTGTTAGATGAATTGAGCTGCTTTAACGGATGAGAAACGGCAAGCATAAAAATAGAAAACCTGCAAAATGATACTCTACGACTTGTTACGAAAAACTAACTAATGCACTCAAAAAAACGTCAACTGAGTGAATTTGTTCATTGACTTTTAAAGTTTATTACTAAGGAATATAAAACGGCCGCGCGTGTCTCTATACTGCGATATAAACACGATGCGTGGGAGATGTAGAGCATAAGAAAAGCAAGCTGACACTATTGAAAAATGTCTGCGCATGCGTGCATATTACGATGTTTTCTTAAGAAATGTGTCAGTTCTAGCTTGAAATGAAATGCTCGTGTTCTCGATGTATACATTGGATTTCTCTGGTATACTTTAATTTGTGAGACTTTGATTTCGCATTAGTGAAGACATTATGTGAATACTGGCCCTAAGTTTCAAGAATTGACCTGAAGCTTTGACATTTTGTGAAGACCATTGTTGAAGGCAAGCGTAAAAGCGAAATTTGCTTAAGTTTACAAAAGCGCGAAGACGTGACTATGAGCATGCGCAGACGATTTTCACTAGTGTCAAGCAAGCTGAAAAACTTGAGGCGTAGCCGAGTATTTCTCTTACGTTTGAGTGCTCTCCCATTACATTTTTATACCACAGCACAGGGAGTCCAAGCTCGATATTTGCATATCATAGTAAATGTATGTCAATCATCCTTCCTTTTTTTCAAAATTTTCTGCCATTTGCATGGTAGCCACATGCATGGTAGCCAGCCAATCAGCGCTCGCGTACTATGCCAAATATTTTATAATCAAGTAAATATGAAATAAATTACACATCTTGATAAAAGCAAGATAATAGATTGTATAGTGAATATTGTATAGTTTTTATTACAAATATATTTGTTTACTCTTGTTTGTGAAACAACATTCTGTCTGAATAAAGCTTTGAAGGGTTTGGCTCCAAATCTATTTTTAGAACAGAACAAATAACGTCACGAAGTGATTCATCATACTAATGTTTTTGAACTGAAACCAATTAAGATAATTTCTATATTCAATTTCTCATAAAACTAGTTATTAATATCGTATATTGTATATTTCTTTATTTATGTTATTCTGTAATTTAGTTTTACTTCAAGACGCATTTAATGAACCATGTATACAAATGTATTTTGGAGACTTAATAATCGCATGGAGGTTGAATGGGCTAGCAACTGTCTGGAGCTGAAATAATGACGACTACGATAATACAAGTAGAGTTACAAATGGCATTTCTCGTGGAATTTTAGACTGCAGTTACAAAGTACAATTATTATAGTTTTTTTAATGCAAAGTACAATCATTGAGAAATGTCAAGAGATTTGCTTGGACTAATTGTAAAAAATAAGCGATAAAAAATCAACAAGCACCTTGTGACGTCAATTCGATTGAATTAACACTGTGTAATTAAATAGAAAACTACTCATAAAAGTTTCATTTCAAAAATTAGCAAACTTCAATCCCTACTTATTACCTTCTTATTGTGCGAATAAATTTACAATTTACTTTTTCCTGTAGTTCATTGATAACGAAAGGAGAAACTGGTATTTGTAATTCAGCATTTCCGTTCCGCAACACGCGTACGTCGCTTATAAAACCAAAATTTCGCATGCGAAAACAAGATCACGTTTAGTAAGTATATTTTAGGACTGGAGTTCTGATGTTGGTCAAGTAAACATCCTTGCCGCCAGAAGCCATTATATCGCGACTAAATAGAAAGATATAAAGACCTGTGATAAAGTCACAAAGTGATAATACTAATTTGCAAAACAATTTTTTTTTTGTTTCGGCCCTCAGGCCGAAACGTTACTGTGTTTGGTTTGCTAACCCATAATTTTTGGCTCGTCTGTCAATTAGCTGTCATACTTTTATAACACATCCAATTATATGTCGCATTCTTTTCACGTCTATTAAAAAATTGTTGGTGAAAACCTACCAACAAATGATATTTGACGTGCCTGTCACCGACATCCAATCGCATGAAAGGAAGCGCTAAAACGTTTTGCAAAGATTGTGTTATCTATTGTTTATTTGACCGTGGGAACACCCCTTTCTGATTGGTCGGGAATAGAACTTGTAACAATCATACACGCCCTTTTCATCACTTGTGTGAAATTAGCCAATCTGGCACGAGAGGAAATCATAGAAATCTCGATGAATGAGTTTACGCTCTATTTATAATAGTCATTGGAAGTTTTATGGCAAAATTGTCATTAAAACACACGGATTTGCAGGATTTACAGCCCTAAACTAAAGGCTGTTTATCGAGGTTTGTTGCATTGCTGCATTGCTACATTGCTTAAAAACTTTCCGCTTAGTTGAGTCACAATGAATCCCGCTGATATTAATGAACAAATTTGATTTTCAGTTTACATTTTTCTTTGCAAGTTAGAACTCCAAGTCTCGTAAAGGAATCTAAAGGGTTTTGAGCGGGCCGAAACATCATTGCTTTGAAGCAATATAGGCTTGTTGTCGTTTGGATTGAACACAAATTTGTCAATTTAGAGCTAGATTGAATATTTTGTATAAATTACTTTTACTCAGCATTTGTCGATTGGACAATTCCTATTTCTTCAATTCAATATATGTATTTTTTTTCTTCCGAGCTGTCGTTGTTTAAATCATTATGTATTACATAATTATCTACATCAGGCAACAGGCGTCAGGGGAAACCCCTTAAGCTAAGCCACAAATTCACGGCAAATATGACGTCGTCAAAGGTACATTTCCTCAACGCTTTTCAGACTTTCAATGAAATTAATCCTGTCAAATTATATTCTAATCTTGTAATTGTGTTGTATTTTTTGACGCATATGAACACCAAACTTTCTCCTTCTAACAGCCGTTGCCATGGTAGCAGTGTTTTTTTCAGCACCATCTTCCGTGTTTGAGGAATGTTGCATAAACTGTAAAACACAGATGAAAAAACACTGCACGAATCTTAAAGATTCCCCGTCGCATCTCTTCAATATGCTCGTTAATTAGACTTGTTTATCTTCTCTTTTTCAAAAATTCCTCAAATTCATCACCAGCAAACTCACCAGCAACATTTTCATTCTCATTGTGGTGTAAACGCCATGGGGTAAATTCTTTACACCACAGTTATTACACCACGATAATGACGTCGACATGGTTGTCGCGTCATACCCACGCATCACGTGGTACGAACTAACCAATCGGAAAATCAGAATTTGTTCAGTGTATGAAAATTGAATAATTAATAAATACAGTTCAAACAAAACTTGTACGTAATAATTTTTAAAAATGTAAATAAAACGCAAACGGTTAAACGCCCCTCTCCCATTCAGTCAGTGAGTACATAAATTTTATATGTGTATATATTCTATTACTTTTTTCTGAGTTCTCACATCTCAAATAGATTTATGTTTTTGTAGTTTTGATGTGCTCACAAAGTTGATTTTCATTGGTGCTTTACAGTTTATGCAACATTCCTCAAACCCGGAACATGGTTTACGTAGTTTAGAGTCGAGGTCTCGTAACCCTGAAAGAACACTGCTACCATGGCAACGGCTGTTCGAAGGGAAAAGTTTGGTGTCCACATGCGCCAAAAAATAAAACACGATTACAAGATTAGGATTTTATTTGACAGGAATTGGTCCCTTCAAAATCATTTTGTTTGAAAGTTTGAAAAGTTTGGCAGCATGTACCTTCGATGACGTCGTATTCGCCGTGAATTTGCGGCTTTGCTTAAGGGTTTTCCCCTGACGCCTGCTGCCTGATGTAGATAATTATGTAATATATAATGATTCAAAACCAGACAACTTGCATGGAAGAAAGCAATAAATTGAAGAAATAGGGATTTTCCAATCGACAAATGCTGAGTAGAATTGGTTTATACAAAAAAAAAAGATCAAAAGTTTAATTGACGAATTCTTGGAGTGCAATCATTCCGGCCAGGAGAGTGAATTGAACAAAAGACATTGCTGCCATGTTGGTAGTCTTGACAAAAGAAAACCACCAACATGGCTGCCAAGTTTTTGTTCGATTCGCTCTCCTGAGGATGATTGCAATTGTAGAATTTGTGTTCAGTTTAAGCGACAAAACATTGTTTGTCATTATTATTGTATTCACCGACTTTGTGAATTTATTAAAACAAAGGAAATTCAATGGGGCTCACCAGGTCGTACAAAAAGGGGGATCATTATAGTTTTCTAAGGCAAGGTCGTTTATTTGATTAACATCAGAATAAACTAACTTTAGTCCTAAAATAGACTTCCTTAACATGATGTTGTTTCCCATGCGCAATTTTGGTTCTGAGCGACGTGCTGCAAATGCGGAACTACAAATACCAGTTTTTCCTTTCCTTATCAATGAAAGTTTGAAACAAGTAAATTGTAAATTGATTCGTACAATAATGAATATAGGTAATAATAAGTAGGGTTTAAAGTTTGCAGATATTTGGAATGATAGTTTTATGAGGTGTTTGCTAATAAATTAGTTGGTTTCCAACATTCAATCAAATGACGTCACAATATATGAAGGTGCTTGTTGATCTCTGAATTTTTTAAACATTTATTTCTAAGCAAATCTCTTGACTTTTCTCTAGGATTGTACTTTGTAATAAAAAACTGCAGTCCAAAATTCTACGAAAATTTCATTTGTAACTCTGCTCGCAATTCAACCTCATTCGATTGCTATCTCCGTGAATACGTTTGTATACATTGTTCATTCGTGAAGCAAAACTGAATTACAGAATAATCTAAATTAAGAAATATAAAATCAATATTCAATTATATAAATAACTAGTTTTATCAGAATTCAATAGAATATACAAACAATCTTAATTATTTTCAGTTAAGAAACACTACTGTATTTAGAATTACGGGAAAATAGGGATCACTACAAGTTATGTGCCAGTAAATATTACTATGTTTGTCCGTATACATTTGTTTATGCTTAGAAAGGTGACAAGGAAATGAAATCGTAAAAATGATGATGAATCACCGTTGTGGTTGACGATATTGGTTCTGTTTTAAAAATAGATTTGGAGCAAAACCTTTCAAAGCTTTACAGACTGAATTTGTTTTTTCACAAATAAAAATAACAAATAATATTTATTATTAATAATAAAATCATTTGATATTCACTATATCTATCATCTTGAATTTATATGAAGATGTATAATATATATAATATACTTGATAATAAATTTTGAATTAATATACAAATAAACTCCGTTGAATTTTTAGTGACTCCGTGTATGAGTTAGTTTTTCGTGACGACACCATGGAGTCTTATTTTTAGGCTTTCTACACTTTTTATGCCGTTTTGCATGAGTTAACGCAGACATTTTTCATAAAAATCAAGCTCAATCCATCTAACAAAAGGACTGTAACTTTTCGTGAAAATGAGATTATAACAACAACAACAATAGCAAGTTACATATGCTACTCTTGTTTGTAGAGAAACAATTATACGCCGAAGGGTTTCTTATATTTTATAGAAAATGAGTTTCATCATAGAAGGCTCGTAAAAACTGTATGCGTGGCTTCAAACGTGAGAAATTCACTAGCTATCAGGTTCACTGCCAAGGTTGAGAGCCGTCATCTGGAACACTAATTCGGGAGAAGGGAAAACCCCTTCCCTTCTGTAGAAGCATATACCTTAGCTTGCACATGTAGTTAAGAAAGTCGTCCATGTTTTACTGTTTTGTTCAATTATTTATCCCCAAACCCCAAATTTCAAAATCTATAATTCACAACACTCTATACTAAGATGTGGCTAAAAGGTTTTTACCTGCTTTTGTTGCCACTAAACGACTTGCAAAAATGCGGCGCGAAAACGGGAAACCCCCTGCTAAGCAAAACTCGGTGTTGACGTCTTTTTCCGTATTTACTTTGACAACAACAATACTAAGATTATAAACTTGTAAAATGGACAAAAAGCTTATTAGGGGCTCACTCAAATATTATTGATTCAAACAAATTATTTATATGGCTTTGTTAATTTTATTTGAGAGGTTCTTTAAGGGATCAGCAGTGTGGAGATTTCTTGCATTCATACTCTTGCAATTTGTAATTTGCAATTTGGGAAATTACAACTTCAGGAACCAATCAAATTTCTCGTAGAGATATACTGAATAAAAGTAAATTTCCGTCTCCAAATCTTGAGATGCAGACCTATAAAAGGCCACCAAACACACGACCAAATCATTTGAGAACTTCTTCAAAGCTTTATATTTAAGTTGCAAAGAAAATATTATCAAGGGAGGCTGAGACGTATAAAAGATAAAAATGGCGAGCTCTGTCATGGTAATAATGCAATTGTTTGTAGTTTGTTATTACTATTTTTTTCTCAAACTTTTCATGTACTCTTAGTGCTCTTTCATTTTTTATTTTTGTTTTAAAACCTTTTCATTACATTTTAGATTGTCCTTGGTCTGTTGGTGTTAAGCATCGCATGCCTATTAGCCGAGGGTGGAAGATGTGTCATTAATAAACGACTCACTCCTAAACAAAAGTTTAGGCATATTCGTCAGCATTATTACTTTGTGGAGAAATTCGATGTAGCACGCATTGCACGCATCTTAAAGATTCCTCGTCGCACCAGACGTGACGTCAATGCTGCAGTCCAAAATGAGAACAATAAAGTAGGCACCAGTCTGTGTCCGTGGCGATGGACCAAAGACGAAGAGCCCTCCAGGTCTCCCAGGCATATCGTGAAGGCTGAGTGCAGTGAGTGTCAGCATTTCTGTCGTGCTGTGTACTATACCCATAAAGCGTTGGTGAAAAGATGTGATGAAACGACTGGTATTCGAGTGTGGAAATGGATAGATGTAACGTTACCCATTGCGTTTTTGTATGACCCTTAGCTAGTGGAAAGCTTATCTCAAAGTATTTATTATGACTAAGTTATTTATAAAGATTTGTTATGATTATTGTATAATGCTTTTATCAGAGATTTTAACTAATTAAAAAAATTATTTAGAGAAATTAAAAAGAAAGAAAATCAATAGAATAAAGAAATTTTAAGGAATTGGCACTCAGCCAAGTAAAATTCTTTTGACACTCATGATCGTTTTCTTATAGCAAATAGAGTTTTTAATTGACAATTTTTTATCGTACAGTTATATATAGTTTAGAAACACCTGTAATATCCGATTCTTACACGGAATTCTACTCAGCCCAGAAAAAACTGTTTTTGAACGTTGTACATGAGTGACTCAAGGGTTTTGTATATTTCAACTTCTAACACATTTTCTACCATAAGGTCATGCTGTATGCTGTTGAAACAAAACTTGTAATAATTTTTTTAGAGTGTTAATAAAACGTTGGATGCATTAAACTGATGCATTAAATGTGTGCCGTCAATATTGTTTGTTACGTAAAAATGAACGTAAAATAGGATGATGATATTAGGGAACTTTAGATCTGACTACGACTACGTACGACTACGAGAACGTTCGTACGAGTACATATTTTAAAATTGGCCCTGTACACGTTCTTCATACTGAATCGTAGTCGAGTCCGTAGGTTGAAACTTTACATACATTGTAAAAAATCTGAAATCGACTACGATTCAGTATTAAGAACGCGTACAGGGCCAATTTTGAAACTCGTATACTCAACGTCGGATCTAAAGTTGGCTATTTACGTAAAGCGTAGGAACCCATTGGAGACAGTGTCACTGCTACATTACCATTGAGTCGATGCAGACTTTTCATAATAAAAGATATCAGTGTTGAATTGCAAGAATTCGAGGTTCAAGTCTTCAGTGAAGATGCGTGCTAGACTATAAAACTTTTTCCCTTGCATAAATGTCCTTAGAGTACTTAAAATTTTCTTATCACTTCTACTTTAGGCATTTTGAGGTCCTTATTTTGTAGATGTATCAAAAACGATATATCTATTAAAAGGGCATTTCAAAACCTACTTTTAGAGTATAGTTTTCAATATGATGAACTTCAAAAACATTGACATTCAAGTTGAGTTCAATTTTTTTTTATTTCATTCATTTCCATTCATTAATATTTTCAGTATTCAACAACATTTCCAAAAATATTAATTTTGTACTATAAATTTTTGTACAAAAACTAGCTAAGGGTCATACAAAAACGCAATGGGTAACGTCACATCCATCCATTTCCACACTTGAATACCAGTCGTTTCATCACATCTTTTCACCAAGGCTTTATGGGTATATATAGTACACAGCACGACAGAAATGCTGACACTCACTGCACTCAGCCTTCACGATGTGCCTGGGAGACCTGGAGGGCTCTTCGTCTTTGGTCCATCGCCAGGAACACAGACTGGTGCCTACTCTATTGTTCTCATTTTGGACTGCAGCATTGACGTCACGTCTGGTGCGACGAGGAATCTTTAAGATGCGTGCAATGTGTGCGACATCGAATCTCTCCACAAAGTAATAATATCGACGAATATGTCGAAACTTTTGTTTAGGAGTGAGTCGTTTATTAATGACACATCTTCCACCCTCGGCTAATAAATAACACCAACAGACCAAGGACAATCTAAAATGTAATGAAAAGGTTTTAAAACAAAAACAAAACAAGAAATATTAGCAAGCTTCAAGCAATTACGATTACCATGACAGAGCTCGCCATTTTTATCTTTTATACGTCGTTCTTTTGATGATACGATATTTTCTTTGCAACTTGAATATAAACCTTCGAAGAAGTCTCTCAAATGCTTTAGTCGTGTGTTTGGTGGCCTTTTATAGGTCTGCATCTCAAGATTCAGTTTGGAGACGGAAATTTACTTTTATTCATTACATCTCTACAGGAAATTCGATTGGTTCCTCATTTGTAATTTCCCAAAATTACTCTGCATGAATGCAAGAAATCTCCACAACTGCTGATCCCTAAAAGAACATCTCAAATAGAAAAGTCGACAAAGCCATAAATATTTGAGTGAGCTTTTTTGTCCATTTTACAAACATATAATTTTAATTTCGTATTGTTGATGTTCATATAAGTAAGGAACCAAGACGTCAACACTTAGTTTTGCTTGGCAGAGTTTTCCCGTTTTCGCATCATTTTTGCAAATAGTTTCGTGGCAACAAAAGAAAGTGAAAACTTCTCCCTTCCCTTCTCCGATCCCTGAAGTAGTGTTCCAGATGAGGGCTTTCACCTCGGCAGTGAGCTAACATGTCCAAGCCTGCTATCTGAATTTCTCATGTTTGAAGCCACATATACAGTTTTTTCCTCAACCAAACTTTTTACGAGCCTTTCATCAAATTTATTTTTGATAAAAATTATTAAACCCTTTGGTTTTCAACTGTTTATCTTTCTCTACAGACGAGAGTAGCATATGATTAAGCACATGTAACTTGCTATTGTTGTTGTAATTTCATTTTCGCGAAAAGTTACAATCCTTTTGTTAGATGGATTGAGCTGCTTTAACGGATGAAAAACGGCATAAAAATAGAAAGGCTAAAAATGACACTCCATGACGTCGTCACGAAAAACTGACTCACGCAGTCACTAAAAAGTCAGCTCATTTCATTTGTACATTAACTTTTAAAATTTATTTTTTATTTGCGCGAAATAACAACTAAAATAAGCAGGGTTTGCGTGACGTCGCACTTGTTTGATGAAGAGAGAAAAACCACAGACTAACCAGTTTGGAATAACTTTGGCCACTGTCGTGACGGTTTAATTAAAGTTTAACTCTTAAAATTCACTGTGTAATTGTACAACTTTCAATTCTCTTCATCAAAGGTGGGGGAAAAACCCGCCCACATGAAGAGGACTAAAAAAGGATGGAGTAAAGGGGAAGGCGGTGGGAAAAAAGTTGAGTTCGCGTTGTTCTTTTACTGTTGATACGACGTGAGCGACGAAGTATTGCGAATGAGGGCTTGAAGCGACGCGGCAACCTTAATTCGCGTATAAGTCACATGTTACAGAGAAAATTTCACAAAGAACACGCGACTCATCCCGCCAGTACCGCAAACCACGCCTTAGCCCATCCTGTGACAATGATGATCACTTACAAAGTTAATGAGATAACAAAATGTTGGCGCTTCATAAAATTCCCATTATACTTGTCGTATAATGCCTGTTATCAAATATATTACAGCGCCTTTCATAAGTACGGGACCTCGACAGTTTGACGCCAATCCAAAACATGCGTTTTGACTTCC
Source organism: Telmatactis stephensoni (assembly GCA_029948255.1). Lineage (NCBI taxonomy): Eukaryota > Metazoa > Cnidaria > Anthozoa > Actiniaria > Isophelliidae > Telmatactis > Telmatactis stephensoni. The sequence continues at coordinate 21,937 of JALIZF010001783.1, forward strand.
AGATAACGTGCAGTTGTTGTCGTCCCTACAAGCAGAGTCTCTCTCATGCATGGCGATTCTTGACGAAAAAACGTTTCGTCAAGAATCGCCACGAGAGAAGCTCTGGTAGCAGGAAATTGTTATCGTAATTTTGATTCACGAAGGCCGAAACGCATGTTTTGGGCTGATGCCAAATTTGTCGTGGTCCCGTAATGATGAAAAACGCTCTAAATGTATTACACATCTTGATAAATGCAAAATTATAGATTGTATAGTGAATAGCAAATGTTTTTATCACAAATATCCCTTTTTACTGATTTTTGTTTGCGAATAAAACATTCTTAAAGCTTTGAAGGATTTGGCTCCAAATCTATTTCTAGAACAGAACAAATAACGTCACGAAGTGATTGATCAGTATTACTAATGTTTTGCACTGAAACCAATTTCTATATTCAATTTCTGATAAAACTAGTTATTAATATAATTGTATATTCATTTATATTCTTTATTTATGTTATTCTGTAATTCAGTTTTGCTTCAAGATGGATTTAATGAACTGCAAGGTATACAAATGTATTTCGGGGATTTAGTAATCGCATGAAGTTGAATTGCTACCGATGACTTTGAAAACTGTCAGCTAGGAGCTGAAATAATGACATCTTCGATAATATGAGTAGAAGTTTTTACAAATATTTTTTTTGTAGAATTTTGGGCTGCGGATTTTTATTACAAAGTACAATCATTGAGAAATGTCAAGAGATTTGCTTGGAAGAAAATTGTTAAAAAATCAAAAATCAACAACTGAAGCACCTTGTGACGTCATTTTGACTGATTGAATGTTCGAAACTGAAAACACTGTGGGAACTAATTAGCATACAACTCATAAATGTATCATTCTAAATATCAACAAACTTCAAACCCCACTTATTATTACCTACAGTTATTGTACGAATAAGTTTCAGTACGTGATACTTGTTTCAAAAGTTCAGTGATAAGGAAAGGAAAAACTGGTATTTGTAGTTCCGTATTTGCAGCACGTCGCTCCATACCAAAATCGCAGATGGAAAAACAAGATCACACTAAGTAAGTTTATTTATTTTATTAGGATCTCAGCGATTTGGTATCATTTAGGATGTTAAGATTGAAGTTTAGAGTTTTAGCATTTCCTGGTATCTTTTTGGGGTATCAAAAGAGCCCATTGCTTATTATTTTGTTTTCAAATGGAAGAAATTTGCTCAACAAAAGCATGTCGACCATCCAATTTTGTGTTCATAATAATAATGTTCATTAGCTTGTTATCGCTGGTAGCTCTTAGGGGTTAAAAAATCGTCCGGCTACGCCCTTTTAAAAAGACGTCCGGTATCTTTTAGGGATATCTTTGAAAATTTCCGACGAGCATACCCGATCCTTTTAAAATGGAGTTCCCCCCGGGAGTGCTGAAAATCTCTGTGATTATTATCATACTGTACACTGTATTGACTTTACAGTTTCAAATAAGTTTGTTGAGTTTGATTGTTTACGAGAATACATCTTTAGCCAATGTTGTTGTCCTTTTCTCAAGAGACCTTCTACTTTTCAATAGCCGTTGTAATCCACTTGTGTAAGGTACTGGCGGTTGTAAACAGAGAACGTCAGCGATCTTAAGAAAACCTTTAGAAATAGTCACGTGACGGGGCACATACTGATTATCGAGGGACCCCCGCGCGCGTCCAAAAGTATAAATAAGATGATCATAAAGAGTCATTGCATAAAATACTCATTTGGGTCGGGCCGTATGGCCATGAATTGAGGCAATTATTTTGTAGTCCACCTCTCCAATTCAGTAAGTGAGTACATAAATTTTATATGTATGTGTGTGTGTGTGTTCTATTTTTCTATTACTTCTCTCCGAGTTCTCACTTTTCAAATAGTTATTATTACATAATTATCTACATCAGGTAGCAAGTGTCAGGGGAAAACCCTTCAACTCAGGCGTGTATTAGGAAAGACTGACGTACTGAAGGGTTCCGGCTTCAAATCTTTCTAAATTTCAATTTCGAGTAAAAAATCAGCCTGGTTTTCACAAGCGACTGAATCAGAAACGCAAACAGCAGAACAATCAGTGAAGCATGCGCGTACTGTTCATTGTTTTGTCTCACGAAATGTCACACTGAATTTCCGCTTGTCCTTCCATCGCTCTTGAAACTGAAACAAGGCTTGGCTAGAGATAAAATAAAAGACGTTATTCCAAATTGATCTATTTCAAAAATGGATGACAACCAATGCAAATTGTATTCAAGGACCAAAGTATATTTGTTTAATCATATCATTTCCTTTATTTATAAATACATATTCATAAATACAAGTTATTTTTTCTTGATATATTTTATTTCAAAAAGTAAATATACATATTTAAAACATATTTTAGTAATATTTTTCTCTTTATAACTTAAACATTTGTAAATAACAGTGACTTCATGTTTAAGATTTTTCATTATAAATTAGATATTTATAAATATTATTAATCAAGTAATTATAAATAACATTTATGCTTTTTTCTGGATAAATAAATTCATTCAAAATCAATTAAAAACGTTGATAAAGACATAAATAATAATCAAAACAAGTCTTAACAATTAACTTAGTAATGTCCACTAAGGGTCATACAAAAACGCAATGGGTAACGTTACATCCATCCATTTCCACACTCGAACACCAGTCGTTTCATCACATCTTTTCACCAACGCTTTATGGGTATAGTACACAGCACGACAGAAATGCTGACACTCACTGCACTCAGCCTTCACGATGTGCCTGGGAGACCTGGAGGGCTCTTCGTCTTTGGTCCATCGCCACGGACACAGACTGGTGCCTACTCTATTGTTGTCATTTTGGACTGCAGCATTGACGTCACGTCTGGTGCGACGGGGAATCTTCAAAATTCGTGCAATGTGTGCGACATCGAATCTCTCCACAAAGTAATAATGTCCACGAATATGTTTAAACTTTTGTTTAGGAGTGAGTCGTTTATTCATGGAACATCTTTGTCCTTCAACGAACAGACTTGTCATGTATAGAACGAACAGACCAAGGGAAATCTAGACAGGGATAATAGTGATATAAGCAAAAAAAGGCAAAGAAAAGTTGATCACTTTAACCAACTTACCATATTTCTAGCATCCATAATCGCTGTCAGCAAGTTTGAAAATCTTGTCATCAACTGGGTGTTCTGTGATCCTTACAAAAGTGTCTTCAGCGGGTTTTGAGTAAAGCGAGCAAACCGCCAGCCTTTTATAAGCCATGATTTCCTGATTTAGAAACGGAAATATACTGGTTTTTTGTAGTTTTGATGTGCTCACAAAGTTGATTTTCATTGGTGCTTTACAGTTTATGCAACATTCCTTAAACCCGGAACATGGTTTACGTAGTTTAGAGTCGAGGTCTCGTGACACTGAAAGAACACTGCTACTATGGCAACGGCTGTTCGAAGGGGAAAGTTTGGTGTCCACATGCGCCAAAAAATAAAACACGATTACAAGATTAGGATTTTATTTGACAGGAATTGGTCCCTTCAAAATCATTTTGTTTGAAAGTTTGAAAAGTTTGGCAGCATGTACCTTCGATGACGTCGTATTCGCCGTGAATTTGCGGCTTTGCTTAAGGGTTTTCCCCTGATCGACGCCTGCTGCCTGATGTAGATAATTATGTAATATATAATGATTCAAAACCAGACAACTTGCATGGAAGAAAGCAATAAATTGAAGAAATAGGGATTTTCCAATCCACAAATGCTGAGTAGAATTGGTTTATACAAAAAAAAGATCAAAAGTTTAATTGACGAATTCTTGGAGTGCAATCATTCCGGCCAGTGAATTGAACAAAAGACATTGCTGCCATGTTGGTAGTCTTGACAAAAGAAAACCACCAACATGGCTGCCAAGTTTTTGTTCGATTCGCTCTCCTGAGGATGATTGCAATCCTCGATTCCGGAAAAGATGGCGTCTCACGTTGCATTTTGGAAAAATGTACCAAATTTAAATTCCGACAGCCTCTGCATCTGAGCCATCTCACTGCTTCAGCCTTTGTCAAAACTTCGATATCTTTAGTGAGTTTTGCGCCAAAAATTTCAGCTTCTTTCAGCGAAATGTCGCTCGCCGCCATGTTTGTTTACATTTGGTCTTCAACTAAATATGGTACATTTTCCCAAAACTAACGCGAGACGCCATCTTTTTCGGAATTGAAGATTGTAGAATTTGTGTTCAGTTTAAGCGACAAAACATTGTTTGGCATTATTAGTGTATTCACCGACTTTGTGAATTTATTAAAACAAGGGAAATTCAATGGGGCTCGCCAGGTCGTACAAAAAGGGGATCATTATAGTTTTCTAAGGCAAGGTCGTTTATTTGATTAACATCAGAATAAACTAACTTTAGTCCTAAAATAGACTTCCTTAACATGATGTTGTTTCCCATGCGCAATTTTGGTTCTGAGCGACGTGCTGCAAATGCGGAACTACAAATACCAGTTTTTCCTTTCCTTATCAATGAAAGTTTGAAACAAGTAAATTGTAAATTGATTCGTACAATAATGAATATAGGTAATAATAAGTAGGGTTTAAAGTTTGCAGATCGATATTTGGAATGATAGTTTTATGAGGTGTTTGCTAATAAATTAGTTGGTTTCCAACATTCAATCAAATGACGTCACAATATATGAAGGTGCTTGTTGATCTCTGAATTTTTTAAACATTTATTTCTAAGCAAATCTCTTGACTTTTCTCAAGGATTGTACTTTGTAATAAAAAACTGCAGTCCAAAATTCTACGAAAATTTCATTTGTAACTCTGCTCGCAATTCAACCTCATTCGATTGCTATCTCCGTGAATACGTTTGTATACATTGTTCATTCGTGAAGCAAAACTGAATTACAGAATAATCTAAATTAAGAAATATAAATAAATATTCCATTATATAAATAACTAGTTTTATCAGAATTCAATTGAATATGCAAACAATCTTAATTATTTTCAGTTTAAGAAACACTACTGTATTTAGAATTACGGGAAAATAGGGATCACTACAAGTTATGTGTCAGTAAATATTACTCTGTCTGTTCGTATACATTTGTTTATGCTTAGAAAGGTGACAAGGAAATGAAATCGTAAAAATGATGAATCACCGTTGTGGTTGACGATATTGGTTCTGTTTTAAAAATAGATTTGGAGCAAAACCTTTCAAAGCTTTACAGAATTTGTTTTTTCACAAACAAACTCAAATAATATCGATTATAATAAAAACATTTGATATTCACTATAAAATCGATCATCTTGAATTTATATGAAGATGTTTAATTTATAAAATATACTTGATAATAAATTTTGAAATTAATATACTAATAAACTCAGTCTTTTTATTGACTGTATGAGTTAGTTTTTCGTGACGACGTCATGGAGTGTCATAATTTTAGGCTTTTTTACATCAGTTAACGCAGACATTTTTCATAAAAGTCAAGCTCAATCCATCTAACAAAAGGACTGTAACTTTTCGTGAAAATGAAATTATAACAACAACAACAATAGCAAGTTACATATCCTTGATGCTACTCTTGTCTGTGGAGAAACAGTTATACAACGAGGAGTATTCTATATTTTATAGAAAATTAGTTTCATAGAAGGCTCGTAAAAATTTTAGTTAAGGTAAAAACTGTATGTGTGGCTTCAAACATGAGAAATTCACTAGCTATCAGGTTCACTGCCAAGGTTGAGAGCCGTCATCTGGAAGACTAATTCGGGAGAAGGGAAAACCCCTTCCCTTCTGTAGAAGCATATACCTTAGCTTGCACATGTAGTTAAGAAAGTCGTCCATCTTTTACTGTTTTGTTCAATTATTTATCCCCAAACCCCAAATTTCAAAATCTATAATTCACAACACTCTATACAAAGATGTGGCTTAAAAGTTTTTTACCTGCTTTTGTTGCCACTAAACGACTTTGCAAAAATGGCGCGAAAACGGGAAAACCCCTTCTAAGCAAAACTCGGTGTTGACGTCTTTTTCCGTATTTAGATCAACAGATTATACATTGTACAATGGACAAAAAGCTTATTAGGAGCTCACTCAGATATTATTATTATTCAAACGACTTATTTATATGACTTTGTTGACTTTTTTATTTGAGATGTTCTGTAAGGGATCAGCAATTGCGCAATTGTGGAGATTTCTTGCATTCGTGCAGAGTAATTTTGGGAAATTACAACTTCAGGAAACAATCAAATTTCCCGTAGAGATATACTGAATAAAAGTAAATTTCCGTCTCCAAATCTTGAGATGCAGATCTATAAAAGGCCACCAAAAACACGACCAAATCATTTGAGAGACTTCTTCAAAGCTTTATATTTAAGTTGCAAAGAAAACATTATCAAGGGAAAGACCTATAAAAGATAAAAATGGCGAGCTCTGTCATGGTAATAATGCAATTGTTTGTAGTTTGTTATTAATATTTTTTTTCTCAAACTTTTCATGTACTCTCTCTTAGTGCTCTTTCATTTTTTGTTTTTGTTTTAAAACCTTTTCATTACATTTTAGATTGTCCTTGGTCTGTTGGTGTTAAGCATCGCATGCCTATTAGCCGAGGGTGGAAGATGTGTAATTAATAAACGACTCACTCCTAAACAAAAGTTTCGACATATTCGTCAGCATTATTACTTTGTGGAGAGATTCGATGTCGCACGCATTGCACGCATCTTACAGATTCCCCGTCGCACCAGACGTAACGTCAATTCTGCAGTTCAAAATGAGAACAATAGAGTAGGCACCAGTCTGTGTCCGTGGCGATGGACCAAAGACGAAGAGCCCTCCAGGTCTCCCAGGCACATCGTGAAGGCTGAGTGCAGTGAGTGTCAGCATTTCTGTCGTGCTGTGTACTATACCCATAAAGCCTTGGTGAAAAGATGTGATGAAACGACTGGTATTCGAGTGTGGAAATGGATGGATGTAACGTTACCCATTGCGTTTTTGTATGACCCGTAGATAGTGGACAGCTTTTTATTAGAAAGAAGCCTTAAACTTGAAGTTGCTGCTTCGTCTTTTGTTTTGCTAGCAAAAGCAATGTTATTTATATATTTAATTTGTAATTTGTAAGTATGATCAAAGAATGATAACTTTTCAAACTTACTTACGAACAGCTCAGAAAGTTTATCATTCTTTGATCATATTTATTTACTACTTGTGTTATTTCCATCATTCCTACATATAATTTATAATATTTAATTTATAATGAAAAATCTTAAACTTGAAGACACTGTTATTTATATATATTTAGGTTATAAAGAAAAAAAGTTACTAAAACGTTCTTTAAATATGTACATGTACGTTTTGTAAAAGGTATCACGAAACATTGAAATGTGTTTACAAATATGTATTTATAAATAAAGAAAATTTTAATTTGGTCTTTAAATACAATTTGTGCTGTTTTGGGATAGTTCTATTTGAAATAACTTTTTTCATGCATCTTATTTCTGGCTAAAGCCTTGTTTCACGAGCGATATTGAACAGGATTGAAGGACAAGCGGAAGCAACATACGCAGTTTCAGTGTTGCGTTTCGTAAGAGAAAACAGTGAACAGTGCATCACCAAGTGTTATGAATAAATAAATGAATGAATAAATAAATAAATAAATAAATAAATAAATAAATAAATGAATAAATAAAAAATAAATGAATAAATTAAAACAAATAAATCAATAAATAAATGAATAAATAAAAAATAAATGAATAAATTAAAATAAATAAATCAATAAATCAATGAATGAATGAATGGATGAATGAATAAATGAAATAAATAAGTAAATGAATGAATGAATGAGTAAATAAATGAAATAAATAAATAAAACATAAATGAATAAATAAAACATAAATGAATAAATAAATAAATAAATAAATAAATAAATAAATAAATAAATAAATAAATAAATAAATAAATAAATAAATAAATAAATACATACATACATAAATAAATAAATAAATAAATAAATAAATAAATAAATAAAGGAAGGAAGGAATAAAGGAATAAAGCCTTTATTTAATTAGAGTAGCACGTAATAGTGTAGGATATTAATAAACTTCTGGCCCTCGATCTAAAAATTAAGTTACAAACATTAAACATGCATATAAAACTCACGTCTAAATACTCGACGATGCTTATAAATACGCTTTACATTAGATAACTCATTTGATATAGCATGGTTCTCGATAGGTTCACTCAATGAATACGTTCGTATATTAAACAAACTCAAAAAATTTCGCTCGTATTAAATTGATCTCTCGTAAAGTTCGCGGACCGACCCGTTCAGAAAACGCTTGACATCTTTTAGTGTGGGCCTACCGCGAACAATGTGTTTGAGCGTATTGGACAACATATTTACCTTTAAATGTGACAGCGACATCTTCGATAATTCAGCCGCCATTATTTCCAACCATGTGTTCTGCCAAGAGAGCATAAATAAGAGAGGGAAACTTGTTAATGGGGCACGCGTCGTGATGATTCCCATCTGTGCTATTTTTAGTATCCGGATGCAGTTTAATTTTTGTCTTACCCTACTTCGGTGCGTTATAATTTGACACTTCCGGAACCAGAGAACCGTTTAGTGCAGATATGAGTTTTCAAAAACAGCGTTAAAATCAAAGTTATCTTAAAACTGCTGTTGTTCATATTATCTACAATCAAAGGTGTGTACTTTCTGATTACAAAGGAACGATTTGATGGGAAACCGCAAGGCAAAAACGTCGAGGACTTTGTTGTGTTTTTGAAAGAAATTTTAGCGGAAATGCGCGCGCTACACGTCATCGAGCGCGCTTAGGTTTATTCAAAAAATTTCGCTCATTTAGATGAGAAAAACTCGTTTGTTTTTATAATTTTTTGATGTATGTTATTAATTGGACATTAGATGGATTTTTCGTGGAATCTAGAATAAATTTGGTATGGATTGTGTGATTTTATGAAGCTCAAATCGCGAAATTCCACTCGTTCAATTTTTCGACCCACGGGAGTAGGGTAAAACGATAATTAAACTGCATCCGGTTACTAAAAATAGAACAGATGGGCCGGGAATCATCACGGCGCGCGCCCCATTAACAAGTTTCCCTCTCTTATTTATGCTCTCTTGGCTCTGCTTAATTAATTCCACGCATGCGCTCTAGTATCTACACGCGCCTTATTACCTACTAGACTGCGATCTGTGACTGAACGCGGAAAAGAAAGCCCAATTTTAGACTCGGGTATTCCTACGGAAGCCCGAGTAATAAATGTACTTTATAGAGAAAGTAGAAATTTCGAGTGAAAACTTGAAAGATTGTGGTTACGTTACGAGGTCGTACTTATCAAAACTATGGGTATTTCAGACTATACAGTTTCCCTTGAAACATTTGAGTGATGACATGGGGATAACATGTGACATTGTAATTGATAATATTGGTTCCGTGTAAAAACAGACTCAAAAGGGTCGGAAAAAGGATGTTTTGAAGATGTCTCAATTTGTGAATCTGTATGACATCTGGGAAATCGGTGCTTTGTCTCAATGGGAAAATTGGTCACATTGACTAGCCACATTGTCAATTCGATCTATTTTTACCATTGTACAAATTCTGGTACAAATAATTTTGAATTCTAGTCAGCTGAACTACGGTTTTTCTTGACTTCTATTGTGCAGTTTTCAGTTGGGCGCTCGGTAATGAAGTACATTTATGATTCGTCTACCATTTTGGTTCTAAAAACCGAAAGATAAAATAAAACAAAACCAAACGATTTATCACTTTTCGTGAAAATTGGAAAAATATCCAAATTATAAGAACTGATTAAGATTTTGATGTTATTCTTGTCTGTAAGATAGAGTATAATGCTTTTTATAACTAACCAATCATTGAATGTTCTAAAACTGAAATGAAGCAGATCCTCACGTCATTTCCCTAAAACGTTCGGGTATTGTAGAGATATTGTATCAAGCAATATAAAATACGGAATTTTTTCTTAGTTTGTGCAAAATAGCAGCTTTATGGGTGGCTATATATAAATTAAGGTCAATAATTATAAAAACACTTGCTACATTATGCGGGAGGAGTTTGAACGCCTTCATCTAGATAGAAATCTAGATAGAAATTAAATTGGGAAATTCCCCTGTGATAACGGACAACGTTTGTCAGAAGTGTATCATATTCAAATGTAGCTACGATTGTTTTGTTTTCATTTATATTTTTATTTACTAATCCAAAGATAACTGCTTGAATTTTCAATACAAACCATTTCATACTTACCATATAAATGTTTCACACGTTTTGACACAAAGAGACTTGAATGACACAAATTAAAGCCGGGGGAGAAATCCCTTCACTATACAAAACGCCTTCTTCATTTTTTATATGACGTTCAAAATGGAGGTTATATACAAAATTCAGCAGAGCGTGGGCAACTAAAAAAGATGAAATGCACTTTTACTTGTTATATTTGTTAACTTTCATTTCTAAATGGTAATTACGGGAAATTCCACCCGAAAGAGCCTATAAAATGCTCGTAAAACATGATCAAATCAGTTGAAGGATTTCGTCTAAACGTTATTTCAAGCTAAAAAGAAAACTCTATGTTGGAAGTCTTCAAAGGAAAGAAAAAAATGGCACACACTATCATGGTAATGTTAATATTTCATCGTTGTGTTAACGTTTTAAAACATTTCATATTACTCTTTTTCTGGAAACATCAGTTATTTAAGAACCTGATAAGTGGCGCTTTGTTGACGACATCATGATTGCTCTCACTATTTGTTTCCTACAGGCTTTTCAACTAACCGTACATTTAAACCGTAGGGCGGGAGATGTTCAACTTAAAAACATTTAAAACCACAAACAAACGTTACTTTTTCATACTATAGTTTGACTGCAGTGTCTAGAAAACCATTCTAGTGTTTATTGCTAGAAACCATTGCAATGCTCAATGCTTGATGGAAACCATTTCAATTTCATGAAAAAAGTAAAGATATGATTTGATTTCTCTGCAGATTTTCGTTAGTCTCCTCATTTTAAGTACAATCCTCTTAGCCGATGGCGAAAGGTGTTCCACTAACAAACATCTAACTCTCAAACAAACGTTCAGACACATTGGTGGACATTATTACTTTGTGGAAAAACTCGATGTCACTCACATTGCACGAATTTTGAAGATTCCCCGTCGCACCAGACGTGACGTCAATGCTGCAGTCCAAAATGACAACAATAGAGTAGGCACCAGTCTGTGTCCGTGGCGATGGACCAAAGACGAAGAGCCCTCCAGGTCTCCCAGGCATATCGTGAAGGCTGAGTGCAGTAAGTGTCAGCATTTCTGTCGTGCTGTGTACTATACCCATAAAGCGTTGGTGAAAAGATGTGATGAAACGACTGGTATTCGAGTGTGGAAATGGATAGATGTAACGTTACCCATTGCGTTTTTGTATGACCCTTAGCTAGTTTTTGTACAAAACAAATTTAATGTAAAAATTAATATCTTTGGAAATGTTATTATCTACTAAAAATATTTATGAATAAATATATAATGAAAATACTGAACTCAAAGTGATTGTCAACTTTTTGAATTTCGAAGTTTATCAGCGTGAAAACTACACTGTAAAAATAACTTTTGAAATGACTTTTGAATGGGTTTATCATTTTCGATACATTAAAGTACTTTTTAAGTCTTACAAATTAATGTCTGAATTACAAGTGTGAAGAGAATTCTACTGGCGACATTTATAGAAGCGAAAATAGGACGCGTCTGATCTTAGACGGCATGCAACTTAACTGAAGACGTGAACCTCCTCTTCGTATATAGCCGGTCAATTGAAGAAACGTTGTCGGGTCTAAAACATAGAAGCTGAGACCGAAATGGTACAGGGGATATCAATAATTATATTCTGATTTATTTATTTACGCTGCAACCGATAAAAAATCGAAGCCAAACGTCCCGCCAACTTAGGTCCTGCATACGCTTTTGACATTTTGCATCGAAGGCAAAGCGTAAATGAATAAATCAGAATGTGATTATTGATATCCCAAGCACCATTTCGGTCTCAGCTTCTATGTTCCTATGTTTTTAGACCCGACAAAGTTTCTTCAATTGACTATAAACGGCACTTTTAGTTTAAGAAACAACTAAGTGAGGAACAGTGTTTTGAGGTGTCCTTTGTTCGCGTCTTAGGATTGAAAGAAAGGCTGTTATTGGCTGTCATGGCAACCGCGGATGTTGTAAGAGTAGAGTTCGGCCATTCGACTTTGAAAGAAGATAAACTTTAGCAGGAGAATTTGAATTGAATAATGCTAAAGGCTGTTTCTAATATAGCTATGGTCTCTTGAAAAAACATGTTTTTATCTCTCTCCTAAGTTACTTAAGTTTGAAGTGTAATTTGTAATATAAGTTTTAACTTGTATCAAGTATTCGCCATTCCAAAGTTAACATTCGCGTTGGAGCTCTTTCAATCTTCCAAGTATCTCCTCTCGATTATCCACGTTTCTATTTATTTAGCTCAGTTTTCTCAAATTTTTGCAATTCATCATATCTTTATTTTAGATGAATTAATTATAAAGAGTGCTCCCCACAACAAGTGCATCCCCAAGTTAATAATAGCCTCGTAGTCGCCGTTTATTTGTAGGTCAGGGTTTCCCCTGAGGCTTGTTACCTGATTTAGATAAATCTGCAATATAAATGATTTAAAATGGGCGAACTCAGAAAAGTGGTACTAACAAATCGACTGGATATAAATTTTAGACTTTATCATAAAAGAGTGAGATCATTTCATATCGTATCTTTGAGATCCATTAGCAAGTTTAAAATCACCCCCGATTATTGGTTTCTAACTTATCAATTGACCACTAGAAAGAAAATATAATCGCGCTTGCTAATTCGTGGTCTCCTTTATAGGAAACTGGACATTTTGTGTGTGTTAAAGAAAACGTCAGTTTCAACTTTACTTTTTTGGTTGGAATTTTTATTTGACTGTTGTGTCACCACAAACTGGCACAGAAACACTCAAAATGTTTTGCTTTTTTTATCGAAGGAACGTTAATACGACAGTGAACTATGATCAATTTATTTCTAACTTAAACATCACTTGAGATTTCAAATTTTTTTTATAAACAAGGTTACATTTAACATGTTTTTTTATGAGTCCGGAATAGTGCAGTATTAACTTTCTTCGTGAAAGTTGTGACGCCACAAGGATATATATATATAGCAGAGAGGCCATCTTGTGATATTAGTAATTTTTGAATATTCAAGAATTTGTTTGTAGGAAATACCTCTTGACATTTCTCAAAGATTCTCTTGTACTCCAAAACTGACTCGCAAACTTTCCTTCACGTTTTGTCAATTCGTCCAGTTTCAGTTAGAACTTATTATTAGACCATTTTATCATGCAAAGTCATTTATCTTCCCGAAGTCCAAATAACGCTAATTCAGCACTTGTACGATATTAAAGCAAGTATGGACACATTACCGTCTGAAAATAGCGCCCACCGTGAGGTCACGAAATACAATAATGCATTCACTCAACCGCCACAAATTACAAGACTTAATACTTTCCAAAACTTTACTGCCAATCCTAGAATGTTTTTGTGATTTTATAACCTCCCTCTTCTTAATTCCCTCAAAATTTGTTTTACATGTTTTCCCCTCAAAACCTCGCTATTAGTGAAGAAGTCGCGAAATCTATTTTTATCCAGAACCAACTATATCGCTTGAGTACCCACAACCAGGAACTAAGGAAAACACAAATTTTTCATTATTAATCGGCACAACATCAAAAAGGCTAGTGAAAGTCTACAAATTGGAGCTGTTATTGATAGTTATTATCAAAAAGAGAATAGATCTTCAGTTTTCTTTCGAAGAACAAAAGTCCAAGGGAAAATTTTCTACTTTCGCATTATAGAAATATATAGGATTTTTGCTGACGTCAGTAGTGTTTACATTTTGCTTCAATAGCATACGGTTAAAATCAATAAAATTACAAATTGAGTCCAAAACTTTTAAGAGCTTTTTAGTTTAAGTAATATACGAATTCAGTTTTAGCTCTTTGTATGCAATATTCACGAACGTTTAATTCTTAAGATTGCCGATCAAATTAACGACTGCGAACAAAGTGTCAGCGGTGTATATTATTACTTTGATAATCGGCTGGAAAACTGTTCGTGGGCGCACTTCTGGAAACGAGAGAAGATTTGGTGTTTTTATCGAACGGTGTCTTTAAAGCTTAAAATAGTCAAGGAATTATTATCTGCAAGGAGAAATTCACCCATGTATTGCTTCATTGTGCATTTATGGATGCCAGGATGATAACTCTGTTTAAAATTAGTTCGAAAAAATTGGGCATTTTTGCCTTGAAGTACGAGCATCGAATGTCAGGCTTGAACAAAAGAGTGAACAAGGCTGCTTTCTCTCAGTTAAAGATTGCTCAAAATCGAGCCAGTTGCCACAGGATAAACTTGGACTGGAAGTGTTCTTAGAGAGACAAACAAGAGAAACAGAGCGGTAAATCTGGGATATCAGCCCATCTTCAGCATATGTTCGTCGGTTTTACATCTTCGCATCGGTTCTGCAACAGTGATTACGGGACTCCGTTGTTTACTTTTTTCTTCAGTAGCTCTGTAGTCTGGAAAACCGAATTATGGCACAAAGAAGGTTTCTCGGATATTCTTATATAATGCTCTTCACAGTTCAGCTGTAACTATTCCCATCAGCAGCAAAAACTGCAGTTAGAACATTGCCTCATTCAAAAGGAAATCTACAACTGGAAAATGTCTAGCCACCCTCGAGCCCCCTCGACCGGTTTGGATGCAAATAGACGAAAATCTACCCAGTTGCCACAGGTTAGTGTCAAGTTATTTTGTTAAAATGAACATTTATTGATTCAAATAGTAATATTCGATCGAGTTTACAGCCCTTCTTCGTGGTGTATTTTACATTCTTGCGTCGAATATGTATGTCTGACTAAATGTGAGCGTGTATCGATGCTGCTTATAAGCAGTCTGTAGCAACTCTTTTATTTCTCTGGTAGTTATCCAAATTCTACTAAATAGCTATATAGTCATTAATGGTTTGGAAATGTTTCCAGGTGATTTTCCCCCCCACAAGCTTGTCTCTAAATTCAAACTACACAGTCATTAGCATGTGACATTTCACCTGAAAGATAAATATCAATATTCCTATATTCTGTACCATTAACCATTGATCACTATATAAATAACTATTATTGCAATCTACGATATGTTATTTACAATGCTATACAAATAATGTGATTATTCTTTCTACCCTTGATCAATAGAATACAAACACTAAAAGTGTGCAACATAAATAGGTACTAAATAGTGCTATTTTTTTATTTTTTGCTAATTCTATTGTTTTCTTTGTTTAATAAGCACTATTTAGTACAAATACTACAAAGTGTTGCATGCTTGTAGTGCTTGTATGCTAGTGGTTTGAAATAACATTCCCCTGAGTAATATTAAGATTGAAGACATCAAGTCTATTGCTTTACAAGCTCTAGATGATCTCTACTGTCATTTGACTCTAACTGTGCATGATCACTTAATGTACCCATCTACATCTACAACTTTAATCCATAAAAGTTTCCCATTACATGGTAAACACTTATTGCAAAACTAGATTATCACTGACGTTAAATAATTCTTGCAAACTACTATGAAAACAGGTTTGGTTTCAAAGTCTGCAAGTGTAGTTTTTATTGAGTCTAGAATTTGATCTTGAATTCTATTATTGTCAACTAATAATTTGGTTTGTTTAGATAAACTGATGTGACCATGGTTAAAGTAAATAATCCATACATGCTATCAAGTATCAATTACATTATATTACATACTGTACCTTATATTTTTCACTTAACCTAGACTCTTAGCCTAATAAATTTTGCTATGTATTTGAAATTAATTATATTTTCTGTTCACATATAATCTGAACTTCCACTATAGTGTACTCTGTTTTAGTAGTCTACTCAAGCATCAGTAATTAAAAGCAAACTGTGCTCTAATTAATTGCATTTGTGATGGATGGTTAGTAAGAATGGATTACCATTTATGTCTATTATAGATTGACTACTTGCCTATTTTGCATTGAGAAAAGAGAAATTTGATGGAAACATCAATGCTAGTTGTTTTTGCAAACTACTGAAAGTCTCAGTATATTTGGCATTCACACTTAATAAAGAAATAATAAATAAATAAATAAATAAAATAAATATATATAATAAATACATAAATAATAAATAAATAAATAATCTTTTCACAGCATCATATCCACATAGTGGTTCTTCATCTACTGTCACTCACACCCACTACCTCTACATTAAATATTTTTACATACAACTCTCAACTTACATGTTGATTTTTGCTTAGAGAAGAAATACCGAAGAACCTGGAGAAAAACCCTCATGGCGTGGTAGTGCACAAAGCTTCAAAATAAAGTCCATCCATGGGGGGTGGGAGTTCATGTTATCCATGTTCTTTACTTAATGTCATTGCTAAGAATAGGGATAAATTAAGTCTTAAGGGCGCCCCAGGTATTCTGCTGTGAACTTATTAGCTGTTATTATAGCTGTAGAAAATTGTTATTACTTGCTTCTGCTGAATTCTGTGAATCTGCTGACAATTTTTATCCCTGCCTCTTCTGCAGATTGAATGAACTCTTCCTTATTCCTCCTTATTGTTGAGGCTTGCTGAGCAGTCACGTCCTCACTGCTGACTTGACTGGGGAACTTATAGATGATGTCAACTTTTCAAGCAGCTGGCTTCTCTTTTTCAAAGTACTACAAAATGCTGATAAACTTCCTGTTTGTGCTTCTGGGATGGCCATCAACTTGATTGACTTTTCTTTGTCATTATCAGGCATTAATAAAGCCATTAACACTCTGACCTTGTTTTTCTTAAAGATGTTAATAAATACCTAAAGCAAAAATATTATTGAAAAGGAATAATATTTGATGAAGTTATGGTGTCAAGAGTTAATCTTCACATAATGCTGTAGTCTGCGAGCATAGTTTCCTTTTTTCTCCTCCTTGAATCAAAGCAGGAAGTGCTCGCAGAGTAATAATGGAGATATTTAAGGAAATCAGTAATCGATTGCTTTTCAAATCCAGATATATCAACAATATCTACATCATATTATAGTTGTGAAGTTTTGTCAACTCCTGTTTCAAAGTAGATATTTGGCTCATAACATTCAGGTCAGATGAATCTGTGAAGAGTTTTATATTACAAATAAAAAAGTCATAAATATAATTGTTTTCAATTGTTAAATCAAGGGGAATCGAAGGTTAAAACTGGGAAATTATTTACCTGGTCCTGAAGTTTTGTTACGGGCTTTGAGACATCCCTGTCCACGTTAGTCATCTCCAGTTTAGTTAAACGACTTTGTAGCTGTTTCATTGTAGTAAAAGTT
This sequence comes from Telmatactis stephensoni, assembly GCA_029948255.1. Taxonomy (NCBI): domain Eukaryota; kingdom Metazoa; phylum Cnidaria; class Anthozoa; order Actiniaria; family Isophelliidae; genus Telmatactis; species Telmatactis stephensoni. The sequence goes on from JALIZF010001783.1 coordinate 39,354, forward strand.
CGTGTTCGGTATCTTGTGAATGTGTTGTGCTGGTAAGAGGTTCATGACTGCGAGTTTATATTGTAAACAGAGATGTGAAGTCGAGGAAACAGAATTATCAATGAGGTGCGAGAATTCGGGAAAATCCCTTCTCAGCATAAGTTTCCAAGTCATTTGGTCATTACAAAGGCGGTAGAAAATGTGAACTGGTTAAACTAAAGGAGATGTCCTTGATGTTTAGAAATCTTATGACATACAAAAATATCTCGAAGCGCAGTGTATGAATTCATGCAGTTCCTTCGGTTACGGTAGCTAAAAGTGAGTCTTGTTGTGATCGTTTTGAAAGGACAGTCTTTGGAATACTTTGCGTGCCTCTTGAGTCCAGATTTTTATCGTATTTGAAGCTGTATTTGCTCTTTGATCTCGTAAGATTCCTTTGACAAGAGGTACACAAAACATCGTCTGTCTCCGTCATCGTAGCGCCAAAGTATTCAGTCTAACTCTCTTTTATTATTGTCTGTGACCGAAAACCAACGCGATGTAGACCGCCTTTGGCAAACTATACACTTTTTGGTGGCCATTAACAAACACGTCTTATATAAACAAGAATTTATTGCAACAAAAACAGTGCACGACCTTTAAATTTGTTCGCAAATGTTGGGTTATAATTTTCCCGCTAGACGTTCGACCGCGGGGTTGCGCGAGGACTGGTAATTAAAATAACTGCGCGCGCAAGGATTATCAGTTCCAGCCGCTGTAAACTCCAAAAATGACCGTCGTCATTAAGTTGATCACCTCAAACGTTCGTGTATTATGCGAGATGCCACCTTTCAATTTGCTTTCAAATCTCTGGGTGGCAAGTACGCTAATGAGCCCATACATTCTCTGCATGTAACTGAGTTTACAGTCAGTTTTAAAACCGCATCACGCAACAACTATTGCTTACTTGTGTGAAGCTCAAATTTCCAAGGAAATCTAATTTGGTCATTCCCTTTCAATATTCAGAGTTAATTTGGTGTTTATTTTGTTGAAAAGAGAAGTGCCTATGCCGATTGAGCAAACAAAGATCCGTCTTTATTACGTAGCTCGTCTTGAGCACAGCTAATTTAAATGACGATTCAATCAATATTGTTTTCGCTTGTTTGCAAAGAGTAACACCCTGAAATTTCTCCAATGGTGTATGGTTTCCAGAGCTTTTTTCGCATAATTTCCAGTATTTTTTTATGCAACTACAACGGTATTGCTTATGTCTAAAATGGTACGTCTGCGTGCATCATTTGTTTAGCGAGAACAGGGGAGAACCCGGTTTAATTGATAAGGTTTCTAACTAGGACATAAATTCTTCATTTAAAAAAGACGATTTTCGTCTCACTGTTATTCATTCATTTATTTATTCCTTCATTTTGAATTTTTATCAACTTGCCATTGCATTTCTGGCCTACTTTAATTAATTCAATGACCATGCGACTTGCAGAACCTGAACGCAGCCGTCAAAGGGGAAACCCCTGTGTTTCAAAAATCGGTGTTGACATCTTATTCTATTTTTCAATTCAACACCTACGCAACAACAACATGGAGGTTATCGGCGTAAAACGTGGGATGAAAAAGTGATAATGGGTTCAAAATAATGTTATGAGTTGAATTAATGTCGTTTTGTTGACTTTTGTAAATGTAACTAGTTTTTGAAGAGCACTAGTTGTAAAAAAGTATCCAGAATTCATCTGATAATTAGCGGGAAAATTCCAATGTACTCAGTGCAAGTAAATTTCCATCTAAAGTATATAAAAAGCGCGGGCCGAAAGACTTTCAAAAGTCAAATCGGTCCTTCACGTGTTCAAAGCTTTATTTTGAAATTAAGAAGAAGAAATATTATCAAGAAAATTCTGTTGAAACAAGACGGACATAAAGATAAAATGCCACGTTCTATCATGGTAATTATTTAATTGTAGTTTTTCTTTGTAACGTTTTTCCTTCTTCTTCTGTATTATGTCTCAAGCTACAAATCTTTTTGTTTTCTTTTCCCCTACTTTCCACTAAACTTTATAACCTCTTCAGCCAATTAAAGTCATTTCATTGCATTTTAGATTTTCCTTGGTCTGTTTGTGTTAAGCATCGCATGCATTTTTGCCGAGGGTGGAAGATGTACAAAAAATAGGCGTCTCACGCCAAAACAAAAGTTTAGACATATTCGTCAGCATTATTACTTTGTGGAGAGATTCGATGTCGCACACATTGCACGAATCTTGAAGATTCCCCGTCGCACCAGACGTGACGTCAATTCTGCAGTCCAAAATGACAACAATAGAGTAGGCACCAGTCTGTGTCCGTGGCGATGGACCAAAGACGAAGAGCCCTCCAGGTCTCCCAGGCACATCGTGAAGGCTGAGTGCAGTGAGTGTCAGCATTTCTGTCGTGCTGTGTACTATACCCATAAAGCCTTGGTGAAAAGATGTGATGAAACGACTGGTATTCGAGTGTGGAAATGGATGGATGTAACGTTACCCATTGCGTTTTTGTATGACCCTTAGAGAGTACGTAACTTATCTAAGAATCTATAGATCTTCATTTGCGTGTATTTTGGTTAACCTAAGATAAAAAGAAACAATCAAAACTAAGAAATGCAACTGATAGGGTCTTTTGACACGTACAGTGAGCGCAATTTGACAACATTTAATCATGCCGGAAGTATTAAGCCAAACACTGCAAATTAGACAGGAATCCTTGGGGATCCAGGAAGACGAGAATGTGAGACAAGGGAAGGGTGGGGCAAGGGGAGGGCACATGAGTAGGGAAGGGGAGGTAAGGGAAGGAGGTGTGGGAGGGGAGGGTAAGTAGTAAGGAAGGAAGTCCATCATAGAAGCCCTGGTTCCCCAAGGATGTCTTTAGTCAAATTAAGATACTACTTATACATCTTTTGTATAACCATTTATAATATTTAGTGTAAATTAAATTGTATATATATGCTATATTTATCTGCAGAAATTTATTTATGTTCAACCAGAACATACGAAATATAGAGGGATTTCACGGCAGACATGTTTGTGGGTTTGTGGTCAAAATAATAGTGATTTTCTTCCAAGAGAAATAACATCTTTTGTCATTCAAAAACTTTCTATTGTACTTGCCCACAAACATGGCTGCCATGCATCGAAATCCCTCTATTAGAAAACACTAATACAAAGAAGATAAGAAATATTCAAATATTTATGTTAATATATTTAATATTAATGTTAATAATATTTAAATATTCATGTTACACAACACACATTCATCGCTTTGTAATCAACAACTCCAATATTATAAATCACTCAATAAAAAGCAAGTTGCAATACTGAGTTCATCTTGGAGAAATTATGTGTTTCACGTACATAAACGCACAACGCTGCGTAGTTAACCTTCTGAATTACGTAAATGACGCGACGTAAATATTTGTAGTTTACATACTTTGTTATTACAGTGCCTAAACTCTTAATCTAACGCACATCATTACATATCTACTTGCCTACACATGTTAGGGAACTAGTCCGGAATCACTTTGACGACAACATTAAGCCATACCTTTCTGCTGGTAGCTTGCTTGTATTTAAGTTTTCCAATTACACAATTTGACAAGTTGCTAACTCTTAACTCGCTCTGAACTACAAAACTTATTGCACAAGTATTTCTAGTAACAGGTAGAGCCGTAGCCCAAACAAGTCTCACGTTACACTGTCAGGCATACCCAATCAAGGTGTACTTAACCTACAAAACCTGCATTTGGTAAAGGCTTGGGACTATTCCGAACCTACAAATCTAGAACTGAGATGAAATACACAATCTAGGATAACCTTGCCTAGGCTAGCACATTTGTGTGCGGTTGGTCCTGCCCCTGCGAGGTTCAACAACTAGCCATAACAAAATTGTCATGAAAAATCTACGTCACAAAAAGTCCCTTGCCAAAATTATTAATAACTATAAAATCACTGAAAATATGAAATGCATAGAAAAGTGTCGCACAACACACATTAAGGCCCGGCCCGCAACATCAACAAACGTTGCAGTGATGGATACACGTGTTGCAACAGTGCGTTGTTCGCAATATTGCAGAAAATATTGCATGAAATGTGACATCGCGGGTCCGTGCCTTTAGAAGCACGTGAATATGTATTTACATATTTTCTCGTCAATACGTATCTTATTAAACGCACGTTATAACGTATTTATATACATTATCTTATAAACGCAGATCACTTCGAATTCTTGCGTTAAACATCTTCAAACGAATTTTCCCGCTTATCTATCTATTTTATTCGTACCCCATACATTTAACCTTATGCTCCTCACTACGAATCTCTTTACGTACGTACGCCTGAAACGCAACGTAGATATATACGAAACCATAACACACAGTTCTTCCCTCCATACGCACATTACCACGAATTTACTTCCGTACTTTAACCTAGTTTACTACTTTAGTTTAGTTTACTTGCTTTCCCTTCCTAGGAAGGCGGGACAACACAACAGCGTTTTCGCGCCAATTGACAGTGGGCCCTTTAGTGTAATAGACCAGACCACACATACCGACAACTTCATGGCCTACTCTCCCCGAATAGTGGTGTGGGTTCTTTAACGTCCCTCCAATGCAAGGGTATATCTCAACTTATAGCCTATTAGGTACCAATTTACCTATCATTTTACTCTTAGAAGTATTTCTAGGATATTATTGAAACAACAAGTTAATTCATAATTAACACATTGCCTGTTACGTAAACAATTACCTATTATTTTACTATTAGGCCACGTCCACATGCACACGTATGCGTTTCCGTGTGGACGGAAGGCCTAAACGCATAAAAATGTGTACGTTTACAAACGAAAACGCATACGTGTAGACAGGGTCTTAGAAATAGTTCTAGGATTTTATTCAAACAACAAGTTAATCAACATATAGCCTATTAGGTAAGCAATTACCTATTGTTGTATTATTATAAGTATTTTTAGGATTTTAGTGAATTTTTATTAGCTATTTTTTTCTTCTTTAGCTTTCTGTAACATAGATTTTTGTCATACATTTTTAGATTTTTATGAAAAGATTTGTATATATATTATATTGCACGTTCGTAATATGAACGAGCTTTTGCTCTTAGACGAAACGTGTTTAAATAAATGATTGATTGATTGATGACTGATTGATTGATTGATTGCCGATGTGTAATAGTTTTTGGAGAGACGGGACCGACCTATGGTTTAACGTCCTTGTCCAAGAAGACGTGAAGGTGTAACCATTTGCAGATTTAAATACAATTATTTTATGACGTCGAGTATTGGTTTGGCCGGGGAGTCGAACTCCGACCTTCCGCACTGAAGACCGGCGCTCACCAACTCAGCCAACCGGCCAGCGGTCTTAAACGCACCTCCGTATTGATCCGTATATATATTACGTATCGATTTACGTATTTTCAAATTTAACGCTGGTTACTACGTATTTCGATACGCACCTTTTACCCTTTGACGCACATGACTTGCTTTAGTGTATGTAACACTTCAACCAGGTCACTTTGGGCGGCCATTACTTGATCGATGTTTTTGTAAGCCATGGGAGTCTCGTCAATGACGGTATAATCTTTACGACACTCCACACCTTCTGTAGCTTGAATGTGATCTTCTACAGTAAACGTCTTTTTGGCTTTAGCTCTTGACATGACTCTTCCTGCGCCGTGGCTGCAACTAAATAAGTTGCAGAAGATTCAAATTTTGTTCTGTGCGTCTTTACTTTATACTTACATAGATAATATTTAGCGACATCATCAGTGCTTGTGTACTGCACATAAGTTTGCAGAAATGATTACACACGGTTCTCGACCAATCAGAGCGCGGGAAAGATACCAATTATATTATATAAAATAGCTTAAGTCACGCCAACTTTGGTATCTTTTAGGGGCGAAAACAAAAATTCATGACGCAGTTCCTCCACTGGCGACCAACATATATGGGATCCCGGCTTAGTATGGATTTAGTCAGTGATTAGTGCTCGACCAGCAATTCATCTCGGAATTACTAAGTACCTTTTTATCCTTTACCTTTATATTTAGTTCATAGGGTCATATGGAATTCAGGGCTCAGTTCGAAAGCGGATTAGCTCTAACCCATAACCCAGGGTTACAATCAATGGTTTTCTTAACCCTGTGTACGTTGGTGTTAAACCACTTTTGAACAACCGGAGTCCTGGCGGTTGTGGAATATCGTGGAGATATAGCCTCCCCCACAGGCAACTCTTTTGGCCATGGGTTTCCTTTGGAATAAAAATGAACGAGAAAGACTGGAGAAGAAGGAAAAACGAGGGGGGAGAGGGAGAGGAGGAAGGAAGAAGGGAGAGAAGTTGAATGGGGCCCATTCTTTTCCAGCCACAAAAAAGGAATCCCAACAGTTTTTTTCTTCTCAACCGACCTGTGAAAAGAGTCTGGATTTCCTTTTCCTCTTACAATGTACGATTTTGCACCCATTGATCCTGGAATGATTCCAAGCTCATCTCTGCGTGCAGAAACCTGTAGATAAAACAAAACTTCTGATGTGAACATGTGCGTGATGCGATGTCATGAGGTTCTGTCTACATTTTATGTATCAGTTAAGAGTGGATAAAGAATATTGCCCAGGGATGCCTTCGTCTCTAGATCTATCAATGGAACTAGTGATCGAAAATAATAAGTGCAACATCCTAACTGCATGCGCTTCTCTAGAACATTGTAACAGAAAGCCGGCTAATAGCGCTTGTCACTGTTTACTAACAAACGAATTGTAATGCTAATGTGCCAACCATTTTCACAAGTTCCTTTGAAAAAATAGCCAATCACTCTCTGGTTGGCACATGAATGATAGAGGCTTACGTCAATGTGAGGAGCGCTAAACAATGCAACTAAATTGTAAAGATGAGCAGGATAATCTTTATTGCGTCAAAATGTCTACAGTGTTTTGGGTGTTTCTGGAAAGAACTCTGATGAAACAGGACATTTTTGGTCATGCTGATTACCACCAAATCACCAGTGTGACATTGTAATGGTAGCTGTGTCTTAATTTATTAAAGGTAGCAAGAGGGAAAATTGTTCCAGTTTTACCGCGACAAAACGTTTCTTGATGTGCACAGGGTTAGCCTTCATTATCATCATCATCATCATCATCGTTGCCATCAGCATCACCGTCATCATCATCATAATCATCAGAGCAGTCCAACACCATTACCATCAGATTAAAACAAAAAACAAAAAAACTACAGAATCACTTTGAACCATATCTACTCACCGCGCCTTTTCTTGTAAGATAAACCTCTTGACCATAATGGGTCTCCACATTCACATAGTTGTGATGACAGTTGACTGCAGTGCTGTGTTTATCTATGTCGAAGGGTGGTATGTCGGGACATCTCTTTGCAGCTTCTATCAAACGAGCCATCATTATTTCTCGGTTTATCCTGGCATACTTTTGTGCCCAAGAGACAGCAAATACATAATTTTTAAAGTTTGGAGTGCCCTCCTTGAGATATGCTAGGTTCTTGTCAATCTGAGGTTCAAGAAAATGGAGAAGCATTAGACCATATTAATTACAAAGGCTTTCATATAACAATGTCCTACCTTGGTGTTCTTGTCAAGCTTCAGCATGTCTTTCTTTGCCAATTCTATATAGACTGTTCCTATCCTATTACCAGGGCCACGAGAACCTGAATGTAGCATGAACCACACCTTGTCACTCTCATCCAAACACATCTAAATAATAAACATGATGATAATAATAATGAAAACACCAAATCATTGACTAAGATTCAAGACTAAATAGCAAAATGGCAAGGTAATTTTATTACTTGATAATTAGGGTCAAAAAACACAACTATACCTGGCCATAGATGAGGGTTTGACTCAATCCTTAGGGTCCCTCCAACCACAATTTCCTTGTAATTTTATAGCTTGGTACATCTAATTAAGGATTGAACATAATGCAACACAAGGCAACATTTTCTACAACAATGCATACAGCACAGTGCTGCACCATGTGTTCGCCTCTGTAATTGTTGCATGCAACAGTTGCAGGTTTATAATCAAGTTCTACTTCTGCAACATTTTCTGCAACATTGTGCATAACTACACAACATTGCAGGGGTAGACACAAGCTACAACTTTTGTTGTTGGCCTTTAGAGTCAAACGCCACAGCCAGGAAGGTAACTGGATGAGGATTTGAATTATTGGATATGCATCATATCCTGACAGAGTTGACAATTTTAAATAGTTAATACTTGAGTAATTGTATATACCTCAATGAAGTGGTTTCCAGTTCCTAGTGTTCCTAAATGATTGAGGTTGTTTTTAGCTTTAGCAGAGGGCTGCTGGTGGCAAATGTAATCATAATCTTTACTCAGTCGATTCCAACTTTTTTGAACTGAGTCTGGGATGTTGTTAATTTTCCATGCACCAATGTCACCACTTCGACCCTAAATATTGAGAGATAAAAAAGGGAAAAATGTTTTCAATTACAATATTTTCCACATACACAGCAGTAAGATTAACACTCTCACATGACTATTCCTCACTACTTAAAATCAGAGGTAGATCAAAAACTTGAAAATTCTTACGTGATTAGTTCTTCCATGAGGAATCACATTCTCAACAGCAGAACGTAGAGTCTTCAGTGAGTCTGGCAATTGATTAGCAGATAGAGATGTCTTAACAGCCATCATACCACAACCAATATCAACCCCTACGGCAGCTGGAATTATTGCATTCATGGTTGGAACAACACAACCTACACATGCACCTTTCCCAATATGCACATCTGGCATAGCAGCAACATGGGAGTACACTATGGGTAGTCGTGCAATAGCTTGCAATTGTGCTTCAGCATCTTTCTCAATAGGGACATTCTTGATCCATGCTTTGATTGGCACATGACCCTATTTTAGAAAAACAAACAATTGAGCTGCACTCAGATATTGGGGAAACCTGTGGCTGACTTGGCAGAAACAAACTAAGATGCATTTTTGAAGAAGAATCTAGATGAATTTTCCTTTAGCCAAAATAAGATGAATTATGAAAAATCTTATTTTGGTTAAAGGAAAAGCATTTTGTGAGCACTCTTTGCTTTGACTGTGGCATGTCAAAGGTTTAATTATAATACTGTAGACTGCTTCCATGCGTCAATTAGTTGTACAAAGGTTCTACTAGTGCCCCCCTCCATTAGCCACTTTCATACCATGAAGACTGGGTACGAGTCCCTCAAATTTTGACGATGGTAACGCAAAACTCATATAATCAGAAAGAGCACACCGAGCTATATAAAATCCCGAAGTTTGGTGTTAATTGGTTCAATATTGAACGTTTTACAGCCGTTCTAATATGGTAGAATTTACAAAGAAATGTATGGTTGTAGGGACATTTGTGGACATTTGTCTCTACAACCACGGACGATAGGATAATAATCATCTGAAAATTTACTTTTAAATAAGCAGACAGTATTAATTTTATAAATTACCTTGAATTACTGTTATTTTGTCTTTTTGTATTCCTCCCAGTTAAGCAAACACAGATTACGTTAAATGGTACAAAGCGACTGAAACTCTTCTTTAAACCATGTTTAAACCATTATTTTTCTTGACCGTTATTTCGCGATGATCGGAGAAACTATAACTATTTGACATGAAATGAGCGTTATTTTGCGATGATCGGAGAAACTATTTGACAAGAAATGAGTCTGTGTTTACTTTAAGAGTGTGTTGACAAGACATGTACCAGGACTTCAGAGTGAACGAGAGCTGTGTGGTTGTTTTGATAAAGCCCAAATCTGTCATCGTTGTCCCCAACAAATGTCACTTTCGAACTACGAAAATCGTCAGACGAGAGAACAATGGAACCGGGGCTTGTTGCCTACCCTGGTCTCTTAACATCTCCAGGCTTCCTTTGTCAATGATTAAACCGCGTTTACTGGCGAGGGGATATCATGTTCGCGTCAACAGACCGTTGGCTACAGTTGGACCGTAAGGGTTTCTAATGCATCAGTTGGAGTTTTAAAGAAGTTACGGGCCTTGTAAAAGACTATTTGGCTTTCTAAAACGTTGGGAGGAACACAAAAAGACAAAATAACAATAATTCAAGGTAATTTATAAATACTGTCTGTTTATTTAAAAGTAAATTTTCAGATGATTATTATCCTTATTGCCCGTGCTACAACCATACATTTCTTTGTAAAATCTAGCATGTTTGAACTGCTATATCTCTTTCAATGTATAACCGATTTTAAACATCAAACCTCGGGATTATATACAGCTCAATGTGCTCTTTTGACTACATAAGTTTTGTGTTGCCATCATCAAAGTTTAAGGGACTCGCACCCAGTCTTCACGGTATGAAAGTGGTAATAATCCCAACTGGGGGGAAGGGGGTGGTGGTGGTGGTGGTAAGCCCAGTGGGGGGGACTCCATTGTAAAAGGATTGGGTATGCTTGTCGGAAATTTTCAAAATTATACCCCTAAAAGATACTGGGAGTCTTTTTAAAAGGACATGGTTGGACGTCATTTTTTGACCCCTAGAGATACCGCAGCGATAAAATTATTATTATGAACATAAAATTGAATGGTCAACACACTTTTGTTGGGGAAATTTCTTCCATTTTGAGAACAAGATAATAAGCAATTGGCTGTATTGATACCCTAAAAGATACCAGGAAATGCTAAAACTCTAAACTTCAATTTTAACACCCTAAAAGATACCAAATCGCTGATGTTTACCCCTAAGAGACACGACGAGCATACCCGATCCTTTTCACAATAGAGTGGTGAACGCATTATTGAGTTCCGACGCCATTATTATTTTTTTTTTTCATTTTTTTTATAGCAGTTTGAGTTTCTCGAACTTATGTTCATTCATTTTCAAACAGCATAACTTTTAAAGATTTTAGTGAAATTTTCTGACATCTGATAAAATTAAAGACTAAACTTCACTGACTTACGGTTTCAGTCTTAGGAAATGTAATGTAGGAAGACAAAGTCCTCAAGTTTGCGTAGATACCATTAAAAGACGGCAGTCGATTTCCTAATGTTTCTAAAACATCCACATAAACACGAAGCAGACGAAGCATGGTTTTCTTCACAGTGGGTCTCCTGGGTTACCTGTGGCGAGAGATGTGGAGAGACTCTAGGGACGAGTTTGCAAACTACTGGACAAAATACTTGGCGCCCAATTTTGAAAAATCATGGCCGTTTCTATCCCGAAGCAGCTAAAAACGATTGTCAATAATGAATTTGGCAATTATATATCGATTCCCTCCATAGTGGAAGCGTCTGGCTTCGATATTTTATATTTATGCCATCCAGAACCAGCGAGTCAAGGTTCCAACTTTTTGAAGAAAATATTGGGTAGCCATGATGATCAACAAATCATGTTTAATAGTCTCGGAAACATTACCGATTATTGTTCTCTCAATGAGGAGAATGACAACCTCTTGAATCAAGTTAAAGAGGAACTTGGATGTGAACACTCAGCTATGGAGGATTCATCGTCGGAGCTAAACGGCTCGATCGCTGGACAAGTCACCACAAACGATCAAGCCAAGATATATTATCAGTCCAAAATGGCTGACCAGTCCCAACTGAACTTAGGGACAATCAAAAAAAAGACAATAACATATAGTGCACTTAACATGTACTTAAAGAAGATACCTTTTGATGATATAAGCATCGACCTTTTTAACGCCGCCAAAAGTTCCAGCCTTTATATTATATATGAGGTTTTGACTGCGGAAAAATGTGAAAACATAAAGTCGGGTTCGTATCAAAGCGATCGAGGTGGAGAAGCAAAGGGCTCACTTGGTGTGCCGTCAGTCGGTGTTGAGACATCAGTCAAATGCCAAAAACAGAAATCTTCAAGACTTTCCAGATCCAGTGAAATGGGGAGATTCCCGTTTGCTTATAAAGTTGGGCGGGTGAGATACAAAAGAGGAAGTTCAAGGCTGGCAGCTATAAAGGAAGGAAAACAAGTTCACAATAAGGAAAAGCACTTTGAACTTGCACCACTAAGCCAGTTTTATAAACCTTTCAGGTACCACCCCAAAGTAGAATTGCATTCAGGTGAGATTGAGTGGATGTAAGTTGATTCATTAAGCAACAATGACGTCAAGCCAAGACCTAAATGAATTCTGGTTTTAACTTATGTTGGTATTAAGGTAGTACCGGATCTTCCCAAATCTTCAATGATTTTTTTTTTAAATTCTGTCATTTGAAGTTTATTGTTAGGGTATTCAAATAATGAAAAAAAAGAAGGGGGTCCCCGTATTAGTTATGGAGATATAAGGCGTCAAAAAGGAGGGATTTTTCAGTTTTCCGCGCGTTTTTGCCGAAAATCTGATTCCGTCAATAAATTCGAATTACTCGATTGGATTTAACAAAGAAAAACAGAAAACTGCATTAAACGGTAGTTGTTGAATCTAGGAGACATACCTTGATAAAAAATCCATCCAATCTTTTGAAAGTGACGTGAAAATTAAATTCTAGAAGCGAAATTGCTTGCAATTCGGAAGAGTTATATGCGTGTGTAGTTGTAAAAATGCTGAAAATTCATGACAATTTTAACTATGAAATTTTTTTTTTCCGCACTAAATCGAAAGAATACGATATCTAGCTTCAAATGAAAAGAATAAAACAGGGGGTCACCGTATTATTTCAAGAGTTAGAGAAGCAGAAAAGAGAAAAATACGCTGAAAACGAACTCCAAATGTCACCATTTTAGCAATTTTCTCACCGGCTTTTTCGATAAATAATATTAATCAAATTTAAAAATTCGAGGCTGAATACCTACATTATACAGTACACAAGATTTCATAGTTAAAATGTTTCCGGTATTTTGATGACAAAATGCTATTTTTCTCCACTAAATTTAGAGTTTCTTCACTTTCAATCGTTCGCTTACTAGTGTCCAGACTCCCCACGGTAATACCAATGCTCTCTAATAAAAGTGCGCGCGCTCGAATGCGCGCGGGAGATGCGCCTATCCTGATGTTCTCCCAAGAGAGAGGATGGGGGTACTCATGCAAGAGAGAGAGAAGGGGGTGCATGGGGGCTGAAGTATGTTTAAAATTTTCAACTGATAAGTGATTTTGGTATCTTAAATTCTGTTCCCCAAATAAATCAGATGCACATTACACTATCAGTCCATAAACAGTTTTCAGGGTTCGTGCTACTCCTTAAACTCCTCGAATCTCATTTACATTTTCAAGGGTGCTTGAAAAGCCCTTGAATTTTAGAAATTCTGCTCAAAGTCCTTGAATACTCCTTGAATTTACACCTATTTCAAAAAAGGTTGTCAGAGCTAAAGGCGATAGGAGATAGGTCATTCAAACTCCAAAGTAATCAAGAAGTTTTAAAAATAGCTTCTTTATTCTGTTCGTTTTGCTCCGAACATTGGATTTGAATGTCTGATTGTTGACTTTCTTAATAAAAACAAATAGAAAACCCAACCGTGAAAAGTGGAATGACCTATCTCCTATCGCCTTTTAAGCTTTCTGAAATAGGTGTAATTATTACAATTTTTTACTAAATAAATGGTTTTACTGAAATACTAGGACATCCTCTTCCCTCACTTACAGATAAAAGAAAAAGCAAATGTCCGATGTTTCTCATCCCATTAAAGTCCCTTATGCCTTTGTTAGAGTAATTATTACTCTAACAAAGGCATAAGGGACTTTAATGGGATGAGAAACATCGGACATTTGCTTTTTCTTTTACCTGTAAGTGAGGGAAGAGGATGTCCTAGTATTTCAGTAAAACCATTTATTTAGTAAAAAATTGGGTAACAATTGAGTACTCCTTGAATTCTCCTGGAATTTTAAATTCATATCTTAGTATGGACCCTGAGTTTTAATTGGCAGCAAGAGAATTTGTAAAGTAAGCAATTGCTGATGTAAAGCACCTGATTATATTTATGGCTTCATGATAATTGGTCAGCTCCAAGATTCTCAGCAGTCAGTTGTTGTTTTAGCTTTTAGGCAGCCTTCTTTGTAAACATTTTGTTTGTCACATTCTTAGATGAGTACTCTGGCATGGTTCCAGAGGGATTTTTTCCTGAAATTACTGATTTGTGCTTGCCAAACCAATGTAGTTTAACAGGGTTTCCAGGGGTCAGGGAAAAGTCAGGGAAAAACACAGTCAGGGAAAAGTCAGTGAAAAGTCAGGGAATTCTTTATTTGGTCAGGGAAATTGAGATTTTCACTCAAAGTCAGGGAAAAGTCAGGGAATTTTGTATAAGTAACTAAAAAATATTTCTTGTAGATGCTATTTTAAGTAAAGAAAAAACTTTCAAAGAGAGAATAAATTATTTGGAGCATTTAACAAACTGGTCATGTTAGTTACACCAACATTTTCTATTTTTTGTCTTACAAGTGTAGAATAGTCATATGATAAAAAAAGGCCTGGATACAACTTAAAGGCATGCAGCCATATTGGATGTAACTTATAAATTGTTGTGTTTGTCTTGTGCAAAATAGTCAGGAAAAACTGAGTTTTAGTCAGGGAAAAGTCAGTGAAAAGTCAGGGAATTTAATATTTCAGAACCCCTGGGAACCCTGTTTAAGGAAAAAAATCCAGCCCCTGGAATCCAGGATATAAGAGAATTGGATCAATACACTAAAACAACACACTAAAAATGGATCCACGCATGAAAAATGTCTACCAATATAAGAATAGGGCTGTCTTCTTTTGGACTGGACAATTTACCTCAACCAGGCCTCAAAAATCAAGTTTGACGATCTTATAATTGTTTTGCAGATAGCCAAAGTTCAGATGAGCCATCGCCTTGAGCATTGAAGAAGTGATGACAAAATAATGTGACTAACCAGTACAGATTGTTTAGAAATAGCAATCATAGATGACTTTCATTTTGTAGTACAATTTTTAAATATATTTGTAGATAATAGTATTGTAATGTATATTAGATATATTGAATAATTCAATGGTAGATTTTATTTTTCAAACAGTATTTGTAGAGAAAAACATCAAAGTTGATTATTAACCCCAAAATATGTAGTGATAGTTAATAAATAATAAACGAACATTTAAACAGGATAACCTATCAGTGTAGAACACCGTTATCAACAGGGTCCTGTAATATTGCTTGTTTTATAACAAGACTTGTTAGTATTCCAATAGTTTTATTCTAACTCAAAGCTTAATCATAACTTATATTCCAATCACACAACGAACTACATTTTTGATTTGCAGGAAGTCACTCAGTCTCAGATATCAGATCTCCAACCGTCAGTGTTTTGAAATAGGTCTATATTGCTTTTAGAAAATATAGGTTATCTGATATCGGTCATGCAGCAGCTAGAATAAATTGTAAAATATTAATCTCTAAAAGAGAACCATTAGGGAGCATTCATTTTTTAGGGGGGGGGGGGGGTGGGCCGGAGGAATTGCAGGAATCAAATACAAAAAACATGCAAAATGCAAGCCCCCACTATAAGGAATTGAACTATATTGATGACCCACCCCACTTCCAAATATGAAAATAGGGTCCCTTGACCTGGTTTAACTTTCAGAAAAACATGACCCACCCCCTTTCATAGAGTAAATTTCTTTTGGCCCACCCCTCAATTCCTCCGGCCCACCCCCCTCCTAAAAAATGAATGCTCCCTTAGAGCTCAAAGCTACAAATTCTGGCACTTTTATTAATAAATGACATTAAAATATCAATATTACCATGTAATCATTATCAGTGATCACCTTCAATTGACAAAATAATTCTAACTAGACGCACACGTGCGTTCACTCGTGCCCCGGGAGCCCTTCAGTGACCGGCCCCGTGCGTACTCTTCCCCGAGCCGTTTCACGCATTCTTCACTTAACCGTAACATAATAAAGACCTTTTTTGACCTTTGTCCACAGGAGGCCCAAGCTCTCTATGAGAGGCGAATATTACAAAGCTTTGTATGGGAGTTTAGGTTCCGCTTTATTACTCCGTAAATAATAAAGCAAATACACTCTAACGGTTATACAGTGCTTCTTGTGTTATTGGTATTCTCTGGTAGCGATTTTAGGCCATTTCGTCAATTTTTTGCTGAGTTCTCTTTCCACTACTAAGAAGGAGGAAAGGAAGGAAGGCTTCGTCAGACCAACGGACTGACCCACTCTCGAAAATCGCTCGATTCTCAAACTAAACCACGTCCCCTTGATTCGGTACTCCGCATCACGAAAGCCAGATAGTTGTCCTTCAAGTTTATCGAAAAATATCCCACAAAAGTTCTGCTGTCGAGGAATAAATCCAGCGAGAATTTCAAATAACCAGCCATTTTGAAGCTTTCAGACCCGCGGCAAGAACTTCTTGTGCAGCTTGGCGACCGTTACGGTCAAATTTCTTCCCACTAGTCCCCCCCTGGTCAGGAAATAGTAAGCCGCGATGAAGACTTTTTTAGTAGAAATAAAACGATTTCAGCTAAATTTTTTACACTTATCAAGGTTTGAATAATAGTAAATACGTGATAAGTGTAAAAAATTTAGCTGAAATCGTTTATTTCCATTGAAAAAGTCTTCATTCTTTTCTGACCATGGGGGGACTTGTTGGAAGAAATTTGCCCGTGCCAGGCTTTAACGGTCGCCAAGCTGCACAAGAAGTTCTTGCCGCGGGTCTGAAAGCTTTAAAATGGCAGGTCATTTGAAATTCTCGCTGGATTTATTCCTCGACGGCAGAACTTTTGTGGGATATTTTTCGATAAACTTGAAGGACAACTATCTGGCTTTCGTGATGCGGAGTACCGAAGCAAGGGGACGTGGTTTAGTTTGAGAATCGAGCGATTTTCGAGAGTGGGTCAGTCCGTTGGTCTGACGAAGCCTTCCTTCCTTTCCTCCTTCTTAGTAGTGGAAAGAGAACTCAGCAAAAAATTGACGAAATGGCCTAAAATCGCTACCAGAGAATACCAATAACACAAGAAGCACTGTATAACCGTTAGAGTGTATTTGCTTTATTATTTACGGAGTAATAAAGCGGAACCTAAACTCCCATACAAAGCTTTGTAATATTCGCCTCTCATAGAGAGCTTGGGCCTCCTGTGCTTTGTCTGTCAGCACCTTAGTGTTTGCCTTTATCCCAACATGCAAAAATATACCAGTTTATTCAACTTTTTATTTCACTATATATCTTAATTTTTTGCTGCAAAGACTTCTACAACGACGTTTTTGACACAATAACAAATCGTGTATTTTTTCGGCGTTCATGTTTCAGATGTTTTATCTATTACGTGACCAAACGCATCAGGTCAAATAGAGCCTTGATTCCATGAAAATATATAAATAAATTGTCTGGCCAGAATTGTGTTAAAATTCATTACAAAAATGTCTCAAGATCTCTTGAATGCTTGAATGAAAAATATAATTGACTTGCCTCTATATCCGTAACATAATAAAGACCTTTTTTTGACCTTTTTAGAGAATATCTGATTAGTCAATTTGTCTGTCAGCAGCTTAGTGTTTGCCTTTATCCCAACATGCAAAAACATACCAGTTTATTCAACTTTTTATTTCACTATATATCTCAATTGTTTGCTGTAAAGACTTCTACAACGACGTTTTTGACACAATAACAAATCGTGTATTTTTTCGGCGTTCGTGTTTCAGATGTTTTATCTATTACGTGACCAAACGCATCAGGTCAAATAGCGGGACTTACAAATCTGCAAACTTTGCAAAGTACTCTATACGTACACATGCAGAAAAATTCGCAAGATACTTTTTTCCGTATAAACATATATAAAATGATTATATATATATATATGAAGAATTGCAAACTTCGCAAATTATATATATTTTATACGGAAAGAAGTACTATGCGAATTTTTCAGCATCTGTACATATATAGAATTTTGCAAATTTTGCATATATGTTAATTCCCGTCAAATAGAGCCTTGATTCCATGAAAATATATAAATAAATTGTCTGGCCAGAATTGTTTCCAGCTCAAAGGTTATTGCTACGAGTCGCGAGAGCTTCAGTTTTCAAGTACTCCATCGGAGTTCGATATTTGGTCAAAGTATTGGAGATCAAGCTCAAAATAACAGCCCATTCTGAAGCTCTTATAAGTGTCTAGGTATATCTCGAGTTAAAAGCTCCATTTTCTATTGTCTCACTACTGGAAAAGCCTGTCTCTGAAAGCCATTTTTTGGGCTGTCCGCCATCTTGCATTCCTAAAGTTCCTGACTGGCGTCATCAGGAGCTTTAACACGTGACCGATTGCGCAAGAAAGGCCTCTTCTGGCGACGAAAAGAGAAAAAAAAACATTTGCATTTTATAACTCGTTCCCGGCCTAAAGGCCTGGGCACGAGTAATTAATATAATTTTCATGCATATAGCATTCTAATTATTGTCAACTAGAGTTTAATCCGTGAAATTTGTACTAGCTAAATAGAATGCAAAATGGCACTAGCCTATTGTAAACACTCTAATAAACAATGGAAAACAAAGGATCTTATATTTTTTAGTACAAAGTAGATTTTGTACTTTTTCACGGGTGAAGTACGATCACTCTAAAGTAATAATAGCCTGTGTACTAACAGCTTACTAGTAGAAGCAGGTGGGCACTGCCAGAGCTTTGTTACCTTGTCAGTAGTTCTTGTGCCAAATACATGGCTTGTAATAAATTGCAAAGGAGATGAACACGTAATCATTTGCACAGGATTCAATCACAATTTATTTGAATGATTTTGCATTTACAGATCTGGTAAACTTATTAGAGAGATTTAGCAAATTCGAAGGAGGTGGAAGACAAAGGAAGGGAACCATTCTCCTCATGCCACAGCTTGGAATGCCTGCGATTTTGAAATTTATGTTTCATCATCACAAATCTGTGTATGTGTGTGTGTGTGTGTGTCAGTTGATTTTGCGGAACATGTTTCTTCACAGTTTAGCCACCCATGAAACATTTCCAGATATGTTTCCTCATTTAGCCAGGGTCTAAGAGCTTACTGTAAAAGGTGGCACAGCATAGAACTGGCATTCTTTTTCATAATATTATGTGAGAAGGGTATGTTGGGGAATGCTCATTGCAGTACTGTGTCAAAAATTGTAAATCATTTGAAACTTAGAATAATTGTTTAAGAAAATATACAATTTATACTGAAATACCATAAGTTAATGCTCAAATTAGTGCCAAGCTTCAAATAAGCATTCTGCTTCAAATAAAGCCCCCCCCCACCCTCCCAAGACAAAAATATTATGTGTGCACCCACCCCACCTCAGATAAAATCTTTAGTTGCTCTTGGCACAACCAGAAAAAAATTATTTTAAACTATGTATTCTATGATTCATTGTCATCAATTTCTCCAGGCCTTTGTATAAGATTTCCCACATTGAGAAAATCCACTAATTTGTTTATATCTTCTCCTGTAGTTAAATCTATCATGTCTTTTGGTAAACGGCTGCAGGCATATGGACTGGGTTGAACTCCTAATTCAGATATGACTGCTCTAAATACTGGAACATCATCATCTTGAAGCAGTTCATCACCAATGAATTCAGCCCATGAGAACAATAGAGGGCTAGTGGGAGGACCAAATGCACTGAAGTCAAGTAGCATAATCTTTTGATCTGCATATCTATACACATCAAACACATAGCAACTGTCTGGAAACATCTCAGCAATCTTGTTTTCATAAAATGATAGAATATCACTAACAATATCCTCTTGGTTTTCTTTGATGAATGGATAAAAGCTTGATATGTCCCTTTGGCTGATTCCTATCAGTTCATGATTTTTCACAAAACATCGAAATTCCATTCCAGGGTAAATATCCATCCATTTTCTGAGCACCAGTTCATATTGAACATCATTTTCACTTTGGCTGTCTTCACAGCACTTGAATGGATTGGATACCTCGTCTGCTATGATGTCTGAACTTTTCAATAAAAGATAAATTTCATTTATGTCCTTGCATCTCAATGTACTGTCATGGGAGATCCAAGATGCATCCCTTGGGGCACTCCAGTTAAGTTTAGGAAATACAGAACCTCCTAATTCACTGACTACCTCTTTGATTTGAGTTTCTATTTCATTGAATTCTGGTGCCTTTGCCGTTTCTTGGTTTGGGTCCTCTTCCATGTTTTTCCATTCTTCTGAGTCACCTTCGTCGTCAGAATTGCGTGAAGGGCTACAAGGTTCTCCAGGAAGAATAACACCGTCAGCTTTTAGATAGTCTAAGAAATCTTTACTCAATGGAATGACACGACTACGAATAGTGACGTTCTTGAATCTTGGATACCAAGAGGAAAAGCTACAGTTCTGCACGTGTTGCTGTTTCATTTTAAATCACAAACTTTCTTTTTTCAGTTTTTGGGGAAGAGAATAGACCCTTATGTTCAGCAAACTGAAATTCTGTGCGACCCAAGATCCTTCCTTCCACATCAGAAACAAATATCCTCTAGAAATAAAGGATTTAGCGTTTCACAAAGATGCTTGGTGAATGGCAAACTGAATGACGAAATGTTTGCACCT
This sequence comes from Telmatactis stephensoni, assembly GCA_029948255.1. NCBI lineage: Eukaryota > Metazoa > Cnidaria > Anthozoa > Actiniaria > Isophelliidae > Telmatactis > Telmatactis stephensoni. The sequence goes on from JALIZF010001783.1 coordinate 59,820, forward strand.
CAGGGTAGGGAGGGAGAGGACTTTTTATAAACAGAAAGTTTTGATCACTAATGGAAACTGTATTCTTCAATATTGATCATAGATAATAAAAATAGAGAAGGAATTATTATGCATTAATAATGATGAATAAATAAACATTTTTTGGGAGTTATTTTAAGATTTTTAAAAAAGCAATATTAGTCCCTCCCCAGAAAGTTTGTTGTGTTAGGGTGTTACTCTTGCCCAGTAGTGCTCGTTTATTGTAAACAGACCGTAGTGTATTGTGGGTAGTGGTTTATTGTTCACTGCGATGGCCCGGATAACAACAACATGGCGGCGACCATGAAATGGAAAAAAATCTCGAATTCTAGCGGCCCTGTTCCACGTCCACGGCATGGACACCGTGCGGTGGCTATTAGGGAGCTTATGGTCGTTTTTGGTGGTGGAAACGAAGGAATTGTGGACGAACTTCATGTGTATAACTCAGGTAAACACAACAGCTTCGGCGGCAAACAAGATGGCGGCGCCTTTTAGCGTTTGGCGTTGGCGCCGAATTAGAGTGTTGTGTAGTTCAACGATGTGATTTGTTTTTGAAGTGCATATCTTGTTAACTTTGATTGACTTCTTTATTGGGTTATGTTTTCAGCTACAAATCAATGGTTCGTTCCGGCTGTAAGAGGAGATATTCCACCGGGCTGTGCTGCGTACGGTTTTATTTGCGATGGAACTCGGCTCATCATATTTGGTGGAATGGTCGAGTATGGCAGATATTCCAATGAGGTTAGTAAATCTCTTTTACCAAAATCAACTGGAAGGTTTATTTTGATGCTTTTTGCTTCTCAGCATTTATTCTTTCCTTTTGATAGTTACTTTCGTTTTTTTATTGTACGACGTAAAAAACACGCATTTTACTCTAGACTCCCTTCCGGCCGCCATTGGAGAGATACTTATATCCTTTGTAACTTTTGGGTGTCTAATTCCTTACTTTTTCTAAAAATCCTATAAATAGAAACGTTAATCTGACAAGAAGAATTATCATTTGTTATTTTTTTGCTGTTTTCACTTTTGAATAAGCCACAAGGACCTTTAGGCGATTTATTGAATTGCTGGCTGGAAACCCAGAGTAAACACGAATTACTGGCGGTAAAAATTTCATGTATTCAACAACAGTCCAAGTCGTGTTACAACTTTCTCCTGAATCTTCAATACCTTAAAGTTATTTTTTTCTTTTTGATGTAAAATTACTGTTTTTCTAATGCTGTTTGTACTTTTTACTTCAAGAATTAACTTTCTTGTACCCCAGTCTCTGTTTTGATAAAGTAGAGATTTGATTACGATCGCAGTGTTTTTTAAGAAAGTTTTACTTCAAAAAGGTATTTTTGATGAGTTTTTATCATTTTAAATGACATTTGCGTTCTTAAATTTCTATACTTTTTCAAATTAGTGTGTTTTTATTACATTTGAAAATGCTTTTTTGTTTTAGTTTGTCTAGCACTAAATATAATTCATTCATAAAAGAAATTGTATTACTCTAATAATATAAATAATTGATTCCTTTCAGTAAATTAAATCAATTTCAAATACAAATGCAGTGATTTGAATGAACAGATTTGAAGCAAGAAGAATTACATTTACCCAAACAATGCCTTTTTGTAGTCTCTTTGTTCTCGACTCAGTAAAAGCACGTTACTTTTTTAATATATATATACATAAGCATACCATTTACAAAAGTACAAGAGGCAATATCTAGAATGTTGAATTGTAATTATCTCCCTAAAAAGTGGTTATAAGTACATAGGGGAAAATAAATTAATGCTTGAATATACTCCACTTGAGGGGGATTATTCGATCAACAAATAATTTTACCTTCTGGAAGGAGAGATTATTTAGAAAGGTCTTACTCAAAAAACAGTTGATAAAAACAAATCTTTGGTATATTCTATTAAAAAACTGATACAATATTGTACTGTAAAGCCACGAAAAAGGTCTTGATTTCCAGACTGAGCTTGAAGTCTTTTAGTTGTCAAGCATTTATTGGGCATTATAATATTTGAAACCTAAAAATAATGCTTGAAAATTCAGGCTTTGAGATGACCTGGCAATTTCAGTTATCTTGAACGATCAAACCTCTTTGATAGATAGCATAATTAATTTATTTTTGAAACCAAATTTGTGTAATATCCTGGTACCACATGAGAGAATTTTGATGTTGTTTTATGGGGTGCAGATTTTAAATAATAGTAAAATAATAAGACTGAGAAATAAGTTGAGTCATTGGAGGGGGAGATGGAACTGTAGTTTTAATTTTCTTTTTTCTTTTCTTTTTATTTCTCTTTTTCATTTTCTCATTTTTCTGAAACAGCTATATGAACTCCAAGCAAGTAGATGGGAATGGAAGAGATTAAAGCCAAAACAACCTAAAAACCCTAACATTCCCCCACCCTGTGCACGACTTGGTCACAGCTTTACATTGGTAGGCCACAAAGCATATCTCTTTGCTGGACTGGCAAATGATAGTGAAGACCCTAAAAATAACATTCCAAGGTTAGAAGAAACTTGTTATACATTTGCTTCATTTTCTGTGTTTTTGTATTTGGGATTCCTGTGGTTTCATTACACAGGAACCCCAATCAAATATTTAAAGTCAAACCAGTTTCTAAGTGAATTTGTGAAATGCAATTTGATGATTCATTTTAGTTAATTATTGGTATATTTGTAATAATATTCATATTAATTGGTTATTATCCAATGTTTGTTTGTTCAGGTATCTGAATGACCTCTATGTTCTGGATATCAAGGGCAACAATTCTCTCCAGTGGGATTACCCCCAGACATTTGGCACCCCACCCTCCCCTAGAGAGTCACACACTTGTGTTGCCTATACTCCATCTGATGGCAAACATTCAAGGCTTATTGTTTATGGTGGAATGAGTGGTTGTAGATTAGGGGATCTTTATCAATTAGATATTGGTAAGTGATATTATTGGATAAATTTTATCAAAAAATAAAAAATGTTCTACTATAATCATACTTTCCGTTTTATTTAGTACAGTAAAACTTTGCTATCTAGTATGTTACAATCAAACTAAGAAAAGTGTGAACTGTTAATATGGAATGTTTACAGTGTTGTTAACAATCTTATAAGAGCTTTTGGAACTGTATTTGAAAGTAAAGACTAATCAATCTTTCTCCAAATTGTTTTCTATTTAATTCCAGTCTTGAATATTGTATTATTTTGCTTGAAATTTGATGTAAAAAACATGTTAAACATTCCTGAATATATTAGACCATTCATGCTTTTCTTAGCTTGACTGTAAAAATTATTTGTTCGAAGTTTTCTTTTCTGGTATAATTTGTGAAAAAAATGACTTACATCAATGTTTTTATAGACACAATGATGTGGTCCAAACCAAACCCTCGTGGAGCTGTACCTCTTCCCAGAAGTCTTCATTCATCAACTACAATAGGAAACAAGTAGGTTTATTCTCTGATTTAAGTGCAATGTTTAGACAATACTTTAGATGGATTTTGTGAACAGTGATAGTGATGCTGTGATAGAAGCATTGCACTTGTTTTAGTTATTGTGCATTTGAATGATCTCATAATAACAGGGCAGAAAAACATTTAATAGCCTCTCATTATAAGGACACCATAGGTCTTTTAAGCTGAACTGTATTTTGCATACAAGCCGTTTCAGACACAAAGAACAAAATATCAAATAATATAACAATTTGGTACTAGCATCTCTGAGATATAATGCCTTGTTCTTTGGGAGCTGACATTTTGATCAGCACAAAAATCATTGTTTTAATAAATATCCCTGCAAAGCTTTACTGTAATGTCACAAGGTTTTGTAAAAAGTTTTTACGAAAGCCAGGAAAAGTGTAGCAATTACTGTTTTTCATGCTTCATTATCAGTTTATGAAAAAACTATGAAAAAGCTGCTTAGCTGTTTTTCTGCTACTGTATTCTCTCATAACCATTAAAATATAAAATATTGTTGCAGAATAGTGTGGTACTATATGAATAAAATAATAAGGGAGTTTTAAAGCATTGGCTAATTGGTTGTTTGAAGGATGATTAGTGCAAACCTGGATTAAAATCAATGATATTCTTTTAGCGTAACCCTGGGTTAACATTGACCATCTTTTGAGCGAATGGACACTGGTTTTCACTAGTGACATCATCATATAAAACAAATAAGCAGCCATATGCATAAGCACATAAGCAGCATACTCAGACTCAGTATTGCACTGCTCATTAGCAATGCTCTGAGTCTGTTGCCACTAGTGAAAACCATGCTTAAATTTCTACATATTCTGGCTTTTTTTGTATAAGTAGCATTTTTTTCCCATATACATGTACATCTAATATCTGTGTATAAAGAAGCTCACTAGACAAGTAGTTGCAATTAATTACTTGTGCTATTTATTTATTTATTAGGATGTTTGTATTTGGTGGATGGGTACCACTAGTAATGGATGAAGTCAAGGGTCTGCAACATGAAAAAGAATGGAAATGCACCAATTCACTTGCTTGTTTAAACTTAGGTAAGTAGTCCAGAAATTGCTTTACAAGAACAATATCAACTAATTATTACATGTAAATGTAAAACAAAGTGCAGTATAAAGAAATGTGCAGATGAGAGAAAAATTTCTTGTCATTTAAGGGGATTGAAACCATGATTGTCAGTATTCTATTTCATCTTGTTAACCATTATACCACAAGGGCAACCATGCTGGAAGCACCACTAACAATGTAGTACAGTTGGCAATTACTACAAAGGAATCCCATTTTTTAAAGTGAAAGTTTCCCATTTGTATCTAACCACTGGTCTGGTTCAGCTCTAGTTTGTGGTCATGTGTGAGCCATGTTTTCATTTCTCATTTCTGATTCCTTGACTGAAAAATAATTCATTGGGTGGCCAAGGTAGAGTGTATCACACAATGAGGCTTAGACACATGATTCAACCTTTTTTGTAACATTGCACTGTCTGCCCCTGCAATGTTAGAAAAAAGTTACAGAAGAACTTGATCCTAAAGGTGCAGTAATAATACGAGCAACAAAATTGTGCAACTTGTCATGCAACATTGTTGTGTTGTTTGTATGTCTGCCCCTGCAATGTTAGAGAAAAAGTTACAGAAGAAGAACTTGCAGTAAGCTTGCAGAAGAAGAATGTGCAGTAATATAAGCAACAAAATTGTGCACTTTGTCACATAACATTGTTGCATTGCTTGTATTACTGCCACATGCACAACTTTTCATGCATCAAAAATTGATGCTGCAGGTTGCAAAAATGTGTTGCACAAAGTAGAACCACTTTCTACTTTTTGCAAAAAATTTTCATTTTGTTGCCCATATTACCAAATCTTACACCTGCAACTGTTGTGTGCAACACTGCATGCTACTGTTCTATGGGTGGACACTCGGTGCATTGCTGCATTGTGTGCAATGTTGTAGATAAAGCTGCAAGAAGAGTTGCATTGTATGTCTGTCCTGTTAGTGAGTGTGGCACAAGAATGATTGTTTAAACTGAAAAAAAAAACCCTTGAACTATTTGATTTTTAATAAATCTTACTATTATATTAAAATAATCAATTTTTAGCAGTATTATTAGAACTCATAAATTATAAATATATGTATTATTATCAAGAAATTTAGAGATTTTCATTGAAAAAGAAACTTACCAAGTGATGAAATAACTATAAATTTACAACCCCTCTCTTCTTGTAGAAACCATGAATTGGGAAAATGTAGTGATGGATCAGTATGAAGATTCCCTTCCAAGAGCCAGAGCTGGACACTGTGCTGTTTCTGTAAGTCCTCTCTTACTCAAACACAATATTGAAACTTTACGTGTTGTCTAATAATATTTGTATGACACTTCTGATAGAGTATTTTGAACAACTGTGATCTCTGATCAGAGTCTTCATTCTCCTTTAGAAATCAAATATAGTCTCAAGGTGAATGTAGATTTTGATCACATTGATCTTTTGAAATTATTGAGCTAAGGAGAAAACTTATTTTTGATCATGTCTCTCTCCTTTTTTTAAAGAAATTAGAAAGTCAATGAAATTCAAGTTTATTTTTTCTTTAGATCAACACAAGGATGTATGTTTGGAGTGGAAGAGATGGATATAGAAAAGCCTGGAATAATCAGGTAAATAAATTGCATGTACTGTATGAGATGATAGGCCTAATTTATGACACAAAGAGACATGAACTGTAGAAGAGCCATTCCTCTATTTAATGCAGTGTTGTTCCATTTCCCCTTTCAAGAAGGTATGTTTTAAATACTCAGAACTCTTATGAGACTGCAAACTGCACTTTAGCTGTTTTAAACATTTTGGATTAGAATATCATGATATCATTGATATTAAGAGGATATTTTTTTAACATTCAAGCATTGGGCAACAAAAACTATATACCTTGAGAATAACTGTTCTACAAAGCTATAGTTATTACTTTCAGAAAGTTTAGGTTGTTTGTAAGTGGTTTTGATTAATAGAAGTTGGATAAAAGTGTTTATCCAACTGAAAAATTGAATCAAAAATTAGTTTTAGGCCTTCTTTCATCAATCACCGTATAATTCTTTTCATTCTGCTTGCATGAAAGTTGCTAAATTTGAATAAAAATACAGCACAACCACTTTGTACAACTCAAAAAAAGATTTTTAAACAGGCATTGTATCTTAGTAGATCAATTCCTAACTGATAAAAATAGAACTTGACTGTTTATCCAAAATGAAAATTTGAATTAAAACTTGTATAAGGGGCTAGTTTTTGGCACTTTTTAGCCATTTTTACTCGATATTGAAAAAATCTCTTATACATCTTCCTTCTCATCTTTTGTAGGTTTGTTGTAAAGATCTTTGGTTCCTTGAGACAGGTATCAAAATTCATTCTTTGCCTTGTATATTGTAGAATTTTATTATGCCATATTTACATATTTAAAAAAAAATCTAGATTGCTAATCAAAATAATATATTTGGATTTTTTAGCCAAGCCACCAGCTCCTAGTAGAGTGCAGCTTGTCCGTGCCAGTACGACAACCCTTGAAGTTTGTTGGGGTTCTGTTGCTACAGGTATTAAAGTTAGATAAATTTCATTAAATTGTTGCAATTTTTACTTCAACTTTTCTTTTTCTAATTTCTTGCTGTCCAGTTAATTGTAAATTCTAAGTCCATTTGTTGCATTTACTTTCAGCTGATGCATATGTGCTTCAGCTTCAAAAGTATGAGATGCCACCAAGTCCTGTAGTGTCTCAACCATCAGTCAAACCCCCCATAAAGTCAGCAAGCCCAAGTGGACCTTCTAGACCTACACCAAGCCCTACAACACCAACATCCATCAAGCCTCCTGTAACTTCAATTTCTAAAGTTTCTACACCTGGAAAAGTGCCACTTTCTGGAAAAACTGTAGTAGGCAGCATGCCAGCACCTGGAAAAACCAGTGTAGGAAGCATCCTGACACCAGGAAAAACCAACATAGGCAGCATGCCAACAACTGGGACCACAGGTGTACACCCTAAGGTGACATCAAGTGCTGTTAAGATTGTTACCCCTTCCATGGTTATTTCCCAACCAACAACAGTCCCCACAAATATATCTGCCCAACAGAAAGCAGCAACAGGGACAGCAGTCACATCCATACCAAAGGCTCAACTTGCCACTGCCAATGTCTCACAATCACCAGTGATATCATCAGCATCACCTGTAAAAAGGATTCTCCAGACTACAGTTGCAAACACAGTAGCTTCTGCTAATCCCCCAAAGCAAGTGATCACAACCCAAGCAGTGATTCAAGGACATCCTACTAGTGTTACACCCCAGGGTCTTACATTGGTTCGTACACCTATGCAGCTCCCCCCTGGTGTCCATGCCACTATGATAACTAATGCCAAGGGATTACCTGTCATGAAGCTTGAAGGCCCTGGCCTCCAGGGAGCAAGCCCAGTTACACTCATGACATCTCAAGGAGCAGCTATTGTGAGAATGGCTCCACCCGTTACCACAGCAACAGCAAGTGCTGCTAGTCAAAGCACAGTGACCAAGGTAGCTACTGTAACAACAACATCTGGCACTGTCATCAAGAAAGTCCCTGTGCCAACTACATCAGCACAACAAGTAATCAAACAAACAGTACCAGTCACTCTTCCAGCTAACCTTCCTCCAGGTACACAGATCAAGGTACTTAGTCCATCTGGGCAGCTTACTCCATTAGGAGCTGGAGGAGTTCCACTGCAGCTTGCACTACAAAATATAAGAGCACAGCTTCCACCAGGAATGCAACTGCAGCAGATTAAAGCTGGGGCTTCAACCATTTTCCAGGCAGTACCAATTGCCTCAACAAAACCATCTGCTGCTACAGTTCCTAAATTGTCTGTTCCTTCAAGTCCTGTACAGTCTATAACATCTACTACATCACCAATTATTGTCATAACTGCACCTCAACAGTCACCGGCATCTACAACCATGACACCACAGATTGCAAGTACTACAAAAGCTCCTGGTGTTACACTGGTATCACAGCTAGGTTCTCAACTAAAAGTAGTTCCTGTTCCATCCAGTACCCAAGTTACTTCAACAGTGAAGCCTACCACCACTATATCTTCAATAGGCATAACAAAAACCATGACAAGCCCAGCATCAGCTACCATGGCAAAAACCTTAACTACAACAGGAGTACTAAAGCAGGTATCTCCTTCCGTAATGCTAGCAAACCCACTAGCTACTGCAAGTACACCTGTACCAGTCAAACCAGCCATAACATCCTTAGTCAACCCAACTATCATACCTGTCAGTATACCCTTAGCGTCGTCCACTGGAATACCAAAGGTTGCTGTTACACAAAGTGCTTCCATAATAACTACAACATCAATAATATCAGCTGCAACTACCCTGCTGTCTGCTTCCACAACTCCTTTAACCAGTGCTGGTCTGGTGTTGCAGACAACCAAGCCAGTCATCTCCAAGTCTAGTCTCGTCAACATCACACCTCCAGTTATACCTGTAACTCTTCCATTAACCAGAGTAACAAAAGCTGTCACTACCCCTGTTGTATCAGCACTGACCACTCCACTGGTGTCTTCTACCATACCCTCTACAAAGGAAGCTATTCCCAAGGTTTCACCAAGTGTGGCAGCTGCTCAAAATATGCCCACAGTAGTTGCTGCCCCACCTAAACTAGGTGTAACAGCTTCAACATCTCTGCTACCAACTACAATTACTGCAACTGTGGCTTCAAGTTCAAAGGCTAGCACTTCGTTGACTGTAAATGGAAATGTTGGAACAAATCAAGGAAACCTTAGACCACAAAGTGTGCCACAACAGAAAGCTGTACAGGTACTGTATATCTAGGTTTTGTGATCTATATCTCTGCACATGTATTAGTTTTGTTTCCTTTTCATTCATTGAGTATGTGATTTAAAGAGCTTTCTATAAACCCAGTGCTTACAGAGGAATCAAGGAGGATTTTATCTTGACTTCTGATCTGAATACGTGAAGATGCCTTATATTATTCTTGGATTTAATATTTATAACTTTATGTTTAATGTGTAGAACCCCAAGCAAAATAAACCTATTGCAATCAAGAAGATTCAACAACCAAGTGTGTGGTATGATGTTGGTATTATAAAAGGCACAACGATGATGGTTACACACTATCACCTTACTACAGATAGCAGTACTAAAGAGGTATGGAAATCTCTTGAAGTCATATTATGTGTATTAAATCATCAATGCCTGGTCTTAATCAGTGATGGAAGCAGAGGCAAGTGCAACATGTTCAGATTCAGTGTTGCATTTGATGGGAAAACAAAGTGAGCAGTGCATTACCGAGACTGTCTATGTTGCTTCTGCTTCTGCCTCCCTCACTCCAGTCCTGTGAGTGCGAGGTAATTAATACTCATTTAAGATGGGATATTTTAAGGATGTGCATCATAATGCAGCACATTCAAGTTTATTCAAAGTGCCTGAATTAATTTACTAAAAAACTTTCCATATCTCAGTCTGGTGAATCTTCTTGAAGGGAAGCAGGGACATAAAGCAGGACTTAGAGAGATGAAGTACACAGTGCTGTGAATGCATTTATTAGAGCAGATTTCGTATGAGTGTGAAATGGACGGCACTGTGCCATGGCCTTGTCAGTGCCGTGTTGTCTATAAAACATTTGAAATTCTTGCTGTATCTGTACCGTGACTGTACAAAAACATTCAAAATTCCTGCTTGTTTTGAACATGTCATGCCATAACCATGCCATTTTGACACTCATACGAAAAACAGCTCTGACTAGTTGCAATTTTGATTGAGGATTGTTTCTCATACATAATGAAATGTGGAATTGTTTCCCAGGCACTTACAGTAGAGATCCTTTATATGATGAATTTCATCTTTTGGTCCTTGAGTCCATGTTTAAGCACTTTAGATGAAGTTTTTGTATGACTGTGAAAATGGCACAGTCACAGCATGACACACTTACGTCATTGCAGGAATTTGGATTGTTTTTACAGACACAGTTGCCCCACTACCACAGTCAGCACAATGCAATTGCATCATTGCTCTAATGATGGTTGTGCAATAAAACCAAAATATAAGCACTCCAATCTTCAGTTTTCTTCATCCCGTAATCTACTATGATCTTAGATTCATAAGATGCATTTTTTTGGTTTAGTGTCTTAATTTCTTTATAACTACCGGTATATGAAAACTGCTTTTAATTATTGAAATTTTAAAGATATTTTGTTGATGTATAAGAGCTTAAATTCAAGTTTGAGTAAATATTTATTCCATAAATGGATGTCAGGTTTCAAGAAAGATAAAAGTTATCTTTTCATTTTTTTATTATGTAGTCATCTGAGATAGATGTAGTGGGTACAGAGCAAAGCTCTCCAAAGAAGCAAGAGTTACAGCCTGGTACAGCATACAAGTTTAGAGTAGCAGCAATAAACACATGTGGAAGAGGACCATTTAGTGATGTTTCAGCATTTAAGACTTGTCTACCTGGTGAGTTGGCCTTTTATATTGTATTGAAGTTGTTAAATATCTACATTGAACATTTGATATTCAAAATAATAAATTCTCTTAATGTGTATTTATCATAGGATTCCCTGGAGCCCCATCTGCTATAAAAATAAGCAAGGTAGGTTAAACATCTTTTCTGTATTAAAGTATATCATTTATCTTAGTTTGTTTCTTTGATTGCAAGCATTGTGCTGCATTTAGTGATTATACGAGATAAATTTTCAGTTAATATTCATTTGCCTGTTACCTGCTTTTCTTCATCTATGTAAATCTTATAAATGTATCTTGTGGTAATAAAGTTGTCGAGTTGTGTAAAAAATTGTTTAACAAAATGGTGACAAATAACAACAATAAGTTACATGCTATTCTCTTGTGGAACGTAGCTAATACATCATTTACATTTTGAAGGCCAAGATCCTTCACTTTATCTGTATGCAAAACAAATAGATTTAGAAACTACAATATGGTTGATAGAGTAATCTTATCTCTTAACCTTCTCCTCTTACAACAATATTGTTCTTGAGCTGGTACAGAAGGACTAATTAATCCTAAACTTGAATGAGAACATCTTATTTTTCCCATAGAATGGCGATGGTGCTCACTTGTCATGGGAAGCACCTTCCAATGCATCTGGTAATGTAACAGAATATTCAGTATACCTGGCAATTCGCAGCCAAGCCTCAGGTCAGGATATCAAAGATATTGGTAGTATGAATACCACTAACCCAGTACAACTGGCATTTGTGAGAGTTTATTGTGGTGCACAGCCAACATGTACAGTCTCCATGGCAACACTGCAGAGCGCTCACATTGATTTATCAACAAAGCCAGCAATTATATTTAGAATTGCAGCCAAGAATGACAAAGGGTAGGTTTGTTTAGTGACCTAGCTTTAGATTGTTGGAGTATTGCTAACATTGATGTACTGTTGTGTTATTTTAGATATGGACCTGCTACACAAGTCAGATGGTTGCAAGGTAAGAATGATGATGATGATGATGATGATGATTGAGTTGCAATAATTGGTTATTAAGTACAAGTGAAGAACAATGATGGTGACAATGATACATGCAGATGGTGATTAATGTTGAGGTTTATGTTAAGTTTTCTTCTGTAATGAAGTGTTGTTACAGGATGTAGGCACACCCTCTCCCCTCCCCATCTGTACTCCACCATGTAGAAATTTCAAGCACCTATAGGTGCACCAATAATTGGTGCATCTAATTATTAGAAAGAAGTAAAAAATGTGTGCCAATCATGACAACTGAGCTCTTGAAACAGTAAAGCGTAGTAGGCAAAAAATGTTTCCTAAACTGGCAGTCCTTGTCAGGGGCATAATTATCATGTTTTTTTTGTTTTTTGTTTTTGTTTTTGTGTGATCCAGCTGTGTTTGCACAATAGTAAAGTGAGAAGGAACATGATATGCAAGTGCATATTGGTGTATATGCATTATGCCTGTACTTGCTCCTGCAATGGCAGTGATGATTATCATATTATTTACATTTCACTATTAATAACCATTATCACATTTTCCTGTATATTTATAGACCCAAGGGATTTAAAAGATGGTCAACTGATTGTTAAGCAAGCAACAAAAAGAGCAGCAGCAGACAAGTATGTACCATTTATTTGATCCGTAAATATTGTGAATACGTTCCAATCCAAGATAAATTCTTTTCACCTTGATATTCAGGTCTGCAGAATCAGCTGCCAAAAAAGTTAAAAAAGAGAAAGAAAAGGTCAAAAAAGAGAAAGAAGCTGAAAAAGAGAAGGAAGACAAAAAAGCAAACAATATAGACAATGTCAAATCAAAAGATATAGATAAAAAAGAGGAAACAACAGCAAAAGAACCTATTGGGCCTGCACCACCAGAGGTGGTCAAGAAGGAACCTGTTACTAAAACAGACCCTTGAGTGGCTTGTTTCTTAACAGTGGTCAAGGTTGTTGCTAGATAGAGGAAATATTTTCAGTCATCAGGAGTTTCATTGCCAGTCTTTAACATCAAAAGTGTTTTTAGAAGTTCACTTGTTATTTGGTTGCAATAATAGAACACTTCATTTTTTGACCAAATGATTTTTATCCACCATTTTTTTCATTACTGTGAATGCCATCTGTAAGTCAAAAGAGACTTTGAAAGACTTTTGTTTACATTTGAGCACATTCAGCCTTTTTATGTGCAAGAGCCTCAGCTTGGTTGATTTGGGAAAACCAAGCTCAACCAGTGGGTTCCACTGCACAGTTTTGAACATTTTTGTTGAAGTAGAGCACTTTCTGTATCAGAAATGAGTAGCTCAGCGAACCTGGATTCATAGCGGAGTATTTTTATATCTTGACTACTCAAAAAGTGAAGTGTTTTATTGTATTACAGGACAAAGCACAAAAGTATATTAACCACATGACATACTTACATACTTTTCACTGAGCAATCATCCAAATCACCATTGGATGATTCTTTTATCTCTTCTCTGATCTAAGTGCTAATTAGAGTATGGCAAGACAAGGATGTGAGTACATTAACATTGGTCACATTTTTGAGCTTTGCACTTAAAAAAAACTTGTATACTTTTGTCTTCAAAGACTGGCATGTAAATCCATATAAGTTATTGTACATTTAAACCATTACCCAAAGCATATTAAGTGATATCTGTTACTTCACTGGAATATTCAATACATCACATTCATGGGTACCAGATCAAACAGGCATGTCTTATAGAGTCTCTACTATTTTATAGTTCATATTGCTTCAAAACTGTTTTATTTTTTAATCAATATCACTTCAGTAATATCAGCAAACTAGCAAGGAAAGACTGTCAGAGTTATTCGTTTCATCTAGTCATTGTGCTATACATGTAGTTTAATAACATGACGGTGGATGGAACATTTTTTAATATTTATAGTTATGTAATAGAGGGTCTGTAGATGACACTAAAAAGTGCTATACCTTCATTGCATGTAGTAGTTTTGGTGCTGACTGCCCAAGAAATAGATAACATTATATTAGATAGCTGCTTAACTAATGTGTAAAGTGAAATTTCACATTTTATCCATTGGATAAGTGATTATCTAACTGATAGTTTTATCTAATTTTTGTATAACCAGTACTCAACAAGTACATTCATTTTATAGATGTAATTTATAATGTGGAGTTTCAGTCTCCATGACTTTGTATAAACTCCTGTTACCACAATGTATTGCTTGTAAACTAAAGCTTGTTATAACTATTAAAGCACAAGCAACATTAAATCCTGTTCACACTAGTGATGCAGGGATAAAGCACAAGCAACATTAAATCCTGTTCACACTAGTGATACAGGGATAAAGCACAAGCAACATGCTTAGACTCAGTTGTGCACTGCTTATATGCAGTGCTTGTTTCTTTTCATCTTTTCACACTTGTGTGATAAATCTGATATTGATCCATATTGCTTATCCTTAGAATGTTACTAGAATGAAGCAGGCCTGAAGATTAATGACTCATTACTTAATTCAAGCAAGAAAAGACAGATAATGAGTCTGTTTATTGCTTGGTACAGGCTTATGCCTATAAAGCTTGTGATAACCAGCCTTAAAATATGGTTCAAGATAATACCAGCAATCTGGCCACTGACTTGGCCCTAGAACATGGTTCTTTATGGAGGGAATTTGTATTGATTATAGAGATATATTAGCATAAACAAAATGTGTGATAATGTTATGTGACTGATCTCAAACACTTGAGACAAACTTGTACATGTGTTACAGCTTTTTGGTCAGTACAAGAAGTAAAGTCAATTTAACTGTCCAATAAAAGCTTACTATGACTTGTACTCTTTTGTTGGTTGATTACTCAAATTTAGAATACCTGGCCCTTTTTTGTGGAACAAAGTTATATAACATTTATTACTGACATCTTTCCAAAGGACAATTCCATTCATTAAGTTATAGAAGACGAACTTTAGTATGGGGTGCTCCATCCAGACTTCTAACTCCTAATCCTTTCACATACCACATTTTGCCAAAAAAGGTACCCCTTTTGTAAGGGAGCCAGAACATGCCACAGAGAAAAGAGTGCTCACGTCTGAACATGTATGTACATGTGCATTTGGCTTGAGTGATATGCTTTGCTAAAAATTATCTATACCAAAAGCTGCAAATTCCCTACCCTTTTCTAAACATTAAATCAGAAATTCCCAACCCTTTTCCATAGTCTAGCCTAAAAAAGTACTTCTTTACGGTGGAGCACACCCACGCTTGGCAGAGCTTTTCTAGAGCATGACCCCCTGTAGCTGGGTCATTTTCAAAGTTTCCTGCTCTGGAGTGCCCCTCTATGGTGGATGTATTTTCCAAAGTTACTCTATAGTTTATACAGTGATTTCTCTAGATATTTATTTTCATCATTTTAGCTTTTTGGTTTTCTTCTCAATTCTCAGACTTTCAAAGTACTTGAACACAAAATGGACCTGTCCAACATCACATATCTTGGACCAAAAATGACCACTGAATCTTTGAAAATACGAAAAATTTCCCAAATAATGATCTCCGAGTTTGAGAAAAACAAATCCCGTGCAGCTTAACACTGCAAACCAGAAGTACGTCATGGACATTTTGTTGCCTATTTTTGCTTGAGTACGGATGGTGTAGACTATGGCTCCAACAATGTGGACTCCAAGAGCGAACTCAAAGCCATATTCATGCACAAGAACCAAGAAATAACTAATCAGAGAAGCACGCATGTAGAACATAAATCTACTAGACTGCCATGAATAGTGACGGTAAACAAACTCATTCCAACATACAACCAATGCGAAGAAAGGCAAGGTTAGCCACTGGTCCAGTATCGCGAAAAGTCGTGTCTGGGTAACAATTCGACTAAATTGTACGCCCCCATAAAATATAGCCATCCAACCAAATACATAGTAGAAAGCGATTTCTTCACCAAGTTCTTTCTGTTGAGTTCTTGTTTTGAGAATCCAGTACAGTCCCACCAAAGGGTAGCCAATGTTGACAAGTGCGTTAGCCGGCATTTTGAGAAAAGATTCCGGGTCTCCTTTCTCTGCATAGTGTTCTAGTCCTAGCTCCACTTTAGCGCGATCTAGTAGTTTAAGCCAGGCTACGACGAAGGTGAAAGATAGCGGTATGAGGACATAAACGAGGGTTTTGAAAATCATTTTTTGGATGACAAAAAAATCACCTGTCGTCCGCCATGTTTGAAACTGCGCGTGAACAAACCAGCGCTCTTCTGTTATATGACATGCGCTCTTATCTTTGAGCCAACAGTTGCAGTGCTCAGCAGTATTACCCAATCCCGGCAAATATTGCGTAAATTTTGCTGCAGAAGATTCAATTTTGGAAGGAATTTTTTGCTCTTAGATCTTCAAAATGAATAATCTGATTCGTAAAAGTGTTGGAGTGCATACTGTACTACGAGAGGTAAGCAATCAAATCATAAAACTTCTATTTATTCATTGATTTTATCATCATTTTGTTGTCTACACATCTTTGATGGCTTTTCATGTGGTCCAAATAAACTGACTCAAAAGTTGGGTTATCACTAGACTCACTTTCATTTTTTGCTAATTGATTTATTTTCCAGAGTCTAAAACTATGTAGAACACGAATTCTTCCTTCTCATTCTGGATTACTATCGTCAAGACATTTTTCAAGTGATGGCGGTAAGACATAGTCTATGTTTCCTAAATAAGCTTATAAGACCGAAATTTGAATGAAAGATGCAGTACTAAAAGAGAAATCTCACCGAAGAAACTTTCTGAGGGGTAACCCT
Source organism: Telmatactis stephensoni (assembly GCA_029948255.1). Lineage (NCBI taxonomy): Eukaryota > Metazoa > Cnidaria > Anthozoa > Actiniaria > Isophelliidae > Telmatactis > Telmatactis stephensoni. The sequence goes on from JALIZF010001783.1 coordinate 76,580, forward strand.
TACATGTTACATGTTGATTGTAAGCTTATAGGTGCATAACATGGTTAGCATGGAGTCAGGTGTGACGTATTCCACCCCTCATAGGCTTCAACTACCGCATTATTGTATGAATGAAAGAATTACCTAATATTCTTGGGTTGCATGTGACGTCATCATAAAGCTAAAATCTGAACTATTCATCACACAAAACTGTTTCCTAGATATTTTATTTATATCATTAAGAAAAGTCCTCACACAAAAAACAGAGTTCTTTCGATGAATGGTTTTTGATTTAATGCGAGTCAATTCCTGTCACGCAACACTGTCACGTGTATCATAAAGACACAGAAGTATAGGCAAATGTGATTCAATTTGTATGACTTTAACTTTGTAAGTGATAAATAAGTTTGTTTGGGTGAATATTTGCATAGAAAACACGAATTATAGCAATATTAACATGATTTTGGTCCTTCGTGTTACTGTCCGTCATGTTGGTATACAAAGGTTGTGCACCAAGATGGTGGACCCATACATTTCACACTAAACAATGAAGATGTTTGATCGCTCATATCTCGTTATCAAAATATTCTTATGACTAAAAATTTTGTATAGAAACAAACCTTCAACTGCTTTTTTTGATGCAAGATATTTTACTCAAAAATATTCTATATTAAGCCCGAAAAAATTTATGATGATGTCAGTGCAACCCAAGAATATTAATCCATCATTTTGTTTGTTTCTTTTATCAGGTGATGTAGATCTTGTAGTGATAGGTTCTGGACCAGGAGGTTATGTTGCTGCTATTAAAGCTGCACAATTAGGCATGAAGGTTGGTACACTTTACATGCTGCCCCCCTCCTGTCCCTTCCTCTCCCATTTCCTTCTCTCCCACTCCCTTCCCTTTTCTGTCCCCCTCCTGTCCCACTCCTCTTACTCTATCTCCTCTCCCTTCCCCCACGCCTCCTCTCTCATTTATATCATACATGTAGGCCTGTCTTCTCCTCTTCTCTTACTTTCTCTCCCCTCTCCGACTGTTGTCCCTCTCCCTTTCCCCTCCTCTTCCAGCCAAAGGAGAAATGACAAAGCACTTTATTTAGTTGCAAAAAAGTTTTGTGGTCGTTTCTTTCTGACTGTGAAATTATTTGTTGCACCTTATCTCAGCACTGATTGGATAAGACTATGATAACCTTGACAAATCAAAATATACTGAGACATGGCATTGCATGATCTTCTTAATGCAGTTCTACAAAAAGTGAACGTGGACCTTGCATTCCACTTATTTGTAAAGAGCAATTTTCAAATGAGTATAAAATGGTGGGACCACTCCTTGCTGTTTCCTATCAGTTCCATGATGAAATTCATGTTCTGAGTGTGATGTGCCATGACCATGCTATTATCACAGTCATGAAATATAAAACTGCTCTATTACATACCTTAACTGTATAGCTATACATGTATTTATACCACACCCTAGACAATACAGCCAATCAGAAAGTAGGAAGGTTGTTGTATATTCAGCAGGTATTCAACGGTCTCTTGCTATGAGACATTCTGGTAATCAGGATGGATTTTCTATGGTGTGAGATAAAATAGTTATACAAATGAATGGTGTTTTTTTTGTGGCATATTGTGGATTTTCCACTAGTCACTTGTATTTTCTTTGTATACACACTCGCTCACTCGCCTGTGTGTACTAGAAAATACCAGTGACTGGTGGGAATTCTACGGTGTTCCACTTGAAACTATTGTATTAATTAGTATATATATTTATTAATATGTTGATCATATTATATTTATTTACAGTGCTGCGCTTCAAACCATTGCCACTTCCACAAAGTTTTTGATTAATTTTTGACATCTTTTTGACAACCTTGAATACCGCTAACCAATTAAATATCGTCGCTTCACTTTGATGTTTCGATATGATGTACAAACTCCGCCTATCGAGACATCAAAGTGAAGCGCCAGTATCTAATTGGTTAGCGGTATTCAAAGTTGTCCAAAAGATGTCAAAAAGTAATCAAAAACTTTGTGGTAGTGGCAACGGTTCAAGGCGCAGCACTGTAATATATTGTCTGTAATCATTCATTGAATAATTTAGACAGTATGTGTAGAGAAGAACCCAACTCTAGGTGGAACCTGTTTAAATGTTGGATGTATCCCCTCAAAGGTTTGTACATCTAGTTTTTACTTATTAAACTTCACTTTTTATACTAGTACATTTTTGTACATTCTGTTCCCCAAAGAAATTCTCTCTATAGATGCACAAGAAAGGTTTCTTGGCTTTCACGATATTTTATCTACTTTTCTACTTTCTCAATACCCACAATTATAGTCTTTCCATTTTTGGGTTTATACGGTAGCTATTATAATTCAAATCAAATAATAAGTAAACTTACAATGGAATGGCGTTCGTGATGAAGCATCTCATAAATCTTAAAAACATGCCAAGACAAATTGACAAGATTAAAGCTCAGTAGAAGTCTATGTTTCAGTTTATTTTGAAAAAGTCTGCATGAAGTTCTTTATCTTTGGTTATGAGACCAATTTGCATCTTTTTTGTTTTGTTTTCAGGCTCTTTTGAATAACTCTCATCTTTATCATCAAGCTGTTTCAGAAGATTTCAAAAACAGAGGAATTGATGGTATTTTAAGACTGATTCTCATTACTTAAATTTCTTTCTTTCTTTCTTTTCTTTTCTTTTCTTTCTTTCTTTCTTTCTTTCTTTCTTTCTTTCTTTCTTTCTTTCTTTCTTTCTTTCTTTCTTCTTTCTTTCTTTCTTTCTTTCTTTCTTCCTTTTTTCTTTCTTTCTTTCTTTCTTTCCTTCTTTCTTTCTTTCTTTCTTTCTTTCTTTCTCTCTCTCTTTCTTTCATTCATTCATTCATTCTTTCTTTCTATCTTTCTTTTTTGCTCAATTTTTGTAATGATTCTTAGTCTCAGGAGTGTCTCTGAATCTGAACCAAATGATGACACAAAAAGAAACAGCAGTGAAAACACTTACAAATGGAATAGCTCACCTTTTTAAACAAAATAAGGTATGCTAAATAAAAATTAGGTTCCTAGTATTTCCTCGAGTCCCATCAAACAATACAGCACACAGTGTGCGGTGGTCAGTCCAAGCCCACAACTCATTCTTTATTATAAGAACACCTAATTATCCTGATAACAATACTAAGAAAAAATAACACGATCTGATCTGAACGTGAACTTAGACCGCAATGGCCTAACTGACATGTACATTTCAATTACATACAACACTCCTAATTTACATAATTCCTAATTAGCACAACTAGCTCCCAGTTCTCTCACGAGTCCATTTAGGAAATCATTTCTCTCTCCATTACCAACTCTCTACGATTGCTGTTCATTACAAGAGAAATACATTACTATGTCAACACACTTTGTCACAAAGTTCCAAAGTGTCTGTTGAACATTCTTCCCATTTGAGAGATATTGGAAATTAATGTGAAAGATACATGTACGAACTTCAAGGTGCCTATAATTTGTGAAGTGAAATCACTAATAACAATTAGTAAAATAATGTTTTCAAATAGTTAATTCTTTGTCATTGGATTCAGGTTACTCAAGTAAATGGAAGAGGTACAATAACTGGACCTAATGAGGTTTGTTTGTACTTACAGCACATTTAAAGTGTACATTGTGTTTACAGTGCATTTAAAAAATATACATTTGCCATTTGAAGGAGGTGGATTCAAACATTTTAAACCCGGATTTTCACGTCTAGTAACTAAAACAGAAATGGAAGCATAAAAATTATCTTAGGGAGACTCAATAGTACCTCAGCATGGGACCACAGTCCCATTCGTACCTCCCTCATTGGGTGTACAACTTGATTATTACAGTTATTTTTTGTTATCATTGTACATTTTGCTTTCTATTGTAGCCCAATAAAGCTGTTAAAACAAAACAAACAAACAATGATCATTATCTTCTCTCAGGAAATCCAACATATTGAGTCTGCACAATACCGATACGATACGATACGATAACCATTATTTTAACACAATTAATTTTGAAGCTAAAAAGCTTGTGGGGTCTTGTAAAACAAAAAACTCTTAAAAAAGATAAAAATATAATTATAATAGATAATAAATTAACTAATATTGTAATACCTTTAGTAATTATTTTAATTCTTAAAACTAGTTCTAGTTCTGCATACAGTGTACAGTATGTTTCTTCAGCTTCTGCATCCGTCCCTTGTTGTAATCATACCGTAGAGGAAAAGATATGTACAGAAAAAATACAGAAAAAATATTGTACAGTGTTTGTACAATATTGAAAGCGATAGAACAACAAATAACATAAAATAATTGTATCTAACAACAGGTTACAGTTCACAAAGATGACAAGTCTCTAGAAGTTATTTCCACCAAAAACATACTGATAGCCACAGGATCTGAAGTTACTCCTTTTCCTGGTATTGAGGTAAACAGGAAATATCTTATGTTGACCTACATTATATCGTAACATGAAGGCTCTACATATGTAGCATGAAGGGCCCCATGATGTATTTTGGACAGGAATGATAATTGGGGGTCAAAGAAATGGGATTTGGTACACTAACTATCTTTTCAGTATGGTACTCACAAACAGATGCTGGTACATTATGAAAATTAGTACTAGATTGTTTTTTGTATGTTTTATAAAAAACAGATTGCAGTGCCCCCACCTTCCACTCCACACCCCCATTCCACACCTCACTCCACACCTCCACCCCCTCTCAGCCAAACACACACTTACTGTGACTTATGATAAATTGCAGTTAAAATAGAGCAGATTTCGTATGAGTGTGAAACGGACCGTGCCGTGCCATAACCGTGTCAATGCCGTGATTTCTATAAAAACATTCGAAATTCCTGCCGTAACTGTGCCATGACCGTACGGTACCATTTTCACAGTCATACGAACTCTACTCTAGCCCAACAGCATAATCCTGCAATAAGTCATATTGGCTTTTTATTTATTCTAAAATGACCATATGAACGTCAAACAATATTGTATAAATTTCTGACCATGTTAGAGGGTCATCCCTTAAACTGTGGCAACAATGTTACTCAAAAGTAAGTTTTCTTTGTTTGTCCATTTAGGTTGACGAGAAGCATATTATTTCATCAACTGGTGCCTTGTCTCTTGAAACTGTTCCCAAGAACCTTGTCTTGATTGGTGCTGGTGTAATAGGTGTAGAACTGGCAAGTACCCCTTTCATGCAAATACTAGTTCATAATCATGTAATAATTATAAAAGTGGGGGCATTCATTCATAAGAGTGAAGGGAATAATTACCAAAAGTCTCAAGTTTAACTTGTTTTTTTTTTTGTTTTTTTTTTTTGGGGGGGGGGGGGGGGTGTGGGGTGAATTTTAAGACATTTTTGGAGTAAAAAAATACAATGTAGTTACCACTGACTTTTTTGGGGTAGTAGCCTTGCTATAGTATAAAAACTGTACGATATTATTTCAGACAGCAGCCAATATATACCTCATACACGTATTACATAGTCTTGTCTGACCAAATTAGCCCTAGATTTTGGAGCATGCTTGCAAGTGTATAATATATATTTATATGACTCATATTTAGCCCTGTGGCACACGCTCTTAAAAAAACTTTTGAAATAGTCACTTGACAGGGCTGCACATACAGATTTTTGAAGGTGGTCCAGAAAAACCCATGATTCACACTTATGTGCATGTGCATCCAAAATGATCAAAAAGAGTTACATGATAAGATGCTTATTCACTGAGTTAGGTCAGACAGGACAGGAAAATATTGGGCTCTCATTCATTCTGTATGCACTCACAGAGCACATCAAGATCCATACAGAATAAGTGAGAGCCAAATATTTTTCCCGTCAAGTCCTACCTAATTAACTCAGTTAATAAGCACATAATGTATGTATGGATATTATCTTGCGTTTGGTCAATTTTTATGTTCCTGAATCTATTGTAGGGATCAGTGTGGTCAAGACTTGGATCTAAAGTTGTTGCTGTAGAATTCTTGGGACATGTTGGTGGTATTGGAATTGATATGGAAATATCGTAAGTAAATGTTAAAGACATTCACTAAAATCCCTAGATTTATGTCTAGTCTACAAACTATGGTTACTATTACACCCATGCAAACCTTTGGCACCTTAAAAGTGTTATTTTAGCATTGAAAGTGTCCTAACTAATAACGATTGTGATATCTACTTAATTTTTAGAAAGAACTTCCAGAGAATTCTCAAAAAACAAGGGATGAATTTCAAGCTAAATACAAAAGTTACAGGTACAGTTACATTGTAAAGGAAAATTATTTTTTTACTGAATAATTTTTTTATTTAAATTGGTGATTGTTATTATGTTGATCTCATGATATCATTAATTTGTACATCCTTTAGGAGCAAGAAGGACAGAAGATGGAGTTGTCGTAAGGTAAAATATCTCGAGTCTGTCTCAATTCTAAATCATTTCCAACACATTCACAAGGTCACCTTCATGTTGTTAGTTTCTATTTTATTAGCAGCTACACTTCTCTAACTACTGCACTGATCTTCCAACCTAAAAGTGCCAACCTTCAATTTTTTTGATACTTCAGCAGTCTATATATCTAAAGAACTTTTGCCACTCATTATTTTGTACATTTAAATTTACTTGACGTGTATGTTTACGACTTCAGCCTTGTGATCAAGGCAGTTGCAGGAGTAGGTGTGGGGTTCGTTAGAGCAGATATCGTATGAGTGTGAAACGGACCGCGCCATGCTGTGACCGTGTCAGTGCTGTGTTGTCTATAAAATCATTCAAAATTCATGCCGTAACTGTGCCGTGATCATGCGGTGCCATTTTCACAGTCATATGAAATGGACTCTACTGAAGGACTGCCACAGAATTTTCCTGGTACTCCCCACTGATCAATGTGAAAGTATAGGCTCACATACCGAATATTTTCGATTGGTATTTGTTTTGAATCTTCCTACTGGTCCTCAGATTTTAATATTGTTGAATGCTAAGTTGCATGAAAGCTCAGAGGCATGACAAGTAGCTTGTGCTGATTCCAAAAGCAATTGATGGCACTACTAACTAGGCGTTCAACTTACTATTTATATATTACAATCTCTACATGTCACTAAAGCACACTCACCTGGACCCCCCTTAGACTGCTGCCTAGTAGGTCTAGATTTATATTAACTAGGAGTTAATATTCACATTAAAAAGTTAAAAAGAAACTCCCCAACTTTTGATCTTCTATTCCCTTTAACTTTCAGTGTTGAGTCAGCCAAAGATGGTTCTAAGAAAGAAGAGGTTAGTGGTAAAAGCTGTCCTTTTCTCTGTGAAGATATGAATTTCTTTAAAACAGATTTTCATTCTGTTGTAGTTGGAATGTGATGTTCTTCTAGTGTGTATTGGAAGAAGACCTTACACTACACGACTTGGTTTAGAGGTAAAACTAATGAAAGATGAAAGGAAGATTGGAAAAATGAAATAGAATTAAAAGGATGAGAATGTCGAACATTTTTTAGTCAACTTTCTCTTGTTCCACAGAAAGTTGGTATTCCCATGGATTCTAGAGGGCGTGTTACAGTTAATGAAAGATTCCAAACTGTTATTCCAAGGTTAGTTGTTGACAAGGAATTGCTGCACTAATTTTGAGTTCCATTTTTAGGTTACTGAAAAGGTTTGCAGGTGGAATGTAAAATTGTGGACACACAAATAAATTAAAATTAATAAACCTAGCTGTTATACAATGTATTATTATTAAACTGCATAAATTAAAACTGAAATGATTTGGAACAACAACAACAACTGTTTATTCTACCCATCACATTAAGAAATTACAAGTTAGAGTAAATATAATATAAAATAATACACATTATTTTAATTATAACAGCAGAGAGTACCACAGCATTTGAAAATGGACTAGTGTCTATAAATACTTCAAACTTTCTCTGGCATACACTGAATCAAAATATGGCGGCTAATTTGAATAACCATTGTTTTATACTGACTAGCCTCTCATTCATGTGAAAATGCTTTTGTGTTTCCACATGAACACCAGTCTAGAACAATAGTTATTCAAATTTGCCACCATATTTTAATTTGGTCAATTGGACTGCACAAACTAAAATGAATGCATGACACCAAAATACGTGATTGATGTTGTGTCAACATTTTATGGTGTTAAATGTAATTTAAATTTATTTTGTTTTTAGTATCTATGCAATTGGTGATTGCATAGATGGACCTATGCTTGCACACAAGGCTGAGGATGAAGGTACATGTAAACCCATGCAAGATATTGACTAGATTATAAGATCTCTTTTAAAATGATAAAGATGGAGAAGGAGAACCTAGAATTTGATTAAAGATCACTTAATAGAGTAGAAACCCCACCCATTATTACATCCACCTGGACCAGTTCCTGAAAGCTGGTTTTCTCAAGAGTTAATCATCATGGATTACTGCTAATTTAATAATTGGGCTTTCAGTCCTGAACTCAGGCCTGTGGGCCAAAAACAACAGTATGACAGTATTAACAAGGTAGTTGTTACAAGACGATCTTTAGTTGTTTGCCCAGAATGAGGTGCCAGGCTGGGATGGTCATATAGAGTCGCTGTAAGACAGGGTTTCACTGTAATTTTACAAGGGCTTGGTCACATAAATGTTTTTTCTTGATTCAGATGATGTTCATGAATACAAATCAGCTGTTCAGGATAAATGTTTAGAGTACAAACACTAAACATGTGCAATACTTTGCACTATTTGGTACTAAATAGCACTAATTAAACAATAGAAAACAAAAGAATTTGCATAATTTAGCACAATTTAGTACTATTTATGTTTCACACTATTAGTGTTTGTACTCTACTTTCAATTCATGCATTTAGATTTTGCTAAAAAAGCCCCAGTCCCTACTAAACGTATTTATTGTAAATGTGTTATTAGGCATTATTTGTGTAGAAGGGATGAATGGTGGTGCAGTACACATTGATTACAACTGTGTTCCCAATGTCATCTACACACATCCTGTAAGTATGTTTCTTTCACTTTCCTTTATTTCATTTCTTTTTTCCCCTTTCAATTTTCAATAGCTGTAATTCCCTCCCCTTGGATTCCATTTCTTCTTCCATCCTTGTTTGTATCCATTCTTTCTTTTCTTCTCACCTTCCTTTTTTTATCCCATTTTTTCATTTATCCTTGAAGCTCTTACAGAATGGTTTTGTCTTTCTACAGGAAGTAGCCTGGGTTGGAAAATCAGAAGAAATGTTGAAAGAAGAGGTTTGTGTTGTGGTACCTTTCAGGTGTTTTGTAAAACATTTCAAAAAAATGATCTAATTTATTATTTTGTTGTCAATTATTAATTTTGGTTACACAATTTAGTCATAGGAATGAATGAATTGAACTTGTTTTGTTTCATGAAAATGTCTACTGTGTTGGATATCATGATGATGACATCTGATGACATTGATGATCTTTATGATGATAATGACTGATACTAAAAAGTTCTGTTTTACTGGATCACTAGGGTGTGACCTACAAAGTTGGCAAGTTCCCTCTGTCTGCTAATAGCCGAGCTAGAACCAATGCCGACATTGATGGTCTAATCAAGGTTGTAGCTGACAAGGAAACTGACCGGTTATTAGGTGTACATATGATTGCGCCGGCTGCTGGGGAGATGATCAATGAGGCTGCTTTAGCTATGGAATATGGTGCTTCTTGTGAAGATATTGCAAGAGTTTGTCATGCTCATCCAGTAAGTGGCTTGATTATGCTTCTCAATTTTGATGTTTATTTTTATTCATGGTCTCTGATTACTGTGATAGTATAGAGGTTTGCACCATCACATGATGGCAGCCATGACAGGAGGCAGGAACAATTGAATCTGGTCTAATCTGATTTACATGGAAAGAATCAGTTTTCCCCAGGGGAAAAAGACTATGTTTGTGCCTCCTGTCATGGCTGCCATCATGATCATGTGATGGTGCAAAGCCTCTATAGCAGTTGTAACCCAATGATGATTATGTGTACTGTTGGTGACTGAGGTTAATCTTGCTTCTGGCTAGAGGGAGAGGAGTGTGAAATATAATCTGGACTAGGGTAGTCTAGGTTGCATATGGTACAATTACACCTACACGTACAGTTCTGATAACACAGCCAATATTAGGAACCGTTATGAGCTCACACTAGCCAATTGCAATACAAGTTGGGATAAAACTGTAGTAAAGTTTATACAGTACATTGAAAATTGTGCCATGTTGTTTCTCACAAAATCTGCTCTGATTTTCCTCATGACTCATTAATATCAATGTTGTCAATTTCATGTCTAATATTAATTTTCTTTTTTGTAGACTGTTTCAGAAGCACTTCGGGAAGCCAATATTTCAGCTTATGCAGGAAAAGCCATCAACTTTTAGATCTAAATTATAATAGTATTCATTGGCTATGTTGCACTGGCTATTTTGTATATGCAAATACAAAATAGCCAAGTTTGGCCAAATCCAATATAGAGCAACACAGGGAGCCCATTCAGTGACAAGATTGCATTTTGCATGACGAATCAAACTCAATGTCAACCTTGCAAGTGCACTTTCACCTGCGAATACGTCGATAAGCTGCTTGAGTAAATATTGCTCAAGTTGGACTTATGATTATCTTTTCTCGTTTTATAAATTTGAAAGAAATCAATGAAGTTGATTTCTTTCTTCAAGATTGATTGCCAGTGCCCATAGAGTTGGGCAATTTCTTCTCAATCAAGACACTATCCTAGGTTCTTCTGTGTGTACAGAACATTTACGTTAATACCCAAGGAAAACACCAGTTGGGGTTTTAAAGCTGTTTTAGTGTGTTTTTGGAAGATAAACTGTGTATTAACCAGGAAATTAAGAATCTTATCTTTGATAATTAAATCAAGTTAAAAAGTCATATTTATCATTTTTGATATTCCATTTTTCTTGATTCTTTTATTCTTCACCAGGATATGGCATATCCTATGAGATTGAAATATCACTTCATGTAGTTTGACAGGTTATCCAATATTTTGGCACACCAAACAATTGTGCATTCTACTGCATTCCCTACAAGTGCATATCGCTAAAATTCATTTGGTTTGAGTTCTAAAAATGGACCAAAGTTTTGGCAGCACATCAAATTTACCCACCAAATGTTTTACTAGGCTGTGTGTGGACTCTCAGTCCCTCAGTTTCTTGTCATCAATGACTGTCACCACAGCTCTTTGTACCCTTATCTTTTTGGAATGATCCCCCAGCAGCAGCATCTTCTGTAAGAAAATGATATGAGTGCTTCAATGTTGTTGTTGTGCTACCACTAACCAATTAATGTGATTTCAACACAAATTGATAAAGTTTTACATGCTGGTTGCCTGGCATCCAGAATATACCTCTAAAAGCCAATCACCTCTCATGAAATATGGTAGTTTTTCTTCCCACTTATCTGTAGAATCATGTGTAGCCAACCTCGCTGATTTGTCCAACAAATTGCCAATAGTCTTGCAGTGGCAGTGATTGAGTTAGTCTTGCCTACTGCGAAAATGCTTGTATCACAACCAAAAATGAATTCAAACTTTTAGTTGGATTTTGGGCTTTTATGATCCGCAAATCATGTGAAGGGGTGGCACTTATGCAAATGCTCTAAAGGGACCTCGAGGCAGATGGCAAACATGGATTGAGATCAGTTCAAGGGCAATTGCATAAGCTCCAACCCTTCACATCATTGACAGATCAGACAACCCAAAATCCAACTGAAAGTTTTAAGTGGTCAGTCATCATACAAACATTTTTTGCAGTAATGCAACACCTTTAATGAATTTAGAAGAATCAAATTTCCTTTACTTTATCAGATATTATTGTATACTCTTCTCGATACGTGCGCTCTGATTGGCTGAATGCTGTGCTTTATCAGAGAACGGAGCACAGCTCTGATGTCAGCAGCGTGAGCTCGACCGCGCGCACCTTTTGAATTTTTGTACAGAGAAAATTGAACTTTTTCCCTTGAATATTTACTTAAAAATATATATAAAACAAATAGAACATCTTTTTCCGTGCTCCGTTTAGTATTACAGCACTTAGGAAGTGCCGAGACCACTCGAGAAGTGTAAGGAGAGCACTAGTCGTAGTCATCCCCTATTTAACAATTATAAAATAATTCATACAAAGTGCGCGCTCTGATTGGTGGAGAAGCATTCTCCAAAACTCAACATAGCACGGAACGTTACCATGGTCTTGAATATTTCATAAAAGAAATATAGAAAACTCGGCAGCAGTGCTATGTTGAGTTAAGGAAGCACTTAATGGTAATTGTAAGAGGACTCGAGAAGTGTTGTGAAGCCTAACACTTCTCGAGTCTTCTTACAATTCCCGCGTGCTTCTATAACTCAACATAGCACGCTGCCTCGTTTTCTATTTTTACAATAGGAAGTTTACGCAGGAAGTGACGAAAGCACGAAAGAAGTAGGCACGTACTTCCTAAGTGCTGTATTACTGAACCGAGCACGGAAAAAGATGTTCTCTTTTATTTTCACATTCAAACAACTTCTTTGAGAACACCAATGCAGTGGATCCTCATTAATAACGAGCCATATATATTAGAGTGCTTACAATATATCCGTGAAAACGTTAGCGAACTAAATTGTACTAAAGAGCGTGAGGTGCAAATTAGTGTAATTTCTTACAAAGTTTTTCACGGATATATTGTAAGCACTCTAATGAGTGGCTGTATGACCAAGGTAGCTGTTAAAAATAGTATACTATCTCTAGTTGTCAGTGAAGTGGCTGTATCACGGGTTCCACTGCAGTATGAAAACTACCACGACCAAATGCAAAATATTTCGAGTTTCAACTTTTTGGGGGAACAATGCATTTGACTACTAAAATTTTAGGGTCTTTTTATAATAATTGTATGAAAAAGAAAATTGTTTTGCAAAAATGAAATTTTTTTCAGACATTGAATCCATTTTTCCGAGTCCATTGTTTCAGTTGCCATGGAAACATTTGCTGTCTGAGTACCGTGTCACTCTGTGTCTGATCTGATGGCTTCAAGCAGCTCTCCTTCACGTTTTAAAATTCTTTTTCTTCAAAATCTACGAGAGGAAAAATTGATTGTACATTCTTGGTTAAAATGGAGCTGAATGTCATCACGAATTTCGTCCAGGAATCATTTAGGGTGGATTCTGACGAAGAAGTGTCCATAAACAGAGCCCACATATACAAGGTATGGCTGACTCTGCCATCGGACTCTGGTTCTTGACATCGCCTGATGTGAATTGCAGAGAACGCATTTGTAACTGTATTTTTGAAGTACTGCAATGGTGGGCGAGCGATGAAATTACATGCATTTTAGTGAGGGGAAAAGAGAGCTAAATACGTTGCAGTCCCACAGTTGCATCAATTCGAAACTAATAATGGTCGCAACACTCCCGGAACATTTCAGAAGAATTTTGTTTTCATCCCATTACAACACAAAGATCTTTGATTGAAATGTGGGGTTTTCTTTATTTTTTCGATATTAATTTCTAAGGGGAACAACCCCAAACTTCAGTTATTACTTAACTTGGAAATACTAAGCCAGTTGTCTGACTACTTAAAAGTAGTTCTTGGAAATGATGAGAACATCACGACAGCCCGAGGGTCAAGGGCGCTCTCGTGCACCCACCAACGTCGTATCAGCTCAGTTTTGAATTAAATAACTATTATTGTCTTAAACAATCGAATATTTAAACATTAATGAGCACAATCTCACATACTGTGATTTCTTTTTATCTGTTTTTCGTTATATTGAGAATTTATGCAGAACATCTTTAGAAGGTGGTTTTTGACCCCAGTTCACGAGATATGTTGAAATGAAATTTGGAATGGAATTTATAAATTTGGATTGCTGGAATTATTTGTAGCCTGATCTCAAATTCATTTTGTTGATCATAGTATATTTATCATATATACATTTCGACTGATTGTGAAATTGCCGGGGTCGATAGATCGCTTAAAAAAGGTTTAAAGTCTGAATTGCAATGGGCTTCGAAATTTGAAACATCACCTAATAACTTTTTCTTAAACATACTTAAAGACATCAATAATACAATTGAGATTCCAGATTCGAAATTTAACACCCTGAAAGACTCTGAACAAGTTCTGTGTTTTTGTGACTACGTTTCGACTCACTCGAGTATCGTCACTTTAAATCGTTGGTTGCGCGAGGAAAACTTGAAGGAAAACCGCAAAACTTGTTCAGATCATGAATCTTCCTGACTGTGACAAGATCTGTAAACTATACCCTGAAAGATATCAAATCGCTTAGTAGTTTAATCTTTTCTGAAAAGATACAGCAAACAACCGCCGATTCCCCTCTTTCCTAGGAGGGTACGACTAGTGAGCGAGATGACAGCTTTTTTCTCAGGCTATAGCTTTGGCTTGCGAGCAGATAGATTGTCTTGTATAATGTAACTAAAACTCTTCATTCACTTCACTTTCAGATTTTCCCCGACAAGACAGGACCATTATGGACAGCAATTCGCTACCTCTTCTACGGTATTTCTTTCATAGCCCACATCAGTCTGGCAGTTTCCTTTCTGACCTTCTTCGTCACCGCATTTAGCTTCAGTCTAAACTGTGCCCTAGAAATCGTGCTGGAGATGATAACACCAACTGGAGATTCAAGAAGTCGCAGAAATTTCTACGCAGCCTGCTTGTTTGTTCTTCTCGTCTGTGTCCTCATCGTTAGCTCGTTTGTGCTGTCTTTATTTTGGGAAGTTGTAATGGTCGTTCTTTATAAATCCGCTCTGAAGTACATCAACATCAAGATTGGCCTTTTCATTGTCGTTCTCATTTCCGCGGGGATTTGGTCGGGCGTTACCACGTCGCCAAAAAGTGGTTTTATTTTGTTCGTCTCCAAGTGCTTGATAGTTTCGTGGGTTATGGCTTTTATTCTGTCTCTTCTGGGCTCGGTGGTTCTCTTGGTTTTCGTCTACAAAACCATTTATGATATGCGATCATTTAACGTCCTCATTCCATGGACTGTCACCAACTTCATGTGTACCATCTTCTCGATCCTGTCTCCAATCGCTTTTAAACTTGTTGGGGCTTCAAGTGGTGGCATCGCCTTTGCCTTTCTCTTTCCATTTTCCACATTTATTCTTTGCTTCTATCTGTTCTTTAGGGGATGCAAGGAAGAAGGACGAGGCTTCGTCATTCGCAAGGAAGTTTTAGTTTTGATTTGTCTTGTGTTCTTTGTCATTGTTATCGTAGGAGCGACCGTAAATATCAAGTGTGGTGAAGAATGCCAACTCGGTCCACCATCCAAGAAATCGTCGTTTATGCTTGGCTACAGTTCAGTTAGAGACACCCCAAAAGTTCCTGGTTATCCCATTTGTAATAAAAGGTGGAGCTCGCTTCAATTGGAAATCACCGACATGGCCTATCTAGCAAACACTGCCTATAAAATTCAAAAAGACAACGAGACCCTCATTCATAAGCTTGTTAACGGCTATTTCAAGGACAGGAACATCAGATGGGTCGTCGAGTCAGTCAATGCCAAAAAGCCTTTCTTCTTTCACATTCGAAATCCCGACAAAAAGGTGAACATTTTCAGTATTCGAGGTACTGTCGATATTCGAGATTGGTTCGAGAATCTGAAAATGTGGAACGAAATAGCAGTGTTTCAGATGATCTCTGTGTTACTTCCAGTGCAGCATCTTCCGTTTGAGTTTGTAGCTTTCTTCATCGCCAAGTCTGCATCGGTGGAATACCTTCTTCACCGTTCTACATATGGTTCCTACTTTAAACCACTGGAGGACTACGTGAAAGCAGAACGCAATTCATCCGAATCGGAAGAGTATTTCCTTGTCGGCCACTCCCTTGGAGGTGGACTTGCGAAGATCATCGGAAGTCGAAACAAGATTCCTGCGGTTGCTATTTCTAGTCCAGGCGAGATTTACAACCACGTAAAGTTTGACTACTCTTTAGAAGACGTGCAGAAGTACACGACCACAGTTCGTGCTCAAAATGACCTAGTCACGTGGATTGACCGATCAGGTGGTTTGGTGCAATACGTCGAGTGTGACAACTCGAATTTTCTGGAGTGTCACAGCATTTATAAAACGTATTGCGAACTGAAGAAAAAGTGTCAGGCAACAACGTTGTATGACTGTCCTGGTGAGCCAAGTAGGGTGGACGTCTTGATGGCTAAACTACGCATCAGTCCAAATAGGCTTAAAACTCACTAACTGAGAACAAATTCCACTAGTTTACAACACAAGCTGCTAGCTTGAATATATTAAACAAAACGGAACAGTTCAATGACTTGATTTGATTGATATACATTATATATACAAACCAATTCATACAAGTATTATAGAAAGATAGTGAAGGTATATAGAATATGATATACAGAACATTTATATAACGTGGGAAACCCATAGGGAAAGCGAGAAGGGGAATTCTAATTAACTGTTTATACTTTGTAAGCTGTGTGTCTCGTTCTTCTATATATTTGCTATACGGGTACGTGCCGCCAAACATGGTATGGTTTTCAGCGATTTTACTCTGGAACAGGGTATATAAAATAGCTCTTTCTCTCTCTGGAACAGGGTAGTTTTTTACAAAGTACGTCTGGATGTTGCATATACGTCGCTCTGTAATTAAGTACCAAAAGAAATCAGTCGGAAAATCAGATTAACTCTTCATTAAATGCTTGACAAAACCGATAACACAATTAAACTATTGCATGTCAAAATGCAAAACATTTCACTGGTCACTGGGACAGGGTATATTTTTGTGGTACTCTGGAACAGGGAAGCGTTTTAAGCTTTTTTACTCTGGAACAGGGTCAGGGTTCGAGGGGCTCAGCGGCACGTCCCTACCCAAAATTGGAAGGAGTACCACCCCCCCCCCCCGGGCAGACATGCAAACAACATTGACGTCTTTCCATCTCAAGTTTGATTGAGTGGTACTTTCAGCATGGCGTTATTCTTCTCTGAGATGCAGCAATTTGGTCGTTATTTCCAGTACGGACTTTCCTTGCAACACAGCTATACTACAACAAAATGTCTTGATTCCCTGTCGGAACGACTTCGAGTGCAAATTGTAGATGATCGGGTTGAGTGCCGTGTTAAGCACAGGGAAGACTACCAACCAACTTTTGATTTCATCGCTGATTTTGCCTGAAAAAAACTTGTCTTTTCTGCCCTCAACAAACGGAAAACAAAGAAACTGAATAAGTATAAGAAAAATAGCGAATTTTAAAAGAGCCGCCATTTTCATCGCATGCATGCTCCAGCGATCGCTTAATTCCATTGAGCGGACCGCGCATATTCACAACGTTATATAACTATTTCAAAAAAGTTTGACGGGGCGAATGGCGATCGGTGATTGGTGATTGCACGACCAAAAGAGACTGTGGTCACGCTATTAGACCGCTATCCGGCGCGGAGATATGAATCGCCTTTTGACCACTTTGTCCAATAAGGTCTTAACTGCATAGTACCGGCATTGCTCGGGTATTTAATTAATGAAAATGAAGCAATTCTCGTTACCCCAACTTTCGGTCGTGCAATCACCTATCGCCGACTGCTATTCGCCATTCGCCTCGTCAAATAGCTATATATCACTTACTGTTGTCTCTTTTTGACAGACTCGTTCTCAGTCACTTCTTCTTATTCGCGAAGTGATTCAGGGGAAGGATTTGCAAGCTCGCGGTGCATCAAGGGAAGGAAGGTAGAAAAAAATCGTCTTTGCGTGCCCCAATCCCCTTCCCAGATTCCTTTGTGGATAGAAAAAATAAGTGGCGACTGGGTACGAGTTTGTCTTTTTGACTCGTTCGTTTGTGAACTTGTAAGTTCTGGATCGCTTTTCAGTCTTTGATATGTTTGAGATCTTTAGTATAGGGTCCCGTGCAAAAATGAAGGGTTTCATGCCGTTGAAGGTGTAAAAAACGCGAAAACGTGCCAACCGAAAGCAGCACCAGATTGGAAAATGACGACCGCATGGCATTGTGGTCTTACATAATGACGACCACCTTAGACAAAAGAAAAACACTATGCTAGTGTGGACGGAAGGCCTAACAAAAAAGATACGTTTTCAAATTTAAATGTGACGTGTTTCCCCATGCACGTTTAGGCTCAGTTTTTAGAACTCGTTTCTGTTTCTTCTGTGAGTTATAGACTCGCCAGCTGGCGCTAATAGCGAATGAGCAGTGTTAACATTCTACTGTTACCATAAAACCCCTTTATTTGGTACTGAAAGACAGTAATTAAACAATAGAAAACAAGCTTAGAACTAAATAGTGCTAAATCAACATCGGATATTAATATAGCACTATTTAGTTCTAAGCTTGTGACTGTATTAATTATCTTAATGGCCCATTTCAAAGTTGTGTGTGCATTATTTGATTTCCACGTTGCCTTGAAAGCTAAGCTATCTGACTTTGGTGGGCCACGAACAAAAGACAAACTTTAGCTGTCTGTCCTCAGCCTAAAATGAGATAGTTGTACAGTTAATTTTATTGTGAATAAGAGAATTGTTCTTTGTTTGTTTGCATGTTGGATTAATTTAAGGATTGGAGGAAAATACAGAAAAGAAAATCATAGTCAATTTTTGTCGTTTGTCGTTAGCCGTTTGTCATAAACGTCAATCACAGCAACATTATAGAGCGAACAAGAGCAATCTCCAAAACTGATGGTCGAGTTAAGAAGATTTAAAAACTCAACACTCGATCAAACAATGAATAATATTTTGTAGCTTAAGGGCTTAATAAGGTATAGATGCATTAGGTTTTATACTTTAGTAGCTAGCATATTGTCACTAGACGTCAGTGTTTTGTTATTCTAATAAAAGAAAAAAATATATATGTCATGTATTCTTTTGCGTGTTTTAAAAGTGAAATTGTTCCTGTTTCAACTTGAAAAACATACTCGCATTTTTGGCGGTAGGCGATCAACTTCCTGAAGGACCACTGATCCTTATATTCGATTCTTATGAAGTTTTCTCTTGGAAACTTATCCTTTAACAAATTAACCCTCTATTCTCAAAAACGTTCTATACATTTTTTTACAACCATGCAGTTGACACTAATCTCGCAATTTGATTGGTCGATTAGAGTATGTCAATAAGAGGACAGACACACTGCTGACGCGTTTCAGCGCGCGCGCTCGTTCTGTTGCCCTGTTAGAAAAGGATTTGTCAAATTTTATCTCAAATAATTGTTGTAAAAAACGAATTGAAGATGGTTTTGAGTTGTCTGTCCTCTTATTGACACACTCTTGACGCCATAAAATGTTCAAAACTCAAGGGGAATCACGAGCACAGCGAGACAGACAACTCAAAACCATCTTTAATTTGTCACTATGAAGATGAAGATGAAGTTTCACTATGAAGATGAAGTCCCTAGCTGTACTACTCTCCTTGCTGCCATTATGCCAAGGGGTGGATAGCGCTCTTCGTTGGATAAATACCTCTTGTTAACCGAGCGCGAGGGCCGTACGGGAAGTTATGGACCGAGTTTTTTTCCACTGCCTAAAAAAAGGCGGAAAAAAAGAGGGCATAAAAAGGTGGAAAAAAACGAGGTTCCATAACTTCCCGGCCGTACGGTCCGAGCAAGCGAGGTTAATAAGATATTTTTTATATAGCATTTTTGTATTTTTATTCCAAAAATCAATCTAAATCAAGCACTTAAGGGTGTACTGACATATATCGTTGCTGTGCAACAGTTGCTATGCAAAATAGGGTCTTATTTTGGCCGGCAAAATTGAATAGACACACGCGCGCGCGTTTTTGGCGCGAATCATTTAACTTCCGGTAGAGCGGCGCACACCTGACAATCAATCCGCCAATGGCGAAGTAACTCGTGGATTGTCCCCCTTTAGTTAAATTAGTTTAATTTTAGTTAAATAATGAGGTTTTTTTGAAGGCAACATTATAGATCAATTAAAGCGATACATATTTTTTTAAATGATAGATCATTGCTCTCACAAATTTAAACATTAAGTTTGGGCCCACCTGTAAAGCATTTAAAGGAATTTTTAGGGAGTCAGTTGGATAATCATTAATAATATGAGCTAATGTAATTTTTTTAGCAAAAAAATAATAGACTTGAGTACGAAAGAACAAAAGAAAAAGATAACGAAGCAAAGAAAAAAGATAAAAAAGAAAAAAATTGTATGTACCACCGGGGAGTCGAACCCACGACCTTTGGAAATCGAGCCAGCAACGAACCGCTTGAGCTAATGAGCAATTCACTGTTTTCAAGGTGATAGTTTTTATATATATTGCTAATTTACGTTTGTAACTTCCTTACAAATTATGAAAGAAGTTTCTCTATGAACCAAATATCGCTATTAATAAAATAAATTACTCCATAAAAGTACTCATGATAGCCACCAAACTTAAACTTAATACGCTTTTTTGATGCCGTTCGGTTTCGGCCAGCGGGGCCGTAGCGGTTCGGCACGGCCAGTTGTACTTTTTCGGCAGGCGGCAGTTCGTACTCAAATATGATTTCGTTCGCTTTTTATTTCAACATTTACTCTCGTGCTGATAGAGCACAAACACTAAATGCTTGGATGGCTCGTTGATATTGGACTGGCGACGATTTTTGATTTTGGACTTGCGACGATGTCTGTTGTTTGAAGAGTCAGCGACTGCAAAGTCCCGATTGTTTTCACATCCGAGAATCGAACAGCTCAACTTGGAGATGACGAATTCCAAGCTGCAGAGGGAGCTGAGAGTAGTTCAGTACAAAATGTGACAAGGAATAAGAAATTATCTATTCAGATTTATAGGCATTTTTGACTATCTTCGCGGAGTGTAGACCCGTGTACATGTAGACCACGAGGTATGTCGAGGGTCGACATGTTAAATTGGCTTGTATTACCGAGCTGTTTTTACCGAGCTTAGATCGTGTTCCTAAAAATTGTTGCTTTGTACACAAATCTAAAACAGTTACATTACGTTCAAAGCTTCTTGAGGCTGCTATACCAGGCTCGTATTAAACATGGTATACACCTATTTCAATAAACGTTGTCGGCAAAAGCCTACGCGACTCACCCAAAAGGAATCATGGGTAAACATTACTAAAGCTATAAAACCACACAAATATTTACACTATAATTCAATTTCAGCTTGCCATGGCCTAATACATCAAAGAGCTTCATTTGCTGATGCTAAAATCAAGACCAATACGAAAAAGAGAGTGATATTTGGCAACTACCCATACTCCTTTTCGGTCTAGTCGCGTAGGCTTGAGACCTTTCGTACGACAACCTTTTTTGAAATAGGTGTATTTTCGTCTTGAATGATCCTGGGTTTTTACGAAAATTTTGATTCCTGAGCTCATATTTTTAGAAATTTTTGATCCCTGATCCTTGGTGGAAAAAACTGAGCTGATCCCTGATCCTGATCCAATGTCCCTGATCCTTGATCCCACCCATTTGATCCCTGAGCCCTAGTCTCTGATCCCTGATCCTGGCCATAATTTGGAGCTTGATCCCATATATCATGTTACGAGCCTGCAATATTATTATATTATAACAGAAGTTATCACCGTATCCTATTATCGGGAATAGGCCGGAAGTAAAGTTTCACAGACCGGAAGTTTACAGGAAAGTGAGTGAGTGAGTGAGTGAGTGACACAAAAGGTTACTACCCTATGTATGCAATATTCTAGTTAGACAATAGATATAGATTGAATAGTGCCATTTCATGTTGTCATACACGAAGTACTAAGCTGACTCATTTGCATATTCGACCCCTCACAATAACTCATGGATTTGCAATCCACGAGTTAAAAAGGACTCATTTTCGTTCTTATTGCGCATATGCGGGACACTTTACTTCCGGTTTCTTTAAAAAGCTATAATCTTTGACGAATTTCATCAAAACGAAGTGTTTTTTCAATATTTATATTCTTTACACCCTTTTCATCAAAGTCGAGCATGGGATTTGCGAAAAATTGAGAAATACGAAAGTTATTGGCATAAATCGATCATTTTTTACGTTCAAAAACCCTAAAAGGCTTATTTGGAAACCATTCTTAAAATCCATGCTCAATTCTATGCACCTTGGTCTCAAGATTAAAATAATGCATTTTAAATTCTCAAATATACAGTGCTGAAAAATATAGCTTTTTACTGTATCTATGACGTCAAATTATGACGTCATGCAATGGCGTCATAAAATGCGAAAGTTCCCTCAGGGAAGACAAACTACAAAATATAAAAGCGATATGACAATTTGGTGGCATTTTAGAACATTTTCAAATTTCCCTAGCAACGGGCCATTTTTATATGTCAGTACACCCTAGCTTAAGGGAAATTTGAAAATTCTATATAATGCCACCAAATTGTCATATCGCTTTTATATTTTGTAGTTTGTCTTCCCTGAGGGAACTTTCGCATTTTATGACGCCATTGCATGACGTCATCATGTGACGTCATAGATACAGTAAAAAGCTATAATTTTTTTCAGCACTGTATATTTGAGAATTTAAAATGCATTATTTTAATCTTGAGACCAAGGTGCATAGAATCGAGCATGGGTTTTAAGAATGGTTTCCAAATAAGCCTTTTAGGATTTTTTGAATGTCAAAAATGATCGACTTATGCCAATAACTTTCGTATTTCTCAATTTTTCGCAAATCCCATGCTCGGCTTGGAAGAAAAGGCTGTAAAGAATATAAATATTGAAAAAACACTTCATTCTGATAAAATTCGCCAAAGATTATAGCTTTTTAAAGAAACCGGAAGTAAAGTGCCCCGTGCATGCGCAATAAGAACGAACATAAGTCATTTTTGTCAGGTGTGCGTCGGTCTACCGGAAGTTAAATGATTCGCGCCAAAAACGCGCGCGCGTGCGTCTATTCAATTTTGGCGGCCAAAATAAGACCCTATTTTGCATAGCAACTGTTGCACAGCAACGATATATGTCAGTACACCCTTAATGCCCCCTCGCTACACTGTGCGTTTTTCCACCCGAGTACAAACTTGTCTCGCAACAAAATAGTTAGCCTCCTATGCAGCCGCTCCTTTGTGTCACGCGACGCGTGCATAGGAGGCTACAAAATAGTTTGCTGCAAGCTGAAAAAGTTTGTTGCAGCAGTAGACAGTCGCTCTATTTTTTGCAACAAAATTTCATGATGTTGCGCGTATTACCACCCCAAAGTCAACTTGTCTCGCAGCAAACTGCGAAATGGCTTCCTTCGTGTTCGTGATTGATCCAATCAGAAGTCAGGATTCACTCAAATTATTTTATTGCGAGACAAGTTTGTTTCGGTGGAAAAACGCGCAGCATTGCTCTTCAACTCGTTTCGCAGCAATGTTGCGAAAACAAGTTGAGCGATTTTGTTGCTCGTATTATTACCGTACTTTTAAGTTTTTCGTACAATTTTCTCAAATGCAGCTAAATATTTATTGGGCTGCCTGTGTGAGACCCTGGGTCGGCCATGTCACATTTTTGTGTGGAACGCCTGGCAGAAAACTTGCTTGCACACACAGCTTCACACGTGCAGGCCAGTTTCGCCATTTAATTTGTCGATTTGATGCACATACACTGAAAAAGTATTAAAATGGAACCTTCAAACTGGCAAACTAAACTGCCTAGTCTCAAAGGACGTGCTGCATACGCATTCAAGAACTCTTTATTCTGTGATGTCAAGTTTTTGGTTGTAAACTCGAATGGAGTCGAAGTCACTGTTCCAGCCAACAAGTTCATGCTGGCTATCAGTAGTCCTGTGTTTGAAGCTATGTTTTACGGACAGCTGGCAGAGTCGAAATCAACTATTGAGCTACCAGACTGCACTAAAGAAGGTCTAGAAGAGATGCTTCGCTTTGTGCATTCAGATAAAGTGTCCTTGACAAAATATAATGTTTTGGAGGTGCTCTATCTTGCTGATAAGTACATGATGCCATTTCTCAAGGAAAAATGCAAGAATGTTATTGAACCTGATCATGTGTTGAGTATCTTTCCTGAAGTTCAGAAAATGGGAGACAATGATCTACTAGAACACCTGTGGAACATTGTTGACAATGAAACTGATAAAATTCTATTATCCAAGTCATTTCTGAATATATCAAGAGATTTGTTGGGTCAAATTCTTATTAGAGATAGTCTTAACATCAGTGAGTTGGACCTTTTCCATGCTGTTGATCGTTGGGTTGGAGAGAGAATAGAGGAGCAAGGCCTAGAATGCAATGGTAAAACTAAGAGAGCTGTTCTTGGAGAGGAGGTCATCAGACTGATTCGATTTCCTCTGATGAAGCAAAAAGAGTTTGCAGAAGTCGTGCTTCCTTGTGAAGTTCTGAAGAAAGGAGAAATAATTGAGCTAATTCAGAGCATTAATAACATTTCAACAGCAAAAGAGACATTTAGTAGAGAGAGAAGGCATATAGGTTGTTATTTGATTCCAAATGAACGGTTTGATGAAATTGATGAGGACTATGAATCTCCATCAGCAACTATTGACTTTACAACCAATAAAACTGTCCATCTTATTGGTGTGCGATTCTTTGGTTTTCATGGCTCAACATATAGTGGTGATTTGAATCTCTACAAGGAAGATGAAAAACTTTCAAGTACATCTTGGACAGTTAAATGTAAAGAGAGTGTACTTGGACAGAGCACTTTCTATGATTTTTATAATGTTTACCTTGAAGAACCTTTCAAGCTGGACCCAGGTGTTGTGTATACTGTGGACGCTTCTATTGATGGACCTCCATCACCTTTTATTGGCGCATCTCCTAAAGATGTTGTTACTGTTGATGATGTAACAATTACTTATAAAACCTCAAGACTGGAAAATGATTTTAAGGGACAAATCCCTACACTTATTTTACAGCATGTGCTTCCTAGCTAGTTAAGTACATAGTACAAATGTTAGCCCAGCAGGTGTACACGTGGTAATGGACTGACTCCCAAAACAAATCTACTCTGGATTAAGGATTGATATGGCAGAGGATCTTTCATTTAAGTTACACTCAAAAACCTCCACTTATGTCAATCAATATGATGATATTTCTCTTCACATGGGAAGAACTTAGGTCTGAGGTTTGTAGTTAGACATGAAGGTGTTTGAGTAGCATTGAAATAACTGTTAGAACGTTTATTATTGTTTTTTGCACGTTTCATGATGGCAAAAGTTATTCTATTTTTTCATGTTGCTCATTGCGTGTTGCTTGTTTCATGATGGGAACAGTTTTTCATATTTTCGTTTTTACTGTACTCAAGATATGTTAATGAGATTAACTGCTTTCTTAGTCCACTTATTAGGTTTGTATTAATAAAATTTTTTGGCTTTTAATTTTGCTTCCGTTTGTTACTATCAATTGCATAATTATGCACCAGTACAGACAAATGTCTAAACTGAGAATAATTATTGTGTGACAGCTAGCTACACCTGAAGCCAACAATGACATCTATATGAAACCTAAAATTGAGTAACTTGTGAAAAAAAAAAAAGCTTCAGAACCATAACTCTAAAACCTCTGTCTGGATCTTGGTAAGGCTGTGACCCAATAGCTACTTGAAAGTTTCAGTAATCTGGTGGGATGCATAATTATTATGGGTAATCGTGAACAATCTGCACCGTACGCAAGTGGTCGGTAATTAACTTGGTTCGTCGACCACTTACCGTTACCTTGCCGTTACCTTACCGTTACCTTACCGTTACCTTACCGTTACCTTACCGTTACCTTGCCGTCACCTTACCGTCACCTTACCGTCACCTTAGGGTCTACCGTTGCCTTACCGTCACCTTACCGTTACCTCACCGTTACCTTACCGTCACCTTACCGTTACCTTACCGTCACCTTACGACCACACCAGCCTATGTATACTTTATTTCAAATTTGGCAGTATATTCAACAACAAAATCGTGTTTTTGTCGAGCTACTGATTTCGACTGGGTTCGGTTTGTTTACACTACGTACCTAAGGACGCTTTTCACTTTTCCAGAGCGGACAAGAAGAAGTACGAGTTACTTTGAAACTGTATTTTGTATTCTAACTTATAACTTAGAAATAAATTATTTGATTTCACAAGAAATCATAACTGATCGCTTCTAGATAGTCTTATGTCCAGACTACTGTTTAAAATGGTCTAGACTTTATGGCGCCATGAGAGATGCCGCATGACTTTCTCACGTACCATTTCGGTGTGAATAACAGTTCATTATCATTCTCAATCTTTCTTTTCTCCTTTTTTCAGAGAGAAATTAAAAGACTTCTCGCTTCTCGCTAGTATTTAATGATGTCTCTATGTTGTTGTTTTCCTCTTCGTTTCTTATTTTTTACAAGAGTGCGTGGCAATAAAGGGTAACCGGTCGTTCCGCTCTAGAGTCGTTCCGCCCGAAGTATAGGTTCTGCCCGAAAGTCTTTCGCTTCTAATTACATTCGAAACATCTACTAAGGATTTGGATCAATGTTTCTATTGGAAAGATACTTTAAAATGGTGTTTTTATTTGTCTTGTAAATGAATTATCACCAAAGCAAGTGGTTAGAATACAACTTATAGGTGTATTTACAGTCAACTAAGTCGATCGTTCCGCCCGAAAGTGCTATGCTTCTAAGGCCTAGTTCAAACATCGCATCTCACATGTGCTGAATTCAATGCAAATGAGATGATAATGAGAAGAAACAAAAGATTTGACTAATTTGCATTGAGTTTGGCACATGTGAGATGCGACGTTTGAACTAGGCCTAAATTACACTCAGTCGAAATATCTAACCATCGAAGGACTTTTTGTTAACCCAATTTATTCACATTGTTGGTTAATTACAGTCAACTTGTTGGCGTTGTTAAGTCGATCGTTCCGCCCGAAAGTGTTATGCTTCTAAATTACACTCAGTCGAAATATCTAACCATCGAAGGACTTTTTGTTAACCCAATTTATTCACATTGTTGGTTGCATCACAATTAATTATTAGTATACCAATTAGTGGTGTTCATTTGAATTACTTTGTTGGTCATCCAACCTTTTTTATGCAAGTTTTCTCTTCTTGTCTCTTTCTGTACTAAATGAAATTAACGGGTTTGAGGTCATTCTTTCAAAGCAAAAACGCAGCAAATATATATCTTGTAATTTCTCCGATTGATCTATATATTTCTTCAAAATAGGGCCGTACATTGATATTCAGTAGGCCTAGAGGAGTCGACCAACACCTTTTTGAAGTACTTTAAACCTGAGTTTGAAAAACGTGAAAAAATGGTCTTAATCGTCTGTTAAGGTAGTTCCGGACCCTTGCTACTGCGCATTTCCCGCGCGCATTCGAGCGCGCGCACTTTTATTAGAGAGCATTGGTATTACCGTGGGGAGTCTGGGCACTAGTAAGCGAGCGATTGAAAACGTAAAAACTCAAACTTTACTGGAGAAAATTATATTTTGTCAACCAAAGATCGGACTAAACGTTCAAGAAATCTTGTACACTATGTGATGTAGGTATTTAACCTGAAACTTTTAAATTTAGTTAATCTTATCCATCGAAAAAGCCGGCCAGAAAGTCGCTAAAATGAGTGATATTTGGTGTTCGTTTTCCGGTGTGTTTTCTCTTTTGTGCTTTTCTAACTCTTGAAATAATACGGTGACCCCCTGTTTTTTTCTTTTAATTCAAGGGAGTACTTATCATTTTTTTGATTTAAAAAATAAAAATACAACTTCATTGATTGGATTGTCGTAAATTTTCCACATTTTTACAGTCCGTACACGATTTTGGAGCGCGTAATTGGGTAGGAATTTGATTCTAGAATGCCCTTTTAATCATGCTTGCAACTCATCAAACAATAAATACGATTACAACTGGTAGATAAACCTCACATCTATCTTTTGAGATGGTCAAGGCGTTTCTCAGAAAAAATTTGTTCGCATTCTTCAGACCATATGGATTACGTACATTTTGCAAAAAATCGCGGAAAATCATTGAAAATACCACCTTTTACGACATCTTATAGCTCAGAAACCAATACGGTGACCCCCTCTTTTTTTCTCGGTTTTTGAATTGCCAAACAATTATCTTTAAATGACAGGATTTTAAAGGAAATTCATTGATGAAATCTAAGACTCCGGAACTACCTTAAGTCGTTTTCATGTTCAATCCTACAATTTTCCCAAATATCAGGGACAATTAACTCCTTTACGTGCATACGGACCATGCAGGTCCTGATCGAGGCCTGAGTTTGAATAGCGAGAACGTGAAATGGTCTGTTATACTGTGCAGGATACTAATGCTTTCATACAAAGACTGACGCACTTCTTGTAAACTGTGAACATTTCGACTTCTTATTTAGTGTCCCCACAGACTAGAAAAATTATTGTGAATGATATTATTTGTTATTGATAACTAGAAATTATATCGCCCCTCAGTGTGGATTAGTCCGTCGCCGAACTATAGTAATCGCAAGTAATGCGTGGTCTCCGTATATGGCTAAGTATAAAGCATTGATTGAAAATATTCAACGTCGTGCCACAAAATTCATACTTAACTATCCTTCACCAGACGTCAACTACACGCAGCGACTTATGACACTCAATTTACTACCTCTTGAGTTCAGACGTGAGATCAACGACCTCATTCTGCTTTACAAGATTCGAAGCGAAACCATAAGCTTCTCTTCCAACCTGCTCATCCAGTCAACTTCTGGATATAATACACGCAACTTTGATTCTACAAACTATAGACCGATTTCTCACCACACACAAGACTATTACCGGCAGTCCTATTTTCCCAGAACTGTTACAATATGGAACTCTGCGCCGATGGACATTAAAAAGGCTAATAATATATCTACATTTAAAAAGCAAATTCAACAGGCCATATGCACTAACAGGTCACGTGACCCTATCTCCCCTAAATCAAGCAGCACATCAAAATGAACTCCAAAAAGTGAAAGAGCACTGAGAAATGTTTGCTTGACGAATTCAATTAAACTAAACTAAAATCGACAACCAGTTAAGACAACTTAGTACATGTATTTCCCTGGACCGTGTGGAGGCACTTGCATTTCGTCAGAAAACTCACTTTCTAACATCTTTTATCCATAATGGGCTTTTATCATGTAATTCCAAAAGTCACAGTACAGAAATATAATTACCATAGCTGGAAAGAGCACCTCAAAATTAGTAAAACTGTGAAGTTTGAATGAAGTAACTTTCAAACTCACGAAGATATGAATTTTCCGAAATCGAAATTTTGTATGAAAACATTCGCTGGTAGGCAAGAGATGCCTACCAGCAAAGGTTTTCTTACAAATTCACACTCTTCAAAAATTCATATTCTTGCGAGTTTTGGATTTAATTCCTTCAAACTTCACTGTCTTGCTAATTTTAACATGCTCTTTTCAGCTATGGTAATTCTTTTTCTGTTTTACGAATTTAAAAATATCTGATAAAAGCTCATTGAATAAGAAGAAAGATGAAAGAAAGGAAAAAGGATTATTTCATTTCGCAACAGTTTTACTTGTTCTTTTGTTTCGATACATGGCATAAAAGTGCAGGAAATCTTTATTATTAGGTGATTTTGAGTAGTTGCTCATGCTTAGGTTAAATATTTTAGACCAAACGTCCCATTAGGCCATTACACTAGAGTGCTTACAATATATCCGTGAAAAAGTTAGCGAACTAAATTGTACTAAATAGCGCGAAATCCTTTGTTTTCTATTGTTTAATTAGTGCAAATTAGTGCAATTTCTTACAAAGTTTTTCACGGATATATTGTAAGCACTCTAAAATTAAATCATTTTTATTTAACGCTTCGGCTCGTCGAAAACCACAGCCTTCCTCCCGGCTTCTTGCCGGCGGCACCAAAGTTTAGCAGCGTTTCAACCGTAAGTCGCCAGTTTAAACCTATATCCATAACTCCAGCGATAATTTTCTAGACCTTTCACTTACAGAGTTCTAGGACTCAGTGCTGAATCACTTTTAACGATCCAAAAAAAGTCTGAGTTCTTTGTTTATATGGACGATTTCCGAATTTTACCGAGCAAGTTGTAAACATGGATTCTGAGAACTCGTTTATTACCTTTAATCTAAAGTTCTTGTATCACGATACTTTTCTCCTAGTTTTCTTCTGAAAGGTTTATTTTGTATTGTTAAAATTACCAAATGCCTGAAATGCTATTATATAAACAAATTTTGAATTAAGTCTTACTATTTTGAGTGACTTGAGTTAAGCTTATTTCTAGTGATCTTAGATGTCGACTGACAGTTTTAGCCTGCTTCTGCAGTGTATTCAAATTGAATAATAAAAAGGTTAACGCACTCTTTGCTCGTGAATTATCGGGATTTATCTTCACTCATTTACTAACAATGAACTCGAAATTTTCTCATACTGCACTCGGCTAACGCCTCGTGCAGTATTTAATATTTCTCGTTCATTGTTAGCAAACTCGTGAAGATAAATCCCGATAATTCACTCGCTGTGTGCGTTAACCTCTAATTATCCTGTGGATATAATGATGGCATTTTCCTATGAATTTATCCTGGGTAAGAATTTATCCAGCAGATATAGCCTTTCGAATCAGCACTTGCAACAGGCACAACATGAATAGTCGAGTTGATTTAGTCTACACTATAACTGAATTGTTTGCTTATTTGCACTTTGATTGTTTTTATACATTGATTACACATATATTTTACATTTTTTTTCTAAACATGCCGATAACCATCCAACCATCCAACCATCCAACCATCCAACCATCCAACCAACCAACCATCCAACCAACCAACCAACCAACCAACCATCCAACCAACCAACCATCCAACCGTCCAACCGTCCAACCATCCAACCATCCACCATCCAACCGTCCAACCATCCAACCTCCAACCGTCCAAACCGTCCAACCATCCAACCAACCGTCCAACCGTCCAACCGTCCAACCATCCCAACCATCCAACCATCCACCCATCCCAACCATCAACCTCCACCATCACACCATCCAACCATCCAACCATCCAACCATCCAACCATCCAACCATCCAACCATCCAACCATCCAACCATCCAACCAAACAACCATCCAACCATCCAACCATCCAACCATCCAACCATCCAACCATCCAACCATCCAACCATCCAACCATCCAACCATCCAACCATCCAACCATCCAACCATCCAACCATCCAACCAAACAACCAAACAACCAAACAGGAGCGAAACGAAAAATAATTAACACCTAAGGAGATAGCATCCCTTCTTTCCTTTTGCCTTGGCGCCACAGAGTTACAGTTTAATGGTAACTTCTATCGACAGGTACATGGAACTGCAATGGGTTCTCCAGTCTCAGTAGTTGTTGTAGACTTAGTAATGGAAGAACTTGAAACAGCAGCCCTCAATACGTATCCAGATCCACCACGAATTTTCAAACGTTATGTTGATGACACAGTGTGCATAATCAAGAAAGATCAAATTGACTCTTTCCATAACCATCTTAATAGTCAAAATGGCCATATTCAATTCACCGTAGAAAGATATTCACCTGACGGTTTACCGTTTCTAGACACAAAGAACAAGATCTTAGATGATGGCAGTATAGATGTGACCATTCACCGTAAGAAAACCCACACTGATAGGTATTTGAACTTTAGTAGTCACCACGCCCCGCAACACAAGATCGCTGTAGTACGCACATTATACTCCAGGGTGGATAAACTACTGGACAAAGAAGACCACAAAACCAACGAGAAAAAACATCTCCATAAAGTATTAAGATCAAATGGGTATCCCGACAAATTTATTCAACATCTCAAGATCTTGAAGAAGAAAACATCTGATGAACAAGATAGCACCAAAGATCAACCAAAAGGATTTGCTGTGCTGCCTTACGTCAGGGGGGGTACTGAGAAAATCCAGCGAGTCCTCCGTAGTTACAACATTATGACCACTGTAAAACCAGTAGCTACGTTATGACAGATGTTGTCTAAACCAAAAGATCAAATACCAACTGAACGTAAGACAGGAGTGATTTATGAGATTCCCTGTCGGGATTGTGATGCAGCGTACATAGGAGAGACGGGAAGATCGCTTAAAACAAGAAAGAAAGAACATATGGCCTGCGTCCGCTTGGATAAGCGTGATAAATCTGCACTGGCGGAACATGCCAACACGACTGGTCACGATATTCTCTGGGATGAAACCAAGATCATTGGATATGAACATCGATGGCCGGCTTCAGCGACGTTGGTTAGAGGCAATAAAAATAGCTAGGAATAAGAACTCATTATATAGTAATTGGGACAATGGACGCATTATTCCAGAAAATTATATCACTTTGATAAAATCGTCTTAGATAGAGTCTTGTTCAATATTTTAGGATTTTTTTTTCTATTGCACTTTTCATCATCATTTCTTAGTTTTTATCGGTTATATTATATTCTAATAGCTCTATTCTATCTCGAGTTAGCGCGCGCGATTGTAATTTGAGCGCGCTAGTTACCGTTACGATCACCATAGTTACCTGTATGTTCACCTCGCGCGTATTGTACTTTTTCACTTGCCCTGATAATGGACACTTCGTCCGAAAGCTTGGCTCATTAAAATTGTTTTAATTCTACGTGGTTGGAGCATTTATTCATCAATATGGACAACCCCACGTACAATGGCATTCTTAAAGAAAAATAATTGTTTTTTTCAAAAGGGGGAAACCGAATGCATAGCAAAAGATACAAGTGACGCTAGTGAGTTTCTTGATTATATAAGGCTTACCAATGAACAAGAAGCTCGTTTTCTAGAGAAGTTCTCTCTCTGTAATCCAAAGGTCGACTACTCTAAGCTGACGCAACTCCTTGAGAAATCAGGTACATTGGTTCGAAATTGGTTTTATAAGCACTGGGCTAGTTTAGTGTTTGGGGATGGGTGGGTGCAAATCCATAGACATGGTGGATGGATTAGGAAAAAAGACGAACGAATGGATGGCATGGATGGGTGGAAATGCACAAAGTCGAATTGATATAAGAAAGCTGATTCTCTTATCTCATTAGCATATTTTTCGTGACAGGCATTTGACGGAAAAACTAAAATTAAAAAGTATTTTAAAAATAATCTTTTATTATGAAAAATTATTTTCAGTGAAACTATAAGTTCATCCAATCAAATGTTAAAATTTTTACATCTAGAGCAATTTATTTTGTTATATACCAACTGTCAAAGAACATTTTTCTCGTGATCTAATTGGATGAGAGGGTATCACGTGAACGTGAACAAGTTTCGAAACCGGAAGTTGTTTGAGGTTGTTTTGGCAGCGCGCGTTTGCAAAATCAATTCATTCGGACAAGAGGCAAAACAGTGTTAAGTGTCAAACTATGACGACGAATTTACAGAATTTATTCCGAGAACAAACATTGCTAATCAACCAGGAATGCCACCAAAAGGGCTGCAAAATTCATCGAAAAACTTTGTGGTGAAAAAAGGTCAGTTTGTTGACAAACTTTGAGCGAATTTTGAATAAAAATCAGTATTCATTGTAACGACGTTTCGCTTTTTGTTCTTTGACAAAACACTTATCAGTACTCGGCTTCGCATCGGGAAAACAGTTAGTCCAGTCCCAGACTCTCTTTCTTGCCGCTCCAGGACTCGCGGAGAAAGAGAGTCCAGTATAACTTGTATGCGCATGTGCAAAATGAGCCAATCAATTGATTAATTAGTATTTTGCGAGCTTGCAATATGCAAATGTCAGTGTTTTGTAGCAGTAGTAGTGATGCGTATCGAAAAATTCACAAATACGTCTTTCACAACTGTCCATCCGTAAATGGCCTGTAACTGCTCAAACTTTGGTAAAAGATTGTAGTTGGTTTTTCCAAGTGCATAGCTCACTGAATCAACAAATGGCTTTCCGAAATGAGACTGATATCGTGTATACAAAACACTTTCTTCTTCAGCCATCTTGAATCATTAGATCACTTTAGGATTTGTAACCACGCGATCACCACATGAATGTGGTGATCGCGTGGTCACTAAACTGACATGCGCATGCAAGTTATACTGGACTCTCTTTCTCCGCGAGTCCTGGAGCGGCAAGAAAGAGAGTCTGGGACTGGACTAGAAAACAGTATGTTTGTGTATGTTTCCCTCGGTCCTCGTAAATAAGTGTTAAATATAATATACCTAGAAAGCTCTATCTTTTACTATGAAAAATAATGTTCGATTCTGGATTCTAGGCCATTGAGGTTTTAGTTTGAAATAAGACGTATTATTTGTCGCTTATCATGTTTTTGTTTATTACTATTTACAAGATAAAAGAGTCAAGCCTTTTCTTATTGGTAAGATTGTACCATAATTCTTTAAATCTACCCTATACATTTTTGATATGATATTTTATAACTGCACTTCCAGAATCCTATTCGGTAGTTTCTTTTGGAATGTTTGCTTTGACTTTTAGTTTTATTTAAGGAATATAAAACGCGCGCGCATGTCTCTGTACTGTGATATAAACACGATGGAAGATGTAGAGCACAAGAAAAGCAAGCTTAGGAACACGAGGCGTAGTCGAGTGTTTCTCTTGCTTTTCGAGTGCTCTACATCTTCCAGAGTGTTTATATCACAGTACAGAGACATAAGCGATCGTTTTACATTGCTTTTATAAAATATTTTCGACGTTTTTTGAGCGAGCCATGTCTCTGTCCTCTGATATAAACATGGTAGCCAGTTTTTTGAGCGAGCCATGTCTCTGTCCTCTGATATAAACATGGTAGCCAGCCAATCAGCGCGCGCGGTATATCTCAGATATTTTATAAAGTGTAATAAGCCCCAAGTGTGATGACTTTTTGACCCCCTCTCTACACCAGAATCCTTTTTGAGTATATACACTAACAGGTCACGTGACCCTATCTCCCCTAAATCAAGCAGCACCATCAAATTGAACTACAAAATATGAAAGAGCATCTCGATATTAGTAAAAGTGCAAAGTTTCAGTTTACAAGACGAATAAGAGAAAAAATGACAGCAAGAGAGCATAAATAATCTCTTGATGACAGCAAATTTAAGATCAAATATTTTCTTAATAATATTCGTTCGGAAAAGCGCGTTGGATGGCACGAGCTTGCCATCCAACGCGTCTTAAGAAAATATCCAATCTTAAATTTATTGCCATTACATCATATGAGCTGAAACTTTGCACTTTTACTAATATCGAGGTACTCTTTCTATTTTTAGTATTCATTTTGATGGTGCTGCTTGGTATAGGGGAGATAGGGACGAGTGACCTGTTAGGACATATGGCCTATTAAAACTATTTCGTCTGTATTCTCGAAGGAATTGAATATTTGAATATGTAAGGTCTTGAAAAAGATTCTGGTGTCTAGACGGGGTCAATATAGAACGCGTTTATACCGTTTTGAATAATATAAAAATTAGGTACTACCTAATAGCGGAGCTCCCATTTAAATATAATAATAATTTTAAATACTTTGTTTTATTTTGACGTTTTTGATTCAAATGAATTGGGCTTGCTGTGGTAATAGGCAAACAAAGATTGCATTTTGTTGTAAAAGTTGAAATAAAGACTATAGATCAAGCTTTATTTCTTGCCCTTCAGTCTCCTGAGAATTATAAGGCTTTCAACTCAGTGACTATAGTGATATTTATTCAGATATTTGTGTCAGGTTTTATAATTGACTTAGTAGTAGTGCTTCATAATTCTCAGAAATAGGATGCAAAAATCCCTCAAACTGATTTCATTCACATAAATACTGAACCTAATTCAACATCCTTCAATTAAACAATTAGACATTGCAGAAAATTATATTTAGATTTTTCTGTCTTGACAGTATTGTGGCATCTTGTTTTTTTTTTATTATTATTATGTAGAGTAGAATGACACTGATAAATAGTTGTCTTTACACGAAACAAGAATTCTCTATTCCAGGTTACACTAATCATGACTTTAGATGAAATTGTAAAACAACTCAAAACAACTACTACCTAAAAGCAAAGCTCCAATTTCAATTTTAATTTTTTTATGTTCTTGATTCAAATGAATTGGGCTTCCTGTGGTAATTGAAAAAGTTGAAATGAAGATTATTTAAAAAGCATTTTTAAAATAAGTTTTGGTTTTGGTTTGTATATTGTATGGGCTTGTATGCTCAGTGACCTTTGTTACAGTAAATTTTAATATTCAGATTCACTGTCAGATTTCATAACTGACTTTGTAAGGGTTCATAATTTTCAGAAATAGAAAGCAAAATCTCCAAAACATTTTTTTAAATTGATACAAGTAATTAAACCTTTTCTACATCCTGAATATTACAGAACAACATATATTGACTATATTGATTTGTCTGTCTTCACTATATTTGTGACATCTTGTTTTTTTGTGGTTGTTGTTGTTGTTGTTGTTTTGTTTTGTTATTTAATGTAGAATAGAATGACACACTAGCTAGGTGAATACTTGTCTCCCACTTTTCTCTTCCAGATTACACTGATAATACAATTTAAAGTGATTATAAAAACAGCTAATTGAAATAACAAGAAAACAAGGAATTAAGCATTTTCAGTCTGTATTTAAGGCTTCACAGGGCTCACTGAGCAACTTCATCCAGATGAATAAAGTAAAACTCTAGTTTGCATGGCAAAATTCCTTCTTTTTTTCCTGTCAATTGTTTCATTAAATTCCAGACCAAAACTTGAGCTGTATTTACACATTAGTGGGGTTGAAATAAGTTCAAAATCAATTTTTTTACTAATTTTATTATTATTAGAACTAGTGCAAAAAGTTCACCGTAAAACAAAATGTCGTTGTACATTTCATGTAAGGCTTGATCGAGTGTTTGTTTAAACTTGGCCACAGTTCAACGTGCATAAAAGGTTTTTTTTAAGTCATCAATCCCAAATCAAAGATAAAAGATCAAATATAGATACAAGAGACTTTTTGATATCATTTTCTGGCCAGGGTCTTTACCTTGAAGTGCTTTCCTTGTTGTCTTTTCGAAGCATACTGGTCCTTGTTTCACGCTCAATGCAGACGATTCTTGATTTATTTCCAACTTTGGCTAGATTTTTAAGCAGCTTTACTGAAGGCATCTTCACGAAACGAAGAATACACGATCCTCAATGACTCATTCATTATGAGGAATTTTTTTAAACTACGAATCCAACTAAAAAGTCGTTCAACTTTGAAAATATCCTCTGTGTCTTGCCCTGTGTCTTTCGTCTTTCGAGCAGTTTTTGAAACGACACCAGGCCCGAAAAAAATTCAAACGTACGTTTTTTTCGCTTTAACCTGTCAAGATTGGCACAGATTAATGATCATGAAAATCGCTAAATTTTTACGAGGTTTCGAGAATACTATTTTTAAGCTTTGCAAGTTAAAACTGCAAGGAAACTTGTAAATTTTCAGTTTTCAAAGTGTCAGCGCGCGTCAAGTTGGCGCCAAAAATCAATCAGCCAATCAGCATCGCGATGTACACGGACGTACGGACGGACGGACGTACAGCCGTTGGGCTCCCTGTGTGTCCATGAAAAATCAACTCGATGGGTTACCATTTTTTCTTAGGTATGGTGCTCCGCTCGCTCGGCCGAACGGGAGCTCCGCTATAAAAAAATCGATACCGATTGTAGTAGGTTAGGTAATACAGAGTCTGTTTCGTTCTAGATAATGAGGACCCAAAAGAGTGTGCTGTGAAAGTGTACACGAATATTTTGGAAAAATACTATAATGACCTGTTCGAGAAAAAACCCTTATGCGAGGTCATTCCTGAAATAAGGTCATTCTTCAAAAATGCAGTCGAAAAATCGAAGTGCAAGGCAAGAATCCTTGAGAAGTACACCGTAATTGCCATGGGATTTTACGACGTTATCGAAAAAGCTGCATGTGGAATATAAAAGCCCCCATCATTAATGTAGTTGATAAGTTAATAAACCGGTAAATTCATAAACAACGGTAAAACAATGGGGCTACATTATCTGTTACCAATAATACCAATAAATATGTAATTAAAACTACCCTGGTGAATTAGTGCAGGCATATCGTGCACAAAAAGTGCAGAATTGTTCAGTTTTTTGCTACAAGCATGAAAATTGGCACAATGATAGAAGACAACATGCTGACTAATTCCTGATATAGCGCCACGCCCAAAAATCAATACTTCCAGTTTTACACATGTGGAATTAATTTTCACTTAAAATTAAATACAATTGTTGCATTAACTAGTTGGTTCATGAAATGTGATAATTCTTTATGAGTACTGTTCCTTCTACCTAACTGACTATAGTGCCCCACCCTATTCCTCGTACTTCCAGTTTTATGTTAATGGATTTAATTAAATTCAAAATTACTGAAAATAACCGTTTTCTACAATGCTATCACTACCAACTAATCCAAATTGGTCTAATGATGCATGCCCTTTTCATTTCACATGCACTGCCACACCCTAAACTTAGTACTGCCAATATAGATACATAGGAATACCTCAAGTCTCTCAAGTATCAAAATTATTCACCTTGTTTTAAAGTCAAGGAGATAGAATAATAGACGGATATGATTGAAACAACGCAATTTGCATAACATGCAACCATGGCAACGCCTTTTCAAAAGTACTTCCAGTAATAGTACATTGTAATTGATTATTGGGGTTACTGGAGTTTATTAATTTTGGATTATGGAAAATCTAATATTTTTTAAGGTAAGAATCTTTGACAAGGGAGAGGGCTATTGCAGTTCACTCGTAGCAATCACTGAATTTTATTAATTATTTCAATAACTTCCCAAACGAATTAATTCCATTTGCAATCGCCTCCACAATCAAACATGGCTGTGCACACAAGCTGCAATTTTGCACATTTTTATCTTGCTTACATTTACATCTGGTCAGGTGGCTACACATTTCCAAAATCTATTGCTTAGTTTTCCCACAATTGCGTCAATTTAATCTTTTTGGTCCGCCTTTGTCTACTGCCAAGTGCGGCGCAGAGAGTAGCTGCAACGACTGACCTGGCTTGATAAGCGGTTAGTCTCTTAATGTGATTTTGGCGGAGTGCTGCAGATGGGATGCTGCCCCCATTGACTTGGCTTTTTTTTAAAACATTTCCTTCTATAAAGTCAATAACTATTTGGCAAAAGTTAGTTTAACTGTACAGTAGTACAACAAATTGCTGCAGTAGACTGACATATATTTCCAACAGATCTTTATATACAGAATCATTCAAAGGCCGTTTAAATGTTGTTTTTACTTCTGCAAACAATACCTT
The DNA here is from genome assembly GCA_029948255.1 of Telmatactis stephensoni. Lineage (NCBI taxonomy): Eukaryota > Metazoa > Cnidaria > Anthozoa > Actiniaria > Isophelliidae > Telmatactis > Telmatactis stephensoni. The sequence goes on from JALIZF010001783.1 coordinate 115,715, forward strand.
CAAGTCTCCAAGGCAGAGATTTTCCCGAATATAGACATTTCATTGCAGCCCGTGAAGACAAAGAAATGAAAAGTTGAAGTTTTACTTCGAAATCGCGGGACGTTGGTGCGCAGATTCTCCAGGCCTATTCCAGGCCCTAAAATCGCCCAAAATCGCCTTAAGTTTTGAGTATCTTTGGGGATAATTTTGCTAAAATCGCCCAAAATTATGGCGATTTTAGTGCCCGGAGTAGGCCTATTTCCAGAGCCAGAGGCTCGTGGAAAAAGCAATTGAAGATGGGCCCTTTTCTCCCGCTCTCCACCGATGCTCCATTTTAAGGGTATTTACAGTATATTAAAGCTACACGCAAAGAACAGAAGTCGAAACAAGGATAGGAAGTCACTGATATTCGATGGGGATCAAACTTGGGACCTCTCGCACTAACAAACTGTGCAATCCTTGCTCCTAAAAGTCGTGGAAGCCATGGAAAGCAGGAAGTGCAGCTGCTTTGCTAGGGCCTAGTGCTCTGAAAACTTCAAGAACTGCAATATCACAATCCTTACAAATGAAAAGAAAAGCCTTGAGTCTGATTCCTCTTAAGTGCATGCTGCCAATCCAGTGAATTCCCGTTCTACATCACATGCTAATCCTTGTCCAAAAGAAGAAATCAAGTGTATGTTTCCAGGCAACTTGATGACTTTCATTTGCAAATTTCAACTAAAAGTAAAAAGCTCTCAAAAACCTAAGGAATCCAGCGAATTCCCGTTCAACACTAATTTTTCTCCAACAGAAGAAATCAAGTGTTTCTTGTTGGGCAATATGATGGATTTGCAAATTTCAGCAAAAAATAAAAAAAGCTCAATACCCTAAGGAATATTTCCCAGTTCTACACGCTTTGGTTGACCATGGCTTTGTTAACTTCTAGATATGGTCTGTGATTTGAGGCTATCAGTGCCACAATATTCGCTCCAGATTACATCAACCCTGGAGACATTCTGTATTAAACTGGGTCTTCACAGTCATGTGTAATTGATCAGGCTATTGTGAACGGGTTTTCTTTATGTGGAAAATTATAAAATAGTGAGAATTATTGATTGTTACGAGGGAAGTGCAATAACAGTGGCCTTTATGCAGGAATCCCTACAGAAAGATGTCAGATTGCCATATACCCAAACCTAATTCCAGATCATCAATTCCAAAGTATTATTACTGGAAGTACTTTTGAAAAGGCGTTGCCATGGTTGCATGTTATGCAAATTGCGTTGTTTCATCTCCTTGACTTTAAAACAAGGTGAATAATTTTGATACTTGAGAGACTTGAGGTATTCCTATGTATCTATACTGGCAGTACTAAGTTTAGGGTGTGGCAGTGCATGTGAAATGAAAAGGGCATGCATCATTAGACCAATTTGGATTAGTTGGTAGTGATAGCATTGTAGAAAACGGTTATTTTCAGTAATTTTGAATTTAATTAAATCCATTAACATAAAACTGGAAGTACGAGGAATAGGGTGGGGCACTATAGTCAGTTAGGTAGAAGGAACAGTACTCATAAAGAATTATCACATTTCATGAACCAACTAGTTAATACAACAATTGTATTTAATTTTAAGTGAAAATTAATTCCACATGTGTAAAACTGGAAGTATTGATTTTTGGGCGTGGCGCTATATCAGGAATTAGTCAGCATGTTGTCTTCTATCATTGTGCCAATTTTCATGCTTGTAGCAAAAAACTGAACAATTCTGCACGATATGCCTGCACTAAATGGTCATGAACATCCTTATCATTAACAATAATAATATTAACAAATATTAACGACACAGTGGCGGATCCAGAATTTAAAAGAGGTGGGGGGGGGGGGGGGAGTGTCTCATAAAAACATCAGTTCCTTAATTAAGGACGTTCGCGGGCATTGTTCGCGCGCATTTTACTGAGCACGCTAGCGCGCGCTACTATACCTCAATAAATCCAAGATGGCGGCCTTAAAATATCTTTTTCCGGTAATTATTAAATTTCGATTTTTTTAATGGAAGTTACTTTTGTAAGAAGAAAAAATTAAAACAAAGAATTTGACGGAGGAAAAAAATCATTCAGATTGAAAAACTCCAAAAAAAAGATCAAAAAGATTTTAGTAGACCTAGTCTCCTCTCGGTATAATACTTGAATAATTCAAGATGGCGGGGAAATGTTCAAACTTGACGGCTCGATACGATATCTCGGAAACGAATACGGTGACCCCCACTTTTCTAGTCTTAAAAGGAAGGTATTTTGGAATAAAACAACATTTCTTGAAAAGAAAAAAATTCTCATCACAAGGGACTTAATGACAAACGTTTTTTCGCTAAAAATTACACCCCTTCGGTCTCATCGAACACCGCCGATTTCAACAGCAGCGCAAGAAAAATAAACACTCGTTAAAACTAAGAGAGATTCATTCTTGCTTAAATGACCAAACATTGTTGTCAACAATAGTCTCACACAACTGCAGATGAAATTCCTGGTCGTTTAAGATGCGTTTTATATTTTTAGTATCCATTACTCGCCCTACGCGTATAGTGTATTTCGCGCGCTTTTCTTTGGTAATTTCGTCAAAATTGTACGGCTCATAGCTCGAAAACGAATACGGTACCCCCTCCTTTTTTTCTCGTTTATTCCAAGTGTATATCATAGAGTATCAGTATTTGAAACTTCATTAAAATGACATCACAAATTCAATTGCCCGCGAACGTCGTTGACCTCGTCCATCATCCTCCTCGGGCGCATTTCCATGAAACGCTTGATGTATTCAACTGGATAGTATGGCCATGCATAGCGATTACAGCTAAATTTGCCATTGTACCTGGAGAATGCATGACCTTTCTGCCTCTGTGCTATCAGTTGACAGAACTGCTACAATCTTAAATAGTCTTTGACGTTTGGGAAAAAATCTCATCTTCACTGGAAAAATTGTCTGTGCATTACACAGTATGTAAATATCATGTGAATATACATTTACATAGTATGTAAATTAGTTTATTATATATCGAGATATACTCACTAAAATTCCATTTAGTAAATTTTCGTTCGTTCACTGCTCTCAGCCAATCAGAATGCGCGTATCGTTTTCTTCACGTGTGAGAAAAACGATACGTCCAATCAGAAGCCGCGTATCGCTTTTTTACACGTGTGAGAAAAACGATACGTCCAATCAGAAGCGACTTCATTCCTGATGAAAATTTTTTTTCAAACTGGCTCCTCTCAGCACTTTTTATCGAAGGATTTTCAGTCTTGGCAGTTCAATTTTTAATCTTTATTCAGTAAAAATTCAAGTAGATTAGCTTATTTACCACAAAAGTCATCGATGTCATGAAGAAGAAGAGCTCTATGGGAAAAAGATTTTCAATTAAAACCACGCTGTGCTGCAAAAAGCGAAGGAGGATTATATTCACGGCCGGCAGATTCGGAGTCACTGAATGAAAATTTAGTCGAACTGAGCCCTTTTATAGAAAAGCTCGGAGAAAAACACTGATAAATCAAGTTCAAGGTAAAGTTTTGAAGGACATTTGAAACGCCAAGCATGTTTAACGAGCGTGAATTTGACCGTAAGTTTGTCTTTGAATACTTTGAATGAACTCAAATTCTTCGCATTGTCTTTGCTCGTTTTGTAAACAAACGTCTGTCAACGAGAAAAAAAGTCCAAGTTACACAGAAAAGAATCATAATTTTGCACTGTAATTCACTTTAGATACAAATAAATATTATTTTTGTTTTGTTTTGACGTCTGTTTGTAATTTAAATTTTGTTTTGTAGGGTTTTTGTGTTTTTTGAAATCAAAATCTTGACCATGGAAAAGCAAACCATTTGCACAGCAAAATGACTAAAATTTATAAAAATCTCGAGTATGTATAAAATAAACAGAAAACACCATGGAAAGTGCTTTGTACAGTTTTTATTCACTCGTTGTTTTGTATCATAAAATAAACTCACTCGCTCGTTCCTCGCTCGTTCGTTTTATGATACTTCACAACTCGTGAATAAAAACCGTACGCGCACACTTTCCATGAAGTATTCTCTATGTAATTCAGATAATGTTAAAAAACTGTAAAAAAATCGCAACAATACGGGGTAATATACTAAATCAAACACCAAACAATGTTTTGGCTGTCTAACGTCAAGGTGAGTAACCACAGGAATCCCAACTTAATAAACAAATGCGAGTTCAAATTGCTAAAATACAGTTAACGTTCAAAAAACTTTCACGCACTTTTCCAACAAGATCGTGACCGGATAGATCCTTTCTGTATTTCTGCAAGTTTTCTAAACTTTCACTACTGATCATTTCTCAAAGCGGCAAATGTCCAACTTCTCAGCTTCTGTTAGGGTTTTCACTTTCAGTGCGTGCTTCTTTGCATTTTCTGTTAGTCATTTGTGGTTTTTCTGGCCTCTTTCTTCTTAGTTATTGTTGAAATCTATCCTCATCAGTAAATTTTACTCATTAAATCCAGTCTTTTGAAGCAAGAAAAGCTCCTCACATGCTGACCAAAATGGATCTCGTGATCGGGACGTAATCGAAAAGTCGGAATCTGATTGGTTCTAAAAATAGTAACAGAGAAATTATCATGGATCTTCAGAATTATTCGTAGCTTTCATTCTCTTTGTTATGCTCTCTTGCTTCAGTCGAATCCGGGTCTGGTGCGGTGTCTAGTGGCTTCAAGCAGATCCCTCACTTTAATTCTTATCAGTTCCAAATCTACCTCAGATCTCAAGGGAAAATTTGTACATTCTTGGCTAAAATGGCTGAGTTGAATGAGCTCCAAAATTTCGTCCAGGAATCATTTAGATAGGGTGGATTCTGACGAAGAGGTGTCCATAAACAGAGCCCACATATACAAGGTATGGCTGACTCATGATTCTTGACATCGCGTAGCGTGATGCTTGTGCCGCTAATTGAAGAGAACGCATTAATTGTCATGTATTTTATGAAGTATTGCAATGGCGGGTGGGCGAGCGAATGAAATTACATCTTGGCTGAGGAAAAACGAAAGAGAGAGCCAATACCATTCGAAACTAATAATTGGCCGCAATACATCCTCCGAGAACATTTCAGTAGAATTTTGTTTTCATCCGCATTGCAACACAAAGCTAGATCTTAGTTTGATTGAAAGTCTTGGGTTTTCTTTATTTTGCAATATTTCTTAGGGATCAACCTCAACATCACAGTTTTTGATTTAACTAAATTGAAACAATCAAATGTAAACTTTAATGAACACAGTCCCACATAACAGGAAAAGGACTCCTACAAACATCTGTGTTAAGGGACGGACCATTAGATTTTGAGGCTTGGGGAATTTGTTTTTGTGTAGGAATTTTATTTTTATCCTTCGTGGCAGCGCAGTTTTTTTCAACATGCACGATTTTTTTTCCTGGCACTTTTGTCCGTCCCAACAAGATCTTAAATCTTGCACTTTTGTCCGTCGACCCCTAACAATATATTAAATTGCGTTCATACAATTCTCAAAACATTGTAGATTATGAATTAATTAGTTGTGTCTTTATGTATAAAGATTCCAACAAACAAAGTTCAGTAAAGTGTGGATGAATAGCCAAGTTGGAGGTGTTTTGTAGGACAGCGTTCTGTAGTACGTACTTCCGTAGTTCAGTTTCTTTTTGATGTTCTTTGCCTCAGGGAGATTGGACACATTGTAGATAAATTTGAAGTCTTCACAACTTGTTAAATCATTGATCTTGTTTCATCAACCATTAGTAATTTTATTACCAAGCTTTCGGGCCTAAGGCCCATCATCAGGGTAAATGGAATCAACAAATTAAAATCGTTACTTGTTAAATGTTAATCAGACATCTATCAGTTTTGCCGACATACATTGTTTTGCAACGTATTCGACCAAGTGAGACGACTTCAGTTCATCAAGAATAGCATATTGTTATGTAAAGGGTTGAAGAGCTTTTTGAGAGTTAGGGGGTGTTTACATGACACTGGGTCATTCTAGCACTAGGATCATCCTAGCAGGCGAATCCTACCTGCTATACATTTACTACATTCTGTTTAGTAGGATGATCCTATAGTAACCGAAGTGAAGACTCATATATATAGGAGTCCCTGCCGGGTTGAAACCTGATTGTTGACAACTCACTATGGTGTTGGCCCGCAGAAAATTTCTTTTCAAACTACTGCAACCACAGACGCTAAATGAATCATGCGTAGTTTGATTCTCCTGTTTTCAAGACCATAACGCCTATCATCGATATCAATATACCTCTCAAAAAGCTCTTCAACTGCTGCCGCTATAAAAGATGCTATTCTATTGATCATAATATTTCTGTATTTTTAAATTATGAAATTATAAGTTATGTATTTGCCGAGTTCGATTGATCGCTTAAAAAGGTTTTAAGTCTGAATTGCTGATCATGATTTTCACGACTTTTTTTAAAGGGCTTAGAAATGTTTGAAACATTATTTATCACCTAAGAACGTCTTCTAAAACACCCTTAAATATATCATTGTACGACTGAGGTTTCTAAATTTAACACCCTGAAAGACTTTGAACAAGTTGTGTGGTTTTCCTGACTACGTTTCGACAGGACATAATTGAATAAAACCGCAAAACTTGTTCAAATCATAATCTACCTGACTGTAACAAGATCTTTATAACTATACCCTGAAAGATATCAACTCACTTCATATTGTTAAGCTACAGATTTGAATTACATTTATTAACCTATAACCCAAACATAAGACCAACGTAGGGTTTCACTTTGACTCCAAAGGTAATGTAAACAGGAAATTAGATTTAGCTTATTTGTTATATATAAAGCTTATCGATATCCATCTTTGTACGGCTAGCGAGGCAAGTTTGGCGTACGACTCAAGTTCAAATGAAAGTACAGACCTAAGGAGAGGGACATGCAGGCTGCCAAAATCCGCAAATCCGCAAGAAAATTCGTTTGAAACCGCAAATCCGCTTGGGAAATTGATTAAAATCCGCATGTGTGATTTCTGTAATAAAAGCACTTGAAAACTACTATATTTGTAAAAGAATGTTACAACAAATGCTTATTTATACATTTGCACGTCATGCTTTGATATAAAGTTTGTTCCGCAATGGAATATTGTTAATATTAAGAAAGCGATTTCTGTGACGCAAAGTACGTTACACGTGTCCGTAAGTAGCATGGACATATAAATTATAGTCTTCGTAGGATTATTTCTTCAGATCCGCGATTTTGACCATTGTACTGTGGATGAATCCGCAAATCCGTTCTTAAAAAATATCATTAGTCCGAAAATCCGCATGTAAAAGAAGGCTCGATCGGCCGATCCGCAAACCCCCAAGTCCCCCTCCCTAAGTAAGCAAAGTGGTCCTTTGGTCCTTCTGACAACCACACCGACTAAGGAACGACTTTCTGGTTTGCTTGTAGTACGAACTCTTGATTGCTTAGCATGTAAATAGCTACTAAACAAAGTACAATAAACGAGTTGGAAGTGCAGCACGATAATCAGCAGGATGTTTTGCGGCCAACCTGAATCAGAAATCGAAAATTATACAAATTATATATTTCAGAGTTCTGTTTCAGAAAACAGAAAATGGCATTTTTAACACACTGTTGTGTGCTCTCTTGATTCCGAAAAGACGATTTCAATACTGGTTGACAGAGGATTTTGGATTCCCGATTAATCAAAAAAGAAATCAGAAATATTCGCCGCGCATTTCTGTTTTCTAAATCAGGAATCTGAAATCGCATTGTCGTTGTCTTGCAAAAAATATCCCGTGTAGGGGAGTGATGGAGGTTCGAAAACCAGTTCACATTTCCGCTTAAAACACATTGCCCCTATGTATCCCTGCGCACCATCATTTGTTCTTGTTCAACTTCCGCTTAACAATAGAGGGATTTCACGGCAGCCATGTTTGTGGTCAAGATAATAGAGCTTTTTTCCCAAGAAAACTTACTACTGTACTTGCCCACAAACATGGCTGCCATGAAGTCCCAGACAAAACATACAAATCGTTGCCCCCTCGGGTTTGTACAAAATTCTCCCCTTAATTTGGTAGGTGGTGTAAGTCCCACCATCAGTAAGAGTTGCGAGAAGTGTGGATAACTAGTCGTCATGGATAATCAAACGCGTAGCACTGAGTTTACACATTACATTTCATCTTTGGAAATGATCCCACTACCGCATGCATGCTGGTTGAGACACTGGTCAGAAACGTACATCTTCCTAAATGAAAGTGTTGAAGCCTTTCCCACGTGGCTCGTGCAGCCATTACACCGTACAAGTGGGAGCAGCAAAACCTACAGAGCCGGACATCAAATGGTTATTCTTCTGCTGAAAGTTCGGACGAGTTTACAGCTGCGTATACTGGGAAATTCCTCTTTTAGACACGTTTACACATCTCTTTTAGGCACGTTTACAAATCCTCCAACATCGAGAATATTTTTAACTATATCTTGAACACCGAGGGAATCCATATTATACCCATGTTTCTTAATAGAATAAAACAGGGAAAACGTTTGAATAGGCGCTAATTGGATGCGTTTATACAAACCAGGGGTAGGTGTGTGTGTGTGTGTGTGTGTGATGTGATTGTTCAACAAAAACCAATTCTATTGGGAGGGGGAGATAGGTGCAATATGTTTTACCGGAAGCCAGAGGACTGGTTTTTGAACCACCGTCCCTCCCCTATAGCTAGACGGCATAATTTGCTGCACTACATTGCAATTTCTTATTTGACTGATCGGGAATCCAAAATCTTTTCTCAATCAGTATTGGAATCTTAAAAATGCCATTTTCTGGAACAGAAATCCGAAATAATTTCTAATTATAATTTCTGTATGATTTTTGATTTTTGACAGTTCCAAAAAATCCTGATTCACGATCCCTAAAAAGTCCCTCTAACAATACTCGAACCCCTGAAAAATACGACAAGCATCGCCTATGCCATATTATGTACGATTCCTCTCCGAGGAAGGTATAGTAGTGAGCGAGATGACAGCTTTATTTTTTCTCAGGCTACTTTTTCTTGCGAGCAGATATTAGATTGTCTTGTATAATGTAACTAAAACTCTTTATTCACTTCACTTTTAGATTTTCCCCGACAAGACAGGACCATTCTGGACAGCAACTCGCAACCTCTTCTACGGTATTTCTTTCATAGCCCACATCAGTCTGGCGGTTTCCTTTCTGACCTTCTTCGTCACCGCATTTAGCTTCAGTCTAAACTGTGCCTTAGAAATCGTGCTGGAGATGATAACACCAACTGGAGATTCAAGAAGTCGCAGAAATTTCTACGTAGCCTGCTTGTTTGTTCTTCTCGTCTGTGTCCTCATCGTTAGCTCGTTTGTGCTGTCTTTATTTTGGGAAGTTGTAATGGTCGTTCTTTATAAATCCGCTTTGAAGTACATCAACATCAAGATTGGCCTTTTCATTGTAGTTCTCATTGCCGCGGGGACTTGGTCGGGCGTTACTACCACGCCAAAAAGTGGTTTGATTTTGTTCGTCTCCAAGTGCTTGATAGTTTCGTGGGTTATGGCTTTTATCCTGTCTCTTTTGGGCTCGGTGGTTCTTTTGTTTTTTGTTTACAGAACCAGTTATAATAGGCGATCGTTTAACGTCCTCATTCCATGGACTATCACCATCCTCATGTGTATAATCTTCTCGATCCTGTCTCCAATCGCTTTTAAACTTGTTGGAGCTTCAAGTGGTGGCATCGCCTTTGCTTTTCTCTTTCCATTTTCCACATTTATTCTTTGCTTCTATCTGTTCTTTAGGGGATGCAAGGAAGAAGGACAAGGCTTCGTCATTCACAAGGAAGTTTTAGTTTTGATTGGTCTTGTGTTCTCTGTCATTGTCATCATGGGTGCGATTGTAAATATCAAGTGTGGTAAAGAATGCCAACTCGGCCCACCATCCAAGAAATCGTCGTTTATGCTTGGCTACAGTTCAGTTAGAGACAACCCAAAAGTTCCTGGTTACCCTATTTGTGATAAAAGGTGGAGCTCGCTTCAATTGGGAATCACCGACATGGCCTATCTAGCAAACACTGCCTATAAAATTCAAAAAGACAACGAGACCCTCATTCATAACCTTGTTAACGGCTATTTCAAGGACAGGAACATCAAATGGGTCGTCGAGTCAGTCAATGCCAAAAAGCCCTTCTTCTTTCACATTCGGAATCCCGACAAAAAGGTGAACATTTTCAGTATTCGAGGTACTGTCGATACTCGAGATTGGTTCGAGGATTTGAAAATGTGGAACGAAATAGCAGTGTTTCAGATGATCTCTGTCTTACTTCCAGTGCAGCATCTTCCGTTCGAGTTTGTAGCTTTCTTCATCGCCAAGTCTGCATCGGTGGAATACCTTCTTCACCGTTCTACATATAGTTCCTACTTTAAACCACTGGAGGACTACGTGAAAGCAGAACGCAATTCATCCGAATCGGAAGAGTACTTCCTTGTCGGCCACTCCCTTGGAGGTGGACTTGCGAAGATCATCGGAAGTCGAAACAAGATTCCTGCGGTTGCTATTTCTAGTCCAGGCGAGATTTACAGCCACGTAAAGTTTGACTACTCTTTAGAAGACGTGCAGAAGTACACGACCACAGTTCGTGCTCAAAATGACCTAGTCACGTGGATTGACAGATCAGGTGGTCTGGTGCAATACGTCGAGTGTGACAACTCGAATTTTCTGGAGTGTCACAGCATTTATAAAACGTATTGCGAACTGAAGAAAAAGTGTCAGGTAACAACGTTGTATGACTGTCCTGGTGAGCCAAGCAGGGTGGACGTCTTGATGGATAAACTACGCATCAGTCCAAAGCCGTATGCGTGAACTGACCAATTGAAAAAAAAAATTCCACTTTTACAACACAAGCTGCCAGCGTAAATATATGTACTTTAAACAAAAGGGAACAGTTTTATTAATGACTTGATTTGATTGATACATTATATACATACAAACCAATTTATACAAGATAGTAAGATAGTAAAGGTATATAGAATGTGATAGAACATTGATATAACATGCTAAACCCAAAAGGGAATAATCAAAATAGGGTCTTCCTTTGCAACAAAAATATAGTATAGCCATAAAGCAACGCAAAACAGTACGGCTAGAAACTTATTATTGCAACAGTTTTATAGGATGTTAACAGCCGCACAAAAACACATCAACGGTCTAGCTTGTTAGGCGCCTTTTTGCGGTGGCCTTCCAACTCAGAAGAGTATCAGCACTGGTTAATGTTAGCTAGCGTGATAACTGTATATAGTTCTTGCTGGCAAAATCAATGTAGATGTAGATGTAATCTTATCAATGCACGGTGAAGGTATTGTGCAGCTGTGGTACTTGACGAAGAAGTTGGGAAACTTACTGCATGCGCGCGCGCTTAACCTAATTGTTCAAACAGTTTTGACAAAGATTGTAAGAAAAAGAGGACTGCTGCAGTTGCTTTCAAAATAAATTTTAAAAGCCTTTCTTATTAAAACCATCTTTTGACCTCTACAACTAATTGTATGGAATCATGAGCAATTTTAATTGCAGTTATGACTATGTACCAAGTTGACCAAGGAATTAAGTAGCTCGATATTGTTTTTTATTGACCATGCATGCTTCCGTTATAAAATTCCACAAATTGAACAACTTACTCTTGACCAACCAAAACGGTTTTTACATCAGCTATTAGACTTGAATCAAAGTTTAAATCAAAGTATTTCTGCAAATGTAGCAATGTTGAATTATATGGCTGAGGCCTGTATGATTTGAGTAAGTTTAGTTCCATACCCTTTATTCCATAAAGTAAGTTTGTGAAGTAGGATGCCATGGTTTACTGTGTCAAATGCCTTGGCTAAGTCAAGAAAAACAATGGAATTGATATACCATTATCTATATGACTAACCATTGATTAGTTGCATCTAACAGTGCAGACGTCATGGTCGAGTTAGTAAATCACTGACGGCTGCGAGGGAGACTATGGTCGAGTGGAGAGAACGGAAACCCGATTGATGGTTGGAAAGGATCTCATTACTTTCAATAATATAGTCAGATTAAAAATGATCTTTTCAAATAGCTTGGTAATAATGGACAGAATTGATATTGGACCGATATTGGGCGATATTATTTACATCAAGCCTGTCATCTTTTTTGACTGAATATTGATATGATCTTGGCCACCTTCCAATCATCAAAAAAAAAATACCTGTTTCGATTGATTGACTGAAAATATTGGTAAATGACTCTGCAATAATCGGACCAGCAATTTTTAAGAGATTTGGAAAGGCAGTAAGTAAAAAAAATCGTCTCGTTTATTTTGTACCCCTAAAAAATACCATCTTTTCTGAAAAACCTTGGATTTTCTCTGACGACCCCTAAAAAATACCAAATCGGCGATTTCAACCCCTAAAAAATACGACGATCATCCCTAGCGCACCAATATAGGGAGTACCCCCCCCCCCCCCCGGGGTAGTTTTACTGTTAATTTATACGCCGAAACTGAAATCTACTTTCGACTATTCTGAGCATTAATATTATGCCAAGACATTTCACTCATAGTTCCGCCTCGATAAAAGATTTTTCACTTCTTAAAGCTTCTTCTATAGTAAGATATCCATGGCTGAGTTTTGTGGTCTTTTGTGGGAACAGCATATTTCCTTGCCATTCTAATATATGATTTTGGGAATTAGTTATCATTATGTGAATTATCAGTTATACGTGTTGGTTGATTGATAAGTTCAGTAAAGTGATAGGTCTCTAAGATGTCTTAGAGTATCCTGCTATTCCCATCATTTCAGTTTTTATTTTGGCATCATATTGCAGTTCATTAAGTCACCAAGTACAATAACTTCTCTATTTTCGTCATCAAGATTTGTGAGTACAGTTTCAAGTGATTTAAAGAATCTAATACGATCAGTACTTGGTACTAGGTCAGGTCAGGCTGGAGCCTGCTACTGGTAGCATGTAACCCAGTACTACCTGCCACATGGACGGGTCGTAGGCGTCTAAACCGGCTCCCCCACCAGGTTCTTTCTGGTGAGGAGGGTGGCATGACACCCAGCAGGAGTAAAAGCAAGACCTGTCAAAGGGCGGATGAGCTCAACTGAGCCAACGGCCATCATGCATCAGTGAACTTCTATTTTATTGTGTTTTGATTGTAATTTTAAACAGTATTTTGTAGTGCAGTAATTTGTAGTGTATTTTAAAATTAATTTTCATGGAATGGACTGTGTAGCGGCAGCCCAAGGCGCCATCCTATGCTCACATTCTACCATGCATATTATATGTTTTTGTAAAGCGCCTAGAGCAGATTCTGGATAGGCGCTATATAAATGTTTATTATTATTATTATCATTATTATTATTACTAGCAGCCCAAAAGACATAAAAGCTCCTACTATTTTTATTCATAATTTCGATACATAGAGCCTCTATAATATATCATCTGTAATCATCGTGTTGCCTTTTTAATATATGCACATACCCCTCCTGCATGTCCTTCCTAATAATATAATATTTTTCATTTTAATGAATTCGTCTGAAATGTTCTTGTCAAGTCCTGTTTCATTTATCATAAATATGTCAAAATTATTATCATTAATCACCATCAACATGCTGGACAAGGCTCGCGATATTTAAGGAGTCGATTTTGAGACCCGTTGTTTTAGAAAAGTTACGAATTTCCGATTATAGAGAGAATGAATGAATGAACGAACCACCTTTATTTAGCCACGGTAGTTTCATTGCTTTCCATGGAAGCCGCGAACCAAAATATGTATAAAATTAATACATAATTACAATATTCTAAAAATATGTACAAATTGTTCTATTTACAAGATTTAGATAGTTTCGTTTTGAATTCATTATATGACTGTGAAGATCTAGCAGAAAGTACCAAGCTATTCCAAATTTTGGCACCCTCATATCTAAAGCTTCTTTTGAAAGAGTCTGTATGAGACAAACTAAGTATCGAGTTAGGATTCGAGTTGGATTTCGACTTGTTCTTACACTGATCATGATGCCATCAACAACCAAAAGTTTACCTACCGTATTGCATTAAACTACGGGAGCAAAAATGAGCACAAATTAATCGAAGTGGATTGCCTACAGATCGTAAAGATTGAAGATATGTTATATTTCTTAAATTATTCACTCAACTTGTAAAATCTCTAGTTCCTCATTCCATCGTAAAAGGGACCTCTTTCAGTACCCCATATAGTCAAACATAGGGGGTCCCCCCCTCCTCATTAGTGTGCGAAGTTAAGAAAAACACGTCAATTGGTCTTTCTAGAACGTCTTGTTCACTGACCCAAAGCAGGCCCTTTAGAAAGCTCGTTTGTCATTGGAGATTGTACAAGTAAGGTGATCAATGTTGGTAGAATTAAGGTGTCATAAGAGGGTGTGTTGTTAACTCAAGCAGTTTCCAAAGCACTCTGTTCAGTTCGTACGCGCTATTCATTCGAAAAATGAAGCCAGTTGTGGTAATTGCATTTGCTTGTCTTCTGTTGGCCTTGGTCCATTCAGGTAAGTTTATTTTATAGTGATGTTACACGAGACGATTTGCAACAACGTTTTTCCGCACAACACTTGCCTGGTCAAATACATAATTTTGCGTTAAGAGTTTTTACAATTCACACCAAACAATTGCAATTGCCTAAGCAAAAATTGCGCTAAAATCGTTCAGTTTTGTATGTTAAACGGCATAAACTTTACCAGCAACATTATTGCGCGAAAAAATCACTGTTGCAAGTCGTGTCGTATAACACCTTTAGCATTATTTTGCTAACGGATATTCAACTAGAATTTGAACTAAGCATTCAGAATTACAACCAACTGCGAAACTGTGACTTGACAGGATTTTGTGAAATGTTTTGACCAGCTTATGGAAGTACAAATACATGTAGCGCTCAAATTGTTATTTGCATAAAACTTAAGATATACAAGGGGGATGGAGGTTTGTGTACATGTGAGGGGTGGGGGGGTGGGAGAGGCACTCAGACAGCTGAAATATGACTGGAGGGCGAAACCGCTTCGCACCTCTTCGTCACACTTAAGTTATTGTAGCTGGAGGCGGCGCTGGGCAACCAGTCAGGTATTTTATCGACAAATTTATCTTGCATTTATCTAGTTCTGTGTAGTCAATCAATTTATCTACTTCCAGGCCCACTAAACAAAACGGCTTGTGTTTTTATTTTGTAGTTGAACCTCTCAAATGCCGCAAATGTACTAAGGAGAACGCCAAGCAATGCGACGGTACAGAAGAGACATGTTCAATGAAGGACCCTCGTTGTTATAAATTCGTATCGAAGAAACCGGAAGGAGTCATCAAAATGTGCATGTCCAAAGACGCATGCACATTAGCAATAAAAACGTGCAAGAACAGTGATAATTGTGAAGCTTCCTGTTGTAATGACAAAGATAATTGCAACAGCAGCCAAAGCCTTGCGTCCATCCCATTGCTCGTTGTCTTAGCAACTCTGATGGCGTGGGCACGTAACTACTTGATGTAACCATGGATACAAAGAGAGCGCCAAAAGCCAGTTCATAATAATAATTCTTAAAAATTGATAATTGATAATAATTAATTAATAATTCTTAGAAAGTATTTTGATTGCCGATAATTGAGATCGAGCAAAAAAATAAAATTGAAGTAAAAATGTTAATTGTTTTGCAAATATCACGGTAATAGTATCAACTGTTTCAACTTTGTAAATTTAATTATAAACTTTAAAATAAAATATTTTTGAGCTTGTGAATACGTGGTCTTCTTTGAGTTTGGCGATAAAACTTAAAAACGCATATCGTAACTGGCCGAATAAGATCCTCGAGGGCTTACCCTCTGGACGGGGGCTTATTGAGACAATTATGAAACAATTTAGACGCCCATGATGGGGGAGTGGCCATTCAATCGGCGGCTTAAAGCTGAGTGGCTATACTGGAAGCTGATGGAAATACAGACCCAACTACTGTACTAGTCGAATAGTTCTCGTTAGATCCGAGTTCCCCCTCGAAAATTGAGGTTTATTATTGTTTATTACTTAGAATATAGAGCATTTTAGCAGTGGAAATAACCAAACGGTTTTTGTGTGTAATGTGTATGACGAAACTTTTAACCCTTTTTCAGACCATAAAATGTGCTTTTCTCTTGAAACTATATCTCATGTCTTACATTGTACCCTATTTCGAATTCAGACAAAAAATGGTCAAAGTCATATACTATTTCAGACCTAAACCGCACTATTAATGACCGCACATATTTATATAGTTGATCAGTAGAGGAGTACTCTCCACCGAGACACAAGTGTGGCATATTATATTAACAATTAAAAAACTCATTAATAATTCATAAGGCAAACACAATGAAAATCGCCACCGTGACGAGTGTCTTTATATCTGATAAAGA
The DNA here is from genome assembly GCA_029948255.1 of Telmatactis stephensoni. Lineage (NCBI taxonomy): Eukaryota > Metazoa > Cnidaria > Anthozoa > Actiniaria > Isophelliidae > Telmatactis > Telmatactis stephensoni. The sequence goes on from JALIZF010001783.1 coordinate 132,081, forward strand.
TTCGGCCTAATTTGCATCAACTTTAACCTCGATTTTCTCCAAGATAAATGAAGATATTTTTGAATTTCTTTTAGATAACTACTCTAATATGTGTTGGAGTTTTTTAAGCCGTATAAAGAACTCGAGATCGTGTTTTATCGGTATAAAGATCCTCGCCTACGGCTCGGATCTTTATATCCGATAAAACACTCTCTCTCGTTCTTTATACTATACTTATTGGTTTGGAGTTAAATACGCTTGAAGATGAAGCAAGTTCAAGTTCTTGAACCTGGTTGAACTAATTGATCTCTATTGCACAATATATTAAAAGAACTTGTCAAGGTAGACAATGGTCTGCAATGACGTGTTTATGATTGACGTGGCGGGTGTGCAACTTTCTTGGAAGTGTCAGAGTAAAGTGGGTGTAGTCGATATCTCACATAGTTTTCAAAGAACACTGATCTTTTCTGTTGAACGTATCACACGCTTATTCATTGTAGAAATGAAACCATTTGAGTTGGTTGTGTTTGCCTGTCTTCTGTTGGCCTTCGTCCATTCAGGTATGCAGTTAAGTTCAATTTGCTTAGTAAATATTCCTTTCTAAATGTTCTGTTCTTTTCTTGTGCTGAACTAGAATTTGATGCAAAAGCACATGGTATCAAAACAATAACTGCGCAATTGGCTTAACCTATATACATGACCAAATTAAAAAGGGTATCTCTATATAGGCGTTTTGGATGGTAGACTTGTCGTAGCGAACGTTATAACAATGGTGTACAAAACAGTATCATTTTTGCCGTTTTTATCAAGCAGTTTTCTTGAACATAAACACGAGTTCAGGCGAGTTCCTACTGCTGTTTGTAGTAAAGGAATATTGATTTAATTTCATTATCATTTCGGTCAGGCAGTTTTTATGTTGACGTTTTATAGGATGCAAATTTCATGGCTGTCGACAAAATAGTCCACCAAATTCCGACTAACCTTGACAAAGATCTACTACACAATTTGCATATTACAGCTCGTAATTGCTACTGACACTCTTTTTATATTTGATCGAGTTTTCTTGTCGTTAGTGCAACTGTGTTAGGATGAACTGATGCGAGGGTCAAAAGCTGTGACTTATGGTCAGGAATCTATTGACTTGTTTTCGTATTTGGCCGCTCCGTTTGACTAATCAGTAGCTTGTAACTGATCTTATCGACAATTTGCTAGACTATATGAAGACAAAGCAAAGTTCGGGTCATTCAGTAGAAAATCGATAAAATGTGCAAGTGTTATTAGCAAAAATATGCTGTAAGAATACGTGTCGCTGGCAGTGATTTGATTTTTTTTTAGATAGATAAACTTTATTTCAGTGTCAAAGTTATTTAGCTTACTAGCTAATTGGGGAATTTGATTTGTCCACTTACCGCCGTCCGGTACTGAAACTGAAACTGAAATTATCTTGAAACTACTGAACTGGATTTATGTCTTGTAATAGTACACAATTAAATATGGCGAGTTGCCACAGTTTGTTAATTTTTCATAGTGTCGACAATAACGTAAAGAGCATTTTTAGTGCCGATTTACAAACACATCAACAATTCCCTTGCATGACTCTTCAAATTCACAATTTAGCCCTTTTTCACTAGTACTTCTTTTGAATGATGAGTTTATTTCGATCTGAGCATCAAATAAGTTTATACTCTAGATGTGATCTACTTTAGATATAGAGCCTTTATTTTAGAAATTGTTTGAAATTGTGATTTGAATCTGTGACGACGAGACATGCAATTATGGTCAGTTTCTTTGTAAATACCCGTTTGGTGGGCATTTATAAGTTCACTTGATCATGCATGCTCATGTTTTCCTGTAAACTATAATTCATCTAAATCAGTTTTCTACTTAATTATGCCAAATTCCCGCTATTTGCAACTGCTCACCAAAGGAAAATCAATCCGCCAATGGCGAAACAACTCGTGGATTGAGAACCCGTTACGTTTATCCGACTGTCACCACCTCTCCAAAGGCACGCCTACAGTAGCACGACCCAGCCGCGGAAAAAAATCAAAAGCCGTCAAAAATCCGAGACCAGGAAGTGGAGGGAACCGGAAGGTATAAGGCCCATAGCTAGAACTCCCGATATAACAGTTGTACCAAAATCAAAACCACGACAATGCCACGCAATGTAATATGTACATAAAGGCGGTGTTACACGAGACGATTTTGAACGACGATTGTCCGCGCCACGGCGCTGCGATAAAATTGTGTTGGTGTAACATGGCACTTGAAACGATGGTCCGTGCAATTTACGCTTCGGCAACCCATGGCAAGTTTCGAATCAAAGTCAAAAGCGCGCACCGCAAAAAATTGGAAGTTGTTGCAGCGTTGCGCGGAAAATCGATGTCAAAAATCATCTCGGGTAACACGGACTTAAAGATTGAAATGCCTGTAAGGTAGTAACCCAAAAAAGACCCCCTGTATGGAAACTTCAATTCTTCAAGAACTTAAATCGACTTAGCATTCGCGGCAAAGTTCGACACTGTTTCGCGTAAAGTAGCTTGTATTAGCTCACTCCGAATCATTTGGCAAGCAGTAAATTATAGACGTTCACCAAACAAAAACTATGTTGCATGACGTTGTAGCGTGACGGCATATGATAAACTGTTAAATACTAAACGCTTTTTGGAGCGAAATTGGTTTCCCTCCTTCTCTTCTCATTTCTCCCTCCCTTCTTTTTTCTTCTCCTCCACTCTTAGTAGGCACGTTGATCCCTGCAGTGAATAAGTAGGCGAGTACTTAAGCTAAAAACCGTTGTTTATCTGGTATGATCTGAAATTTGCATAAATATAAGAGCATCAAAGCCATGGGTGGGGTTAGGGCTAGGGGGAATGAGGGGTGAGGAGGGGAGGTACGTGGCAATCAGGCTCAAGATTACTGAGGGGCACGAAAGATTTCCTCGTATCTTTTCTCATAGTGAAGGCATGCATGCAATTTAGAACGTCAAATCCAAAAAGGGTTTCGCATCTCTTCGTCACAATGGTCTTATGGCTGAGTATCCGTGATCCAGTCAAAAAACTGTCCGATAAACATTTATATAGTAATAGTTCTGAGTGGGTTATCAATTTATTTGCTTTTTTTGCTTCCTTGGCCTGATTTAAAAGATTGACATTTATTTTATTTGTCTTTTGTAGTTGCTCCTTTAAAGTGCTACGCGTGTATGGCGGAAGACACTGACAACTGCATGCCCAAAAACGGCACAAAAACCTGTCCAGCATCAGCGGATCGTTGTTTCACAGTAGTGGAAAAGGACCGGCTGACTTCAAAGAAATTAGTTTTCAAAGGCTGTGCGAGTAAAGACCTTTGCAAAAGAGTGGGAGATTTTTGCAGGAAGAGTGGAAACTGCGAATACGCCAAATGTTGTGAAAGTGATGGGTGCAACAGCAGTCAAAGCTTTACATCCATCCCAATGCTTGTTGTCTTGACAACCCTGATGACGTGGGCACGTGACTATGTGATGTAATCATGTGATACAAAGAAAACGTTAAGAAGCTAATTCAGTTGAGTTGCACGCACAGAATTGTTAGAAAGGCTAGTGATATGGACACTAGTGAAAAACTTCTGCGCATGCTGGTATTCACGTCCTCAAGCTTTTGTAAACTTATGCAAATTGCGCTTTTACGCTTGCCTTCAAGTCCTTAAACAATCAGGTTTTCATAAAATGTACATGTCAAAATAAGTAAGGTCAATTCTTGAAATTTAGGGCAAGTATTCACAAAATGTATTCATTAATGCATATATCTATGTCTCACAAAAGCTACAAAAGAACTTTTATGTATACACCGAGAACACGAGCATTTCATTTCAAGCTAAAACTCACACATTTCTCAATTTAGAAAACACTTGTAATATGCACGCACGCGCAGACGTTTTTCACTAGTGTCAGTGATAAGTTGGAGGAGGAGGGAGGGGAGGGGGTAAGGGAGGAGAGAAACCGATTCCCCTTTTCCTCCGCCTCCCCTCCCCCAAAACCGCCAGCTACGCAGGCTTGCCGATAAAATTAGTGACTAAGATCGAGCACAAACTAAAGTTATACGTTAATTAAGTAATAAAAATCTTAGACGTTTTCTATTACAACTTTGTAAAACCACAAACTTTAGAATAAAATATTTTTGAGCTTGTAAATATGTGGTCCTCTTTAAGTTCAGTGATAGGACTTAAGAACACATATAGTCAATTGAAGAAACGTTGTCGGGTCTAAAAACATAGAACATAGAAGCTGAGACCGAAATGGTGCTTTGGATGTGATTTATTCATTTACGCTTTGCTTTGGATGCAAAACGCCAAAAGCGTGTTCAGCACCTGGCGGGCCGTTTATCTTCGATTTTTTATCAGTTGCAGCGTAAATGAATAAATCAGAATATAATTGACATCCCATGCGTTTTTAGACCCGACAACCTTTCGTCAATTGACTATATACCGTAAATGACCGTATTAGAGCACCCGGGGAAAAAATAATAAAATAACTTTGACAGAGGGCTTATTCGAAAGGGAGTTGGGACCAGTTGGGGGGTGGGGGGGGGGGTACGGGGGGGGGGGGGGGGTACGGGGTGTGTGTGTGTGAAGAGATCGAGGTTTGAGCAGGGCGGCTAGAAACTAAATTCCCGAAGCTAATGCGAAGCTACTAGCAATTTTCGGGGGGGGGGGGGGGGAAATGAAGGTTTTTACTACGATTGCAGAATATCCAAGAATACTAATTTTAGTGAGTACATAATTAAGTCAGTGATTTTGAAGAGCTCACTAAGTTTTGTCGCTAAAAATAGTAAATCGCCTTATATGGTGCATAATTTATCGCAGACCTTTAACAAAGAACTGATGTACACTGCAAATACTTCAGACAAAATAATAAAAAAATTATTAAAAATGATATAAAAGGTGATAAAATTGAAATGAAAGTTTTAATTAAAATTAAGAACAACTACAGATTGAAAATCCTCTGTGTCAACTAAGACTTTGCATGAGAACGTCCACCTCACATGAATGAATTGCCCATTTTCTCAAGGTCTCTCAAGTTTGCATGGACTGTTTGGATTTCGGCGATAGCTCCGCTTCAAAGCAAAGCTAACAGATATTGACGCGGGACGCAAATTCAAAACAACAGCAATACGTCTAATGGAAAACGAGAGCAACTTTCCAAAAGATCAAATTAAAAATAATTTTTTACTGAACACGAAAAAATGAGGTAGATAGCGAACCCCTCTCCAATATGATAAGAATTTTCAATTTATTTTTAAATCTAGATTTATTATATTTCAGGCAACTAGCTTAGTGACCTCGATACGTGTGTTGGTGGATAAAACTCGGCAATCATTGTAAACAATCACTTTTATAGACGCAAAAGGGTTTTGGTTGAAAAGAGGGAAAGAACAAGCGGGAATGGATCACAGGATGTCAGGATCACATGACCCGGCTCAACTAAAGCAGTCATTGGTTCCTTAATTAAAATAGATTTTATTGATTCAAAAATAGATCGAAAAGCCTTATTATGGAAAGAGATCGCAGTACCGTAAATGGATTCTCTTACCATTTTCGCTCTAATTCAAAGATTGAAGTAAAAGGAAAAGATTGTAGTAAGAGGAAAAGGACCGTTGTTGCTAGTTTTTGACGCAGAATTTAGAAAATCTCAATGATCCGTTCAGCAGTGCACGCAAATTTCAAAAATCAGTAAATAAATTCCCTGTAAAGTAGAAAATTGATATACGGTCCTGTTCTCTTCGCCGTGCTCTCTCAGTCAACCAATCAGATCCAGGATTCGAGTCACCCTGCCAGCACATGGATCAGATACGTATTAGGTCAGCTGGCATTTGTTTGAACTTCAAAATTAATTACATTTCGACGTGTGTGGTAAAAGAGGAATTGCATCGGACATTTAAAGAAATTGGGTTTTTTTAATTCCTATCGGGCACTGTTGTGAAGAAGAAGAAGAAGAGAAGAAGAAGAAGAAGAAGAAGAAGAAGAAGAAGAAGAAGAAGAAGAAGAAGAAGAAGAAGAAGAAGAAGAAGAAGAAGAAGAAGAAGAAAACAAAGAAAGAAAGAAAGAAAAATAGCATATTTTGCACTTCCAAAATGGCTGAATACAGTAATTTCTCTCTTTGTATTGTCCTTGTTAATCTGTTGACCTTAAACTTTATTGGGAACTCTCTTGTCATTTTGGTGATTTCAAAAGTCAAAAGTCTTCGTGGTCCAACAACTTCTATGCTATTTAACCTGGCTGTTGTCGACTTGATGTACGGAATTATCACTGCCATCGACAATAGGAAGTGCTTCAACGAAAATTTTGTGCCAGAAAAATTGTGGGAAGACGTGATGTTTTATATCCGTTGTTGTGAGAATACATTTACACTTGTGGCAATCGCTGTCGAGAGATACATTGCTGTCATGAAACCTTTTTACCACAAAGTCCACATTACTCAGAAATGGTCCTATAAAGTTATTGCAATCATTGTAGTTCTTACACTGCTGTTGAGTGTACCTGTATACAGTCTATCTGTATACATTAAAAATAGAAAAAACTAGAATGCAATCTAATTATTCTGGAGCAAATACAAGTTTTATAGCTGGAAACAATAGCTATGTGATGCAAGACTCGTGGAATCTTCAGCTTTGGAAATATATCTATCGTCTAGTTTTGACCTTAATTTGCACTGCGTTACCAGCATTGTTGATGAGCGTTCTGTACGGGCGCATCATCTATCGAGTATGGCTTCGACCCAACACACAAGGCACCAATGCAGCAATCGTTAAAACTCGACGCAAACTGACTAAACTTTTGTTGACAGTCACTGTGGTATTTTACCTGTGCTGGCTGCCTCTCCTTCTCACCATGTCAGGCAAAATCAGTGATGAAATCAAAAGTTGGTTGGTAGTCTTCCCTGTGCTCAACACGGCACTCAACCCGATCGTCTACACTTTGCACTCAAACGCCTTTCGGCAGGGAATCAAGACTTTGTGCTGTTGTTGTTGTACTGAAAGGAAAGAACGCATTGGCAACATTGACCAAATTGCTGCACCTCAGAAACAAACAACAGCCTTGCTACATAAGTGGTCGTCGAAGAGCTTACAATTTAAACCGAAAGGCTGATGGAAATAGTTCTAGTGCTACCAATAGTGTGTGCTTGTCTGTTCTTAGAGTTGGACATGGTTAGATTTCAATAGATCTACCTTAAGTGATGAAATTAATTAACCCCCTCCCGATTCAATAAGTCCCCCGTCTACAGGGTCAATTTTTGAATAAGCCCCCGGCTCGAATAAGGCCCCTCCCCTCCCGTCCCTCAGGTTCAGTTTTTGAAACCATTACCTACATTAACCAACACATGTAGGGTTTTATAAACTAGCGACGTAGATCGATTTGAATCAAATCAGCAGTACACTGAACTGCAGGCTATTAAAATACATGTATCTAGTGTGTTATAGAAAATAGTTGTGTAAAGAAAGGTTAGATATACAGCAGTATTTCGATTTTTATTTCCACATTTCGAATAAGCCCCCTAGCCCTTCTCAAATAAGCCCCTTTTCGAATATAGGCCCCCGTTTCTACAAGATCAAATTTTGAATAAGCCTCCATTTACGGTATAACATAATATATGTATATATAAGCATGATTAATGTAGGGAAGTGCAGTGGAAGTGGTGTGGATGTGCCTGTACATACTAGCTAGTTACTTGACAATATAATAGTTTCGAGTGGAAACTTGTATTTTCTAGTATGAAAATTATTTGAGATATAACGCGCGCGCTGATTGGCTGGCTACCATGTTTATATCAGAGAACAGAGACATGGGCTCTCACAAAAACGTTGAAAATCAATAAAAATATTAAAAGCAATATAAAACGATCGCTTATGTCTCTGTACTGTGATATTTACACTCTGGAAGATGTAGAGCACTCGAAAAGCAAGAGAAACACTCGGCTACGCCTCGTGTTCCTAAGCTTGCTTAGCTTTTCTCTTGCTCTACATCTTCCATCGTGTTTATATCACAGTACAGAGACATACGCGCGCGTTTTATATTCCTCAAGTATACACACGAGCAGTTATAGGCGAATGTGTATGCAAAGAAAATACATATGATCATGACTGAGTGGGATATCCACGATATGCCACGAGAAACCATTGTGTAACTACTAACTGCGTGGTCTTGTAAACATGCGTCTCTCTCTTGAATCACATGCATTAGCTTTGACGGCTAAAATTTTGCCTTTTTGACGGTTGACAGTAAGAAATTCGGTGTTTTGACGGTTGACAGTTAATCCTAGCTACTCTTTGACGGTTAAAATAAGCCAATTAACTATTACTAACCAAGCCAATAATTAACTATCAATTTTATGAAATTACATCGCTAATTGTTACTGTTGCAAGTTGTTGTTTAACTTTCCCGTTTCTTAATTGTATTGTGGTTTAATATTTGACCAGAAAATAGAACGGGCCCCTAGTCAGTTTTGAACCCTGCTCTTGCATCTGCTCATTTGCTTCACAGTTTGGGTTTTCCAACTGCGCCACGGGATCGCGTGATTTGCAAAAGCCGAATAGCCGGATAGCCAATTCACAGGATACTAACTACTTATTAAACGAGCGCGAGGTCTGTACAAAGAAATATCAGACCTCGGTCTTGATTGTACGGACCTCGCCAGTTTAATAAGTTGTTTATTATATGGCAGGTTTTTTCAATTTTTATCTCCTTTTTTTGGCATTTCGATATTTTACTTCCCGTTTATAGGAGCGCGCGCGTCTACAATTCGCGCCTTTTTGCACGTTTGCAAACGATCAAGACTGGCACAAATCAAGCGAAAATGTCAAAATCAAAGACGGTTATTTTGAAAATAATTCACAAACAAAGATTTCTGTCATCATTACCTTTTCAAAGAAAGAAGAAGAGTCTTTTTTGATAACTTTTGGAGCTGATTTGAAATTATAAAGTGGACCTTTAGAGCCAAAATCAACACTTTTTAGTACTTTGACACGATAAGCTTACCGATAGGATTGGTTTGTCAACTTGTGATAAACTCATGGTGCGCGTTTTCCAAACATTAACAACATTAAACTGGACCAGAAATTTGTGTTTTCTCGTAAAGATTTCAATGAAGTTGCTACTAAAACTTGGGGATAACACGTAAGCTCAAGTTTACTTTGGACCTCAAAAAGAGAAAAAACATTTGACATTGACTCCAGAGTTCGCCGAGGTAGTTTGCAGGATTGAAATAACTCAAAACTGTAAGTTTAATCCATGATTGTTTAGCTCAGTACGAAAGCATTATTGTGAAGAATGACGTCCTTTATTTGACTGTGAAATGTTTGTACCGTACGAGATTTGTTTTCGTATAAGACTTAATTAAAAATGTAATTAGTTGGCTCAATGAGTAAAAGTTTTCTTTAATTTATTAGAATGGATCAAAAGTAGTTTAGTATTAATTTTTGTTAGTTTTAACTATTTTTCGTTTTGAAAATTTGTTTGAACGATGCGTTGCAAGTTAATTCTTGGTATGTTTTCAAAATAGTTTGCGGTCCGGGATATTTTCCGTAATCGCCCACGGGCATTACGGGGGGATCCAGACCGTCAAACAGCCAATCAGAGCGCGCGAATTCACCGGAAGTAGTTTGTGCCATATAATAAACTAGGTTATTTTGCCCTCCAAATCCCTCAGTAGACCAATTAGCTTAGTGGTATGGTTCAGTCATCTATGGCCTAGGATCCGACTTTTTCCTCCCTCTTTGACTCGTAGCTCGCTGTGTTCTATCGGATAGCGCGGAAGGGGCCGAAATTTCCATCCTATACACGTAACATGCGACGATTCAGCGATTTGTCTGGATGCATGGTCCGATTTTTGGGATTTTACATGAAATTAGCATACTAATTTCTTTGGGTAACGGGTTCGAGTCCTTCCTGCGCACCAACAACTTTTCCTTTTTTCTTTCTTTCTTTCTTTCTTTCTTTCTTTCTTTCTTTCTTTCTTTCTTTCTTTCTTTCTTTCTTTCTTTCTTTCTTTCTTTCTTTCTTTCTTTCTTTCTTTCTTTCTTTTTTGTGTTTTGAATGCATTCCATTTCTATTTTGTAAATTTTCTTGCCTTATTCTGATACTTATACAGGTCATTCTGAAGCATTCCCTAATCCCAGCCGAAAATGGTGGAAATCGAACCTATATGTATGACTTTTATAAAGTTTTAACGGTCATGTGATTGAAGTAGTGAAATTGTTATAACGTCTTGAAAAATACGCACATTTGGAAAAAAAAAATTGAAAAGTTGTTCCAGAGTGTATTTGACGGTCAATTTTTTTGACGCTTGACGGTTAAAATTTCCCTCATTTGACGGTTGACGGTTAACCCCATTGAGACCCTCGCGTATTTTCACCCAAATTAAAATTCTTAAAATTTGTTGTTTTGGCCAATGAAATAATGAAAAGAACTTTCATACGCAAGAACTTACCATTAAGACAACTTTTAGTGCCTAAAGCTGCAGCTGAGAATATATCATTTGGTCAGCAAACCTAACGAAACGCTTATACTAAAAGTTGATATAGTATTTTGACGTTTGAAAGATTGATATATGAAGTTTGCCTTAGTCCAAAATGTCTGAAATTTCACGCCATGAAACCTCGTCGCCGTTATTACAAACACAGACCGGAGATGACCGCTATCGATGAGATTTTAACAGACGAAAATGTAACACAAGGAAAAGAAAATTTTGACCTGAACGTGGCAGACACTAGTGAAAAACGTCTGCGCATGCTCGTAGTCACGTCTTCGTGCTTTTGTAACTTATGCAAATTTCGCTTTTACGCTTGCCTTCAACAACGGTTTTCACAAAATGTCAAAACTTAAGATCAATTCTTGAAACTTAGGGCCAGTATTAACATAATGTCTTCATAAATACAATATCTTTGTCTCACAAAAGTATACAAGAGAAATTTTATGTATACACCGAGAACACGAGCATTTCATTTCAGGCTAAAACTCAAACATTTCTTAAGAAAACATCGTAATATGCACGCATGCGCAGACGTTTTTCACTAGTGTCAACGTGGCAATGTCAAGGGAAGAGTTATGAAGTGATCAGAAAGTGCAAATGTGGCCCAATGACTTTTTTGGTTTTCATTATCTGGTTAAGGACGAATTTCGGGGAGCCAGTTGAGAAGTTGAAGAGACAAGTGTTGACTGCTATGGAGATCATGAGTTTCCAACGCCTATCTCATTTTAATTAGTTATTTCTTTATTAGTAGTAGTGGGAGGAAAGATAAATGGTTCAAGCGAAAATTCAATAACACAGCGTGAAAGCCAAAAGAAGATGATTATTTAAACATCCAAGCTACGTCTTATGACTATAGTTGTCATTTTAGTATTTTTATTGAGTAAAAATCGAGTTCTCAGTCTCTTTATAAGTTTTTAGTATTTTGTAAGTTATTCATGTTGTGCACGACCCCACAAGCTATAAGCTTTATCATCGTGTAGAAATAAAGGTTTATCGGTCTTTATCATTATCATTATCAGTCTCTTGTAAATTATATTCGCTTGGACTACTACCTGTGACTGCGATCTGATGAACTCCATTTATATCACGCTAACGACGCATTTGTTATTGGCAAAAGTGAGGATGAAGTGGTAACATTGCTTACTGTATTATCAGAAATCAGGCAATGTTGTAGTACAATCAAACTCACAATTCATTTTACCAAATGCAAACTGGTTTTACCAGCTAAAGCAGAAATACTTAAGATGATTATGCCACACATATGTTATTGTATGTCTGTCTGGGAAAGTTGTTTTACCTCTACAATAAGTAAATAAATAAGTGATTTAGATTTTTAGATTTCAGAATGTAAATAGGAGGTCCCATCAGCATGAGCTGCCCATAAAGACTGACTTTTTTTAATATGAAGTATGTACATAGCATGTATGTAGATAGTCTAGATAGACCAGCTGGCATTTGTTTGAACTTCAAAATTAATTTCATCACGACGTATGTGGTCAAAGAGGACTTTGAATTGTAATTTCCTTTGGTTTCAAGAACGCCACTTCTGAAAACATCAATAAAATAAGAACAAACTTTAGCGACTGTATATAAAAACCTAGTGAACGTTGGGAAACTCTCACTTGAACCATGTATACCTAACTACATGTACTATTTGCTCAGTATGCTTCCTTAGAAATTGAAATTTACAGAGATAAAAGATATAAGCTCATCAGGAAAGATTTACCGGAGTGAGACAATACTTATATATTCATATGAATTGTGCTGTATAAATTGAACAGTCATCAAAAAACAATATATACAAACTACGTAAAAGCTTGCTTGGGGCATTTTAAAGAAATTAGTTTGTTTTTGAATTCCCACCTGGCACTACTTAGAATGTTCTCCATTTTACTTGAACTTAAAAATTAATTTCCGTCCAATCCTTTTCAAAACAAAATTGTAAATCAGTAAATTTTTCTAAAAAAAAGTCCCTAAGAAAGTCACATCTGGAAATAGCGCTCAACAACTGCGGCCACTGTCTTGTCTTGTTTAAAAGAGAAAAAAACATCTTTTGGATTTCCAAAATGGCTGAATACAGGAATTTCTCTCTTTGCGTCGTCCTTGTTAATCTGTTGGCCTTAAACTTTATTGGGAACTCTCTTGTCATTTTGGTGATTTTAAAAGTCAAACGTCTTCGTGGTCCAACAACTTCTATGCTATTCATCCTTGCCTTAGTCGATTTAATGTACGGAATTGACACTTCCATTGACAACAGATCTAGAAAGTGCTTCAACGAAACTTCTGAGCCAGACAAATTATGGGAAGATGTAGTGTTTTATCTTCGTGGGTGTACAAATACATTTACACTCGTAGCAATCGCTATCGAGAGATACATTGCTGTCATGAAACCTTTCTATCACAAAGTCCACATTACTCAGAAATGGTCCTATAAAGCTATTGCAATTATAGTAGTTCTTACAGTGCTGTTTAGTGTACCTATCTCCGTCTTCAATACATACCTCTATCTCTACACATCAGAAATAAAAGAACCTAGAATTCAATCTAATTATTCTGGTGCAAATGCAAGTTTTATAGTTGGGAACAATAGCCATGTAACGACAAAAGACTCGTGGAATCTTCAGTTTGGTCAAAATATCTATCGTCTAGTTTTGACCTTAATTTGCACTGCGTTACCAGCGTTGTTGATGAGCTTTCTTTACGGGCGTATTATCTATCGAGTATGGCTTCGACCCAACACACAAGGCACCAATGTAGCAATCGTTAAAACTCGACGCAAACTGACTAAACTTTTGTTGACAATCACTGTGGTATTTTACCTGTGCTGGCTGCCTCTCCTTCTCACCATGTCAGGCAAAATCAGTGATGAAATCAAAAGTTGGTTGGTAGTCTTCCCTGTGCTCAACACGGCACTCAACCCGATCATTTACACTTTGCACTCAAACGCCTTTCGGCAGGGAATCAAGACTTTGTGCTGTTGTACTGAAAGGAAAGAACGCATCGGAAATATTGAAGAAATTGATGCAGCTCCGAGACGAACAAAGCCTTGCTACATTAACGGTCGTCGGAGAGGTTACAATTTTTAAAAACCAAAACGCTGAAGGAGCTAAGTCTATTGCTACTGATGTCGTGTGCTTGTCTGTTAGTAGCACTGGCCCTTTCACGCGAGGACATTTTCTTTGACCAATTAATTTTCTTCGACAAATTTGTTTTTTTCGTTAGGATGGGAAAATTTCATCAAATTGCATGTGATAAAATGCATGAGCTAAATGGTGACGTGCCAGCTTTTTTAATTTGTTGCAAAGAAAATTTGTTAAATGTATAAATTTACTCTGTAAAGGATTTGTCTGAACTGAGAAAATTTGTCAAAGCGCGCGGTCGAAATGGTGCCGTTATAAGCACTCAAAAAACAAACAAACAAACAAACAAACAAACAAACAAGCAAGCAAGCAAGTAAACAACATACAACAACAAAAACACAGTTGAACGAAAGAAGGCCAAGTGTCAAGAAATTTTTGCTGTTTGATTTATTTAATCCGGATTCAATTGCAATTTCTAGATCAAGTGACTACTGATGTTTAGTGCTGTGGTAGTTTTGAGGGTGATAGGAATTGTTTAGTATCATTTTGGAGTCAAACAGGGGCCTTTCTGTTTTCTTTTTCTAAGTATAGAGAGTAAAAATACAAAAAGTAAAATGGATAAAAAAAAGAAAAAATCACAATAAAAGATTAGAAGATACCGCTATAGTACAATATAAAACGCAACATTGGGCACAATCAATATATAAGTGGACAAAACAATATGCAAATCCAATTACTGCGCTCCGGGAACTTGATAATGAGGCAAATAACTCGATAATGAGGCAAATAACTCGATAATGAGGCAAGTAACTCGATAATGAGCCCCGTAACTCGATGAGAGCAAGAGGTACATTTACAAAGAAAATAAAGTACAAAATTATGCAAAGTGGCACACATATTGTGGCCTCTAAAATACATCTGGTCAATATTTTGAACTATTATCAGGGGGCTTTAGTAGACGAGATGTTCATCTACCTTCAAGAAGCACACATATACTTCCCCCGAAAAAATCTTGGGACCAATCATTAGCAATCTTACTCAAACATGAATACCAGGGTCTGGATGACGGTCTCGAAATGTCGGTAGTCGGTTAAAATTTAAGGCATTTGTTGGTTTTCAGTTAGAAATATTCTGGGTTTTTTTTCAGTTCTCAGACGTTTTTTGTCATAAAAGTTAATGATTAATAAGGTTCCAAATTCTTGAGCAGTATTGGACAAGAGCTTGTGCTGTGAGTTAATGCATGATACATCAATGATCTTTCTAAAAATGTCGGTTGTCGGTTAATATTTTGCATGTCGGTAATCAGTAAATGTTTGTCAATTTTGTCGATGACGTAGTCAGTTATTTTTACAGCCATTTGTCGGTAATCGTTTAACCCCATCCAGACCCTGGAATACTTATAAAGATTCAACTTTGAGAAATGAATTAAAAGTCCCGTTAATGAAAAATGTCCACGAAACAATAGGGATTCTACCCTATAAAAACAGCAATATATATATAAGATGTATTTCAGAAGACTGGAACTCGGGCATTGCTAATAGTATTTGATCATCGCATCAGAACATTGTTTGTATACCTCGTAATCACCTGTAGTCGATGCATGAAGTTTTTTTGACCGTCCTCACGGGTAATTGAATCTGTCAAAGAAAATTTGTCACAGAAAATGTGCTTGTTTGGAAGGTATGTTACATATATATAAGTATTAATTAACCTTGCTCCCAGCGGGCGGAAAATGTTAAATTCTATATTACATTAAAAATATAATAAAAAAGAATAAAGAAATAGACAGGAGGAGAAGTACTATTTAATATATCTGTCGATCTTGATGGACGTAAATAAAGGTGATAACTCATGATGTGTCACCATTGACTATTTCCCAAAGCTCTCCTGAAAGATCACAAAGACTTCGCGCCTGGCATTATTGAGGAATTATTGATGTTTTCGGTTGAACTACAATGTTAATGTTGTCACAGGAAAATTTATGCGGTAATACGAGATTATGAATTAAATTCATTTCAATCCATAAAAAGACACGTAAATGCTAAACAACTGTGACTCTTATTTGTAGTTGGGAAGGTCAAGCATCCGGGTTTTCCAATCCGTCTAAAATGGAGGAGCAAAACTTCCCGTTGTGTATTGTCCTTGCCAGTCTTCTAGCTGTAAACTTTATTGGAAATTCTCTTGTCATGTTGGTGATTTTAAAAGTCAAAAGTCTTCGTGGTCCAACAACTTCTATGTTATTTAGCCTGGCCTTAATGGATTTGACGTTCGGAACTACTATTTCCATGGACAGTCATCATTGTTTATACGACTGGTGGAACAAAATATTGTTTCATATTCGCACACGAGGATGTGTAAATACATTTACCCTTGTGGCAATCGCTATTGAGAGGTATATTGCTGTCATGAAACCTTTCTACCACAAAGTCCACATTTCTAAGAAATGGTCCTATAAAGCTCTTGCGATTATATGGTCTTTGTCGATAATGTTCTCGATTCCTTTATACCTATATCAAGGTTTTGTCGCAGCGACGAAGTCTAGAATGTCGTCCAATTCTTCCAAAGAAAATACCAGTTTCATCAATGGAAACTATTATAATGAGACTCGAGACCTCTTGCGGGAGCTTCGTCTTATTCATACGATATATAGCGTAGTTTTAATCTGTATCATTACTGTCTTGCCAGCATTGCTGTTGAGCCTTCTGTACGGGCGCATCATCTATCGAGTATGGCTTCGACCCAACACACAAGGCACAAATGCAGCAATCGTTAAAACGCGACGCAAACTGACTAAACTTTTGTTGACAAGTCACTGTGGTATTTTACCTGTGCTGGCTGCCTCTCCTTCTCACCATTTCAGAGAAAATCACTGATGAAAATCAAAAGTTGGTTGGTCGTCTTTCCTGTGCTCAACACGGCACTCAACCCGATCATTTACACTTTGCACTCCACCGCTTTTCGTCAGGGGATGAAGAAGTTATGTCGTTGTTCTTGCGCTATAACGAAAGTGGGACATGAACGGTACTAACAAAACTGCTACAGCTAAAAAACTAATAAACAGGAACATCATCGCCATGCTGAAATCGATGTAATGTATGGCAAAGTGTAAAATACCCTAAAACTGAGACCAGCAAAAGTGCCATTTATGAGAACCGAAAAAGTCAGTACTTTCGGTAACTTTTGAATTATTTGCAATATTATTATTATTGTTATATTTGAAATTTTACGGCAAAAAATGATGAAACATGGAATGACGAGGGAATCTGATCAGGGGCGGATCCAGTGCTGAGACTGAGGGAGGGGGGGGGGGGGGGGGTTCACCTCACATTTTATATTGTACGATTCCATTTGAGTCAGAGGACTAAGGGTACTAGTTTAATCTATAGTCTCTTCGCGACAATTCATGAAACAACGCCTTTCATGCAAGTCCGAAGCTTGTTGTAGGATCGAAACGCGTAAAAGAGTAATAATTTTCTTTTATTTCCTTAAAATTAAAGATGAAGAGGCCTTCTTGCAGGTGATACATGGCTTAACGTCCACCATTTGGTCATCTTTGCTGGTCTTGATATTTTTCTTTCTCGACGTGAAAATGTTTTATTTTTAGGATTTGAAAGGGGGTCAGTCCCGGGTACCCAAGGCCCCCCCCCCCCCCTTCCTTCCCCGGATCCTCCCCTGCTAATAGGAAGCCATCAGGCTTATCAAACATTATCTCTTCATACATCAGATAGATGACGGTTATTTTTGTACATTTACCAATTTTGGTTTCTATAACTATACATGCAGGCAGTCCATCATACTGATGAATATTTATGCGATGTGATTTAATTTTAAAAGCACTCTTTTTGCTTGTTTTGGTTTGGATTGTCATTTAAATTTTGTACATAGTTTATTATACATATGAATATTAACAATACATTTAATGTAAACTAGTTATCATGCATGGTAATCAGTGAAAATTCAATTCTATTATTATGCATATTGTTATAAAAAGAAGTACTTTACTACCTGCATTTTCATTATCCACTAGTGAATCAAAAAAAGAGGACTTTCAGTTCATATCAGTTATAAAAACCTTTAATTCGACAAAATGTTATATGAAATAAACTCTTGTGTTGTAATTATGAAAATGATTGTGGTAAACATACAGTTATCCTCAAAAAGGTTGTCCAGATGAAAAGACGTTTAGTCGTTAATAAACTCATTTGCACATATCAGATTTTCAATTTCCTCGCAGGAATTTCAATTCAAAATACCAAAGTACATTGCATATTATATATTGTGTATAATGGATTGTAGTTTTGCAGCTTAAGTTAAAATTCGTGCCAGAAAATTGAAAATGTGATATATGTAAATGAGTTTATTAACGACTAAACGTCTTTTCATCTGGACAACCTTTTTGAGAATGACTGTATCTTTAAAACATATCTTTAAAGATCATTTTTAATGGAAAACGTGAATTGTCCAATTTGCAATTTTCAGCTATCTTGAAAATTTAACAGCTGGGGTTTTTGAATATTTTCTCGTATGTACCTAGGGGAGCTGACAGTCAACACAGCTAGCCCACGTCCGGACATCTGATAAAAGCAACTACTACTATAAATACATCCAGTCACGAAGCAATTGTTTTTGTGTTTTTGTCCCTTACACTTTGACTTCTTGTAATTAAGTGTTCTTGGCCCCGGCGGGTCTATGTTTTCCGCTTAGGTCAGGCCCAATCCATGTTTTAGACCATGTCGATATAAATCTAGATTTTCTGCCAACCAGAAGCTCATTCGTTGGAAAAATCCGGCTAGGCAAAAAGGAAAATTTGTCATTCCTGTACACGCACCAGCCTTTAGACCTCGAACTGTCTACGTCTGCTGCTTAAATGAAGCGCCTGTGCGCATGCCTATCCGCTTCAGAATAGCTTTCATCTTCAGTATTTTCCACCATGTTTTTTTCTTCACGTTTCGTCCTGTACTTACTTCATGACCGGAAGCTAGTACAGATTGATGTTCTAAATATTTCCCAATTCATCTTGCACACACTATGACATATACTCGTTATGCAACAAGGATGCTCCTGGTAATGAGTTCCTGATGACGTATCCGTGTACAGGTCTCTGTTCTCAGTCAAGCTACTCTTAGTCTCTTTAGTCATTTTATTATCTTTTGATATTCCAATTCTGGTGAACGGCCGGAGGCGTTTTTGAAACTCATATTTTTCCACACTTACTACACATACTACACGTTCTACACATACAAGGGTGCGGCGTATATTGTTAAAAACCTAGCACCGACTTTCCTTTGGGAACGCTTGGCCTGGCAATGTCAGCACCAAACTCTGGATGCGTGTTCTGATACGAAATTATTTCACAAAAGAACGTCTGGCAATTAGATTTTCATAACTTGTGTTGAAAGGCTGTCGCTTCGTTGTTACCTGGCATCCCTGGCAGACCTGCCATGCTAACAATGGTTTACTTCAAACCTGTTGATTTTATATTACTGAATAAATAATCAGGTTTCACGCAGTTTGTCTTCCTCGGTGGGCTTCGTAGTACATGTGACATCTTGAAATCAGACCACATTCTGAGGTATGAAGGGCATCTTCTTTGTTATAACAGTTTTCCTGTTTGAAGGTAGGTCAAGTGGCATTGCTGTAGTTGGGTATGTAGGAGTATCGTACAGTTCTGTTACAGTGATAGTCCACACAAGCTTGCTCAATATAAAAGAAAAAAAAGCCCTCACACCCCTGAATTAAAAACAAAACAAACAACATCAAGAAAAACCAACACCCTTCGTCGCAACTTCTTTCTTCAAAGTTATTATACTTGAGGGCTAAACTGCTGGTTTCATTGTTTCCAGCTCTTTTCCGCTAAAATCTATCATTGCAATTGTTAAAAGAAAACCATATCGAAAGAACGGAAGAATTTATCTGTTTAGATTTTCTGAATGATCATTTTGAGTTTTAAGTTTGCATTGATATAGATAATGTCGGTCACTTCTTGTAATTTCAGTGTGTAAAGAATTCATAAAATTTAATTTCAAACCCTGAGTTTGAATACTTTCCAAACAGTATATTCCCCTAGCTACAAGTAAGTCGTTCTCAACCTTCATGGGTGCTGACAAGTTAATTTACTTTTGCATGGGTTTCTTGTCAAAAAACGCTTGGCGTAAAAAGAAGTACATTTGCATAGTTAATTGACAGAAAACGAAAAGCGACAGTAAAAAAAAAAGAACGGTTTCGATCGATGTCATTTTAACATCAATGTCAAGTTGAAAATCAACAAAGAGTTTAATGTTCGATTAGTTATGCACACAAACGTTTAAATTGACTACATAATTGATGCTTATCTAGTCTGATCTAGTACTTATCGTAAACTATAGCTCTTCTATTCACTCCATCCTTGCTAATCATCAGCTTCATCACATTGTAGTTTCCTTAACAACGCGTTTTCTTGTGACATCAAAGGAATGTGCTACATATTCCTCCTCAGGTTTGTCTTTGACCAACAGCCCTCTAAGTCAATATGAAGTACTAATTTACGCATCGATAGCCTGTCTCATGCTTCGTCCAAACTTATCCCGATAAATTTGAAAATTTATCTTTTTTCTCCGTTTCCACATACTTGGTAAACGAAAAACATCGTTTTTTAGTGTGGACGGAAGGCCTAGCCGTAGAAAAAAGAGATGTGTTTTTCAGAATTATCCGGCTTAGGTGTTGACATAGCCTCAGAGTCAAGTTGTTTTAAGTTTCTTTTTCCGGTGTATTCATCAGCAACACTTTTTATCTGGTATTAAGTCACCAGTATTTTTTAGCAGGCGCTATCTTGACCTCATTTCAGGTGCTGTAGTTTTGTCAACAGGTTGTCCCCCGGCAATTTAAAAGCAGGTTTTTTATCGTTCGCTTGGATTAATTTTTCCGCCCTTTTTAGTACATTTATAACTTATTAATGATTTTATAGATAAGCTTTTGATAAGTCATAAATCAATGATCGTAATAGAGTGGTTTTAAGCCTCGAAAAAAGTTATCTAATAGTTAGTAGTAGAGTCTTAAAGCATTTTTTATATTCATTAAATAGTACTCACTCATTTTGTGAGGATGACTTTGGTTTAAAACGTTCAAAACAATTAGTTTCTTAAAGTTCTTAGCCTTTCGTCGTAATCAAACAATTTTTTTGGCGTAATATGTCACAAGTACTCACTAAATAGTCACCGTTTTTGCTTTTTTACCGTTAGGTAAAATCACTATGAAAGATGAATGTAAATTGTATCGGATGAATTATCTCATATAGTACAAAATGTGGATTGAACAAAAGTGTTCGTACTTACTGGCCATAAAGTGTTCATAAAAGTGCTCGTAAAGTCACTGATCACTTACAATTAATTCCCTTTAAAGAGGAATTTAGTGTTCAATTTTGAGGAAAAAAATAAAAACGGTTTGCAAGAGTAAAACCTTTTTAATTCTCAAGAAAGGGAAGCAAGAAGCAGTGCTTGAATACAAATTGAGCCGAAAAGGGAAAAATGCAAGGGATGATCTAAGGATGCTTTTACATGGCACTTTCATCCCAGACTGACTTTAACGTGTTCGTGACGAGTTTTAGTCTGGGTTAAAAAGATGTGTGATGTCGTTGTGGCTAGAAGAGATTTATGCAAACTAATCGTATATGAATCCTTGTCAAAGTCTTCATGTAGAGCAGGTGACATCTGAAAACCATGTAAAATTCGTCTCGTGAATTCGTCATCTCGCCAGTGTAAATGCACCCTGGGATCCGTGCATTGGCAAAATTTCCCCGCCTCTCAAAGATCGATTCACACCATAAAAATGGCAGATTCCAAAATTTCAACCCCACTCAAAAGGTTTTGCACCTCCTTGTTATGTCTGAGCTGCCCCCTCCCCTCCCCCCAGGCAAATGGCGAATTCACTCAGCGGAAAAGCGGCTTTTTTGCTTGTGTTGTTATTATTCAAGGTGCAAAGGAACTTTTTCACAACTGGTTAGGTCACAAAAAGTGTTCCTGACTATTTTGAGTCAGTGAATGTAATCTCAAAAGCAAACTGGTCATCGTAGACTAGCAATGCCGTCATGTTTGAGGCAGACGCTATTAATCTTTTTCGAGGTACTTGTGCTTTCAGGTAGGGTAAAGTTGTTTCGTAGAGATGTTGTTAAGTTTTGCGCTTTCTAAAATCTCTTATCGTTTATGTTTTCTTTGATGTAACTCAAACAAAATGCCTTTTTTACGAACTACTTTTGAGAAGCATAGATTTGCACATTGATTCATCAGTATTTTTGACAGTGTCAGTAAAATCAGATAGATTAAAAAAAGATTGATTGGATTTTACATTCCTTTCGAAAAATGGATCAAATCGAGTCCATCCGCTTTATAAAACCCTTTTTCGATAGGAGTAAATCCCTATCATTTTTGCCAGACGCTGAGCGGAAGTTAACAATAAATGTTGAAGTTGACGGTGTAAAAGAGAGTAAAGAAAACAACGGTCATCAATTGGGGAGGATTTACAAGACTTTAGAACGACCTTAATACAAACAAATTAAAAAAAGATTCAGGAAGTCACGATCTTTTAATTCTCTTGATATGTTTTATGCATTATGACACTTAAGCTAATGTGATAGCGCAATTTGTAATCGATAACATTCCTAAAACTTGACGTATAGGTTGGATTTTAGTTATACATTTGAAAAACAAGAAAGAAAACTTAGGGGTCATTGTTCTAACTCACTTAGAAATAACTGACGCACTTTGAAATAATTGACGCACTTAAAAATACGTTATTGTAGCGCACTTTGAAATAACTGACGCACTTTGAAATAAGATCCTTGATAAGACCAATGTTGAATATAAATCAATGACTGAAATCTCTTAACAGCCAATATCAACAAGCCTATCAGGTCACGCGGCTTAATGAACAGACTCAGACAGACAGATAGACACGGGCACTCACACTCACTACCTCTACATTAAATATCTTCATATAACGCTCAACTTTGCCGAGGGAGGAAAAACGGAGAAAAAACCCTCGTGGAATGGTAGAGGACAACACATCAAACAAACTCAGTTCACATATGATCCTGCGCCCGAGCTGAGACTCGAACCCGGAACACATCGGTGAATAGCCAGTGCTCTAACCGCTAGGCCAACCATGCTACACATGCCAACCATTGCTAGAATAGTGTACAATACCGCCATTGCGAACGAATAGAACATGTCATTGTTCCGTTCGACGTCACAACACATACCGTATACATTAGCTATCTTATTGCTGGCTTTCAATTGACGTCACGGCGGCCATCTTGGTTGAACTTCAACAAAAGATTGCTCATTAGTGTCTCTTGTTCGTTCAACCAACATGGCTGCCACTCTTTTATATTTTGACTCTCAAGGGAATGATTGAAAACCAGCAATACTTTAGAAATACGCGTCATTGTCATAAGAGCAGTTCTCGTATGACTGTGGAAAAGTTTGCCGACGTTTCTGGTATCGTTGCATAATTGCATGCCGTGTTTAGACGTTCTGATTGGTTAACGTCGATGTGTTATCTAATCAAAGTAGCACGGCACTGACTTTTCACAGTCATGAGAAACTGCTCTATTATGAATACTATTATTTCATTATTTATTATTAAGTTATAACTTATAGCCCCATGCTTTTTATTGCACAGCATGCGAGCCACTTGCCAAACATGCCAAACATAAAACATCCGCTAGACGTAAATATCTTGTGCCAGTAGAGTTTACTGTAGACGACGCACCAAACACAGGGAACCCAGTCGGTGTTTTATCAAGGGTTACTCCAGCAGGCGCAGAAATCCAAGATAAGACAGCCAGTGTATATAACCAAGCCAGCTATAATAGCCCTGGACCTGGTGTCCATCCTGGAATTGCTTCTGATAACGTTTTTCAAAATGGCTGGAATGTCGTTGGTAACTTTCATCCCCAAAAGTTGCCTGGTAA
The DNA here is from genome assembly GCA_029948255.1 of Telmatactis stephensoni. Taxonomy (NCBI): domain Eukaryota; kingdom Metazoa; phylum Cnidaria; class Anthozoa; order Actiniaria; family Isophelliidae; genus Telmatactis; species Telmatactis stephensoni. Next base: position 155,584 of record JALIZF010001783.1, read on the forward strand.
AAATAGTCATCGTCATGGCCACAGTAGCCGAGTCAGAAACGCGCCGCCGAAATACGCTTATGCTGAACCAGTCTTGAGTAACATCCAGGGAAGCAACCAAAAATTGCACGACGGCTATGTAAACTCTTCGAACAATGCTGCTCCAATTTACAATCTTCGCGAGGAAAAACTCAATGAAGATGCTTCAAATCATCTGGAATTTGATAAGGAAAATGGCAAAATAAGTCCTGAACCAGGTAACACCGACTAAGAAAATCACTAAGCAGTGCCATTGTATTATTTTATATCCAAAAGATGATAGGGTACGTTACTAAAATAGCCGATATTACATTGAAAGGTTTCAAGTGGAGGCGTTTCAGCTAGTTTCTCATATCTTGTGTACTTTTGACCCGTTAGCCTTGACTTGCAACCTATAACTGTAAAATTAGCTGTAATATTAATTAGCTGTTGAGTTTAAAATATATCCTCAGTTCTTGTAGGAGTCGGTTAAGGCGCTGTTACACGATGCAATGGATGCTGCAACGTGTCTGGCAATGGTTTTGGAAAACAAGTTGCATGAACAATTGCAGGGATGTTGCATGGCTTAAAACCGAAAACTTTACTACAGTCATCTTAATTCTCGCAATGATTTTGAACGATGCAGGATATGTTACATGCTGCAATAACTTGTGCAACTTGTTTTCCAACGCCTTTGCGATAGGAGTTGCAGGAAAAATTGCACCGTTGTAACAGCGCCTTTAGGCTACATTTCACGACTCCATCCTAATCATTTTTAGCTTTTATGGATGAGATAGTCCACGACTTGCCAGTCACAAAGGATACCAGCAAAAGTAAAGGCAATGTATCACCAACAAACTTCAAAGGCGACTGCAATGGAGCGGGGCTCACGTTCGAAGGCGGTCACCTTACAATAGGTAGCTCCTCCTTCAAGCCATCATCGAAGGGTGATATGACATTTGTTGCCTGGATTCGAGTAAGCAATACAGATAAAATTAATACAATATACTCAACCGTAACTGCTAATGGAGGAAAGCAGGCTTTGGAAATTACGCCGCGGACGGACAAGATGGCGATAAATGCACGGCTAAAATGGACGGTGACCACCGATAAGTCGAAGACATTGTTCTCTATAGAAACCGACGACGTCATACCCGCAGGTAAGGTTTACTCCCAGGGCAGCCTTTTCTCAAGTACCTTTTATTTTATACACACGCGCGCGCACATGAAATTATGTCTCGCTTCGGCTCCTTTACGACTAACGCTGACGAGAAAACACTACCACCAATCACCATTCATTACACCGAAAATGGGAAGACAATTATTTTAGCTAGCTTTTGCTCTGTACAAGTTGTTTGTTTGAAAGCAAATTGAACGGGGCTTTCATCCGAAAATGCTTTTGTTTGACTGTGCCGTTTATTTATTTGTTTGTACATTGGTTCATTTCATTCAAACCTGAATGGTGTTGAGCAAAGAGAAATCGGAATCAATAAAAGAACTGAAAAAGAAGAAGAAATTCAATGCAAATTGCTTTTTACTTTGTCTAATAATACATGTAGTTACTCAGCTAGATTGGATTCTCACTTATTCTGAGTAGCTTTTGCCTGTTAACTGCTTTCTCTCATCTTTGTAAATATTCCGATAGTATTTTAAAAGGTAATAAAAGTAAGTGAAGGTCGTTGTTGTTGTTACAGCAGTATAGAATGCCTCCATCGCGGTTCACTAAATTCGAGCCTCCTCGTTATTCGTCAATCTATCAGCTAATTCTCGTTGTTTTATGTGCACATAACAGGAATATGGACCCACGTTACAACAAAGTACGACGGAAGCCAGGGACGATCGTATCTCTTTGTTAATGGCGAAAAACTAACCAAGGAGAAAGGAGTAGCAAAAGCTGCCAATTTTCCTTGGGGTAGCGACATTGTGATTGGTGGATTAGTTGACAAATCAGACCAAGTGACGTCAGTGTTCACTGGTAGTATGGTGGGCATTCGTTTTGTGGAGAAACCGCTGACTGATGCTGAGATTACGTCGGAATATGATTCTTGTAAGCTAGACGAGGGAGGTCAGTAAATAACAATACAACCTTGTTTTTACTCTTTACAACTACTACCTCAGGGCTCCCATTGATAACAGTGTTTCACTCGACACTGAAGGGACTACTCTGTTTAAATAAATAATAAAGATTCCATTGTATTCGCATCAGCAACAGCCAACGCGACTGTAGCTGTCTTTACTACTTTGTCAAACGATAATAAGCGAACAGACATGATGATTATCATTATCAATTTATCTCAGCTGTGATTGAGTTACCAGAAAAAGATTAATTGCTAACAAACTCATTAGAGTGGAACCCCACCTTGCGATCACTCCGTTAATACGGCTACCCCGTTATTACGACCAACCCATTTTGGCCCGACAATTAGAGATTGCACTTAATCTCTTGTAGAAAATACTCCGTTAATACGGCCACCCCGGTATTACGACCACCTCATTTTAGCCCGACAATTAGAGATTGCACTTAATCTCTTGTAAAAAATACCCCGTTAATACGGTCACCCCGTTATTACGACCACCTCATTTTAGCCCGACAATTAGAGATTGCACTTAATCTCTTGTAGAAAATACTCCGTTAATACGGCCACCCCGGTATTACGACCACCTCATTTTAGCCCGACAATTAGAGATTGCACTTAATCTCTTGTAAAAAATACCCCGTTTATACGGCCACCCCATCAGTTATTGCGGCCAGACTTTTTTCGGCTACAGGTGGTCGTATTAACGGGGTTTCACAAACTGGCTCATACTTTTTAATCCCATTATTGGCGATAACAAACCAAGCTTATAATTCGTATTTTTTCCAGAGGAGCCATACACAGTGACAGTGTGTAGTGGAGAGAAACTATTAGACGGTACAACTTCAAAAGTCTACATAAAATTGTATGGCGAGAATAATCAATTTGGTGAAATGAAGTTAGGAAAGAACTTTAAAGCTGGTTGGTAAGCATATTGAAACTAAGTCACTGTCTTATCTCAGACAGATGATGTTGAATCCCACCTCTAAACCTTTTAAATAAAAAACTCTCTTAGTGAGGGCGACATTTTAATTGTTGGATAGGGTGTACATGTAATCATTGTAACTCAAACTGAATTTCCACTAGGGTGGGGTATGGTGTACATGGAGTCCATGGCAGTTTTAGCCAAATATACCAATCGTTCTTTGTTCTTCTTCTCAAGTTCTAAGACAAAAACCATTTATGGTCCACCAATTGGTAAAATTAAAAAGATGAGTGTTCGAAAAGATACATCAGGCATCTTAGGAAAAACATGGAAACTAAATAAGGTAATGAAATCTGACATGCTGATTGGATTACTTAGTTAGTACGAAGCTTTTTCCTGTCATTGTCCCAAATTTGTTTGACTGACCAAACGTTTAATCCTTCTTTTAAACCTTTTAGATAACCGTAGCAGGAGGCATGGAAGACACCTCATCAGATGTATATACTTTTAATTGCAATAACTGCAAATTTTCAGGGGATAAAGGTGAAACATTGCAACACTTTATCCAGGCAAACCCTCAAGGTATGAAATAACGCTTACATTGTTCAATTTTATTCAGTCTTCACCGCCCATTTATTATTGGTGGATAAACTACGTTACGTTATGTGTAACTAATGTTAAATGTAATTCAGAATTTTTTGTTCTTTTTTCCTAAGTTTTTCTTGAAGTATATAGGCGTACCTCACGTTTGAGTAAGCCTTGAGAATAGACGTCAAATCACTTCACTCATTTCAGTTAATAAAGTGGTATTCGCTACGCATTTATTTTTTTACTTCAGTCAACGGTGGATGGTCTGCATGGAGTGACTGGAGTGGATGTGGTACAGGAATGTGTGGTGGAGACAAAAAAGTACGAACAAGAGCTTGTACCAACCCTGAGCCCTCTAATGGTGGACAGCAATGTAGTCGACCAGATGGAACGCATGCTGGTATTGACAGCGAAGTGCAGCCATGTCAAGGTCTAGTTTGATTAATGATATAAAATATATTGATACTGTTGGCTCAAGTGAACTTCACGTATTGTATTTGATAAATATTTTTCCTGCTAGTAAACCATAGCTAGGTCCTAGACTAGCATCGGAGTATGCGAAAAGTAATTTCAAGCGGTCATGCTTACGTAGAAGGAACTTTACTTACATTTATATCTATATGCTTTTCTGTTTTTATCCGTTCAGTTGACGGAGGATGGGGAGCATGGAATAGCTGGACGGAATGCGAGAAACTCTGTGGAGGTTCACAAGTTACGAGAACAAGAAAATGTGACAACCCTGCTCCCGCTAATGGCGGAAAACCGTGTACCGGACCAGAAAGCGAGACCAAACAAGATTGTACTGAGCCTTGTGAAGGTGTATAGACATTGAAAATATATATGAATAGTGTTGCAAGTTTGAAAATTCATCAGAAAAGAGAGGGTCTGACAGTTGGATAGAGCAAAAGATAAAGAAATTTATTTTACTTCGAAAGTGCGGGGAGAGGTTGCCCAATTCTCCCGAGCCAGGGCCTCGTGTAGAAAGCGTTCGAAGTGCGCCCTCTATCTCCTCAATCCATCAGTGCTCCGTCTTATTAGTATTTATGGCTAATCGAGTTGTGACCTGATCCTGTCTTTCCAAGGAGTTAGACCTCTGTTCTCCCATCCGTATAGCCTTAAAAAAAGGAAATATCACTGTTGGAAAGAATCAAAAGCTGAGCGTCTTCAAGCTTCATATACAATAAATATAAATATACTCTAATTTAATGAACTCAATTAGCAATACCTGTAATTTAAAGGTCAAATTGTTCCAATTTTCAGATTGGCCGGTCAATGGCGGATGGACTGAGTGGGGTGAATGGAGCGCATGTGCAAAAACATGTGGTGGAAGTCCTGTAACACGCAAGAGAACGTGTACCAACCCCACACCTCTCAGAGGTGGTTTACCTTGTGAAGGAGAAGACACTGAGACTGTCGAAGACTGTACTAACCATTGTCCGAGTGAGTCTACATGTTGATCCTCCGCTTAGTTGTCTTTTTTCTTTTATAAGTTTAAGGGTGCAGTTTTTTAACTGTTGGAATTCTGTGCACTTCGATAAGACGCATTCCCCTTGATGTAGGCGTTCTTTTTCTCACACCTTGGAATTGGTCTCGTGCGCTGGTACAACAGAAGACATGATTAAGAAGTCTTTTTATAACTTAGAGTCCTTATTGATGATTTATTTTGATGTTTACTTGCACAGTTGACGGAGGTTGGACTGATTGGGGACCTTGGAGTGACTGTAGCAAGACATGTGGACCTGGACAACAAACACATGAACGCAACTGCACAGATCCTTCACCAGCCTATGGTGGGAAACCCTGTGATGGAGAGGCTAACGAAGTTCAAGAATGCAAAGTCATCGCATGTCCGAGTACGTGTATTGAAAACAATTAAAGGAGCACTTGGATCAAAATCAATGAAAATTGAAAATGAGCTTGAAACTAGCTAAACCTATCTATACGATCCCAATAATCACCATGAAGCAAAAATTTTCTTCACATCCAAGAGTTAGGAAGAGAAATTTGTCAAGTTATTTAGCATTCGAAATTGGAGTAATATGACTGTCATTTACTCAAACTCCTATTGTTCTTTTAGGTTTTAAACCAAAATGATAACAGCCATAACACTCCCAACTCAAGTGTAATGAGTTATTGTCTTGCCCAGTAAACGAGCTTCAGCACATCTTAATGGTTTGAGTTGCAGTGCCAGGGGGAAAACATAAGTAGATTTTCTGTCGGAGATTGTAGCTAGTTATTTAACTACAATTATCTATATATAGAAATAATCAGTTTCCAGTTTCCACCGATTTTCATCCAAGTGGATCTTTAATAAAACAGTTGTTATCCTTATTAACCTCTAGTCTGTTTCATTTAGATGCTGTTAATGGTAATTGGGGTGAATGGGGCCCTTGGACAGATTGCAGCGAAAAGGAGTTTTGTGATCTTGGGAAGAAAACCCGATCTCGCAAATGTGACAATCCACCACCATCCAATGGAGGAGATCTGTGTCCAGGTTTGGACACCGATGAGGAGATATGCCCCAAGGAGAACTGTAAACGTAAGAAACTGGTTGCATGTAATTAATAATCCATTAAATTGTATGGAATCTATAAGGAATTTATATTATATAACTATCTATTCTTTCTATTGACTAAATAGTGCTCTTTCACTAAACAAGGCTAGAGGTATTTTCCATTTCCTCTTTTTTAGCTGCTCAAGGCAATTCCATTGAATCACGCACACGGGAAACGGCAGGCGGCAGAGAGGAACACGTGACCTACGAATTTCTTGCCTGGCCTTGTTTGGCACTCAAACGGAAGAGCGACGTTTCGTGTTTACCGCAAACGCATCCTCGTGTTGAAACAGCAACGATAGACGCGAAAAAAGCAGGTCACGTGATCCTCTAGGCCGTCTGCCGTGTACGTGATGCTTAATCTTAATCAGTTAAGTCCTCTTGTGAAGCCAGCCAGACACTGAGCTGGCCAGACTGAAGGGCTTGTTCGTAAATGGTACGTACACCTCGTTTCTTGGACTGGTTCCGACCAATATGCTAGGAGCTGGCACGTACCATTTCATCGAACTAACCGTTACGTTCTGGCCGGCTGGTTTCACTAATGGAAAGTGTCCTAAGTAAATAAACATGGCAAGGCATGGAGTGTAATGTTAATTGGCCAAGGGACTTACAGCTACTTGAAACCATTCACCCTAAACTAAAAATAAACAGCATTATAGACCTACATTGTCATTATGAAATCTTGACTTTCCTTTTATACGTTATCATTCACACGCGTGGTCAGCATGTCGAGATTTCTATTGCTAGTTTGCAGTCGTATTCTTTACTTTTTTTTCACTTATGTGATATCCTCTTTTTTAGCTGCTCAAGGCGATTCCATTGAAGTCAAACCCACATCCTTCATCGCCGAGTCCTGCAAGGCTTCAACAGCTTTTTTTGCTGGAGGAAAGCAAAAAAGTGAGATTCCAGCTACGATTTTTGACCAGTATTTATCAGGAATTTCCAATGACATCAAAACCAGTTACTTCGGCAAGACCACAGAGAAACAGAATGATATGGAGGTTACCAAATTTTGCTTTCAAACAGGAAGGGCTTTATCCATTCAAGCTATGGACAAAGTCATTCCAGGGTTCAACAAGGCACAGTCCCTGCCTCAGTATACTAAGCCTGCTCCAACTGACAATACCGCTGGTTTATCAGTGTCACTCAAGCCTGATGGCTCTCTCTTTTCAGGTAGAGTAAACAAACATTTTTCAGACAAGCTCAATTTCTTAGTCATCGGGATATTCATATTGCCATAATAGGAACTTTGGAATTCTTGATGAATTAAATTCTATTTATCTATAACGTATCTTTTCGTATTCCTTTTCAGTTGAATTTGGTCTGGGAGATTCGAAAGAGTACTCCCCCTTCAAAGATACCAAATTACGCAATGTCAGGTTTTTCTTCAGAGCAAAGCTCGCTAAACAGAGTATAGTAGCATATGGGCAGCACACCTTTGTTGATAATGTTATATTTGACACTGAAGTTGTACCAGGACCTATTCTATCCGGTAAAACTCCTGAGGATAGCACAACAAATTTAGGTGAGAATAACAATATATGTAATTGAACGTCTTTGAAAGCCCCTATGCCATTGTTAACTGTGATTCCCAGCTTTTTGACCAATGAAATTAAATCTTTATTCTTCTTCAAAGAATTGAAGGGGAGGAAAATACTAACTGATTTAACCTTTTTTCTTTAACCTTTTTTCTTAAGTCTTAGATTCATAAAACAGCCTCCTGAAATGCATTGAGGCAAAATACAAAAACTTTCCGAGAAATTGTAGTTAAAAGTCCTATAAATTTGAAATAATCGGCGGCTCAAAATTTAGATGTCAGCGGTAATTATAAACATTTGTGACGTATGTTAAGATTGTATTAGATACAGACGCTTGCAAAGGCTGATGCTGCGGTGGCGTTTGAAAATGTTTTGTTGTGCGGCCTGCGGGTATATATATATCAATAAAATTTAAAACGGTAAAAATGTTAGGTTCCATCGCGGGTTTCCAAGGGATAAGAATTTTGGATTGCGAAAATCTAGCCATCGGCAGACGAAGCTCACACAAACACCAATTAATATTCCCTAAACGTCCATCGCACTTACACAGATTTCAAATCAGATCTATCTGCAACATTTGGGCGTTCACTCAAGGCATAGGTTCGCTCAAACTGTTAGTACGATTCAACTTTATAGCGTCCCATTTTACATGTAGATCGTAACCTACGTCATAGACTCATGTAATTACCGCTGATATCTTTATTAGCTCCCACGGATTTTTAGTCAAAGCGTGCGGAATCAGCATGTTTAACATTTTATTTCTCCAAAACCTTTCGCAATGTGTCTTATTAAATTCCAAAATTGTTCTTGTAAGTCTAAAGATTCAAAAGAAAATAAAGTTTTTAATTAAGCATTCAGTTCTCCTTTAACAACCTTTCTCGTTAATATGCAAAATTGGTTTCACCGTTTGGTTGCTGTAACTGTTGTTAAAGGGGACGCAAAGAAAAGTGCACATAATAAAATTTAATGTCAGTTATCGGGAAAAAAACGTTGCAACCAAAGGGGTATATAAAGTAGTAGTACTCTAAAATCTTGAGGAACTTGGTCTTTATCTTCCTGCGGCACCTAATCCATATGTCACTTCGATGGATCCAGTCACTGATGGATTACTTAGTTCTTATCCCACCAATCAACGTCATGATCAGTACGCCGTCACTTCTCCATATATCGATTTAACAGGGAATGAGCAAGATATATTTGCTTGGTAAATGGTGTACTTGCTATTTATAAAGGGGGCAGGCGACACGCCGTACAATTGAATTGTCCTGGATAAGCGCTTTATAAATTGTATTATTATTATTATTATTATTATTATTATTATTATTATTATTATTATTATTATTATTATTATTATTATTATATTTGAAAGAGCACTTTTGAGGCAAGGGTAATAGAATGAAATGCATGGACCTTGATATATCAACCTTTATTGTGACCATTGTTTTTTAGAAACTATTGTTACCAAGTTGTCTCTACCACAAATCACAGCTCTCGCTGGTACTCCGTCAGCTACCATACAAGAGAAGTTAATCAACTCACTCATTAACTATTTGACTGACCTTGGTTTGTCCAAGGTTCCAGTCAGAGGTCTCACAGAAGCAGCTAGCGGTGGTACAAAGCGCATATCAGGCTCAGTAGCTGCGGCGGATCAAACGGATTTGTTTCATTTCGAGATCGTTAAGCAGAAAAACTTTGCCATCGGACTCACATCTGATAAAACTACTTTCAAAAACTTCATGGATAAAGTGTTAAGCAAACTCAAGAAACAACCCTCGAGTATCGAGCTCTTTGGGGACATGACCGACGCTACGGTAGGAATTTTAAAACTGATCATTCTTTTTATATACTTCTCGACAAAAGCACTAGCTGTGAGCGTTTCTTTGTAATCATTTTAGTTATTATCAGTTTTCTCCTTTAGATTGGAATCGCATTTGCGCAGGCTGGCTTCACCCCTGATAAAGGATCATCATTCCAAAGAGAGCCTTTAAAAACGGGATTTTCTGGTTACATCAAAGATGGTGTATTTATTGCTGCACGTGCTCGTCTTCCCGAGACCTGCAAAAGCAACGCATGTAAGATAGCTCAGATCATTCTTGGTAAAGACTCAGTATTGATGCTACAAGGAAGTGCTAATTTGAAAGAATTTGAATTCAAGGCCTCTGTACTGGACAGAAAAATCAATGAAAAGGTCAAGTTATCTAAAGTTGAACTTTTTATTAAGGTAGGTCAAAGCGTCGACATTAGGCGTACTCCAGACGGGTCCAAAAGTCACCTTAAGTTACACAAAATCGCCTTAAATCGCACAAAGTCACCTTAAATGATCGCATAGAAACGCCTTATGTCCATCGACTTTTTGCCAATTTGTACATATGTAATATAATACGACTCCATGCTGTCCAATTTGAAGATAATTGGATGAAGAAAATCCCAAAGACTGCCAAAATGGGGACCGCACTGGCCGAGTCCAATTTGGGCGTCAGAGGAACGTTTTTGAGTTCAGTTATTTTCAAATTGGACAAGCATGTAGTCCTGCATGTTACTTATCAATTATATAGTTGCCTCTAAACCCAGTATTATCAGCACTTATCTTTATTTTTGGTAAATTGTCCAATTTACTACACCGTCTTAAAGCCGAAAAAATCCATCTGTTGCTAAGATTTGATTTAGAGGCAGCCATATTATTGCTAAAATCGCTTAAAGTCACCTTAAGTTGCCCAGTTACCACGACTCAAAGTAGGTCTGGAATTGTTTATTTTGAGATATCAAACTAATTGAATATAGTCTATCATCACTTAACGGGAAATAAGTGAGAAACATGATCATGGAGCATTGTGACCTTAACTCGTGATCTGTCTTTGACACAGGTGACCTTCAAACCCATTCCTAAAGTCAAAGTTGGTTTTGATGTAGTAGTTGTAGTCCCTATTGAAGGCGATGTGTACAAAGATAACGTCAAGCAACCTAAATCAGAGTTAACTCTTCGGGGTACGTTTGAACTTACTTCTTCGCTAGACATTGGTGTAAGTCTCTCTATGAGTGGAATCTGGAGGAATGCATTTGGTCTTTCTTTCCTTTCCTTTGGAAATTTGTATCTAAGGTCAGTAGAATACCATTGATATAGAATCTTCACGTCATATAAACTATCACGATTAGTCCGAAACGTCTTTCCATCATTGCCCAAACTGACGCGACATCACGTCCGGGACATTAAACTGTGAAGCGCAAACTCAAGATTCTAATGAGATTTTTTGTATAAATTACAAAGAAAATGTCAAAACCAGCTCCTTTACGGTTTTATTAAAAGCAGTCCGTCAAATAACTCGCTATGGTAGAAACGGAATTTTAAAAATATCCTATCAAACAAAAATCTTTGATTCATGAAAAAGTTGTTACGAGTTGAGAAGCGAGAACAGCAGATTTGATTACGAACGAACTCAGCTCTGTTTCAGACGGTTTTTAGAACTTATTTAGCTTTACTAAGTTGGTAACTTTGCGTATTCCATGTTAGTTCAAAAGGATTTTTTTATGTATCTGACCGATTTTGGGTAAGAATGTCTAAATCGATTGAAATGCTGAAACGAAAATATATCTTCAACAATTTATGCCGACTAACAAAAATCTTTCAACCGTAAGTACATGTCGCCGAGAACAACGCGATGAGAAAGAAGATAATTATAGCGAAAACTAGCATAAGAAAAACCTAATATTGAAAAGAAATCTTTGATCTTGCATGAAACATATGTATGAATCTTGAACAGAATTTTTTAACTATATTACTGATTTTCAGTCATTCCATTAAAAATCAAGAGATAAAGGAACGGTAGCCATAGTGGATGAATGGTGAACACACTCTAATGAGAATTTTTTGTTGAAGTTCATCCAAGATGGTTGCCATGACATCACTTTCAAATCAAGCAATATTTCAGTTTTACATAGGAAAATAGCTTAAGGAGACAGGAGAAAGCATTTCTTAAGGCAGTTTGGCGCTCTTTGCCAGTGACTACCTTCGTACAATACAGCTCTTTCAACTATCACTTACTTACATGTCTAACTGGCTTTGCTATTATACCTTATTGCATGGAACCTGAACGATTTTCGATTAAAGAATAGAAGGAATTTGTAATTTTGGAACGATTTTGTTAATTTTAATATATATTTTTTGTATAGTTTTCAAATCTCAGCCGCTACTGGAGTCCCTGATAAGCTAGCATTTGGAGGTGAGGTGCATATTGGTAAAAACTGTTTTGAAGAGAAAGATTTTGGAAAAGGTGTAAGTGTTACGTTTCGTTAATTCATGTAAATCATTGACCGAATCGAAATATGGAGGCAAATTTGAATAACTATTGTTCTGGACTGACTAGCCTCGTGTTAATGTGGAAACACAAAAGCGTTTTCACATGAATAAGAGTCTAGTCAGTATAAAACAACAGTTAATAAAATTTGCCGCCATATTTCGATTCGGTGTATTAAAATAATGGTCTGGTTATTTTTTCTTGGTTCATATACATGTATGTAACTCATAATGTACATCGATTTTCTTCTTCACTCTGTCAGGGAAAGTGCATTAAAGGAGTCGTTGATCTCAGTTTGACTCCAAATCCGAAAACACAGTACGTATACGGTGAACTATCAGCGGTTACGCTTGGTAAACTTCTTCACATGGCTGGTTCAAAACTTGAATTGCCTGAGAGGATAGCAGGAATGGGATTCCCAAAAACTGTTGTGGTAATTATTATTCATGTTTTATATCAGTCCACATAACTCTCAAAATTAGTCCTCAAAGCCTGGCAAAATGCTTTATAAATTATGTATAAGTTAGTTGTTCTTAATCGAAAATAAGTAGAAAAAATAACAAACAAAAACCATCCAATCAACCAACCGACCAATCAACCAAATAATGCAACCAACCAACCATCAAACCAACCAACCAACCAACCAACCGAACGAACGAACGAACGAACGAACGAACGAACGAACGAACGAACGAACGAACGAACGAACGAACGAACGAACGAACGAACGAACGAACGAAAGAACGAACGAAAGAACGAACGAACGAACAAACACATGCAGTATGCCAGGAATCGGGCCCCTGGCAATAACAAGATGGAGTTGCATGAGCGGTGTAACTTCACTCATCATCCTTATACACTCCTCTTAAGTCTACAGTCACACTGATTACACTGTACTTTTGAAAGAGCTTTGGATCTGTTCAAAGAAGTTGCGTGATTGACCTATGTTTTGTTTATAAATCATTTGCTTTTTAGCTTTCTCTAGCCTGGGAGGAGCAAAAGATTACATACCTGACCAAGCCTAGAACTATTAAGAAAGGACTGTACATCAGTGGGGATCTAAACTTATTTGGTTTTACAGCTGGCGTCGAAATTCAAGTCAACTCAGATGTAAATAATTAGGAGATATGATATGATGAAATTTGTAAAGTCCAAAGTACCCAAAGAGTGAAAGGGAAGGGAGGACATAGGGAAGAAGGGAGAGCCTGCACGAGCGCTATTGCTTTAAAAATTTATGCCCCCGTTATCTGATCCCTGCAGTTAAACCATCCTTAATTAATCGTGGTCCTCGCAAGAGTGATACATATAAAATAAGAAGGAATATTTTCGAAATAGTTTCAAACTTCCAGAGCAGGACGTTCTCCACATGAATCCTTGAATGTTGATACGTTTTCGTAAGAAGCTTTTCTCATTTTTTTGGTCATGCCTATTGACCACTTTTACAATATATAGCTTGCTGATAATTAGCATAAAAATTGAAAAATAAAAAATCTGGACATGTAATTAAAATTACTGATTCAATAAGCTAGAACTGAGCTGCATGAGTTTTTATTGAAGGCAATAGCAGATACTTGCAACATATTGATTTCTATAACGAGGCAACCACGGCCGAAGGGATAAATACAAATAAAACTTTATTTCTTATCTTGCGTAGATTTTTTGGTATTCATGAAGAAAATGTGATGAAACTTTCTAAAAAGATTTTCCACGTAGTATACTTTTTCAGATCGTCAAGTTTCTTGGAAGCGGATCTCACTTTTTCCATTTGAAAAAAGAAAAATTATGAAAGTGATAGTATCTTGCTCAATCAACTGAAGGTCTTTAGTTTTTTTACCCATCTCACTGGAGGTGATACTTTGGTGGGAACGGTCAATTCTGCGGGGCGGTCTACCCGGGTCCTCACTATAGCGAAGCAAGACGCCGCAAAGATTCCATTATTCGTTTTCCCACTTTAAAAGTAGGGACAGATGTACAGACGCAGGTTCAAAAGATCGGAAGACTTAAAGCTGAATTGATCACATATGCGTATATGTCATAACTCAATTCCATATGGTTTGTCATTGCAGATGATCTTTTTCCAAACATCTCTTTCACCAATTGAACTACCAGGAAAAGTGATGCTTTTTCGATCCCTCACAGACAAGAAAAATGGACCTTTATTTTATCTTAAAGTATCAAGATCTCCATTACAAGCTGAGGTACGTATTGTATTGTACAAATAGAACAGCTTTTTCCGTGCTCTATTCAGTAATACAGCACGAAGGAAGTGACAAAAGCACGAAAGAAGTGTTGAGTGCTTTCGTCACTTCCTAAGTGTTGTATTACTGAATAGAGCACGGAAAAAGATGTTCTATTTGTTTTATTATATATTTTTAAGTAAATATTCGAGGGAAAAAGTTCGATTCTTTCCTAAAAAAACTCAAAAGGTGCGCGCACGCGGTCGAGCTCGCGCTGCTGACATCAGAACTGTGCTCCATTCTCTGATAAAGCACAGCTTTCAGCCAATCAGAGCGCGCGTATCGACAAGGGTATATAATAAATAGTGACAGAAGACAGTGCTGAACTGAATTGAAGTGCCAAGCTGTCTCGTATTTATGATGGAAATCAGTAGTCATCTTAAACCGACAGCATTATTACCAGGAGAGTAGATATAAGATTACTGAAGGGTATGGTCCATTTTGGACAATTTGAAATTGCAATTTCTGTAGGAATTTAAATTTCCAGCAATAAATCTGTTCATTCCCAAAAGCAAAAATTATGTCGAAAATTTTATTACCCAGCAAATTTCCAACATATTTCCAGCAATGCAAGTTCCAAATGTTTAGAAAGTGAATTTTGCATGATATTTCAAGCTGTTGGAAAATTACCAGAAAATGTTGGAAAATTTCTGAAATTACCCAGATATTTTTTGTTAATGGAAATGGACAGAATGCTGGAATTGACATTTTCAATAGTTAGAAATATGTGGAAGTCGAATAGAAAATTTTCAAAAATTTCCAGTAAATACTTGTTGATTTTGTTTACTCTCTAAACACTTGTTATGATGATAATAAGACAGTTGTAATACAATTCTTTCCATTTCTTCTCAAACAGATCTTTCTCCAAGGAGCAGTAAAAATACTTGGTGTAGAAACAGAGATCAAGTTTGTCTTTAAACCATCTGTGATCGAGGCCAATCTTAAGTTGAAATTACCAGTTGGCGGATTAGGAGCAGATCTCTTTATCAAAGGAGGCTATGGAGATTCCCTTAAAGATTCCGGTATTACAATCAAAGTGTCGATTACTACTGATAAAGCAAAGGTAAAGTTTGCTATCTAAGCCAATCAACTTCATTTGTATCACGTGACTGCTATGAGCTCGTAAGCCAATCAACGTTCTTGTTTGGAATCTTTTGACTAAAGTGCAGGAGATAGTAGCTTCTTATGATCAGTGAGAAAAGCAGTTGCCAGAAGGATATGGCAGTGCTACCTGAGAGTGTGTTCGATTGACCGTATATGGGAATGAGAATACATGGAATGTCATATCCATAAAATGAAAAGACTCCTTATTTTATTGCAATAAATAAAGGAACAAGAAGCAATTTTTATTTTTAATTTGCTATTCAATGAATCACTTCAAGGGATTCATTGAAGTGACTATGCCTTGCATTCCTAAGTCTATGTATGTTGATTAACATTGTGCTTATAATGCATGGCTCAAAGAAATACAGCACTCCATTGTGCTGCATTACTGTCTGCTTATGTTCCTTAATTTATGCAACCTCACTGCAGCTGGCTAGCTTATGTGCTAGTTAAACCCCAGCAGACTAATGAGCCAAGAAGATGACTAACAGTCACGCATTTGAGATCAAAAATCAACATGTGAGCGAGTGATTATTTGCGAAATACTTAATGTAGAGGTAGTGTGTGTGAGAGTACAGTGTCCCCCAATTAGTGCACAAGCGCTAGAAGAATTGGACACTTAAATAAACAGTTCTTTCAAAGAGATGCTTTACTGACACAAAATGAGCGATCTGTTCACAGATTCAGCAAGACGTTTCTAAAGATGTGGAGACGTCAGTTAATAAAGCACGGGAAAAACTGGAAGACGCCAAAGAAAGACTGAACGACCAGAAAGAGAAGTGTAAAAAACAAGCAGCAGCTTACTGTCAAATTTGTCAAGACCTCGCTTGCAAACAGGTAGGAAATTCAACAATATAAATTTTAATACAAGTAAGGGGTATTATTTTTGAAATACAGCTTTTATGTTCCAAAAAACGTTATAATCTTTCAATTATTGTGAACACTCTAAATACTCCAGCATTGAAGCCTGTCTCTTTCCATTTCTATCTTTTTTGTCTTTTCTAGGTTACCGAAGGCTGCGAAGCGGCGCTTGATCGCTTAAAGAATTTTCTTGGTGGAGTAGCAAACAGATTTGGTGAGAGATATAAATGTGATATTTGATGTCTTCATCAAACTGTGCAGGTTGCTTTCTTAGTTTTCTATATATCTACTATGATTTTATCAACATCATCGCTCGCATCTTCTTGTATATATATTGCGTTTATGTTTTTCCTACCCTCACGAAATCTGCTTTAAGGCCGGTTTACACGGTACGATACATCGTGTCGTGTAAACCAGCCTATATGTACCCATTGAATTGCCACATTGCGTTGTAGTTGTGTTGTTTATTCATGCTAAAAGCTTATCGTAATAGGTGGATGGTTTGTTGGTCTTTCCAAACAAATCTCGAAAGAGTTCAAAGAAAGAAGAACACGTCGTAGTGTTGAGTTCTTTCCAGGACGAGCTCAAATGGCAACAAGAATAAGAAGAAAACGTTTTGTTGGTCGTTCCATATGTAAACTCCTAGCTCCTGCCATCTGCAAGGGGTCCAAGATATTCTGCGAAGGTAATGGACTATTCCTGGTTTTCATGTGACGTCATTTTCAATCTCGTGGGAATTTTCATGCGCGCTGAAACACAAGTTTTCAATAGAATATTCTCTGGTTGAGAGCACATGGTTGTCAGTGTTGCACCACCATTTAAAGTAAAGTAAAAAGTAAAGCAACCATATCAACGTCGATAACTCGTGACAGTAATTCAACTGATAAACTTGAGGTTGACGATGCGCTCATTTTACTCCCCTCTTTCCATCAGTGCTCCGTTTTAAGGGCATTTAAAGCTAATTAAAGCTACACGGAAAGGAAAGAAGTCGAATTAACAAGGATGTGAGATCTGTGGATCGAACTAGGGACCTCTTGCACCGAAGGCCGCGCACTAACCAACTGTGCCATCATTGCTCCACCATTGCATAGGCGGCAACCATCTTGGATGAACTTCAACAAACAATTTCTCATTGGCGTCAATTGTTCGTTTATCCAACATGGCTACCGCTTCTGTATCTCTTGATTCTCGAGGGAAGAGTTGGTAAGTGTGTGTAATGTTGGTAATAAGTTGGAAGTATGTGGGAGATAGCAGGCCCACGTCAACCAAAATGTTGCCAATTTAAGTAATTTAACCAACATAACCTATTTGTACAAATAACATGGGTTTTTTTTCTTATCAAATCTTAGCGTCATGTTCACTCTCCAGCCACATCACAAAAGGAGTTTGCAAAGGACTCGATCTCGCACATAAGAGTACTTTCCTCGTAGAAAACAGCTTTCACTGGGCTAAGCAAGCTTACGATATGATCCCTAAGGAGATGCTAGTTTTCCATGGCATATCCTTTGAAGTTGCCTTCTCTCCAAGCTTACAAAATCGAGTAGCAGCGTCTGTAGATGTCACTGTGCTGAAAGTCCGTCGAAAACTAAATCTCGAAATAAGCTTAGCAAGTATTGTAGAAATGGGCAAAGCTATTGTGAATAAAGCGATAGAAAATCCTTAAGAACCTGATCCCTGTACGACATAAAAAACCATCTTATGACAAGCCCAACAATGCTGGTGACGTTACACTTTCAGGTGAGAGAACGTACGATAGAGTGTGATTGTGTGAAGGAGGGGGATGTATAGTCAAAAGTATGTAGGGAGGCGAAAGGAAGTCTTGAGAAGAAATTTGAGCCGCCACTGAGGTTAAATCTGGATGAAAAAAAAAAACATAATTGCTTCCTTTCATGAGAATAAAAAACCTTTCTCGTGCGAACTTCCAATTCTAATTTTTGATCCCCAAATTGAACCAAATTGAAATACCTTATAGCGGTCAGGCATAGACCCCGGAGTCTTCCTGGTTGGATGGGATATAATTTTGGTTAGCAATACATAACTATTTCGTCGGGCGCAGCCAACTCAATATTGAAAAACTCCTCTCCTCTTAATACAAAATTCCTTATTGTTTAATGTTTAGCTCCGTTTAGAATTCAAAACAGTGGTAGTGGTATGTGTATCAAGAGTTCCCCAGGGGCAGAGAAAGGATCAGCTCTCGGTACCGGTGCATGTGCTGGACCAGAAACCCAATGGATTTACACGCTCACAGGAACCTTGATGGTAACAGTTTTTACTGCTAAAGACGGCGATATGATACCCGCTGCAATTTTTTCTCGCGCTAGCAATGCAATTTTAGATTTTGTTGCAGAGAAACATTGCAATGTCTATCAACACTCTGAAACATTCAGTACGAGCGTGCAATGTGGCAGAGAAAAGTTCAAACTTTTGAACTTTCTGCAACAAATTTTTTGTTGCGAGACATCGTTGCCGCCTTAAAATTGCAATGCAAGCGCGAGAAAAAATTGCAGCGTGTATCGCCGGCTTAAAAATATGAGCTGGCAGCTTTTTCAAATATAGTTTTATTTTTTGTTTTGGCCCTTTCACCCTTGCCTTTATTGCTCTTAAATGCCCCAATGCCAAATGTTACTGAAACTGACATGACATCATAGTAGCGACGTAGACCTTTCTATTCAGTTGTCAATTTTATGAAAGCCAACAAACAAACAAAACAGATCGATGAAGCGCTGCAGGAAACACTGAAAATACATATTATTTCTCATCAAATTTGGTATGAATGAACAAAACAAACATGTAGTTTCAATTTTTACGGATTTATGGTCATGCCGCGGCTCAAAAGTTTGAATATCAAAAGTCGAGGCTAGCATTACGAAACACCATAGTGGTAACTTCGACTGAACCTTGAAACCAAACTGCCACATCACATCGTGGTTAAAGGCAATGTTTTCTGCAGCCTGCAAAACAAACTGCGCGATCCGTTGTAGGATGTTAGACGGTGCAACGCTGAAAAAAAGTTGCTGCAACGTTTTCTCGCATTGATTTTGCGCGATGCAGGGACGTTGCACGCTGCAATGGTGCGTGTAACTTGTTTTGCAACACCATTCTACAAGTTTCAGAAAAATTGCACCGTGTAACAGTCATCCAAAACGTTGCCGACGCTCGTTCTTTTCACATATGTGAATTAGTGTTATTATAACAAGAGCAAAAACCCGTGGAAATCGAAAGTGTTAATTTGCCGCTTTGTTCAGTACACTCACACCTCTTTGGTTCATTTGTGTGCAATTTCTTGCCTTTTCACGGGCTGTTACCAACACGACAAGGAATATATTACGTGCAGTCCAGGCTGACGTTGACCTATAACTGTGAAATGCTTTATTCAACTTTTTCTGGTTCACAACATCAACGATAACAAAACCTTTACTAATAAGCTAAAACTAACTCCTAAATCCAATTTCTGCAGAATGTCGATAGTATTCTTTGTTTCACTGTAACCGGAGAAGGCAACAACATGAAGGTAGTTCAGCAAGAGTGTCTACTTCAAAATCCAAGTCAACGCTTTACTTGCGACATGAATCGTATTTATGTGAATGCGGATAAAACCAAATGCTTAATCGAAAAAGGTATTTCAATGAAACATTTACTATAGGGTGGTAATGCGTTAGATCAGAGCTCAGACGCTGCAATTATTCTATGTGCCGGACGAAAGTTGCTATGATTCAGGGTCGTGACATGGTACGTCGGATCAGGGATCACAGGCTTGGGATCGGGATCTCAAGCCATGGGATCGGGGTCACAAACGTGGGATCGGGATCAGTAGTCAAATGAACAGGATTCAGGGATCAAAATTTTCACAACTGGGATCAGGGATCAAAATAAGAGAACTTTTGGGATCAGGGATCAAAAATTTCGACCAAAAAACGGGATCACGAGCGAAAAAACGTACCATGTCACGACCCTGTATGATTGAGTTACTGGGTTTGAAGTGACACCTCAGCAGACATCTTGGATGAAATGCAACAAAAGATTTCTCATCAGTTAGCGTCTGTGTTTGTTCATCCAAATGGCTACCACTTCTTCATCTATTGATTGTGAAAGGAATGAATGAAGCCCAGCAATACGTGGAATGTGTGGAGTTTCAATTGTTTGGAAGTACTGGTACTATTATTAAGTACTGGTTTGATTTTGAGCGGACAGGGCGCCGTACCGCAGCCTGGTGAAATTCAAAATTGCCCCGTCTGTATTCAAACTAAGAATTCAAAATGGCATAGCGTCTGGGGTGTGCTTGGCTTAACCATTTAAGCCTGGTTTTCACTTCGACGGAAGCAGAAGCGGAAGAAACATACGCAGACCCAGAGGTGTACTGCTCATTAACAGCGCTTGTCTTTTTTCTCACACCTAGGTGATAAAGGCGATACTGAGTCTACGTATTTTGCTTCCGCTTCTGCTTCCGTCGAAGTGAAAACCAGGCTTTAACTCCAGATGTATTCTGTATAAAAAATTCATCAACAAAGGTCTTGAAAAATAATTTAAATTAATCACGAACTGAATGAATTATAATGCGCGCATGAAACACTGACTACACATGGTCATTGTTCCCAAAGATTTGCATAGTTGAATTACATATTTTAATAACATAATCTTTTTTCGATAAACTAAAATGCGTCAAGCAGATCAGCAATCTGCTGACAATCAAAAAACGCTCTCCCTCAAAAAAAATATATATATAAAATATAAAATAAAATAAAAAGAAGAAGAAGAAGCAGAAGAAGAAGAAAAAAAAGACGTTTTAATTAAAAGGACGCAAAAAGACTTTAACAGTTTTAAGTATATGTTATGTTATATGTTAATGTTATATTTTATTCTCTAATTCTGTTGCGCGCTCTCTCAAATAGAGCTGCTTATTTTGGTTTTATTTGTATAGGTAATCATACGGTTTCGAGAAATCGTATGATTACCTTTTAATAGTATACATGAAAAAATTCGAGAAAATATACGGTGATTTTTTAAGAAAATCAAATACCAAATAAAACCTCGAGAAAAAAACTTTCAGCGCGCGCTCGTTGAGATGTGATGGCGTCAGTGGCGCGCGCAAGTCATCAAAAATTGTTTAAGGTAGTTCGGGATTCATGAATTTTTACGATAAACTTGCCTTCAAAATTCCTACAAAGAAAGAGGGGCATAGGAGGAAATAAAATGTAAAATAAAGATGGGGGGTCACCGAGGTCACTCTTGAGATATGAAGGGGGAGATGTGGGGTGTTTGGGGATCTTTTTACGAAAAATGGCCTCGCGATATTCGGTCAAATTATAAGAATTTTGGAACAACCAAATGTATTTAAAAGCAAACAAAATGATAGCCTGAGATGCAGAAAAACACTTGGAACTAAATTGTTGCCGAACAATTTGCAAAGAAGCGAAAGATCAACAATAATATGCGAAAAATGGCCTTCTAGAATACATGTTTTTGGAGGATCAGACAGAAAAATGATAAATTTACTCAAAATCGAAACGATAGAAGTATTCTTTTTTTTCTTTATACGAAAAGTTTATAAAATTGTGAGCATAAATCATTCATAAAATCAGGGGGTCACCGAATTGTTTAAAGAGTTAGAGAAAAACAAAGGGTAAAAATCTTCGAAAACGAACACAAAATATCAGCCATTTTAGCGTTGTTCTCTGCTCCTTTTCGACTCATAATATTCCCTAAATTTTATAATTCGAGCTTTTTCTCCTACTTTACACGGTGCACAACATGTTTTGATAAATTTGCTTGCAGAATCCGGTCGATAAAATACTATT
Organism: Telmatactis stephensoni; assembly: GCA_029948255.1. NCBI lineage: Eukaryota > Metazoa > Cnidaria > Anthozoa > Actiniaria > Isophelliidae > Telmatactis > Telmatactis stephensoni. The sequence continues at coordinate 177,550 of JALIZF010001783.1, forward strand.
TTTCTTTACCAAAAAACGAATTTCTTCGGTTTTCAATCGCTGACTCGCTAGTGCCCAGACTTCCCACGGACAAACGGATGTTCTTTAATAAAAGTGCGCGCGCTCGAATGCGCGCGCGAGATGCGCAGTAGCAAGGGTCCCGAACTACCTTAACTGACAACCAGATCCTCATATATTTTGCCATTTTTTTCAAACAAACATGAAAACCTCCATGAAAACCTCCATATTTGTAATTCTTGGTTATGTTTTACAATAGCAGTATAAGGAAAAATTGATTTTAATGCAACTTTGAAATTCAAATTCAAATGTAATTTGCACTGTATTACGGCTCTTCTGCACTGTGTAAACTTGAACTGCACTGTTCTCGACCAATCAGAATCGAGTAATTTTTTCATGTTATATTATTATGTATTTTATCAGCTCGTAGAGTGTAACCGTTTTCGTTCCTATAGTTACTGTTATTGTATTTTTGTTGTACGCGCTCGTAGATCGAAGAACGTTTGTGACATCTTTCCCTGCATGATGATGGGATTATCTGAAATAACAGCGTAGATGAGACGTCTATCTTATGAATCAGACTTTAACAGTGTTGAACACTAATCAAGAGATTTAGTAAATGTTTTAATTCAATGTCTAAAACTTTTCCCAAACTCTCATTTCAGCAAATACCGTTGCCATAGAAACATGCACGGTCGCTCCAGAGGACGAAACTATAGAGTTTTTGATTCCTGATAATGAGGAATGGTTGGTTCATAAGGACCCTCGCCGTAAAGTCTGTGATAACTATGTTGAAGGTATGTCTGAAAACTCCAGGTAGTGGCTCATAAAGTTATTTCAAAGTATTTTAAACAAACAATTGCCTGGCGAGGGAGGCGACAGAGTTTATGTACCTGGTTGGCTCAGTTGGTAGGGCGCCGGACTAGTGTGCGGGAGACCGGGGTTCGATTCCCGGTCGGACCAACACTCAGGGTCTTAAAATAACTGAGGAGAAGGTGCTGCCTTTGTAACTACATCTGCAAATGGTTAGACCTTCAAGTCTTCTCGGATAAGGACGTTAAACCGTAGGTCCCGTCTCTCCACACTATCTAACCCAGCATTGGAGGGACGTAAAAGAACCACTGAGGACGTAATAAAACCCTGGCAGTGACCACCCTCAGTGTCTACTTCATACTGATCACCTCTTTCATATCATTGTAAAGCGCCTTTGAATATGTATATAGATAAAGTGCGCTATATAAATGCTAAAATTTCATTTTTTTTACTTTGGACGGGGATGACCTGATCGTGTTTTGGTATCATTTAGGGTTCTCACTGCCACTGGTACTTTACCATAATTCATTGTGGTACATTGCCAGCCTTCTCCGCAGACATCACTGTGGTCTTCTCTGTTCTTGGCATAGGCTTAGCTTTCTTCACAGTCATTATAACCGTTGTCAAAGGAAGCCCAAAGAGTTGCCTGCGAAGGAGGTTTTCATTAAGAGTTCTTAAAACACTTAAAAGTTGCAAGCCACATATCACATCCCGACAATCCTAGCCTTAAGCTTCGTGCATACAAAATTTATCATTGGCATAGGGTGTGTACATTACGACACGTAAGACAATTACCTTTAAATTAAAGAACTTGCCAATTTATTCGTCCTTCCCTTTGATTAGATTTGGCTCTAAACAAGCCCGCCCAACAGTCTAGTACGTTCAGTTCTAAAGACCTTGATGAAGCAGAGGTAGCAGATATTGATCCCAAAGAGAAGGAAACATTACTCAATAGCGCAGGACCTGAGTTAGCTGTAAATGGGGACATGTCCTTTGCCCTACGAGAAGGGTCCTGTTCTCATACGACCAATTCTAAGGACCCCTGGTGGAAAGTGGACCTACAAGCTGAACATATAATTACAGATGTCAGTATTCAAACTGCATTTGGTATGTATAGACATGTTGGGAAGTGCTTATTTTCGATAGATTTTTGTAGTTAGTCATTATAAAGAATTATATTTGTTATATACCAACTGTCAAAATCAATTTTTTCCGTGCTTTGATTGGGCGAGAAGCGCATCACGTGAACGTCAACAAATTTTGCTGTTTCCTTAGTAACAACTCTAAGCGGGCAACAGTGAGTTTTATTGATCGGTAATAACAAAACCGGAAGTTGATTGAGCTTTGAAGGCACGTTTTTGGCAGCTGCGCGTTTACAAATTCATTCATTCGGACATGCATGAAGCAAAACTCGTGTTTATTGTCAAACTTTTAAGACCAATATACAACATTTATTATTGTTTCCCTCGGTCCCAGTCAATAAATGTTAAATATGTATCGTACAAATCTAGTCTGACAAGGACATCTAATGCCACACCCTATGAACATGCAAGTGTTTGCAATTTTCCCACAGCAAATACGCTTAAATAGGGTGCTAGCTTAGATGTTCTTGCTAGAAGGATTATTAGAAGGACTAGAAGAAGGTTGCTAGTTCGACTGCAACATCAAAGCCTAATAAAGAACAGAAGATACCCACAAAGCCTCTCACTAACAGACAAACCAACATTATTTCCATGGCCACGATTGCTAGCGCTGCCATCTATTAATTGAAACAAGAAAGGAGAACCTCTTCACTTTACGGACAGATTAAGTGGCGGTTGTAGAGTGGTAGCTGTTGTACAGAATTTTAAAAATAGAATAAATATATCACTTGATCGGATCAAATGCATGGGCAGAAAATACTGGCAGTTGTAAAGCAGTGGTTGTTACTGAATTCTTCGTGAGAAAAGTTTTGATTGAAATCGTGTACATGTGATAGCTAGATAGCAGCATTTACAATCGCATATTTTTCTTTTTTATATTTCCATGGAATTTCTCGCAAAACTTGCATGCAAACTACTACTTTCTACAAGACTGATATACCCTGTACGAAGTACACCAAATAGTACTAATTCTAACTTTTCATTCTCTTATTTATGAGAGCATTAAAAATGTATTCATTGATTTCCACAGAGGGTGTTAAGATCAACGCCTTAGAACGATTTGAGATTCGTGTTGGTATGCATCAAGAATTCTCGAAGAACCCAATGTGTGGGGTCAGAGTCAAGATAGCACACATCGGAGAACTGTGGACATCGACATGTGACCCAGCCCTCCCTGGACGATACGTCTCCGTGCAATCATTTGGCCACACGCACTTAACCCTTTGCGAGGTGGCGGTTTATGCCAGGAAAGGTAGGGCTGAAGTTACCCTGAGAGCAGAGGTGTTCATTTCTAATCCCTCCCACTAAATCCTTCGACAAAATTTGTTTTGAGGCCGGTTTTGCATTCAAATGTCATCAGTTGCATCAGTTCGCTCGTTTGGAACACACGAACAAGATAATTCGAGCTAGCCACGGCCAGCGCGTGTCAAAAATTTGGAAAGGGGGAGGGCCTGTAGGAAAGCTAAAAGGCAGTACAACATAGTTGATCACCACAGGAGCAAGTGCGACTTAGCTAGTTAGTGCGCAGACTTTTAAATGAGAGGTCCCGAGTTAATTCCGGACTCATAGTGACCACGCCTAAATATTTCGACTATTCTCCAACCCGGTAGTTTTAGCTTGAAATGCCTTCGCATCAATGGCTTCAGGATTATCAGCCAAAATACTGGTACGAATACCGACGTAAAATAAAGCCATTTCACATTGAATTGACATCGACCCACTGTATGATTTTTATGGTTAGTTAAACACTTTAAATGACTCTTTACATAAGTGAACACCTTCAGTTGGAGGTTACGGAATCGTAAGTGTACATATACTTTGTCTACCTCCCTTTAGTTCTGGAGCTTTCTGTGGTGAGAGGGAGAGACTGAGAAGAAGTCTCCAGTTGACTTCCTCTGTCACATCCCCAGTTCTCCTTCTTCCCCCCTTATGCCACAGGTTACCCAAGAGGGAGTAGCTGCACGGGAGGTTATATATTCTATCATAAAGTCATAATGATGAATTGATAATGACTAAAGATTTGAATTTCAAGAAATAAAAGAATTTTTTAATCGCTTAGATAATCAAGGCAAATGTTCAGATGAGCTAAGAAGAAGGAGGTCTCGTATCATGAACATGTCTCACAAAGACCGCGTTCTGAAGAGAGCACAGATAACGTATGGACGGTATGAATAGAAAGATTTGGGCAGCTGGAACAGTCAGATCAGAATGCATGGAAGATGTACCAAAACAGGTCTGAATCAGATCTCTGACAAACCTGAGAAAAAATCCGGTTGAGTAGTGGAATAGAGATGAACAGCTGAATAAATGATTAAATTAATGAATTCCCGGAATAAATGAGGCAATAAATGACTGCATTCACGAATTAATGCATGGAATGGATAAGTGAATGAATGAATGAATGAATGAATGAATGAATGAATGAATGAATGAATGAATGTATGCATAAAAATATAGGTAATTATATAAACGAATTTAGATGTTTAAATATAAACATAAATAAATATATAAATAAACAATTATAAACAAATAAAACTACCAACTACCGACTACCAAACACAAAATCAATGAAAAATGCGATTCAATGTGTGCTTGATAAAAGCACAAAACCGATCGATCATGAGGAGTATAAGAAATTTTAGTTCACATGTATAAGACGCTATAAAATCCAGACAAATCTTGGAAGTGCTGTTATGGTCGAATTTCCAAAAACAAACAAACAAACAAACAAACAAACAAACAAACAAACAAACAAACAAAAAATTGCGGCGATATTGCTTGTTAAACCGTTTGATCAGTAAATCTAACGTTTAATAAAACGGCTGCTCATACTTTTGGTTTCGAAAGAATAATAGATTTAGAGAAATAATTTTTATAAAATATGCTATCCTACAGAAATATGCAACTGAGCGCTTTTGTTTCGAATGCAAATGACGGTGTATTTCAGGAGTTCACACCTTCGTCAGAGGGACCAGGATACTTGCTTAGGTTGAAGCCCACGAAATGTTCGTCAAGAAGAAACATTGAATTTGTTGCCATTCAAGGCCTAAAATCCTCCTGATTTATACTATCAAATAAATCGACCTCGTCAGCCGGCCATTGTTAATCAGTATGTACATTATGCGTGGTTTCGAGAGAAGTCTGGGGATAAATAACTTAACTTTACACCTATCCCCGTCAAGTCATCTTTGTCACTGTTTAGTTCCGGCCTACCTGTGGTAATACAGGGGAGCAGCAAGTGATAACATCTGCGCATGTCTCCAACTTCTATTGTTCTGGACAAATGGATAATTTTTAAAGAATAATTTCTAGCTGTTCATACTTCTGCACTCGAATGTAATGCTCCGAAAAACTTTGGGGAGACTATATACGACTTTATTTATGAGAGAGGTAGCCCTAAGCCAGGTTAAAACCGTAATTGAGACCACTTCCGTCCAGCGGCTCGCGCATACTCGTCATGTTATCACTTGCTGTTAATACAGGGGAGGTTTGGTGAGGTCATTCTTGACCGGAAGTAAGAAATGAAGCGGCCTACCCCTCCACGGGTATTTTTGTAGTATAGGTAAGATAATACGATTCCTGATTTCTGATTTTCAGAACTCAGGAAACAGGAATCGGAAATGGAGATATTTGGAATTGTGCTTTTGAAGTTTCAAATCATGATTGAAAGACTAAAATGATATATTTTCTGTTTTCTGAAACAGGAATCTGAAATGATTTCAAACGATTTTAGATTCCTGATTCGAAAATCGGATTGGCCGCAAAACATCCTGATTAAAAGAAGTCAGCCCGCTTACCGGGCGGGATGGCTCGCCTCCATATAAACAGCCCTTAAGTGTTCTTATTGTTATAAGCAGTTGGGAAATTTGTCAGCGCGTGCGTCGCGGGGCTTTCTGTGGCAGGCGGGAAAGTTTAAAATGTAAACAGTAATGGCTATCAGTGGTCATCATGATAAAGAATGTTGAGCTTTCTAAACCAAGCTACTACAAGTACTTATATAATAGATGAGACAGATTATTTTGGATTAAAGAAATTCACGGTTGTCCTTCATTGAGGAGAATGCTGAATGGAGTACGAATTCAACTGACAAATCATTCAAAATTCAAGGATTTACGTACAAAGGTGAAGCTTTATGGTCATTTACGACATGGATATTTCTAGTAGTGGCTTATTTGCAACTAATGTGGTAGGAAAACCATCCATAACTTGACGTTTCTAGTTTTCGTGTAATGCGCACATTCATTCAGAGCTGTCTACTGACAATAAAACTGTACGTATACGTGACCCATGTTGGACATACTCTTGATGAATGGTAAGTGAAAATGTTGAAATTATATGGGCTATAATATATTAACTTAAGATTTTCTAGAGACAAATGTAGATTATGTGCGATGAAACTGGGCATCAACAGCTTTTGGTCTCTGAGACTTCTCTGATTCGACATCTTTCTCAAAAAATGCGTATAATTCAATTTGTTTTTTTTTTTGGTTGCATTTGCTTCAAAAATCCTTTGACTTTTCTTGTTATTTAGTTATATTTCTACTTAGTTTAGACTGATTTTGATCCTTGATCCTCATTGATATTCCTATATGTTTTTCCTTTCGATCTCACTAAACTGATCATGATCAAGGTAATTTTCCCTATTGATTTTGCTATTAAACTTATTGCTTTCTTCTGTGCTCCAGTTACAAGCTATTGAGGAAGCGAAATACGCTGATATTACACAAATATACCAAAACAGTAGTCGCACAAAACTGGCAGCCATACTCTTTACATTCTTGCACAGGAAGCCTTCAAGCTCAGTCCAGTTTTTAGAAACGCATGCGCACAATTCCCACCTGTTATTTGTATATAATTTGAAAACTTGTATCCTGAAGTTATCCCACACCAGAAAAAAATACATCCAATCAGAAAGCAGGAAAGCCGTTGTATATTCGGCGGTATTCAACTGATCCTTCCCATGGTACATTGCGCCTATTTGCTCTATTTTTTCTGGCGTGGGATAAAATAGTTATACAATAGTTTTTCGTGGCATATTGTAGATATCCCACTCGTCACTTGTATTTTCTTTGTATACACATTCGCCTAAAGGCTCGTGCGTATACTAGAAAATACAAGTGACTTGTGGGATATTTCACGGTATGCCACTCGAAACCATTGTATAACTACTATGTATCGCGCGGCAACACTCTTAACTGCAAACATGCGTGAGGAGCTTTAGCCGGTGTACAGCCGTCATTTTAAACTCGGATTTCTCGCCCAAGCCTAACAGACGTATTCCTAGGCGTATCGGCAAACGTAGTGTTGTCTGGATTTGAACTCTTGGTACTCTACATTTCCATATCAACGAATCATTGACATGGAAATTTAGACAAAATGTTCTAATCCCCGAAGGTTTGAATTGGGTACAACACTGCGTTCAGTACCTATTATGACGTCCTCGGAGACCCAGGGCGTCAGGGAGGGGGGGGGGGGGGGGGGGGAGGGGAGCGGAGGGGAAAGGAAAGAGGGGAAAAGGACGCCCTGGGCTTTTGACTACCTCTAACTTGTCTTGAGGCCAAAATTAATCCAATTAGATGGTCTAACGTAAACAAAGTTCAAATGACAAAAATATCTGGCTCATTTCAATTATCGCTTTGATATAGTGACAGTTGCTCAGCCATATCCTGTGAGAAGTCCCTTGCTCAAATACATCTTGTTTCACCAAGGTCTTTGCAATTTTTCTATATTTTTCACTCTAAACTCATTGTATTGCAAAATACATGAAAGAGATTACGTATTTATTGTTTAAAAGTCGCGGTAAGCTGGAAACATGGTTCTTTTCAAACTAAACGTGACAGCTTGTATTGTTTAAAGTCGTGGTGATGCGTGGGGTCAACTTGCTTACTGGTAATTTTAGATGATTTTCATCTAATGGCACAAACGCTTCTGATTGGCCTCATTATAATTAAATTATAATGATGCCAATCAGAGCCTTTGTTGACGTTTGGCCTCAAGACAAGTTAGGGGTAGTCAAAAGCCCAGGGCGTCCTTTTCCCCTCTTTCCTTTCCCCTCCGCTCCCCTCCCCCCTCCCTGACGCCCTGGGTCTCCGAGGACGCTCTTTATATGACAGATCATACCGAAGACATAGGTGGGCTTCCTGTTTGAGAGCTTTTGGCCAGGTCACATCTTCTACATTGAACGCCTATCACTAGTAAGGTAGGGTAATCACTAGTAAGGTACGGTAATCATCGCTAAGGTACGGTAATCACTGATAAGGTAGGGTAATCACTAGCAAAGTAGTGTAAAAGTATAGTGAAACAGACAACATTGAACAACCATTATATGACTGCCTACACGAAGTAGTTACCGAAAGCTTACTCGAAGCAATTTGATAAACAGTATATCTAATATGGTGATACAGTATAAAAATGGAGTCTGAGTACGCATTTGAGAAGTCTTTATTCTGTGATGTCAAGTTCTTGGTTGTAAACTCGAATGGAGTCGAAGTCACTGTTCCGGCCAACAAGTACATGCTGGCTATAAGTAGTCCTGTGTTTGAAGCTATGTTTTACGGACAGCTGGCAGAGTCTAAATCAACTATTGAGCTACCAGACTGCACTAAAGAAGGACTAGAAGAGATGCTTCGCTTTGTGCATTCAGATACGGTCTGCCTGACTGAAAAAGCATTTGTGGAAGTGCTGTACCTTGCTGATAAGTACATGATGCCATTTCTCAAGGAAAAGTGCAAGGATTTTATCGGACCAGATAATGTGTTGATTGTTTTACCTATAGTTCAGAGAATGGAAGACAAAGATCTCCAAAAACACTTATGGAACATTGTTGACAACAAAACCTATAAAACCTTATCATCTAAGTCATTTCTGAATGTATCAAGAGATTTGCTGTGTCAAATTCTCGCCAGAGATAGTCTTAAAATCAATGAGTTGGATCTCTTCAATGCTGTTGTTCAGTGGGCTGAGGAGAGAATAAGAGAGCAGGGATTAGAAAGCAATGGTAAAACTAAACGAGCTATTCTTGGAGAAGAGGTCATCAGACTCATTAGATTTCCTTTGATGAAGCAAAAGTATTTGGCTGAAGCTGTGCTCCCATGTAAGATCCTGAAGAAAGCTGAAATGATGGAGCTGTTTCAGAGCATAAGTGACATTTCTCCAGAAACACATATCTTCAGTAAAGAGAGAAGACATGTAGGATGTCATTTGATTCCAAGTATTCGATTTGGTGATTTTTACTTGGATTATGAGCATCATGATGAAATCATTGAGTTTTCAGTCAATAAAACTGTCCATCTTGCTGGTGTACGAATGTTTGGTCTAGAAGGCTCAGAATATCTTATAGGTTTATCTGTTTACAAGAAAGATGAACAAATTTCATACACTGAATCCACATATCAATGTTCAGATCATGAGAGTGGTCCTGAAGATATGTTTACCTGCTATGATGTTTATGATGTGAATCTTGATGCACCTCTCAAGCTTGACCCAGGTGTAGTGTATACAATCCAAACAGATATTGGAGGACCTCAGTCACCTTATATTTGTGAGTCTCCAAAAGATGTTGTCACTGTTAATGATATAACAATAACTTACAAAACCTCAGGACTCAAAAATACTGCTAAAGCTGCTTTTGTTGCTACAGTCATTTTACAACATATACCTGGGTGATCCAGCTGAATGTACCATCACATAGATCTAAATGAAGTCTGCACTTACAAAGAGACATGGAGGTGTTGTTCATGCAACAGCAAAAAATGTCAACTTCAACTGTAGTTCTTTACTGTATGTTAAGCAAAATTATTATTTTCTTTTGCTTTTATATTTTTTATTCATACATTGATTGCCCTGGTTAATACAGATACCATCAGGACAAGACACAGTGTCCATAGTGTGGGTCACTTTACATGACATTTTGAGTTGAAAAGTTGAATCATGTCACTGGTGGTTGTCGATTTTTACTAAGAAAACTCTAAACATGATCAGTTTACAAGTTTAAAATTAGGAAGCACAATGTAGTTATATTCAAAAAGTGATTTAACCATTTGCCTTATTCGGAGGAATAATAGTGTCCATATATAACTGGATAGACTTTGTATAAAAACTGGCATATTTAGGCAGGAATCAATTGTTCGTATTATCCGGTATCTATATTAAACATGTATACTTTATAGGCATGCATTTGTATAAGTTTTGGCTGGGACAGAATAATTTAACATGTAATAATGTCCGTAATAATGGGTTGTCTGTGCTGACTGGGTGACTGTATGGAGTAAGGTTCTTAGTTCTTGGGAGTGGTCCAACAACATCTAGATGAACTCTTTGCATTGGGTAGTTTGATCCCATGAGTTGTAGGTTGTAGGGGTGCGCAGCCTTGACGACCAAGTCTACATTTGGCACATACTAAACAAGCATTACAATACTCTCGTACCTTGGTAGAAAGACCAGGTCTTCAAAAGCGTTCTTTCATGTTGTGAAGTGTTTTCCGCTGACCTAGATGTCCTCCTACCACACCAGAATGAAGCTCATGCAGGATTGGTTCCACTAAACTTCTGGGTAACAAAATTTTGTCACCACGCCCAGTACCCTGTTTTTATAATGTGACCGTCTTTAATGTGAAGCATTTCCATCTCTGCCCATATGGCTCCAGTCACAGCACTGAGCTTCAGCAGTTCTCTTCTACTTGATTTGCCCTGGTTGGCCTCAAGGGATCCTAGCACTGGCCTAACGTCTGGTTCCTTGTGCTGAGCATCAGCAATTGTATTGTAATTCCAGGTATAGCCAGTTGGAATAGGCTGCTCTAGCTGGCTTTGGTGGGTTCTTCTGTCTTTGCTGGTTGAACTTGTACTGCGTTGAAAGAACACAGAGGAAGGAGAATTCCCATGACGTCGGCTGCCTCTGCAACAATTTCATTCCGTGCTGTGTTATGAGGCAAATCATCATTTGTTCGGTTCATATTTGTTCCCTCGTGAATACAATTTCATTACGCGCTCTTCCTGAAGAAAACAACTGATACAATTTCTAATTGTTCTGTCAAGAATAGAGTTTCATTGCGCGCTCTGTCCTGAAGCAAATGAGAATTTTTCAGTTTGTTATTTTCCCTTCATGAATACAATTTCATTACGCGCTCTGCTGTTAAGCAAATGATAATTTATTCAGTTTGTAATTGTTCCATCATGAATACAATTTCATTACGCGCTCTTTCCTGAAACAAATGATAATTTGTTTAGTTTGTTATTGTTCTGTTATGGAGAAACCTCACTACGCTCTCTGTTCTGAAGCAAATGATAAATGATTAAGTTTGAAATTGTTCTGTCGTTAATGCAATTTAATTACGCGCTCTGTTCTAAAGCAAATGATAATTTATTCAGTTTGCAATTGTTCCGTCATGAATACAATTTCATTACGCGCTCTTTTTTGAAGCAAATGAGAATTTATTGAGTTTGTGATTGTTACGTCATGAATAGAATTCCATTACGCGCTCTGTTCTCAAGCAAATGATAATTTATTCAGTTTGTAATTTTCCGTCATGAATACAATTTAATTACGCTCTCTGTTCTAAAGTAAATAATGATTTATTCAGTTTGAAATTGTTCTGTCGTTAATGCAATTTAATTACGCGCTCTGTTCTAAAGCAAATGATAATTTATTCAGTTTGTAATTGTTTCGTCATAAATACAATTTCCTAGGTTACGCGCTCTGTTCTGAGATTCAGTTTATAATCTAACCATCATGAACGCAGTTAATTTAATTTTGGGCGTCTTTGTGTTTGGTTTGTTTGTTTGTTTGTTTGTTTCAAAATAAAATGATTGGAAACGTTTTTTAAAACTTTAAAACAATTTGCAGACAACCTTGGGCCAATAACGGCTATTATTATATGACTTCGTAATTTCCTGAAATCTGATTGGTCGACGCACGGTCCGTCGAAATGCGTATTCGGACCACGGTCCGTCTTTTTGCGTATTCAGGACCGCTGTCCCGGATGTTTTGATTTTACCGGCGCGAAATTCAGATTTATTTGTGACATACATTTGCATTTTACATGCAAACACCGAAACTTTTGATTTTTTTTCTTCTAAAAAACAAAGAGTTTTCTGCTGTAAAGATTTAATGACCGAAAATGGAGGACGATGAGCATTCTGCAGGCGAATTCTACTATCCTGACGAGAATGGCGAGGAAAAAGACGAAAAACCTGACAGTCAACAAGAAATTGAAGCCTTTTTGGCAAAGCAAAAAGCACAAAATACCGTGAAAAAGACGAGTTCAGACTTAAATATTCTCCAAAAATACCTCGACAGCATCAATGAAGGTGAAAAGAAAATACATTGCCTACCTGCACCGTCACTTAACCATATCATCTTTTGTGCAAATTCTTCATGAACGTCAAGAAGCAAGACGGGAGCGACTACGAACCCAACACTCTAAGCAGCTACCAAAGAAGCATTCAGAGGTTTTTGGAGGAGAACAACTATCCAGGGAATATTTTCAAGGACCAATTAAGAGTTTGAAAAGTCAAGAAAAGTTCTTGCTTCTTGTTTTCCCTATCATATGGCGGGAAAACAGCGCGCGTGGACCGGAAACAAAATCCCAAAATACCGGAAATAGGAAAAAAAGCTAAAATTAAAAGTCATATAATAAACGAATTATTAATCTCGTTTGCTCGGTCTGTACGGGAAAATATCAGACCTCGGTCTTTTTTGTACGGACCTCGCTGCGCTCGGTCCGTACTGTCAAGACCTCGGTCTGATATTTGCCCGTACAGACCTCGCGCTCGGTTAATAATCTCTTATTATTATCCAACTGTACTCAGCAGAGTACAAATAACGCCCAAAACGAGTACAAATATCTCGCGATATTTGTATTGTAGGAAACCAGTTTTACAAGTTGTCGAAATACGCGCCATCACCACTTCGTACGCAGTGAAAAAAACCGCGCGCGCGCAGAAAACTAGTTTGACTTGTTGTCACTTTTCAGCCAATCAGAGACCGCACAGCTCGCGCCACACGCCAAAGTCACGGCAGACTGTCACGTTTTCACAATGTTATTTCAAAAGAACTTTCTCGTCCTAAAATGCGTTTTAAAAAGGCGTTTTTTCGCGTTTCTTCTTTTTCAGTGTAGACAGTTGGATAATAAATAACTTATTAGACGGTTTGAAGTGTAGATTGGCTGGATATTTTACTCGTTCACTTGTATTTTGACTCGCCCTACGGGCTCGACAAAATACTGCATGACTCGTAAAATATGCAGCCATACTACACATCAAACCGTCCAATAAGATATATATATCTATAGCCACTCGACCTGCAGGCTCGAGCTCGTGTCAATATATAAATTAAACAATCAATGGAAAAAGTAAAACAAAACTCCCGTGATTCTTGTTTCAGTTTATTATTTCATTGAGCTGAGGACTAATAATCTTCCCGTTGTTTTAATGTATTCTTACTATTAAATATCTTCATGCCATGTTTAATTTGTGGCCCTCTTTCTTTCTTTTTCTTTTTCTTTTTCTTTTTCTTTTTCTTTTCTTTTCTTTTCTTTTCTTTTCTTTTCTTTTCTTTTCTTTTCTTTTCTTTTCTTTTCTTTTCTTTTCTTTTCTCTTTCTTTCTTTCTTTCTTTCTTTCTTTTCTTTCTTTCTTTCTTTTTTCTTTCTTTCTTTCTTTCTTTCTTTCTTTCTTCTTTTCTTTCTTTCTTTTTCTTCTTTCTTTCTTTCTTTCTTTCTTCTTTCTTTCTTTCTTTCTTTCTTCTTTTCTTTCTTTTTTTCTTTCTTTTCTTTCTTTCTTTCTTTTCTTTCTTTTCTTTCTTTCTTTCTTTTCTTTCTTTCTTTCTTTCTTTCTTTCTTTTCTTCTTTTTTTCTCTTTCTTTTCTTTCTCTTTCTTTCTTTTTCTTTCTTTTCTTTCTTTCTTTTCTTTTTTTTCCGGGGATGGAGATGTCGATAAAATCCTGAGAAATCACTGCACAGCGCAGTTCAGCATTTTGATCCGCCATAGACCGTTAGTAGGTTTATATTAAAGATAGATATACAGTGGGACCCGCTTTATACGGACACCAAAGGGACATGGAAAAGTGTCCGTATTATCTGGGTGTCCGTACAAAGCGAGCAAATATACACCTATTTCAAAAAATGTTGTCGGGCGAGAAGCTTCAAGCCTACGCAACTAGACCGCAAAGGTGTATGGGTAGTTGAAAAAAATTACTCTCTTTTTGGCATTGGTCTTTATTTTAGTAATTCCTACTCATACTCCATTTCGGGTGAGTCGCGTAGACTTGATGCTACTTGCCGACAACGTTAATTGAAATAGGTGTATAAGAAAATGAAAGAGGTCGGGACCTATACAAAACTGTCCGCAATAAGCGGGTCAATCCTTATTAAGCGGCCAGATGTCCATAAAGCGGAGTTCCGCTGTAGTTCTGTACCCTAAGGAGTTAAGCTGCATGGTCAGGCATCAATCCATGTATAACGTTTAGGGCTTTGCAATATGATTTTCTCTGCGGAGGCGATGGGCGTAATGAAAGTCACTGATAGACAATTTAGAGAGATGAGAGTGAAGCTCTTTGTTTCTTTAAAGTATCAAAAAGTGAAGACGTAAAACATATGTAGCATAGCAAAGCAATATTGCAAGCCGACAAAAAACAATGAATGGTTCAAATTATAGTATATGGAAGCATGACGATAATAGCTCACCGGCTTTCGATATATTGAATGAGTGCTAGCGAATGGAGCCAAGGCCTAGGGGGGAAAATGTCAATTACTTATTTCTCTATTAGACCAAAGTCTCGTTTTGAACTGTATTGTGCGTGATCACCCACCGATATATCAGAAGTTGTCTATTAAGATTTCAAATGCAGAATTTATCGCACGCTAAAAAACATATATTAAAAGAGATTTCTTCTGCCGAAGAAAAATGTCTCCATGCAATGTCTCCGAGACGTTTTACCACAAACAACTAAAGATAAGATCTCACTTAACCTCTAGTACACCCACGCTGTCAAGTTTTTCGCTTGACTTGCTTGTTTTTCTGATAGTCATTTTGATCGCAACATGCCTTGTATTAGTGAATCCACAGGTCGAATCAAGTGATAGGTTCTCCGACTGTTGTCGAAGTGGACAGGTGCAGCAGAGATTCTTTAAGTGGTTCCTGAAGTCGGAACTGTGTAGGGAGTAGACTACAGGATTAATGGCAGTGTTCAGATGGATTAATATGTGGCTGATGGTCTCAAGGGCATTTGGAACGTCCACGTCGAAGAGAACGAAAATTTGAACAATACAGACAGTCAGCCAAGAAGTCACAAAGATACTGGATACCACTACTAACATTTGGGCTAGCCTGCGACGAGATCTAATGCGAGCGACGTTTGTTAAATTTACGGCCTGTGGAGAATACCAAAGACTGTAAATAATCCGACTGTAGCAATATAGAATAATGCAGCTTGGAAGGAAAAGAAATACAATGGCAATGATGAAATAATAAAGGCGATGTGATGGTGTAAATCCCTTTAGAATTTCACAGTTTTTCTCAGTTTTCTTGTATTTCCATGTAATAAACAAAACTGGGAACATAAAAGCGAGCACCGCAATCCACAGAACTAACAAATGTAATGAGGCTCTTCTTTTTCTTTTAAATTTAAAGGGTTTGACAACAGCGTAGAATCGTTCAACTGCAATTACAGTCAGTGTTCCAATAGAAACCCCACAAGTAATATGAATGGTAAAATTAGAACTCTTGCAGAACAAAGGCCAATCAAATTGCTTATCTGCTACGTCTACGATCATTCCAAAGGCCTGTAGAAGACTGTAGCACAAATCGGCGATAGCGAGATTCACAAGAAGGTAGTTTGTGAACGTTCTCATAGATGGGTTTGAGAACACGATGACACAGACCAAAATGTTTCCAAGAATGCTGAATGGCGATATCAGAATGGACGTCCAAAAGTATACTGACGACATAACGGCCACTGTACTTCAGAGCAAAATCTAATAAACGTCTATATAGTCTTATATAGTCTATTGACTATATATAGGAAAATCTCTGTTGTTCAGTTTTGCTCTAACAGCTGCATTTGGAAATGAACTTCAACTGTTAATTGACAGAACTGAAAACCATTTACGCTGAGCAGACAGTAAGTCACTTAATGTTTGGCAGCGAAAAAAAGAAAAATCATCAACATGAATATTTATCACTTTTATCTTCATAAAAACAGACGTCAATTACCGATCTGCTCATGACCAACTTGATGTGTCCGGCTTTTTTCGATTATTTGATCCCGTAAACGTTTCTAGCCGCAAGCAATGTGCTCTTTCTTCACAAAATATGTCAGATTTGAAACAGTTTTATGTCAAATTCAAAGACATTTATTTGCCCACGACCAATCGTGCGATCACCCATGAAAGAAATTGAATCCTGCTAAGACAGATGAGGGATAAACACTTTCGTATTCAATTTTACAGGCCCCTTTGTATTTCCGGAAAATCCTCAGTGCGTCAATACAACGACTAATAACAGTTTGTAGGTTTCTTACAGTCCTTGTTCATTCTTCTCTTCTCTTCTCTTCTCTTCTCTTCTCTTCTCTTCTCTTCTCTTCTCTTCTCTTCTCTTCTCTTCTCTTCTCTTCTCTTCTCTTCTCTTCTCTTCTCTTCTCTTCTCTTCTCTTCTCTTCTCTTGTAACTCAGTATGGATATTCTATGCAGCCGTGCACCTGCCATATATCATCACATCTAAGTCATTCACAAGATTTAAATAATTAATATTGTTTATAGGTACGCAGATTCGTGGTGAAAGCACTTTGCAGGGGTAGGGGATTGATTAATTCAAAGTAGCTTATATAACAATTTAATTTTAATTTCAATTTCTCCCAGCCCTCAAATTAATCAACCACAAACTGAAAGGGGGAAAATACCAAACAGTCTTATCAAGTCTGTAATATGTTTCAGAGATCCCTTTTAAATAATTTATATACTGTATGTGATTTGATATATAAAACTTTTTACTCTTGTTTGACATAAACTTCCGATTTTGATTGCGATACAACACGAGGTTTCAGCGTCGACTGTTGAATTCTTGGCCGTTGCTTAGATAAGAGAACAGCTTTATTAGTATCGCGCTTTTCTTTGTAGTCGTAGGTTACAGCTCATATTGTTATTAGTTGTCCAAAAGTCCACTTATGATTTTGAGCATTTTATCAAATAACTCAAAAATCAATATGTCCTTTGAATATAAATCGTGATTCAAGGGAAATCTTTCCGCTTTATTTTTGATATACAGTGCCCTCGGTTAATGATATATAGGTGGGCTGTCCCTGATAGCTGAGGCTACTCTTTTGTCTTTAGTGTCCCCAGGAGAAATGAAGCCCGGTTGGGGTGGGGGGGGGGGGGGGGGACGCCATTGTAAAAGGATCGGGTATGCTCGTCGGAAATTTTCAAAAATAACCCTAAAAGATACCGGAAGTCTTTTTAAAAGGGCGTGGCCGGACGAATTTTTAGCCCCTAAGAGATACCAGCGATAACAAGCTAATGAACATTATTATTATGAACACAAAATTGGATGGTCGACATGCTTTTGTTGGGCAAATTTCTTCCATTTGAGAACAAGATATTAAGCGATTTGCTCTTTGACACCCTAAAGAGACCATGAAATGCTAAAACTCTAAACTTCAATTTTAACATCCTATAAGATACCAAACCGCTGATTTTTACCCCTAAGAGATACGACGAGCATACCCGATCCTTTTACAATATAGAGTCCCCCCCCCCCGGGAAATAAAGCAAAATTAAAAAGCTGTTCCAGCTAGCTACCAGGGACAAGTCACCTAGGACAATAAGCCTTTACGCTTATGGCGTTTCATAACTACTCTTCCAGAATCCTTTTCAGTAGATGCTCTTGTTCTACCAATTTTCTCTATTGGCTTCAGTGGTATTGTCAAAGCAGTTTTAATATGAATATCAAAGGAAATTTCGAGATGCATTGCGCAACCTCGTTCTCAGGGCCCTCTCACCGAAGGAAAAAGACCCTGGGAACGAGGTTGATGTATTGGGGTAGTTCAGGTATGACACGTCATAAGGGCAAAGGCGTGTATGCGAGGCGGTGAAATGAAATTGCATAATTTTGCATAATTAATGTAATGTCTCATTATTATTTGCTTCGTAACCATGACAACGTACGTTTTCAAATTTGTCCAGATTGGTGTTCACGTGACCATATGCATAGTGTTAGCGAGATGTATGGTCACCGTTTGACTCTCGTCTTTGTGCAATTATCGCACCCGTGTTTGAGTACTATCTTGTTTGTGAAGCTCGCTGTCGCTCTGGGTAAACACCTATAATAGGACGCAGCACTGATGGAGGGGTAGAGAGCGCATTGTCGGCCCTTCCATTATCAATGACATTCGGTGAAGTGAATGGGGTACGAGTAATTTGATACAATCCTTCGCCCTTATTTCATCGCCGCCAGACTCATGCCTCAAACCTTAAAACAAGGAATATCTAAAAGAGCAATATTCGAGACTAAATCATGTAAATATGTTTTATTTGCATTTGTAGATAGCTGTATATTAGTGATCACACGAAACAACAGCTGGTGATGCTCCAATGTGTGCCATGTATCGATCACATGTTGGACTGCAGCAGAACTGACCATCGTATGGACCATCTAAAGACAAATACACTATCAATTGAACTACGCTTAACACGTGCGTGCTAGCCCAGGCTCTCGGAGGAGCTGAGAAAGAAGGATAAAGGGAGAGCTTCTCTTTCTTCCCTATCCCCCCATTCCTTTCCCCCCCCCCCCCCTCCGAGAGCTCATAGTGTAAAAATTAATGTCTCCAGAGAAAAAGAAAAGTCTTCTCCGTTCTCAATAACGCTACTTATGCAACAACTGGAATTCCCAACATTAATCAGGTTAGTTGAAAATGTAATCTTATGTGCATTTGGAGTCATCAAAATCGTGTACAGACAGTCTGTTATACTCCACACCAAAGACCATTACTGAATTAAGTAATATAGCTCGCCCCAGTGAAATAAGCCAACTCAGGGGCCATGTTGACGATACCTTTGCTGCCCAATCAGGCCCGTACCTAAAATAAAGACACGTGCATGGTGGTAATATTCCCCTCTCCCCTTTCCAGCTCACTTGTTAGCTCTTTTACATTCACATTCTCGTTCCGTCCAACCTCGTGAGTTATCAACACATTTTCGTGTAATTACCCTGAGTTGCTCTGACTACTGACCCTTCAATCCAGTTCAAAGGATGCCGTTCTGTTTCAATCAATTTGTGCTAAGAGAAACTGAGGGACAGCTAGTGAGAGGAACTAGGCTCACTGTAACATCTCAAAAACGCTTAATTAGGTGTCTTTTTAAGCACGCGTAAGTAAAAATTAAGACTGAACCAATTTCCGATTGCGCGAAAGTCAACAGTCATGGTAGGCCTTCATTCGTGAATCTTCATTTACAGATCGCGTTCGTTGGCAAAATTATATAATTTCCGCACATACATGCTTTTGCCATTACTGACTTCAGAGTTGTTATATTATAGACGTCACTTTCATTTTCCAAAGGCTTTAGCGTAGTCTCCCGCTTCAGTCCCTCGTTTTCTCTTAATTGTTTGTTGGTTTCAATTTGTTTGTTTTTATTTATTTTATCTGTTTATTTGTTTGTTTGTTTGTTTGTTTGTTTTTTAAATATCTTATACTTTTAATTCATCATTTGTTTACTTACATTGGTCCTTAAGGTTTTTGTTCTTCTTCTTGTGCTGGTCATTCTTTTTGTCTTTGTCTGCAGCATTCCTCATCGCTTGACAGTCAATTTGGCTTTTTTCGATGTTGACACCCATGTTCTTCAGGCCCTGGATTTCCTGTGGCGTACAGTTGATTACTTGACGACGAGCTATAAGTCACGGATAGTTAGAACTTTAATTCCTATTTTTAATGTTTGGCACTTGGGCGGTTTCAAATTAATCTTAATTTTATTGTTACTCAGATTTTTGTTCTGAGTTTCCTCTCAAGCTAGTGCGGATACACTGTTTCAATAGTTTCTCTGCCAATATCTTTATATCTAATTAATTAAGTAATTAATTAATTTTTTGATATTGAAAGAGAAAAAATAAAGTGGGTAAAGTCCACACGAAGATCAGTCCAGCTTGTACGATAGCTCCATAGGTCATTTGCACGATGGCGTCATTTTATTGCAACTACCAGAATGCTCTACGAATTTTCTTTTGAAATTCAGATTTTTATTCCCTTTTGAGAATAGTAGAACAATTGGCACTCTAATTGTTTTACAAAAGAAAGTGGGCAAAGCCTTCTGGTAGTTGTAGTATATGACGCCATCATGCAAATGGCCCATTGATAGAGCTCTGGTCGACGCTGACTCCACTTTCCATGATCCCCTGCCTTTTTCGGGGACTGGTCCCCTGCCCTTTTATTTCTCGAGCAAGACGACTGGGGACGAGTTAGCTCTGGACGTGTATCCAAGGGGTCGAATCGAACTTTAGTCAGCATTTTTCCAGTTTCTCAGCTGTTCCAACAAGGGAAGCTGTCTCTGGAATAGTACCTAGGTATTTTAAATTTTCTTAATCCCTTAGTAAAAACAGTCTCAGCACCATTGAGATCAATCACTTACTACTAATTAGTTTTTTGTATTTGGTGCCTGGAACTTTAATATATATACTTACACCGTCCTGGGCTGCCGCTGACAACAACTAACACGATCAAACCAAAACACAGCACAATATTGGTGTTCTTCATCTTAAACCCTGAAAATGGAATTCATGACTATAAACACGAGAGAACGAGAAGAAATTTTGTTGACATGTTTGTACGTTCAGCTTTATATTCCGACCGCTCTCCAGCGATCATCATCAGCTACGACAATAACAACAACAACACTTTATTATACCCTTAGTCTTACTGCTACATAGTTATATCTGAAAGAAATTCAATGTTTAGGGGTACCATTACTTCCAAAAATAACTTAGAAGCTAAAAATGCTTGGACGTTGGATTGCATTATGAAATTAAAAATTGTTATTGGATCGGACTAATTTACATAAAAAAATTTGTTTAAATAGATTATCAAAGGTACTATGCATATATACATTCGCTATTTATAAATACAAACAATAAATAAGATTTACAAATACACACAAAAATAAAGACAAAATGACAAGTGAAAGAAGAAGAAGAAGAAGAAGAAGAAGAAGAAGAAAAAAGGGCACAGGATCATCAATCTTATTATCTTATCAACATATATGTATTTTGACGATGCAAAAGCTAATACTTGCAAATAATTTCATCTTTAATCTTTTTCTGCAACTGATTAATAGATAGTGACTTAATTTGATTATTGATTGAATTCCAAATTTTAGGTCCCTGAAATAAAGACTGTTTTGATGCGGCTCTTGCACTATAATAGCTATGTATTTTGCTAACATGTGTGAAGAATGAATTGAAAGTAGAGGGTAATAGCTTGTTATTGAATTTATACATGACAATTGACATATTTAAGGTGACAAGATCAAACAATTTAACAATATTTAATTCGGTTTGAATAAAGGGCTTGAGTGTTCATCAAATTTTGTAAAAGTAATAATACGTACCACTTTGTAAAACATACAATGGTTGTAGAGTAGTTGGATAAGTGTTACCCCAAGCTATTATTCCATAAATTAGAAATGGGTAAATCAGGGTGTAATATAAATTAACAAGAATTGTAGAATTGACATAATAACGAAGCTTAGAAAGAACCGGCCCAGCACTTCTTTTTATTTTTTGGCTATGCAGTCAACTTGTGATTTCCAATTTAAATTTGAATCAATAAAAATTCCTAGATATTTAATATAATCATCTTGTCGAATGATTTTGTCATTAACAGCCAATTTAAAGTGCTGAGTAATTTTCCGTTGAGGTGGGTGGAAGAGAACAAAATTGGGTTTTTCTATATTGAGAGAGGTTTTATTAGCACAGAGCCAAGTATGAACCTTAGCTATTTCACAATTTATGTTAGATTCTAGCACATCTAAATTTTTGTGTCTATAGAAACGATTAGCATCATCAACAAATAAATGAAATTCAAGAAGATCAGAACACAAATGGAAATCATTTATATAAAGGGAAAAGAGCAAACTAAGGGCCAAAAACAGACCCTTGTGGAACCCCACAGGAAATATCTTGAGTAGACTGAGTGACATTATCCACCACAGTAGTTTGCTAACGATTACTAAGATATGAAATAAACCAGTTCTTAGCCACTCCTCTCACTCCATAATGTTCTAATTTGCTTATCAAAATGCTATGATCAAGAGTATCGAAAGCTTTACTAAAATCAAGAAATATTCCACAAGAAAAATCATGCTCCTCAATAGCTCTTTGGATAATACTAAGAATAGCATAATCAGTAGAATACTTCTCTCTAAAGCCAAATTGTTTGTCAAAAAATATTTTGTTGTTCTCTGGGAATTTCAGCAATCTATTATACATAATCGATATATAAGCTTTTCCAGAAGTTTATTAAACACAGAAAGCAATGAATTGGTCGATAATTGTTTAGACAAGTTTGAGAGCGTTTCTTATGGATTGGATTGGTAGTCAAAGAGAGACTAAATCACTAAAAAATAATACTTACCTTTTCTAAGCAAATATCTCTTTCAAAAACTGGTTAATTGTACATGTAGTGCCACTTATTCCAGATTACATAATTTACCGGTACCGGGTTAACAGGTTGCATCGGGGGGATTATAGGCTATCTGTTTTGATGATCCTTTAAAGGACTTCTATACCTCAATTCTTGATGATTAACTAGAAACTTTACCTAGGTTTGTGTATGTTACTTATAGTCGTATACACCTATTTGGATTAAAAACTAAGATGACATCTGTACTTTTTTGGTAAACTTTTAAAATTAATTTACAACTTGAATATATATTGACAATTAGATAACTTTTACAATGATTTTTGGTTTTGCTGGTTGCGTGTTTGATAGAGGTGTTGAATTGTTATGCGCTGTAACGTACGAGTTCAGTTGAAATTTAAAGTCTGAAATTTAATTCGTCCACCATTCGATTAGTTGTTAGCTACATACGTAACAGTATCTATCAACAATAGACGTGCAGATTTTGTATGTGAAACGGACCGC
This sequence comes from Telmatactis stephensoni, assembly GCA_029948255.1. Lineage (NCBI taxonomy): Eukaryota > Metazoa > Cnidaria > Anthozoa > Actiniaria > Isophelliidae > Telmatactis > Telmatactis stephensoni. The sequence continues at coordinate 200,617 of JALIZF010001783.1, forward strand.
GCCATGCCGTGACCGTGTCGGTGCCGTGATGTCTATAAAAAAAACATTCGAAATTCCTGCCGTAACTGTGAGGCGCCGTTTTCACTTTTGTTCAACGACTGGCTGAAAATGTTTGTTAATCAATTACTTGATGAGCTAGCGAAACGTACGAAATATTTTTGTCTAAAGCAAACGGTAACTTTAGTAGAAAGTTATGCCAAGTCATGGACTTATAGTATACTAGTAGGTAACGAAGTGAAGGGCTACCAATATAATATGTATATATCCAAAAGGCGGTCAGAAATGTAGGAGAAAAAGGCAATAGCACTCCTGTAACACTCCTTTTGTCGCACTTTCCACCCAGCATTTTTACGATTAAAGAATAATTCCGTACGGATGAATGAATGGGATCTTTCCTCTAACTTTTGTTTCAGTTAAGTCTATTTGCAAGTCCATAGTGAACTATAACCTAAAATTAAGGCAACAGAAAAACTCCCTGGACAGGTTAATGAGCAAACAAACGAACGAACGAACGAACGAACGAACGAATAACGAACGAACGAACGAACGAACGAACATAAGGAATAAATTTAAGAAAAGCATTCACTTTCTTTTCGAAGCAAAAATCCCTTTGTAAACTAGATTGTTAATTGTTCTTTTTATTATTGTCAACTCAAATGTTCCTCAATAGCTCTTTGGATAATACTAAGGATAGCATGATCAGTAGAAAATTAAAGTCTGAAATTTAATCCATCCACCAATAGACGTGCAGATTTTGTATGTGAAACGGACCGCGCCGTGCCGTGTCCGTGTCCGTGTCAGTGTCGTGATGTCTATAAAAAAACATTCGAAATTCCTGCCGTAACTGTGAGGCGCCGTTTTCACTTTTGGTGTTTTTCAATTTGGTATTCAACGACCGGCTGATCATGAAAATGTGGGCTAATCAATTGCTTGATGAGCTAGCGAAACGTACGAAATGTTTTTTTTTTTTTCAAAATTAAAGGTAACTTTAGTAGAAAGTTATGCCAAGTCATGGACTATGAATAGTTATACTTGTAGGTAACGAAAGTGGAGGGCTACCAATATATTTATGTATATATCCAAAAGGCGGTCAGAAATGCAGGAGAAAAAGGCAATAGCACTCCTGTAACACAACTTTTGTCGCACTTTCCCACCAGCATTTTTACGGTTAAAGAATAATTCAGTACGGATGAATGAACGGGATCTTTCCTCTAAATTTTGTTTCAGTTAAGGTGACTGGCTACTATTGGAAAAAAATAATGAAAAATCGTTTAAACGCTGATCCCAAAAACGAAAAGAAAAAAGGGAGGTCCAGCACTTGTTTTCGAGATAATCAGCATTTGCCTATCTCCGAATTTTTTAGGCGAAAATCGCTCAACCGAAGTGAATAGAAAAGAAATACACAATTCATACTTCTACAACTACTACAATTGCACAAATATTAGATTATGTCGTAATCTTCGTAATAGTATGGATAATTTTGATGTGACAGCGAAAAAAATACCTTCCTTTATTTGTTTTTTCAAAATTTGATATGACATAGATTTTTACATGTGTTTTCAATTAAGCGAATAAAAATTATATGATCCTGTGCAAAATTAGTTTGTTTCATATGCCCATAAAGTTGCTAAAAAGGCCAAAAAATGCCTTCCGGAAGTGCCGCGCCATCTTGAAAATGACGTGACAGCGCGAGCTCTATTCAAATTTTGTTGACGAAAACAAGCGCGCGCTCATTGTTTTTTCCTAAAAAGAAAACATTTTTGCTTATTTTTCTAATCATTTTGCTTGTTAAAATCATGGAGAACTATTTTGTCAAGAAACTTTGGTTTCCCAGCGTAAGTGGCCATTCGCTAGAATGTCGGCGCGCTATGACGTCCTGTCTATTTGCAAGCAAAAATTCCCTTGTAAACTAGATAGTCAATTGTTCTTTTTATTGTCAACTACAACTGATTTAAACTTGATGATCACTAGCTGTGCATTAGTTTTCACGAATACAGGACACATGCAATGTTGCAAGAAAAGCTGAAACGTGTTCGTGTCTTGAAACTCTTACACCAAGTACAATGATTACCTACATCCACACTAGGCAAGATAAATCTGGAAATCCATCTTTTTTATTTGTTCATTAGGGTTCAGGCCTGTCGTTCACACCTAAAGGGGGTTTTTGTTTAGGAAGTCTAAATGGAGAAAAAATAGATGCTCTTTAAAAATATATCTTTGTAAACGTATTCTTAGCAGCTCGTCGGGGCCGGGTTGGGCGATTAAAGTTAAACCTGCATGCGTTTAAGTCACTAGTTTTCTTTAGATTTTAATCCTGGGCTAGCGCTAATCGCCTTCGAACAACTGGGCCCGGTTTTGGGTGATGATGGTGGCTTCTAGAGAGATGATCATGATCTGAGTTTAGCCAGTTGTGACAAAAGAAGAGACCACCGGCCATAAAAAAGACTCAAGAGTGTACTGACGAGGTAAATGTGTTTTATTGGTCACAAGAAACAAATTTGGGTTTTATTCTCATGTGCGCCATGTATCGATCACATATTGGACTGCAGCAGTACTGACCATCGTATGGACCATCTAAAGAAAAATACATGTAAAAATTAAAGACATAAGGGACTAAAGGAAGATATTTTATTTAATGTTCACATGTGCCTCTCGATTTGTCTACGCAAGAGACCATACTGCCAAGAAAGCGAAACTCACTATTGATGTCTGTGCGATGTTCGCGGCGAATAAGGCTATTTTTAGTAACTTCGCCATCGCACGCGCAAGCTCTTAAACAATAGAAATTAGATTCCAAAAACAAACGGTCCCGAATTCTATTGTTGGAAAGCCTTGCGCGCCCGATGGCGAAATTACTAAAAATAGCCTTAGTCGGCACGAACGTGGCACAGACGTCAGTATTGAGTTTTGCTCTCTTAGTATTATGGTCTCTTGGTCTACGATAATCCTTACAGGACTCTAAAAGCCACAGCCTATCGAAGTTATAGTCGACAGAAACCGCTACGCGTGTTCCAAAGATGGTAGCTTAAGCAGTCAGACAAAGAAAAAAGAAAGAAAGAAAAAAAAAAAAGAAGAAGAAGAAGAAGAAGAAGAAGAAGAAGAAGAAGAAGAAGAAGAAGAAGAAGAAGAAGAAGAAGAAGAAGAAGAAGAAGAAGAAGAAGAAGAAGAAATAAAATGAAATAAAATGAATTATAAGGTCACCGGAACCACGATTTGAAAAGTAATATCAATAAATTTTGTCGATTTGAAAGGTAAACTGACACATCGTTTACTTACATGGACCAGGGTCCTTGCGTTTCTTGTTCTTCTTCTTGTGCTGGTCATTCTTTTTGTCTTTGTCTGCAGCATTCCTCATCGCTTGACAGTCAATTTGGCTTTTTTCGATGTTGACACCCATGTTCTTCAGGCCCTGGATTTCCTGTGGCGTACAGTTGATTACTTGACGACGAGCTATAAGTCACGGATAGTTAGAACTTTAATTCCTATTTTTAATGTTTGGCACTTGGGCGGTTTCAAAAATGACAAATTAATCTTAATTTTATTGTTACTCAGATTTTTGTTCTGAGTTTCCTCTCAAGCTAGTGCGGATACACTGTTTCAATCGTTTCTCTGCCAATATCTTTATATCTAATTAATTAAGTAATTAATTAATTTTTTGATATTGAAAGAGAAAAAATAAAGTGGGTAAAGTCCACACGAAGATCAGTCCAGCTTGTACGATAGCTCCATAGGTCATTAGCACGATGGCGTCATTTTATTGCAACTACCAGAATGCTCTACGAATTTTCTTTTGAAATTCAGATTTTTATTCCCTTTTGAGAATAGTAGAACAATTGGCACTAATTGTTTTACAAAAGAAAGTGGGCAAAGCCTTCTCTAGTTGTAGTATATGACGCCATCATGCAAATGGCCCATTGATAGAGCTCTGGTCGACGCTGACTCCACTTCCCATGATCCCCTGTCTTTTTCGGGGACTGGTCCCCTGCCCTTTTATTTCTCGAGCAAGACGACTGGGGACGAGTTAGCTCTGGACGTGTATCCAAGGGGTCGAATCGAACTTTAGTCAACATTTTTCCAGTTTCTCAGCTGTTCCAACAAGGGAAGCTGTCTCTGGAATAGTACCTAGGTATTTCAAATTTTCTTAATCCCTAGCTTAGTAAAAACAGTCTCAGCACCATTGAGATCAATCACTTACTACTAATTAGTTTTTTTGTATTTGGTGACTGGAACTTTAATATTTATACTTACACCGTCCCGGGCTGCCGCTGACAACAACTAACACGATCAAACCAAAACACAGCACAATATTGGTGTTCTTCATCTTAAACCCTGAAAATGGAATTCATGACTATAAACACGAGAGAACGAGAAGAAATTTTGTTGACATGTTTGTACGTTCAGCTTTATATTCCGACCGCTCTCCAGCGATCATCATCAGCTACGACAATAACAACAACAACACTTTATTGTACCCTTAGTCTTACTGCTACATAGTTATATCTGAAAGAAATTAAATGTTTAGGGGTACCATTACTTCCAAAAATAACTTAGAAGCTAAAAATGCTTGGACGTTGGATTGCATTATGAAATTAAAAATTGTTATTGGATCGGACTAATTTACATAAAAAAATTTGTTTAAATAGATTATCAAAGGTACTATGCATATATACATTCTTTATTTATAAATACAAACAATAAATAAGATTTACAAATACACACAAAAATAAAGACAAAATGACAAGTGAAAGAAGAAGAAGAAGAAAAAAGGGCACAGGATCATCAATCTTATTATCTTATCAACATATATATGTATTTTGACGATGCAAAAGCTAATACTTGCAAATAATTTCATCTTTAATCTTTTTCTGCAACTGATTAAGAGATAGTGACTTAATTTGATTATTGATTGAATTCCCAATTTTAGGTCCCTGAAATATAGACTCTGTTTAGATGCGGCTCTTGCACTATAATAGCTATGTATTTTGCTAACATGTGTGAAGAATGAATTGAAAGTAGAGGGTAATAGCTTGTTATTGAATTTATACATGACAATTGACATATTTAAGGTGACAAGATCAAACAATTTAACAATATTTAATTCGGTTTGAATAAAGGGCTTGAGTGTTCATCAAATTTTGTAAAAGTAATAATACGTACCACTTTGTAAAACATACAATGGTTGTAGAGTAGTTGGATAAGTGTTACCCCAAGCTATTATTCCATAAATTAGAAATGGGTAAATCAGGGTGTAATATAAATTAACAAGAATTGTAGAATTGACATAATAACGAAGCTTAGAAAGAACCGGCCCAGCACTTCTTTTTATTTTTTGGCTATGCAGTCAACTTGTGATTTCCAATTTAAATTTGAATCAATAAAAATTCCTAGATATTTAATATAATCATCTTGTCGAATGATTTTGTCATTAACAGCCAATTTAAAGTGCTGAGTAATTTTCCGTTGAGGTGGGTGGAAGAGAACAAAATTGGGTTTTTCTATATTGAGAGAGGTTTTGTTAGCACAGAGCCAAGTATGAACCTTTGCTATTTCACAATTTATGTTAGATTCTAGCACATCTAAATTTTTGTGTCTATAGAAACGATTAGCATCATCAACAAATAAATGAAATTCAAGAAGATCAGAACACAAATGGAAATCATTTATATAAAGGGAAAAGAGCAAACTAAGGGCCAAAAACAGACCCTTGTGGGACCCCACAGGAAATATCTTGTTGAGTAGACTGAGTGACATTATCCACCACAGTAGTTTGCTAACGATTACTAAGATATGAAATAAACCAGTTCTTAGCCACTCCTCTCACTCCATAATGTTCTAATTTGCTTATCAAAATGCTATGATCAAGAGTATCGAAAGCTTTACTAAAATCAAGAAATATTCCACAAGAAAAATCATGCTCCTCAATAGCTCTTTGGATAATACTAAGAATAGCATAATCAGTAGAATACTTCTCTCTAAAGCCAAATTGTTTGTCAAAAAATATTTTGTTGTTCTCTGGGAATTTCAGCAATCTATTATACATAATCGATATATAAGCTTTTCCAGAAGTTTATTAAACACAGAAAGCAATGAATTGGTCGATAATTGTTTAGACAAGTTTGAGAGCGTTTCTTATGGATTGGATTGGTAGTCAAAGAGAGACTAAATCACTAAAAAATAATACTTACCTTTTCTAAGCAAATATCTCTTTCAAAAACTGGTTAATTGTACATGTAGTGCCACTTATTCCAGATTACATAATTTACCGGTACCGGGTTAACAGGTTGCATCGGGGGGATTATAGGCTATCTGTTTTGATGATCCTTTAAAGGACTTCTATACCTCAATTCTTGATGATTAACTAGAAACTTTACTAGGTTTGTGTATGTTACTTATAGTCGTATACACCTATTTGGATTAAAAACTAAGATGACATCTGTACTTTTTTGGTAAACTTTTAAAATTAATTTACAACTTGAATATATATTGACAATTAGATAACTTTTACAATGATTTTTGGTTTTGCTGGTTGCGTGTTTGATAGAGGTGTTGAATTGTTATGCGCTGTAACGTACGAGTTCAGTTGAAATTTAAAGTCTGAAATTTAATTCGTCCACCATTCGATTAGTTGTTAGCTACATACGTAACAGTATCTATCAACAATAGACGTGCAGATTTTGTATGTGAAACGGACCGCGCCATGCCGTGACCGTGTCGGTGCCGTGATGTCTATAAAAAAAACATTCGAAATTCCTGCCGTAACTGTGAGGCGCCGTTTTCACTTTTGTTCAACGACTGGCTGAAAATGTTTGTTAATCAATTACTTGATGAGCTAGCGAAACGTACGAAATATTTTTGTCTAAAGCAAACGGTAACTTTAGTAGAAAGTTATGCCAAGTCATGGACTTATAGTATACTAGTAGGTAACGAAGTGAAGGGCTACCAATATAATATGTATATATCCAAAAGGCGGTCAGAAATGTAGGAGAAAAAGGCAATAGCACTCCTGTAACACTCCTTTTGTCGCACTTTCCACCCAGCATTTTTACGATTAAAGAATAATTCCGTACGGATGAATGAATGGGATCTTTCCTCTAACTTTTGTTTCAGTTAAGTCTATTTGCAAGTCCATAGTGAACTATAACCTAAAATTAACGCAACAGAAAAACTCCCTGGACAGGTTAATGAGCAAACAAACGAACGAACGAACGAACGAACGAACGAATAACGAACGAACGAACGAACGAACGAACGAACATAAGGAATAAATTTAAGAAAAGCATTCACTTTCTTTTCGAAGCAAAAATCCCTTTGTAAACTAGATTGTTAATTGTTCTTTTTATTATTGTCAACTCAAATGCTCCTCAATAGCTCTTTGGATAATACTAAGGATAGCATGATCAGTAGAAAATTATAAAAGTCTGAAATTTAATCCATCCACCAATAGACGTGCAGATTTTGTATGTGAAACGGACCGCGCCGTGCCGTGTCCGTGTCCGTGTCAGTGTCGTGATGTCTATAAAAAAACATTCGAAATTCCTGCCGTAACTGTGAGGCGCCGTTTTCACTTTTGGTGTTTTTCAATTTGGTATTCAACGACCGGCTGATCATGAAAATGTGGGCTAATCAATTGCTTGATGAGCTAGCGAAACGTACGAAATGTTTTTTTTTTCAAAATTAAAGGTAACTTTAGTAGAAAGTTATGCCAAGTCATGGACTATGAATAGTTATACTTGTAGGTAACGAAAGTGGAGGGCTACCAATATATTTATGTATATATCCAAAAGGCGGTCAGAAATGCAGGAGAAAAAGGCAATAGCACTCCTGTAACACAACTTTTGTCGCACTTTCCCACCAGCATTTTTACGGTTAAAGAATAATTCAGTACGGATGAATGAACGGGATCTTTCCTCTAACTTTTGTTTCAGTTAAGGTGACTGGCTACTATTGGAAAAAAATAATGAAAAATCGTTTAAACGCTGATCCCAAAAACGAAAAGAAAAAAGGAAGGTCCAGCACTTGTTTTCGAGATAATCAGCATTTGCCTATCTCCGAATTTTTTAGGCGAAAATCGCTCAACCGAAGTGAATAGAAAAGAAATACACAATTCATACTTCTACAACTACTACAATTGCACAAATATTAGATTATGTCGTAATCTTCGTAATAGTATGGATAATTTTGATGTGACAGCGAAAAAAATACCTTCCTTTATTTGTTTTTTTCAAAATTTGATATGACATAGATTTTTACATGTGTTTTCAATTAAGCGAATAAAAATTATATGATCCTGTGCAAAATTAGTTTGTTTCATATGCCCATAAAGTTGCTAAAAAGGCCAAAAAATGCCTTCCGGAAGTGACGCGCCATCTTGAAAATGACGTGACAGCGCGAGCTCTATTCAAATTTTGTTGACAAAAACAAGCGCGCGCTCATTGTTTTTTCCTAAAAAGAAAACATTTTTGCTTATTTTTCTAATCATTTTGCTTGTTAAAATCATGGAGAACTATTTTGTCAAGAAACTTTGGTTTCCCAGCGTAAGTGGCCATTCGCTAGAATGTCGGCGCGCTATGACGTCCTGTCTATTTGCAAGCAAAAATTCCCTTGTAAACTAGATAGTCAATTGTTCTTTTTATTGTCAACTACAACTGATTTAAACTTGATGATCACTAGCTGTGCATTAGTTTTCACGAATACAGGACACATGCAATGTTGCAAGAAAAGCTGAAACGTGTTCGTGTCTTGAAACTCTTACACCAATTAAGTACAATGATTACCTACATCCACACTAGGCAAGATAAATCTGGAAATCCATCTTTTTTATTTGTTCATTAGGGTTCAGGCCTGTCGTTCACACCTAAAGGGGGTTTTTGTTTAGGAAGTCTAAATGGAGAAAAAATAGATGCTCTTTAAAAATATATCTTTGTAAACGTATTCTTAGCAGCTCGTCGGGGCCGGGTTGGGCGATTAAAGTTAAACCTGCATGCGTTTAAGTCACTAGTTTTCTTTAGATTTTAATCCTGGGCTAGCGCTAATCGCCTTCGAACAACTGGGCCCGGTTTTGGGTGATGATGGTGGCTTCTAGAGAGATGATCATGATCTGAGTTTAGCCAGTTGTGACAAAAGAAGAGACCACCAGCCATAAAAAAGACTCAAGAGTGTACTGACGAGGTAAATGTGTTTTATTGGTCACAAGAAACAAATTTGGGTTTTATTCTCATGTGCGCCATGTATCGATCACATATTGGACTGCAGCAGTACTGACCATCGTATGGACCATCTAAAGAAAAGTACATGTAAAAATTAAAGACATAAGGGACTAAAGGAAGATATTTTATTTAATGTTCACATGTGCCTCTCGATTTGTCTACGCAAGAGACCATACTGCCAAGAAAGCGAAACTCACTATTGATGTCTGTGCGATGTTCGCGGCGAATAAGGCTATTTTTAGTAACTTCGCCATCGCACGCGCAAGCTCTTAAACAATAGAAATTAGATTCCAAAAACAAACGGTCCCGAATTCTATTGTTGGAAAGCCTTGCGCGCCCGATGGCGAAATTACTAAAAATAGCCTTAGTCGGCACGAACGTGGCACAGACGTCAGTATTGAGTTTTGCTCTCTTAGTATTATGGTCTCTTGGTCTACGATAATCCTTACAGGACTCTAAAAGCCACAGCCTATCGAAGTTATAGTCGACAGAAACCGCTACGCGTGTTCCAAAGATGGTAGCTTAAGCAGTCAGACAAAGAAAAAAGAAAGAAAGCAAAAAAAAAAAAAAAAGAAGAAGAAGAAGAAGAAGAAGAAGAAGAAGAAGAAGAAGAAGAAGAAGAAGAAGAAGAAGAAGAAGAAGAAGAAGAAGAAGAAGAAGAAGAAGAAATAAAATGAAATAAAATGAATTATAAGGTCACCGGAACCACGATTTGAAAAGTAATATCAATAAATTTCGTCGATTTGAAAGGTAAACTGACACATCGTTTACTTACATGGACCAGGGTCCTTGCGTTTCTTGTTCTTCTTCTTGTGCTGGTCATTCTTTTTGTCTTTGTCTGCAGCATTCCTCATCGCTTGACAGTCAATTTGGCTTTTTTCGATGTTGACACCCATGTTCTTCAGGCCCTGGATTTCCTGTGGCGTACAGTTGATTACTTGACGACGAGCTATAAGTCACGGATAGTTAGAACTTTAATTCCTATTTTTAATGTTTGGCACTTGGGCGATTTCAAAAATGACAAATTAATCTTAATTTTATTGTTACTCAGATTTTTGTTCTGAGTTTCCTCTCAAGCTAGTGCGGATACCCTGTTTCAATCGTTTCTCTGCCAATATCTTTATATCTAATTAATTAAGTAATTAATTAATTTTTTGATATTGAAAGAGAAAAAATAAAGTGGGTAAAGTCCACACGAAGATCAGTCCAGCTTGTACGATAGCTCCATAGGTCATTAGCACGATGGCGTCATTTTATTGCAACTACCAGAATGCTCTACGAATTTTCTTTTGAAATTCAGATTTTTATTCCCTTTTGAGAATAGTAGAACAATTGGCACTAATTGTTTTACAAAAGAAAGTGGGCAAAGCCTTCTCTAGTTGTAGTATATGACGCCATCATGCAAATGGCCCATTGATAGAGCTCTGGTCGACGCTGACTCCACTTCCCATGATCCCCTGTCTTTTTCGGGGACTGGTCCCCTGCCCTTTTATTTCTCGAGCAAGACGACTGGGGACGAGTTAGCTCTGGACGTGTATCCAAGGGGTCGAATCGAACTTTAGTCAACATTTTTCCAGTTTCTCAGCTGTTCCAACAAGGGAAGCTGTCTCTGGAATAGTACCTAGGTATTTCAAATTTTCTTAATCCCTAGCTTAGTAAAAACAGTCTCAGCACCATTGAGATCAATCACTTACTACTAATTAGTTTTTTTGTATTTGGTGACTGGAACTTTAATATTTATACTTACACCGTCCCGGGCTGCCGCTGACAACAACTAACACGATCAAACCAAAACACAGCACAATATTGGTGTTCTTCATCTTAAACCCTGAAAATGGAATTCATGACTATAAACACGAGAGAACGAGAAGAAATTTTGTTGACATGTTTGTACGTTCAGCTTTATATTCCGACCGCTCTCCAGCGATCATCATCAGCTACGACAACAACAACAACAACACTTTATTGTACCCTCAGTCTTACTGCTACATAGTTATATCTGAAAGAAATTCAATGTTTAGGGGTACCATTACTTCCAAAAATAACTTAGAAGCTAAAAATGCTTGGAAGTTGGATTGCATTATGAAATTAAAAATTGTTATTGGATCGGACTAATTTACATAAAAAAATTTGTTTAAATAGATTATCAAAGGTACTATGCATATATACATTCTTTATTTATAAATACAAACAATAAATAAGATTTACAAATACACACAAAAATAAAGACAAAATGACAAGTGAAAGAAGAAGAAGAAGAAAAAAGGGCACAGGATCATCAATCTTATTATCTTATCAACATATATATGTATTTTGACGATGCAAAAGCTAATACTTGCAAATAATTTCATCTTTAATCTTTTTCTGCAACTGATTAAGAGATAGTGACTTAATTTGATTATTGATTGAATTCCCAATTTTAGGTCCCTGAAATATAGACTCTGTTTAGATGCGGCTCTTGCACTATAATAGCTATGTATTTTGCTAACATGTGTGAAGAATGAATTGAAAGTAGAGGGTAATAGCTTGTTATTGAATTTATACATGACAATTGACATATTTAAGGTGACAAGATCAAACAATTTAACAATATTTAATTCGGTTTGAATAAAGGGCTTGAGTGTTCATCAAATTTTGTAAAAGTAATAATACGTACCACTTTGTAAAACATACAATGGTTGTAGAGTAGTTGGATAAGTGTTACCCCAAGCTATTATTCCATAAATTAGAAATGGGTAAATCAGGGTGTAATATAAATTAACAAGAATTGTAGAATTGACATAATAACGAAGCTTAGAAAGAACCGGCCCAGCACTTCTTTTTATTTTTTGGCTATGCAGTCAACTTGTGATTTCCAATTTAAATTTGAATCAATAAAAATTCCTAGATATTTAATATAATCATCTTGTCGAATGATTTTGTCATTAACAGCCAATTTAAAGTGCTGAGTAATTTTCCGTTGAGGTGGGTGGAAGAGAACAAAATTGGGTTTTTCTATATTGAGAGAGGTTTTATTAGCACAGAGCCAAGTATGAACCTTAGCTATTTCACAATTTATGTTAGATTCTAGCACATCTAAATTTTTGTGTCTATAGAAACGATTAGCATCATCAACAAATAAATGAAATTCAAGAAGATCAGAACACAAATGGAAATCATTTATATAAAGGGAAAAGAGCAAACTAAGGGCCAAAAACAGACCCTTGTGGAACCCCACAGGAAATATCTTGTTGAGTAGACTGAGTGACATTATCCACCACAGTAGTTTGCTAACGATTACTAAGATATGAAATAAACCAGTTCTTAGCCACTCCTCTCACTCCATAATGTTCTAATTTGCTTATCAAAATGCTATGATCAAGAGTATCGAAAGCTTTACTAAAATCAAGAAATATTCCACAAGAAAAATCATGCTCCTCAATAGCTCTTTGGATAATACTAAGAATAGCATAATCAGTAGAATGCTTCTCTCTAAAGCCAAATTGTTTGTCAAAAAATATCTTACTGTTCTCTGGGAATTTTAGTAATCTATTATACATAATCGATATATAAGCTTCTCCAGAAGTTTATTAAACACAGAAAGCAATGAATTGGTCGATAATTGTTTAACAAGTTTGAGAGCGTTTCTTATGGATTGGTATGAAACTGAAATTAATATGTTAGATGATGTTAATTTATATGTTCATGACGTTATGCAAACAAATTTAGGTAATATTGTCCTATGTACAAGAATTTGAGTGTGATTGTTGAGTACTAGTTTAAACTTTGGTCGGCAGTTACAAATTTGGCCACTAAAATGACAATCAAACCTAGTCAAAGAGAGAATAAATCACTAAAAATAATACCTACCTTTTCTAAGCAAATATCTCTTTCAAAAACTGGTTAATTGTACATGTAGTGCCACTTATTCCAGATTACATAATTTACCGGTACCGGGTTAACAGGTTGCATCGTGGGATTATAGGCTATCTATTTTGATGATCCTTTAAAGGACTTCTATACCTCAATTCTTGATGATTAACTAGAAACTTTACTAGGTTTGTGTATGTTACTTATAGTCGTATACACCTATTTGGATTAAAAACTAAGATGACATCTGTACTTTTTTGGTAAACTTTTAAAATTAATTTACAACTTGAATATATTGACAATTAGATAACTTTTACAATGATTTTTGGTTTTGCTGGTTGCGTGTTTGATAGAGGTGTTGAATTGTTATGCGCTGTAACGTACGAGTTCAGTTGAAATTTAAAGTCTGAAATTTAATTCGTCCACCATTCGATTAGTTGTTAGCTACATACATAACAGTATCTATCAACAATAGACGTGCAGATTTTGTATGTGAAACGGACCGCGCCATGCCGTGACCGTTTCGGTGCCGTGATGTCTATAAAAAAACATTCGAAATTCCTGCCGTAACTGTGAGGCGCCGTTTTCACTTTTGTTCAACGACTGGCTGAAAATGTGGGTTAATCAATTGCTTGATGAGCTAGCGAAACGTACGAAATATTTTTGTCTAAAGCAAACGGTAACTTTAGTAGAAAGTTATGCCAAGTCATGGACTTATAGTATACTAGTAGGTAACGAAGTGAAGGGCTACCAATATAATATGTATATATCCAAAAGGCGGTCAGAAATGTAGGAGAAAAAGGCAATAGCACTCCTGTAACACTCCTTTTGTCGCACTTTCCACCCAGCATTTTTACGATTAAAGAATAATTCCGTACGGATGAATGAATGGGATCTTTCCTCTAACTTTTGTTTCAGTTAAGTCTATTTGCAAGTCCATAGTGAACTATAACCTAAAATTAAGGCAACAGAAAAACTCCCTGGACAGGTTAATGAGCAAACAAACGAACGAACGAACGAATAACGAACGAACGAACGAACGAACGAACATAAGGAATAAATTTAAGAAAAGCATTCACTTTCTTTTCGAAGCAAAAATCCCTTTGTAAACTAGATTGTTAATTGTTCTTTTTATTATTGTCAACTCAAATGCTCCTCAATAGCTCTTTGGATAATACTAAGGATAGCATGATCAGTAGAAAATTAAAGTCTGAAATTTAATCCATCCACCAATAGACGTGCAGATTTTGTATGTGAAACGGACCGCGCCGTGCCGTGTCCGTGTCAGTGTCGTGATGTCTATAAAAAAACATTCGAAATTCCTGCCGTAACTGTGAGGCGCCGTTTTCACTTTTGGTGTTTTTCAATTTGGTATTCAACGACCGGCTGATCATGAAAATGTGGGCTAATCAATTGCTTGATGAGCTAGCGAAACGTACGAAATGTTTTTTTTCAAAATTAAAGGTAACTTTAGTAGAAAGTTATGCCAAGTCATGGACTATGAATAGTTATACTTGTAGGTAACGAAAGTGGAGGGCTACCAATATATTTATGTATATATCCAAAAGGCGGTCAGAAATGCAGGAGAAAAAGGCAATAGCACTCCTGTAACACAACTTTTGTCGCACTTTCCCACCAGCATTTTTACGGTTAAAGAATAATTCAGTACGGATGAATGAACGGGATCTTTCCTCTAAATTTTGTTTCAGTTAAGGTGACTGGCTACTATTGGAAAAAAATAATGAAAAATCGTTTAAACGCTGATCCCAAAAACGAAAAGAAAAAAGGGAGGTCCAGCACTTGTTTTCGAGATAATCAGCATTTGCCTATCTCCGAATTTTTTAGGCGAAAATCGCTCAACCGAAGTGAATAGAAAAGAAATACACAATTCATACTTCTACAACTACTACAATTGCACAAATATTAGATTATGTCGTAATCTTCGTAATAGTATGGATAATTTTGATGTGGGACAGCGAAAAAAATACCTTCCTTTATTTGTTTTTTCAAAATTTGATATGACATAGATTTTTACATGTGTTTTCAATTAAGCGAATAAAAATTATATGATCCTGTGCAAAATTAGTTTGTTTCATATGCCCATAAAGTTGCTCAAAAGGCCAAAAAATGCCTTCCGGAAGTGCCGCGCCATCTTGAAAATGACGTGACAGCGCGAGCTCTATTCAAATTTTGTTGACGAAAACAAGCGCGCGCTCATTGTTTTTTCCTAAAAAGAAAACATTTTTGCTTATTTTTCTAATCATTTTGCTTGTTAAAATCATGGAGAACTATTTTGTCAAGAAACTTTGGTTTCCCAGCGTAAGTGGCCATTCGCTAGAATGTCGGCGCGCTATGACGTCCTGTCTATTTGCAAGCAAAAATTCCCTTGTAAACTAGATAGTCAATTGTTCTTTTTATTGTCAACTACAACTGATTTAAACTTGATGATCACTAGCTGTGCATTAGTTTTCACGAATACAGGACACATGCAATGTTGCAAGAAAAGCTGAAACGTGTTCGTGTCTTGAAACTCTTACACCAATTAAGTACAATGATTACCTACATCCACACTAGGCAAGATAAATCTGGAAATCCATCTTTTTTATTTGTTCATTAGGGTTCAGGCCTGTCGTTCACACCTAAAGGGGGTTTTTGTTTAGGAAGTCTAAATGGAGAAAAAATAGATGCTCTTTAAAAATATATCTTTGTAAACGTATTCTTAGCAGCTCGTCGGGGCCGGGTTGGGCGATTAAAGTTAAACCTGCATGCGTTTAAGTCACTAGTTTTCTTTAGATTTTAATCCTGGGCTAGCGCTAATCGCCTTCGAACAACTGGGCCCGGTTTTGGGTGATGATGGTGGCTTCTAGAGAGATGATCATGATCTGAGTTTAGCCAGTTGTGACAAAAGAAGAGACCACCAGCCATAAAAAAGACTCAAGAGTGTACTGACGAGGTAAATGTGTTTTATTGGTCACAAGAAACAAATTTGGGTTTTATTCTCATGTGCGCCATGTATCGATCACATATTGGACTGCAGCAGTACTGACCATCGTATGGACCATCTAAAGAAAAATACATGTAAAAATTAAAGACATAAGGGACTAAAGGAAGATATTTTATTTAATGTTCACATGTGCCTCTCGATTTGTCTACGCAAGAGACCATACTGCCACGAACGTGGCACAGACGTCAGTATTGAGTTTTGCTCTCTTAGTATTATGGTCTCTTGGTCTACGATAATCCTTACAGGACTCTAAAAGCCACAGCCTATCGAAGTTATAGTCGACAGAAACCGCTACGCGTGTTCCAAAGATGGTAGCTTAAGCAGTCAGACAAAGAAAAAAGAAAGAAAGAAAGAAAAAAAAAGAAGAAGAAGAAGAAGAAGAAGAAGAAGAAGAAGAAGAAGAAGAAGAAGAAGAAGAAGAAGAAGAAGAAGAAGAAGAAGAAGAAGAAGAAATAAAATGAAATAAAATGAATTATAAGGTCACCGGAACCACGATTTGAAAAGTAATATCAATAAATTTCGTCGATTTGAAAGGTAAACTGACACATCCGGTTTACTTACATGGACCAGGGTCCTTGCGTTTCTTGTTCTTCTTCTTGTGCTGGTCATTCTTTTTGTCTTTGTCTGCAGCATTCCTCATCGCTTGACAGTCAATTTGGCTTTTTTTGATGTTGACACCCATGTTCTTCAGGTCCTGGATTTCTTGTGGCGTACAGTTGATTGCTTGACGACGAGCTATAAGCGATTTTAGAAATATGGATATCATAAGGTATTAATGCTAAGCTAAGGGATGTCTTTGATGGTTGCTTTGGAAAACCACCTGTAAACAAATATTTAGCAAATCTAATAATTCCTTAATTATTTCTTTTTAATCTTCGCCGATGGCTAGCCTATTAAAGTTCTTCGTGAACTTTAACTTATATTTACATCGTGCCCACATTGAAGGATGGCCGCTGACAACCACTAATAAGCCTAAACTCAAACACAGCACAATGTTGACGTTCTTCATATTAAACCCTGAAAATATAAAACAGAAAGGGATCGTTGAGACAAATTGATGTTATAGCTAGTACCGTGTCTATATACGTTATGTTATTTACATTTAATTTAGTTATTCTGGTGTTAAAAAAGGTGGATACACAAGAGCCTCAAGAGAGCACAGAGGAGATCACTAAATATAGGAAAAACTTACCTTCTCTTTTGTAAATGAAAATGACTTAGTCTGCAAAGATTGGTCCTTGAACTAAAACTGGTTGACAGTGGGCTGTTACTTATAGTCGCAGTATTACACATAGCCATAACAATTAACAGGTTCCTATTCCATTACTTATTCATATATTCAGGGTCGTGAGATGGTACGTGGGATCATAAAGCGAGTCAAGTGACCAAAAGCACAGAAAATATTTTGTACATGTTTCATATAATTGCTTTGCTTGACTGTGAAGTAGATACTCAAAGGGGGTTTTGCTAAAACGAGTAGCGAGTAATGAGTAACGGGAGTAAAGGGAAAACAAGTAATAACCAAATTTTGTCACAGAGAAATTTGGAATAGATACAAAATTTGAAATAATCTTCCATTTAAATTAACAGTATTAGCTAAATCATTCGAACAAAGGCACTATATAATGGCTATAATATAAAAATTAGGTACTACCTAATAGCGGAGCTCCCATTTAAATATAAAAATAATTTTAAATACTTTGTTTTATTTTTTGATGTTTTTGATTTAAATTAATTGGGCTTCCTGTGGTAATAGGCAAACAAAGATTGCATTTTGTTGTAAAAGTCGAAATAAAGATTATAGGTCAAGCTTTATTTCTTGCCCTTCAGTCTCCTGAAAATTATAAGGCTTTCAGCCTCAGTCACCATAGTGATGCTCATTCAGATTCAGTCAGATTTTATAATTGACTTTGAAGTAGTGGTTCATAATTCTCAGAAATAGAATGCAAAAATCCCTCAAACTGATTTCATTCACATAAATACTGTTCAACCTGATTTCAACATCCTTCAATTAAACAATTTAACATTGCAGAACATTATATTTAGATTTTCCTGTCTTGACAGTATTGTGGCATCTGGTTTTTGTACTATGTAGAATAGAATGACACAGATAAATAGTTGTCTTTACACAAAACAAGAATTCTCTCTTCCATGCAGGTTCCACTAATTATGACTTTAGATGAAATTGTAAAACAACTCAAAACAACTACTACCTAAAAGCAGAGCTCCAATTTCAATTTCAATATTTTTATGTTCTTGATTCAAATGAATTGGATTTCCTGTGGTAATTGTAAAAGCATTTTTAAAATAAGTTTTGGTTTTGGTTTGTATAGTGGGCTTGTAAGCTCAGTGACCTTTATTACAGTGAATTTTAATATTCAGATTCACTGTCAGATTTCATAACTGACTTTGTAGTGGTTCATAATTTTCAGAAATATAAAGCAAAGTCTCCAAACCCTTTTTTAAATTGATACAAGTAATTAAACCTTTTCAACATCCTGAATATTACAGAACAACATATCTTCATGTGTCTGTCTTTACTATATTAAATTTGTGACATATCTTGTTTTTTTGTGGTTGTTGTTGTTGTTTTGTTATTTAATGTGGAATAGAATGACACACTAGCTAGGTGAATACTTGTCTCCCACTTGTCTCTTCCAGATTACACTGATAATACAGTTTTAAGTGACTATAAAAACAGCCACTCGACATTACAAGAAAACAAGGAATTAAGCATTTTCAGTCTGCATGCATTTAAGGTCTCGTAGGGTTCACTGACAGAGCATGCAAAATTCCTTCTTTTATTCCTGTCAATTTTTTTCATTAAATTCCAGACCCAAACTTGAGCTGTATTTACACATTAGTGGGGTTGAAATAAGTTCAAAATCATTTTTTTACTTATTTTATTATTATTAGAACTAGTGCAAAAAGTTCACCGTAAAACAAATGTCGTTGTACATTTTAAGTTATGTACTTGATCGAGTGTTTGTTTAAACTTGGCCACAGTTCAACGTGCATAAAAGTTTATTTTTTTAAAGACATCAATCCCAAATAAAAGATAAAAGATCAAATATAGGTACAAGAGACGTTTTGACATCATTTTCTGGCCAAGGTCTTTACCTTGAAGTGCTTTCCTAATTGCTGTCTTTAGAAGCATAGTCCTAGATCCTTGTTTCACGCTCAATGCAGATGATTCTTGATTGCCAACTTTGGCTAGATTTTTAAGCAGCTTTACTGAAGGCATCTTCACGAAACGAAGAATACACGACCTCGATGACTCGTTCATTATGAGAAGTTTTTTGAAGCTACAAATCCAACTAAAAAGTCGTCCAACTTTGAAAATGCTCTCTGTGTCCTTCGTCTTTCGAGCAGTTTTTGAAATGACACCGGGCCCGAAAAAATTCAAATGCACGTTGTTTTTCGCTTTAACCTGTCAAGATTGGCACAGATTAATGATCATGAAAATCGCTAAATTTTTACGAGGTTTCTAGAGTAATATTTTTAAGTTTTGCAAGTTAAAACTGCAAGGAAACTGTAAATTGGCCAGCGGTTACCCCTGTGGGATGTACAGGGACGTACGTACGGACACTGGGCTTCCTGTGTCGGTCCATGAAAAATCAACTGGATGGGTTATCATTCTTTCTAAAGATGGCGCTTCCGCTCGCGCGGGCCTTCGGCCCGCGCGGGAGCTCCGCTATAAATGGAGTTATGTTTGATTTGGCTCAGTTAAAATTTCAATATATTTAGTGCTAGTGTTAGTAGACTTAGCTAACCCTATTCCATATGACTGGATCAGACGATGGCATAATGCTTGAAAACATTGCATTCTAGCTAATATAGTATTCCGCTACAGTTAAGCATTTCATCCTTTTTGGATCAAGGATCAGAATTTTTGTCCAAAAATACGGGATCACGTGTGAAAAAACGTACCATGTCACGACCCTGATATATTAGACAAGATAATATTGTCAATATTCCGCCGTTATGTATTTTCACCCGATTCTTTTTTTCTAGCCGTAAAAATTCACAATGGCGGGTGACTCCTTCAACCAAAAACTACGCCAATATTATCAAGCAATTGGATTCCTTGTTCGCGAAAATGGCGCTATCGTGAAAGACATAAATTTGATTCTTGTTACAGCAGCAAAAGAAGTCCAAAAACGACTGCTTCAGTCAATTATACCAGGCAAACTTAAGGTGGCTCGACTGGATTTTGTTTGAGGCGCACCTCCGCTGTTTGATCGCAAAATGCATCGCGGCAAAAAAAAAAAAAAAAAAAAAAAAAAAAAAACAAAAAAAAAAAAAAAAAAAAACAAAAAACAAAAAACAAAAAAAACAAAAAAAAATTCCATAGCAAGTCTAGGGATAGATTAAAGCTTCTTGTAATCGGAGTTTTCAATAATTTATATTGGCGGCATGGCGCTATATATTCAAGGAGCAAGAGTAAATTTCCAGATGAAAAGATATTATAAGCAAGAGCTCCGTCTACTGACATACAGAATATATGTTTCACTTCTCTTCATTTTAATTCTTGGCTTTTTGATAAGGCTTTTGCGCTGAAAACTATTTCAGTTAGTATTCTAGGGATTTAATGGTGATTAAATCGTGAAATCACTTAAAGAGCGGAATTTGGCCATGGTTTTGCAGATTGTACTTTTGATGGGAAGCAAGGGTGGCCGAGCGGTGAGAGCGCCGGTCTGTCACCGCTGTGGTCCCTCTTTCAATCCCCGGACGGGGCATCACATGTGGCTTGAGTTTCTTGTTCGTTCTCTCCCTTGCTTCGAGGGTTTTTTCTCCGGGTTCTCCGGTTTTTCCTCCCTCAGTAAAAACGAACTAGTTTCGATCTAAGCTGTGCTCCGTGATCAGACATGAGTCGTATGGTGGCTGCTACGTGTATGTGTATGTAAATTTGTATGTAAATGTGTGATTGTTGAATTGTTCGTAATCTTGTAAACCTTCGACTCGATCACGTTGAGCTGCGCCCTTCGTAATTCAGCACTTGGCTGCGAGGAAGGGTGATGAGCTACCCCAAATTTATTTTATTTATTATTTATGGAGCTGTTTAGGTGTTGTAACATAACTTGCTTGCTTACAGGTAGTGAGAGATTATCAATAAAGTTACAAATTGAAAATAATCCATCCAAGAAGAAAGAAAAAATCACACAACGCAGAAGTGGAAGATGGAATTAGTTCAACTGGATCCCAGCTAATGGATCGATCCAGCTCAAAAAACAAACAAACAAACAAACAAACAAACAAACAAACAAACAAACAAACAAACAAACAAACAAACAAACAAACAAACAAACAAACAAACAACAAACAAACAAACAAACAAACAAACAAATAAATAAATAAATAAATAAATAAATGAATGAATGAATGAATGAATGAATGAATAAATAAATAAATAAAATAATAATAATAATAATAATAATAATAATGATCGTGAACTGTTACACGAGAATTTAATGTGGACAAAATTAGATTTTCAAGCAGGGTAGGAATTAAGTAAAGATGGAAGGGCTAGTATTAAATTTGAGATGGAAGCCGTGCATCCCGGTGTGTTTACAATGTCCTTCACATTTTGTTTAATAAGTCTGATTACTTTGATTTATTAAAAAGTCAGTAAAATACAAGAAATTAATATTAACGTTTACAGTTGACTAGCGAGTGACTAGTTTGGGTTGCGTCAGTCAGTGTACAAAATACAACATAGTACGAAGCTCAGGTTTGCATTTTTTTTCTCTGCCTAAAGAGCCTGGCTTTGAAAGCCATTTCTTGAGTTGTCCGCCATCTTCAATCCTGCTTGCATCCTCAATCGCGTCCCTTTGAAGAGCTCTGACTTGGCCTCAAAGACATGACATGGCATTGATGAATGAGGTTTTTATGTTCTCGACCAATCATAACATACTACGCAAAGCATCTTGGGAACTATGGACTTTTCAAAAAAACCGGTAACCCTCAGGCAGTCCAATCTTGATTTAATTTGTAAACGTCACTGGTTTGTGTTGTGTTACTTTGCGGTTTGTTAACAATAACAGTTCTTTGTTAATTTGTCTGAAATAGGATATGAATTTTTCAGTTATTACGGATGTGTATTTTAAATAGTCAGGTCAGACCTCTGACGGCACCTTCCTATCCAAAATTTGGTCAAGTTGACGCGCACGCAGGGCTATATAAACGATGGATTATTTTCTTTTTTCTTTCCTTTTTTTCTTTCCTTTTTTTCTTTTTCTTTCTTTCTTTCTTTCTTTCTTTCTTTCTTTCTTTCTTTCTTTCTTTCTTTCTTTCTTTCTTTCTTTCTTTCTTTCTTTCTTTCTTTCTTTCTTTTTTTTCACGCACAGGCCGGAGCACACAAGGGTCACTTTTATTCTGTTACGTACGCTCTTATCTTTTATCTTTAATCACTATCTTTTATTATAATTTACTGCTGTACGAATTTGAGTCCGTCAATTATCGTTGTACGATTTCCCAACGGTCGCGTACGTAAACAAGAAAAGCGTCTCTTCTCTGCTACCTGTGCACACGCGATATAATTTCATTGTTGCGCACGCGATATGGCATCAACTTCCTGTTATTAAAAGTGAACGTAAACGCGCGACAAGCACATCAAGCAGGCAACAATCCGCGAGTTTCGTTCTCTCGGTATTAGGGTCTCTTGGTTTCTATCACTGTTTTGATCGAACATCTCGCAAGAACTTTTTCTTATTGCATTTTTACCCATATGTGACCTTTTACCTTGGAATTTGGTTTTCTGTCAACTCTGATTGGTCAACTTTGACACTGACATACTATAGAATACACCCCTCAGTAACTGAACACTAAGGCGTTTCATTAAATATAGAGGGGATTGCGGCAAACCCTCCCTCCCTTTCCTTCCCCTTTCCCACTCGCTTCGGAAGGGTCGAGGCCTTTTACCAAAGTCTTAATGTTGTCTATAATTAACTTACCTAGTAGACATGTAGGATTACGAACTTAAACAAAAATCTATCAATTTATCAATCTACTGACAAAAATCTATCAATCTATCAATCTGCTGACAAAAATCTATCAATCTACTGACACCTCGCGATCGATCGACATGCCAGATCAACCTTGGTTGGGTTTCAAACCTGTTGATTTTATACCATTAAATAAATTATCAGGTTTTACGTAGTTTACCTTCATCTTAATCCCTTGAAATAGACAGTCTTGCTATGAAGGGCGTATTTTTTGTCATAACGGTTTTCCTTTTTGAAGGTAGGTCAAGTAACGTAATCAGTGAGCTTGCGTAAGTGCTATATTGCTGGTTGCTATACTTTTGAGGATCTGCTCGATCCTGGTATTTTTAGTATCAAAGTAAACAAGGCGGAGCTACGACCCAATCAAAAGATATTCTCATTTAGCACTACTGTGCTGCCGATTCTTCGTTATAGACATTTTTTTAATAGTATGCAACCCAATTGTCTTGACTGTGAATAGAAATGATAAAAAGCTGTTGTGAGTCAACCATTATATGTATAAATCTAATTTTGAAACTCTTTTTGGAATTGAATATAGACGAATTTCAAAAATGGTGCATGGCCTTGACAAAGACCTTGTTACCAGAAAATAAGCGTGACGACACTTCTATTGCTATCAAAGACGATGTGTTCCTCTTCCTTTTGAAATACCTATTTTCTGTGCATTTTATAGGACATACTTAAACTCATTTGATGCCATAATTATTTACCCGCCATTTTTCAAAGTCGTCTAGTATACAATGTTCTTCAGCTACATGTACAGTACATGTTAAATCATTTCTCGTTCAGAAACATGAACAGTTCAGTTTTAAAGATGTTTTTATTTTGCAAAAATGTTCCCATATCTTTTTTTTTGTCTTATATGTTTTGCTTTAAAATTTAATATATGACTATTCTCGTCGATAAGACAAAACCTTTTAAACCTCAAGACAACTGAATATTTCACTGTTTAAAGTTATGTGCAGGATTTCTTTACTTTTCTATTACAGTATTTTGTCGAAAATCGATTTTGACAAGGTATTCATTAGCTGCACATTTACGGTATTGAATCACCACACGATTTATCAGTTTCCTTGGTATGTGTCGATAACTTTACATTTCTTAAAACTACACTTGTATCATTATCATCTGGCTATCGAGTAATTCAACGTCTTCTTGAAAAGCCATCCTGTAATTCAATACGCGTACGAGTCTTGACCTTATTTCAGGTGTTCTCAGTTTTATAAACAGGTTGCCTTCAAATCTTGAAGGCTATATTAACTTATTAATGATTGCAGAGAGATTCTGATATCACATATTATTGGTGATCATAGTAGCTTTGAAAGTACAAAACCATTTAGAATAACTGAGTCAATGAAAATGTCCATATCAGTTTTAGACGTTTTTGATTGTCTTTACGGTTTTTGTTTTCTTGTAAGCTTAGCAATTTCAAAGAGATTACATTTCTCTGCCTTAATTCTTAAGGTCTGTCATTTCCATCCCAGTAACGTCTGGATTTGTGACTTATTGTTGTCTTTCTCTGCCGTTAACTTTAAGGCGCGGACAAACGATGCAATGTTTCTTGCAACGTTACGCACAACAGAACAGTGTGTACATATCCCTGCAACGTATCACGCACCGTTGCAGTTGCAGAAGTAAAACTTGATTGTACTTCTCAAACTGTTGAGCCCAACGTTACTGTACTGTTGCAGGGGTGGACATACGGTTCAAAAAAAGTACAAGGAAGAGTTCTACCGTGTGTGCGGGCGATTACTTGTCCTTAACTTCTGGGATGTCTGTGATTCGGCTTCGATGCAAT
The DNA here is from genome assembly GCA_029948255.1 of Telmatactis stephensoni. Taxonomy (NCBI): domain Eukaryota; kingdom Metazoa; phylum Cnidaria; class Anthozoa; order Actiniaria; family Isophelliidae; genus Telmatactis; species Telmatactis stephensoni. The sequence goes on from JALIZF010001783.1 coordinate 225,478, forward strand.
TTTGGTTCAATATTCTTCCTTCACTTCCGTCACTTTTGTCACTTCTAAAGTAAAGTAAAGTAAAGTAAAGGGACCATATTTTACGTCGATAACTCGTGACAGTAATTTGAGTAACTGATAAACTTGAGGTCGACGGTGTGCTCATTTTACTCCCCTCTCTCCATCAGCGCTCGGTTTTAAGGGTATTCAAAGCTACTTAAAGCTACCCAGAAAGGAAAGAAGTTGAAAAATGGATGTGAGATTCGGGGATCGAACTCTGGACCTCTTGCACCGAATGTCCCGCACTAACCAACTGTGACATCCTCGCTCATGCCTTCTGACACTCAGTTTGCAGGTTCCAGTTCCTCCTTGTTTTTGCTTGCTATTGCAGAAACGTTAGGAATCGGTAGCAGAACTTACAACTTTACTTGCTTTGTCCTTTTCAAGGGTAAACGTTTTGAATATATTTTTTCCTTTTCTGCTCCCCCTTTTAGGTTTCTCCAGCAAAGGAGTACTGAGTGATTTTTCAGTTGAGCAAAAATCCATTAAAGAACCAAAGGACGTTGATCTAAATGCATTCAAAGAATCGAAATGCAACGGTCTTGGAATAAGGTTCGAAAATGGGTACTTCAAAGTCAGCCCTGACCCAAAAACATTGCCTTCAAGTGATTTGACGTTGATTGCCTGGATACGAGTACGCAGTACAGAGAAAATCACAACCATCTATTCGACTGCCACGGCCAATGGCGGCAAACAGGTTCTAGAGGTTAGGCCTTCAGCTAAAGATCGTATAAATGGTTTTCTGAAGTGGACAGTTAATACCGACAAGACAAACACAGCTTTCTCAATCGATTCAGAGGATATTATACCGTCTGGTAAGCCGATTAACGTTTAATCTTAACCTTCTTCTGCAGTTTCCGTAGTTTCGTTTATAAACGCAACCACAGTCTGCAGTTGAAGAGGTGTGACCAACCAAACAAGCCAATCAATCAAAACATAAATTGTATTTTAAATTCTTTGTTGATTGTCTAAGAGAGTATAACACAAAGTGTATATAATCTTAATTGATTTAGTCTGCGTAGCAAGCGTTTCTTTGAAATGAAAGGGAGGGAGTTAAGTTGGGATACCTGTGTTTCGTTTTCCCTTGTATGCATGCTATGATTGATTAAAGTGGATACCTTACAGGAATGTGGAGTCACGTGGTTGCTAAGTACGACAGCAAGCAAGGACGATCCTACCTTTTCCTAAATGGCGAAAAGGTAACGAAGGACAAAAATGCAGCAACAGCTGGGAAACTTCCGTGGGGCAAGGACATTGTGATCGGAGGATTAACAGACGAAACAGGCAAAGTCACGTTTCCATACATGGGTGGTATGCTGGGCGTTCGCTTTGTGCAGAAACCTCTAACCGATGCTGAGATCAAGTCGGAGTATGATGCATGTAAGCCTTTAGTGGGAGGTAAGTTCAATGATCATTCTTTGCTTGTCTGTCTGTCTTCAGTCTGTCTTTCTGTTTGGTGACACTTGTTCTCTTGTGTAAATGCAAGAATGAATATGAGATTAAGGTGGCTTTAAATGCCTAACTTAACTTCTCTGTTCTGCTTATAGATGATCCTTATTTGGTGACGGTGTGCAGCGCTGACAAACTAACGGCGGGTACATCTTCTAATGTTTACATCAAGGTTTACGGGAAAATGGGTCAGTTTGGTGAAGCAAAGATTGGAGACAAATTTAAATCTGGATGGTATATATATTATTGTTTTAATTAATTAAGCATTGATTTCAGCTGAAAAAGAGAAGATAAAAAGCGTTTTTAGGAAATTTGCGCTAACAAATTTTTTTCGCATTTCTTACTGTTAACATACACCTATTTCAAAAAAGGTTGTCACCGCTAAGAGCGATAGGCGATAGGTAATAGGTCATTCCAAGACCGCAAAGCACTATTGATTTCTTAATTAAGCCATCCTAAATCTTTCTTTACACTCTCCATCAAATATTTGGCTATTCATATGTAAATCAATTAGAAATCAATAGTGCTTTGCGGTCTTGGAATGACCTATTACCTATCGCCTATCGCTCTTAGCGCTGACAACCTTTTTTGGAATAGGTGTATACATGGTTGAACATTTGTTAGAAATATTTTATAAATGTCGAATTCCAGCTGAAAATCGGCTGTGTGTGGATATTTTATTCTTTTCATTTTAGTTCTAAAGCAATCACCATTTATGGACCAAGTGTAGGAATTATTGAAAAGATAAGTGTCCGAAAAGATGCCTTTATAGGTGTAGAAAAAACGTGGGTTTTAGACAAGGTAAGGTCGCTATTGATCCGTATTGTACATGGTTTGGTTTTGTTGTACACTTATGTGGTAATTTTGACAACAATTGATAGAGGTACAGTGGCGGTCGAAGGGGTCCACGGAACCCCGCCTTGAAGGTTTTAAGCCATTTTTTGTCAAACATCGACCAAACAATAGAGTATTATACACAGCATGGTATAATACACAGCATGGACGTGACCAAAGCAATCACACTTTAACGGACCGAAACATCATTTTCTTCGTAACCTCTTCTTAGTAAAATCAAGAGACTACATTGTTATGATTTGCTATCTATTTTCATTTTGTGAGTTTCTTCAATTTGCTTGCAATTAGTGGCGGCTCCAACAACTGTGTGACTATTGAATTTGTTAATTTTAGATCATGATATCCGCTGAAAAACTGCAAGACATAGGCGAGAAATATACTTTTAATTGTGCTGGTTGCAAATTCTCTAAAAAGGATCAATTACAGCGTTTCATTACAGCTACTAAAGAAGGTATTGACATATTTCAATAAATTGATATGTTTTATTAACAATTCGTAGTAGCTAGCAATTGTGCACTTGGATAAGGGGTATAATGTCTCGATTTTGTCCAAATCAAAGTTAACGACTAAGAGACATTTCAGAAGTAGTCATACCCCCCTCATATGAAATATGAATGAGTGGATTGAACTAACGTTTATTAAACATTTCTTCAGTCAACGGTGGATGGTCTGCATGGAGTGACTGGAGTGGGTGTGGCACAGGAATGTGTGGTGGAAACAAAAAAGTACGAACAAGAGCTTGTACCAAACCTGAACCTTCTGAGGGAGGGCTAAAATGCAAGTCGAAAGATGGCATCTTTAGAGTTTTTGAGAGTGAGGCTCAACAATGTCCAGGTACGTTTTTTTATTTCTGAGAACCGATATTAACTGTGCTTTTTATTAGGGACGAAAAACCTTTCTAGGATTTCCTAATAAAATTATATGTATTATGCATTTTATGTGCTGAATTATGATGTATTGTATAGCTGTCATCGATCAAGCTACCAATGGTCCCAGCTGCTCAGAATGATTAATTGAGTGCACGCGGCTTCCTGTATCTTGCCTTTTTCTGCTAAAGAAATAGCGACAGTGAAATTTGGCCAATTTTTTATCCACGAACAAAAAAAATTAGTCAATTAAAATTTGTCATATATAATTTGCTCGTGAGGAATAAAAAGGTCTTAATTTCAAAATGGGTTTATTGGTATTTTTTGTTAAATTGCATTTGATCAATATTTGATATGGGACAAGACATACGTTAAATTTTTATTCAACTATGTAATAAGAGTAAGAGGTTTTTTAACTGTGCGTATGATTCAGTTGACGGAGGCTGGGGGGCTTGGAGTAGCTGGTCAGACTGCGATAAACTTTGTGGAGGTTCAACTGTCAAGAGAACAAGAAAATGTGACAATCCTGTCTATGCTAATGGTGGAAAACCGTGTACCGGGCCAGACAGCGAGACAAAACAAGATTGTACAGAACCATGTGAGGGTAGGTGGAAAGCTTGTCTACTTACTTCAATAAGCAACGCAAAATTCAGTTATTATTTGAAATGTCTGCTTTAGATTGGCCGGTAAATGGTGGATGGGCTCAATGGAGTGAATGGAGCGCATGTGCAAAAACATGTGGTGGAAGTGTTGTAACTCGCAAGAGAACGTGTACCAACCCCACTCCTCTCAGAGGTGGTTTACCTTGTGAAGGAGATGACACTGAGACTGCTATGGAGTGCACGATACCTTGCCCAGGTATGTAGTTTTACACTTTTACAATTAATTATATAGGTAAAAAAATGATGGCACAGTTACTGATGGCACTTCCAAATTAGGAATTTCCTTAATTTCTACGAATTGCAATCAAGACGCTGGCATGACGTAAGATAACTATTTTATTGGAAAAAGGACTCTACTGACCAAATTTGTCACACGGATAATCTTATCTTAAGTTTAAAATTGCAAAGTTTCGTTGAGATTGTTATTGTATGGTAAAGTAAGGAATGTTTAGAAACTGATATGAGAAATGTATTTTTACACAGGAATGTACTATATCTTCTTTTAAAAAGATTTCTTGATTTGTTCATTATAGTTGATGGCCAATGGACAGGTTGGGGGGATTGGAGTGAGTGCAGCACGACGTGTGGACCTGGACAACAAACAAGTGAACGCACCTGCACCAATCCCGCACCAGCTTTTGGCGGGAAACCCTGTGCTGGAGATTCTACGAATGTCAAGACCTGCAAGCTCGTCGACTGTCCAAGTAAGCCACCAGTGATCGTATATTGCCAGTGAAATCGATCTATTCTGTTAAAATGCTGTTTCTCTAACTCATATATAAAGATGCGAAGAATGGTAATTGGGGAAAATGGGGTCCTTGGACGGTTTGTAGCGAAGCAAAGTTTTGTGATCTTGGGAAGAAAACTCGATCTCGCAAATGTGACAATCCACCACCATCCAATGGAGGAGATTTGTGTCCAGGTTTGGACACCGAGGAGGAGGTATGCCCCAAGGATAAGTGCAAACGTAAGTAGACAAATTTCCCTTCTTTTCAACATTCCCTGTTCCTCTTGAACTTACTAGCGTTTGGTCATTGAAAGGTTAACTGCAGCATCGGTTTAAATGGTTTGATTTTAGGACGCACAGTGTAAGTGTCCGTATAGAACTATAAACTTCAAGAGTCATATATGTTACGGGGCAGGCACATGCCAAATCCAACCAAGTTTGCATAAGATTAAGGTCCAAACTTATAATTAGCTCGCCTTCTACTTATAGTTGATATCACACATACACTTCAGCGGTGACTTTGTACAAAGGTCTCAATTCGAGGCTGTCAGGCAAGTTTCTATGCATTTCTTGTACTTTTTGCCCGATAGGCTCGAATTGAAACCTTTGTTCAGAGTCATTTGAGTGTATCTGTGATCTCAGCTATTCGTTCTCTTGTTTTATAAATAATCTTCATTCCTGTTGTTTAAAATAATCTTTATTCCTGTAGTTTGCTGCTCAATTTCAGTTTGCTTCAGTAGATTTAACATGTTAATAACTTTCAGATTTCAGATTGACGTGGTTTTTTTACTTTATTATTAGCATTTATTTTCTTTCTCAGCTGTGGAAGGCGATTTCATCGAGGTCAAACCCACATCATTCATCGCTGAGTCCTGCAAGGTTAAGACTGCGTTTTTTGCTGGAGGAACCAAAGCAAAAGAAATCCCAGCTTCAATTTCTACCAAATATTTAGCAGGAATCTCTAATGTTATCAAGACAAGTTATTTCAGTAAGACTTCGGAGACTGATCAGAATGGTGTTGAGGTAACCAAATATTGCTTTCAACCTGGAACTACAGCTTTACCAACTAAAGATTTAGACAAGGTATTCCTAGAGTACAGCAAAGCACCGAACTTGCCCAACTTTGAAAAGCCGGCTCCTACAGACAATATTGCTGGTCTTTCAGTATCTCTTAAAGCAGATGGCTCTTTGGTCAAGGGTTTGTATCAGCTATTGTAAAATAACTATGATATTACGCGCGCTCTGATTGGCCAAAGGCGCGTGTCGCGCGTTCTCTCTCTTTCTCTCGGCTACGCCTCGTGCTTCTCCCAACACTTCTCTCGTCTTCTTACAATTCCCGCGTGCTTCTATAATTATAAGTAATACCATGACCCTGAGGGATATTAGTGATTAAATGTCCCCGAAGCCGAGGGAGGTTTAGTGGAAGTCCCGAGGCCGTAGGCCGAGGGACTTTTACTAAACCTCCCGAGGCTGAGGGGACATTTAATCACTAATATCCCGAAGAAGTCATGGTATTACTTTGTAATACCATGATCACCGAGGAAATAAACGAAATATACTTCGCTGTTTGTTCATCCAAAACTTGAAAATATTATACAATTCTTTTACCAATTGTGCGTAACCCTGTTCTCTGGGGACTTTCGAAAATAGATTTCTTTGTTATATACTTACAATGAACAAGTATTTATAGGTTGTTCATCAATTCGAAAGCTAAATGCTTTCTTTGTGTCGTTATGCTCATGCGCAAAATAGAATGCATAGATCCCACACGCGTAAGAGTGTGCAGTGGTAAGAGGTATCGGTGCGTTAGAAAGTTATAGAGTTTCGGGACAGCGTGCAAAGTTGTCCCGATCGTCCCGATGATTGCGTTAAATGAGGGACAACCACTCATGAATAACATGAGGGACGATTAGTTCTAATCGTCCCTCATTAATTATGGATGAGGGACGATTAGTTCTAATCATCCCTCATTCATAATTAATGAGGGAATATTAGAACTAATTTTCCCTCTTTCTATTCATGAGGGAGGGATGTTAGCGATTAAACGTCCCTCCAAAAACAATAGATCCCGAGGTGATCATGGTATTACTCAACATAGCATGCTGCCTCATCTTCTATTTCTACATGAATATTTTTGTGGAAAATGAACCCTGTATGGTAATGCATGATTTGTTTTGTTTCAGTCGAAGTGAGCCTGAGCGACTCGGACAAGTACTCACCCATGCCAAACGTCGAACTCGAAAACGTAAGGTTTGTTTTCAGAGAAAAACCTGATAAAAAAGAGATTGTTGCATACGGACAGCACAAAGTGGTGGGAAACGTTTTTGATGTTGATGTCGTACCAGGTCCTATCATGACTGGAAAAAGTGGTGGCAAGACAGATCTAGGTAAAAATGATAAACCTTCTCTTATTCTAATCATTGTCTATCGCGCTCTCGCAGTTTTTTTCTGATCTGGAGGCTACTTTAATTTAATTAGGCGGTCCATGCTCACACAGAATTCGTTGCTGGGGGAACTCCAGGGACTTTAGTTCTGAAACATCTCTTCCGGGCACTCCGTGTGTACCAGCAATTTTATGAAGAAAAGGTGAAATTAGCTTGGACAAAATTTATTCACGGGACATGTTTCATACATCATTTTTAGATCTTCCTTGATGGGGATTTGCAACAAATATCTCCTAGTATGCCCCGACCTTTAAAGTCGTTTGAGCTTCGATGCCTTCCACTGAGTAGCCCTTAGCGGTCAGAAGACAGCAGCCAATCATCAGTTCCGGATATCGTTTTTACAATTTTTTTTGTTGCATATAGAGAACTTTAATTCCATGTCTCTTTAAACATGAAAGCTTGAACTTTTTTCCTAGGTGAAGCCATCAGAGAGCTCTCAGCTCCAATAGATGTTGTTGCAGGCGTAGCTCAGAAAGCGGTCACAGAAACGTTGAAAAATCTCTTTCTCAAACACCTCGCTATCCTTAAACTGTCGAAGGTAACTCTGACTAGTCTTACAGAAGCTGCAACGGTTCAAGGAATAGAGCCCATTCGACGTATATCTGGTACTGTGACATCTGATACCAATGATAAATATGGTGTTGAAATGCTGATGAAGGGAAAATTCCTAGCTGTTGGAGTTACAGCTGAAATGAATCTAAAAAACGCATTTGAAAAACTGCTAGAAAAGCTAAAGAAGAAGCCGTCATTTTTTGGAGAAATGGTCGACTCATCGGTAATACTATTTTGACTTCATTTGCCAGTGCTAATGTCTTTATCACCATGGCATGCCATGGCCAACGCTCGGGGGCCACAACTGTTTGTTCAAATCAAAACATTAAATGGGCTATTAACCACGCACTCCTTACGACCCTTGCACCTCACGATCGTATACTAACACACTGTGCCAGGGAACCCTTTATTAACGGTCACTTATTTAGATCTGTTCGATAAGACAGATATACCGCTGTACAACGCGGGTCATCATGATCATTTGCTGGTTCCTCTTTGCCAAATTACTGTAATCAATATTTCTATATAAGACGTACAACGGTGGGTGGACCTGACGATATATAACATGAAGATATATATATTATCATCATAAATTGTCATCATCATCTCCATCATCATCATCCTCACTACCACCATCCGCGTTTATTACTTCTATCGTCTTCCGTTGTCTTCATCATTGTTTATACGGGCCGATCTTCTCATGATTCAAACACTTTGAGTACCCACACCTCACCTTTGTCCGCCAATCTATCATTCAAGTTTTGTTTACGATGAAAACCGGCTCTTTCTTGGTGTTGCAAGGCACCTGAGGCATGAAGACAATAAAACAATAGCCGAGAACAAAGGACTTTTGAACGAAACAATACTCTACAATACAAAGAACTCAAACTCAGAAAACAATACATCTTGCAACACCAAGAAAGACCCTGAAAACCATGAATTGCCTTCATTAAAGTTAACTTATGTCTGTTTCTTACCACAGATCGGCATCGCATATTCTCCATTGAATTTTGATGTCGACCCTCAGACAACATTCGAGAGGGAGCCTCTAAAGAGCGGCTTCTCTGAATACATACGACAGGGAGTGTTCTTTGCTATGAAAGGTAGTCTTCCCCAAAAATGTCAGGGAAAGACATGTTCCGTGGTAAAAGCTGTGATCGGCAGGGAAGGCGTGCTGTTATTTACTGCGAATATACGAAAAGACGGAACAGACTTTATAGCAGCAATACTAAATAGAAAACTCACAGAAAAGCTGACATTTTCAAAGCTGGAATTCTACATCAAGGTAAAAATTCAGCTGTTCAATACATTAAATATTGCGAGTAAAACCTAGGGTAGGATATGGTTACGTTGTGGAATTTTCCACAATGGCTTTTTTTTGGTGGTGATGTCAAAGTATAGCCTCGTAACCTTCCCAGATCCTGTTAACTCGGGTGTTTGCGTTTTCTTAGTATACACTAAAATGAAAGAGGATCGAAGCTTGCATATTTTACTTTTTATGCCGTCCACGATTGTCCACAACGACAACAGTACGCATGCTTAAACGAGTGAAAAACGGAAGACGACGTTCATATTTGAGCCCGCAGTACAGTTCAATAAATGTTTCTCTAAAGATTGGCGCGCACGTGATTTAGAATGTTACATCATTGTAACTCTGTCGCTGAGTAACTCGAGGACATGCTTTGCATACCAAACAGTAGAAAAGACAATGGCAGTGGCCGCTTTTCCTGACAGTTTCAGTTAAGCAAATGCAAATGAAAAAGCCGGACAAATAAAGGTAATTAGTCAGAAAAAATCAGGGATCAATCATCAAAATAGTTCTAGATCATGGGACTCGCACGCGGAACCATAGACACGTCATTCCATCATCAACTAAACGGAAAAAATGTAGATCAAAAAGTTAGAATATTCCAAAAAACGTATTGGAAAAACGTTTGTGAAATATGTGCTGTTTTCAAAACAAAACCACATATTTTATTGCAGATAACCTATGCCCCACCAGCTGTCACTTTTGTCTTCAACGTCGAGCTCACTGTTACCGTAAACTCCGGAGATGTTTACGTCGATAACATTCTACAGCCGAAGAAAACATTAGTTTTCAATGCGCTTTTAGATATAACAAGTAAGGGAGATGCTGCGATAACTCTGGTAGCCAATGGGGTCTGGAGAAAGGCGTTTGGAATTTCCTTTTTAACTCTCGCCGATGTTTATGTCAGGTAATGTTGAATGATGAATTGGAATGCACTTTAATTTGGGACTTCATCCTCAACAGATCGCCGAAATGCTTTTGCTTTGAAAGGCTGTCCGTTCGTAAGGGTTTGAAGTAAATGTATGGAGATTTCATACTGCGACGGAAAGATTCTCCGTTTTGGAAGTGTAAAGAAAGGGGTCCAATCTAAGTAACGGCCTCTTGAGTGGCGAATGGCAAGAGATAACGACTCAGAAAAAAAGTCAGCTAGGGGATGCAAAAGGGCCAAAGAGGTGGAGCCAGGAGAAGGACGTTTGGGCAATAGGACTCATTGGGCAGTTGACTACCTTAAACCATTTCCAATTAGCCAAAACTAATCCAAATACTGACTGGCTGTTGGAAATGGTTGATGTAAAAGGTTTTTAGCCTCAAACTTATGATAAATTGATATTTCATGTTCTTACCAAATTTCCATATTTGTGGGAGCATTTTGCTCGTTTAGTGATTTAGTAAAAAATACACCAAAATCGAACCAAAACAATTTTTAGACAGTATTTAAAATTTGTAACTAATCTAAATCATATTTTGTTTTTCAGTATTGCATTCTCGATGGTTACTCTGGGAATGCCATCAAAAGTTGCTTTTGGCGCAAAAATACAATTGGGAAAGGATTGCTACAACGAAAAGGACTTTGAAAAAGAAGTAATGCAACCGACCTGATGAAGGAATGTTTCCCCCAAACTACTACTCCAAGCTCCCCTCCCCTAAGAATACTGACTGAAATTATCAAATGGGCTCGAATGTAACATTATGTGATGGAAAACATTTTTCTTTTTATCAGGGATTATGCATCCAAGGTAATACAGACATCAGTTTATCCCCAGATCCAACCGAACAGTACGTCTATGGCCAGATTTCTGCAGTTACCATTGGAAAAATATTCCGAATGCTAGGATCAAAGCTCGAACTTCCAGAAAGAATCGCTGAAAGTGGATTCTCGAAGAAAGTTGTGGTAATGACATAATCGGATGACATATTATTTTACTCTCTCTCTCTCTCTCTCTCTCTCTCTCTCTCTCTCTCTCTCTCTCTCTCTCTCTCTCTCTCTCTCTCAAGGTATCTGTAGTTGGTTATTGGCTAACAGGCTCAGTTTGAATGCCCTCAAGTCTGAATATCTGGCAATTGGCTCACAATTTAAAATCTCAAATCTAGGTGGTTTTGCTCCGATAAAAATTAATGGTTTCGATCTTAAAAGAGTATTTTCTCTTAAACATCTCGGCGTTCATATTGATCAAAACTTAAATTGGGATGCTCACCTGGATAACATATGTAAGAAAGTAAAACAGACTATCTATGGTTTGAAACAAGCACGGAACTTAGTTCCTCTCGATACCCTTGTCACCATGTACAAAGCATTTACGCAGCCTATATTCGATTACTGTGACCTTGTTTGGAGCAATCTAAACAAAGGACAAATTGATCGTCTGCAAAAACTTCAGAATAGGGCTGCTCGTATTATTACTAGACAAGGGTATGATGTGAGGTCTTTTGACATCCTACAGCAGTTAAAGTGGGACTGTTTGGCTGTAAGACGCGACAAAAGACTTTGTCTATTGATGTATGACGTCTTACAGGGAAACAGCCCTGCCTATCTACGAGAACTTTTTGATAAAGCTAAGGATTCAAATGGTTATAAAGCAATGCTCAGGGATAGTAGTAAATTAGAAATTAAGCACGTACCAAAGACAGATTTCTTTAAAAGCAGTTTCTCGTACAGAGGAGCTATAGCGTGGAATTCACTTCCACCTGAAGTGAGATCCTCAACTACCAGAAACAGCTTTAAGAGAAATCTTGATAAGTGGCTATCTGACAGTGCTCCATAACTTGTTCTTTTTGTCTTTGAGTAACTATTGTTTCCTTAATCATTCAATATCTTATATTTATTGTATATTTATACATTTTTACCATACGACTTTCATGTAAAGAAGTTTTTAACTTTTGAAACTATCGTATTGAAATAAAGGTGCATTCATTCATTCATTCTCTCTCTCTCTCTCTCTCTCTCTCTCTCTCTCTCTCTCTCTCTCTCTCTCTCTCTCTCATTTATTCATTCATTCATTCATTCATTCTCGCAGGCATAATTGTGCATTGCAAAAACACGGGAGTAAGTTTACTCAGCAACTTGAGTAAATCGGTGCATCCACAGTAACTCACTTATCCGAGTAAATTTACTCAGTTATTTGAGTAACTGAATACCCTTATTTACTCAAAAAACTGAGTAACTGCGTACCCTTTATTAAATAACTGAGTAAAAATACTCGAATAAGTGAGTTTATACTGTGGACGCATCGATTTACTCAAGTTTTTTTAGTAAATTTAATCGCGCGTTTTTGCAGTGTGAAACGTACCGCGCCGTACCATGACCGTGTTAGTGCCGTGATGTCTGTAAAAACATTTGAAATTCGATCCTGTCGTATCCGTGCCGTGCCGTGCCGTGCCGTGACCGTGTTAGTGCAGTGTTGTCTATAAAAACATCTGAAATTCCTGTCGTAACCGTACCGTGCCGTCACCGTGTCAGTGCCGTGATGTCTGTAAAAACTATAACTGTGAAAACGGCACCGCACGGTTACAGCAGAAATTTCGAATGTTTTATAGAGATCACGGCACTGACACGATTACGGCACGGCGCGGTCCGTTTCACACTAATACGAAATCTGCTCTAAAAACATTTGAAATTCCTGTCGTAACCGTACCGTGCCGTGACCGTGTCAGTGCCGTACCTGTACAGTGCTTTACCCGAACAGTGACTGTGTGGTGCCGTTTTCATACTAATACGAAATATCCTCTAGTCATACGAAATATGCTAATGCTAATGTCAATGCAAGTGTCAATGTATGCTAATGCTCATTACTCGTATTTTTGATTTTTTTACGGCAGGTGTCATATGCTTTGAAAACACAAACACTAACGTTCTTGCAAACACCCAGAACGATAAAGAAAGGATTATTCATCCAGGGCGAACTAAATCTCCTTGGAGTCACGATTGAAACAGAAATAGCTCTAAATGAGGACGTAAGCATATCAGTGAATCCACCCTCGGGGGACCCAAGGCGTATATGATAGATAAGTGAGCAAAAACGAATTACGGGCGCGGCGCCCCTATCCTTCCCCCTTCTCTTCCCCCTCCTCCTCCTTCCATCCCTTCCCCTCCCTGAATCCAATCCCCTTCCCTGACTCCTGACGTTCTAGGCCTCCGAGGATGTGGACAATATTTTTTTATTGATGGATACTATAAATTTTACGGATGTTATCCTCCCAAAAGTGTACATTAGCAAAATATATGGAACATTTTCATACATTTGGAAGTCTAGATAGCCATCAAACATTTCAACAAAGCTACAGAAAAAGTGGCTGCCGGTGGGAGGGGGGACTCCCCGCATATATTTGGTCTTGGTCGGGGATGATCCTATAGGAATTTCCATTTTCATCCAAGGTACCAAAATGGGCGCGTGACTCGAGCTATTTCCCCCCCCCCCCCCCCCCCAAAAAAAAGGTACCAATGCAAAAGCTAAACAGACAAGACTTCTTAAAATTGTCGGTGCTTTAAACTCTGGTACTATCCGCCATCAAGCGTTTTTAAAATTGGCGTCGTTGTTGCTTTTAGAGCTGAAAAAACTCAATAGGTATCGATTTTCATAAAAGTACCAGTGCCTGGCCATAAACACCCTAAAAGGTACCAAATTCTGTGATTTTGATTTTTGGCTTATTCATCCAAAATTATGCTAGCACTGTTCAGTTGATTAAATCGGTAAAAATCATGCTTTTGTATCCAAATTATGCCAAACATTATGCCAGCACAATCCAGATCTGGTATAGTACCCGGGTACCTTTGATGCAAGGCCATTGATTATAGATAAACTCGTTGATATGAATAAACGTATTGCTTGGGCTCCCTGAATGCAATTTTAAAGCACCTAGGAAAGGAATGTAAGTATTACATTGCATGAAGATGGCCTCGCCCTTTATTGCATCTACAGGATTTTGACAGGCTCTCCTTATTGCGTTTACAGGGTTTTTACAGGCCCTCCTTACTGCATTTATAGGGGTTTTTACAGGCCCTCCCAGGAGCCCATTATTGCGTTTACAGGGTTTTACAGCCCTCCTTATTGCATTTATTACAGGGTTTTTACAGGCCCTCTTATTGCATTGGCAGGGTTTTGACCGGCCCTCCTTATTGCCTTTACAGGGTTTTTACAGGCCCTCCTTATTGCATTTACAGGATTTTTACATGATCTGTCGCACAAGTTTTACAAGATATTTACAAGCTCCCCACTCACAATTTTTACAGAATCTTAAATAAGCTGAACTGACTATGAAAAAACTGGTTCGTGTAGATTTGTAAATTCAGATTTACATTATATTTACAGCAACTTTCAATTTACAGACTCCGTAAATATCAATTATCAAACTCATTAATAATTCATTAGCAATCAAGCCAATCTTAGTCGAAAACATTGATGCGGGCATAGAGTTTTAGTACCGTATTTACTTGAATAAGCGCCCCGGCGCTTATTAAATTTTTCACGTCTAAAACGGGGAGCTTATCCGGGGGAGGCGCTTATAATTATTCGAGGGAGGCGCTTATTCAGCGGGAGGAAACGCGTACACAACTGTCAAAGTGTGCTTTCCTCTTTTAAAATATCAATATTATCAATGTTATACTACTACAACAGTACTGGTATAAGTATACTATAACGAGCTGCGAGGCGCTTATTCGGGGGAGGCGCTTATTAATTTTTTTTTGTCCAAAGGGAGCGCTTATTCGGGGGAGGCACTTATTCGAGTAAATACGGTATAAAGGTTAGAACGTGAAGGAATTTTGGTGACATTGTATTTAATATTTCGCCTTGGGTTCGGATCTTTATATGCCGATAAAACACTTTCTCTCGTTCTTTATACATTACGTAAATCGATTTAAATTGTCTGTAAATTTCATTATAACGAAAATCAACAGACCGTAAATCGATAAGATTTTCAGTGTAAAAGGTACGACGACCATCCCCAATCAAAATTCATCGAAGCTTCCTCCCTCCTGCTCCGGAGGGTGGCCGACTATTTGTTGACTAGTACTATTGCTTGAAAAAGACTCTTTGTTTTAACGAGGATATAACAGGTAAAGCAAGGCTTTTTTCCAACCTGGTCCTCAAATCCTGAAATAAATACACACTGATAATCGGTAAACATAAAGTGTTTAAAAATCCCAACTGGCAAGGAGGCGAGCATGGCCGAGAAACTGAATTTGAACTAATCGAAATCGGAACAAATTCAGTCTCAGCTAGTGGCCAGAGCGGGTATCGAACCTGGGACCGCCAGATTACGAGACCAACGCTCTGACCACTCGGCCATGCTGCCTCCTATAATGTTTGCCCTTTATTCCAAGCTGATTAGCATAAAGCCGCCATCATATTGTCATCTTATGCATTAATTTTGCTTCTTTATTGATTACTTACATTTTTATTGTTGACAGGGAATTACACTTCAAGTAGAACTCTCACCAATCGACCTATTTGGAAAGGTTAAACTTCTTCGCTCCTTAGACCAAACGACTAAAGGTCCAATGTTTTACATGAAAGCAACTAGAAGTCCTCTTTCTGCAGAGGTGGGTTTACCTTTGTTCTTTGTAATCTAGATACAATGTGTTTCTTCCATACCCACAGTCCGATACACATCTCTCGTGAAATCGCTAGAATATGTCCATACTGCATTTCATGGTGAATCTACCAAAGCGGTAAAAAGGTACCCATTTCTTATACTTTGTTCAGATCGAAAATCGTACCACTTGTGGGTAGTGAACTTGGTGAGGGGGGAGTTGGGGGAGGGGTCAGGGGTTTCCCTTTATAGTCAATTACAGAGTATCCCCGGGTTCTGTTTATTTGTCGCTGTTATTTAAAGTTTCCTTACGCGGCCGCTGCGGCGTTCAAAAAATAGCATAGACAAGGCGCATTTTCGATAAATCAGATACCTGGAGGCATTTTGGGGTAGAGGCTGGTAACATAACTATTCTAAACCAATTTTTCATGCTGAATGCGAATATGACTGTTACCAAGACGTATTCTGCAATCTTATACGTGTAAATGACGTATTTTGTGAATTGCTACAGTCATTTCATACTAACGGCTTTTCATGTAAATCCAAAAGTTCCCAAACTTAAAAACAATTACCATAGCTGGAAAGAGCACAACAAAATCAGTAAAACTGTGAAGTTTGAAGGATATCAGTTGAAAAATCAAGGAGATACGAATTTTCAAAAATCGAAATTTGTTTGTATCTCTTGCATAACTGTAAGTGTTTTCGTTCAAAATTTCGATTTTTGAAAATTCGTATCTCCTTGATTTTTCAACTGATATCCTTCAAACTTCACAGTTTTACTGATTTTGATGTGCTATTTCAAGCCATGGTAATTGTTTTAAAGTTTGGGAACTTTTGCAATTACATGAAAAAGCCGTTAGTATTAAATGACTGTAGCAATTCACAAAATACGTCATTTACACGTTTAAGATTGCAGAATACGTCTTGGTAACAGTCATATTCGGATTCAGCATGAAAAATTGGTTTAGAATAGTTATGTTACCAGCCTCTACTCTAAAATGCCTTCTGCACTTTTTGCGATCGACTTTTTCAGTTTTGCGCCTTGTCTAGCAAATTGTGCTGGATAAAACAAAAAAAATTCACAAGTGAGGTTACTAAGTATACAACTAGTAGCACAACGACGGTCGCCTTCTTATGAGAAATAGCTGAAAACTTGTCACAAATTTAAATGTTCTGACAGGAAGTTTTGAAGTCCACGAAAACATACGCATTGACGCTATGACGTCAGAAACATATGCCGCTGATAAATTTATACGCCCGCAATACAAACCTAATATGGCCGCTCGCGAGTCGTCACGATTTTTTTATTCTTGATCGTTTTATGCTGTTTGAATTTAGGACATTTTTATGGAAAAATTCACATTTCTCTGAGATAAACTTTTCATTCAAACATGCAATTTTTTGCATTCAGTTGTCCTTTAATTATGGCCAAACACAACGAACTGAAGCCCTTATGAAACTGTCGTATAATTGTTATACCAGCGAGTAATACCTGTTCTCTTTCTAGATTTATCTGGAGGGTGCAGCCAAGATCTTTGGTTTTGGGACGGAAATTAAGTTTGACTTCAGACCACGATACATTGAGGCTAAGGCCAAAATCAAAATACCTGTGGGTAAAAAACATACATTGGAAGCTGAACTTGAGTTGAAAGGCTACTATGGAGAGACACTCAACAAAACGGGTATTTCAGCAAAAATAACAATTACTGTAGGTAAAAAAGAGGTGAGTAGAGGCAATGTTGAACGAGAAGTTCTGTAGGGGGATTGGACAGCACGCAAAGAGGGCTTCATGTTCACTTTATCTCACTTCCCCATACAATGTAGTTAAGGGCTTACAAGCATAACAACAACTTTTCGGGCTCCTTCTCATGATCATTTCAAAGAGAGATGGAATCATCTTTGTATTCAAATTCGGCAGTAAAATATTACATAGTATTTACGTGAAGCTGGCAGGAATGATAAGAGTATTTCTGGAGTGAAAATCTTTACTTTTGATAAATTTAATAACGTGGTCTTAAGCATCCATGCGCTCATCAGACCACCGAGAATACGCGAAACCCACTTCTCAAATTATATCACATTTTTGTAATACAAAGCTAACAGCAATTAACATATAAAATACAAATAAATTTGTACTCCAGAATTTTTTAGAGCGGAAAATCGACGTTCTGCAATATTTTGAAAGCAGTCTGGAACTTTTTAGTTCCTTGTCGGATGAGAGATGGGGTATAGAACTTTCTACGAAAGCCGAGAAGGGACTTCACACTTTCGAGTTAATAATTTCCGAGTTTATGATTTCCGAGCTAATAATTTCAGACTTAATAATTTCAGACTTAATAATTTCAGACTTTAATGTCCAAGTTGTTACTTCCACGTAAATGGATTTTTATTTTCCAAGCTTTCGGGCCCCTGGCCCATCTTCAGGGAATTTTTACAATTTCAGTTGTACAATTAGGTCACGTGGAATACAAACAAAACAGACGTACTAATTTATTCATAAGAGTGGTGTAATTGTGTGGAATTGCTTTTCCAGAGTCTCTATTAAATAAAGCATGCTTGTATTTTGCGATTTGCCATGCTTCTGTCCATCTTCTTCTTATCCATGACGACTCGTTTGCCAAGATCTTTGAAAGAAAGGAAGGCCACGATGAGTCGTCATGGATAAGATGACGGAAGATGGACAGAAGCATGGCAAATCGCAAAAAACAAGCATGCTTCATTTAATAGAGACTCTGGAAAATTCCACACAATTACACCACTGTTATGAATAAATAGACTTCATTTTTAAGAACATTTTATTCGCGCGCGCTTATCATTACTTGGTTTTTTTTTGTATTCACGTGATCTAATCGTACAACCGAAGAAGAAGAAGATGAAGAAAAAAAGGGGCCCGCGAAAACTTGGAAAATAAAAATCTATTTACGTGGATGAAGTAACAACTTGGACATTTAAGTCTGAAATTATTAAGTCTGAAATTATTAAGTCTGAAATTATTAAGTCTGAAATTATTAACTCGGAAATCATTAACTCGGAAGTCTGAAGTCCCTTCTCGGCTTTCGTAAAACTTTCACATTAAAATGATTTGAAAATTCACCGTGGAAAACGTGCGGACGTGCCGTTACTATGGTAACATTTAATGTAATCATTTTCATATCAAACCAATTTCCTAACTCATGGTCTTTTATATGGTTTATATGGTTCCCTTGGTCTCAAAGGGAAAGATATGTGCAAAAGCCTTGAAAACTAGTTAAGCTGCCTTTATACTGTCTGTTACAGATTGAAGATCAAACAAAAATAGAGACGAAAAAACTCATATCAAAAGGAGATGTTTTATTACAAGCAGCCAAAGACAAGTTATTCAACGAGAAAGAGAAATGCAAAAAGCGAGTGTCCGTGTTTTGTGAAGAGTGCAAGGCTATTGAATGTGCAAAGGTAAATACGTTTCTCTTTTATAGATGACAAGTTTCAATTCTAGATCTAGAGAAAACTTACACTGCAGTATTTTTTAGGTTGAAGAAAGTTGCGAGGAAGCTTTGGATGTTTTTAAAAATTACATTGGTGGAGCAGCAGACAAATTTGGTACGAGAATTTTATCGTGATCCTCAGCATTTCCTAATTAATTAATGCTTAGATCCAGCGATGACTGAGTTTCATAATGCACGGGCAAGAGCTCGGCCCCCGTTGTCGTGTACATCTCGTCTGACGTCCTTGTCTCGCTCTCCCTCCTGTTTCTGTAGCTCATGATCGCCAGAAAATACGAACCAATTGGGGCGGAGCTACTAACGTGCCAGAAAATACGAACCAATTGGGGCGGAGCTACTAACGTGCAGTCAACAATTTCTAATTGGCTGTCACTCAAACTACATTGTCGGCTTCTTCTGATTCAAAAACCTTAGGGACTTGCAGCTGTGCCATTTATAAAGCAGAAATTTCATTTCGTATATCACATATTTGCTAACAATTTCACACTGGAATGTTTCTTTTAGCGGAAAAATTCAATTTTTCCCGGGTTTTAACTGACCATTTAACCGAGTCATTGCACGACGACTAGATACTAGTTTTTGTCGAGTACTTCAACGAACGCCTGGCATGTAAGCACAGCAACATGGACGACGAAAAACCAAAGAAGACGAGAAACCACAATATTTCTTTGCTCTGCGTCGTACAAAAACGATTTCTTGAATCTTAATTATTGCATAAACAAACAGACTGAAACCGAAATGAAGTTGTGGCCAATATACGAGGCCAAGATACGCCAGGTAGGACGATGTGGAACCCCGGGATGTGGACGTAACTTCACAGTGCAAGTTTGAGACAGGAATAAATGTGGAAATTTGTACTACTTGGCTCTTTGACCCTAAAGTGGGTACTGGAAACTTTATGAAGTTATGTTTTGTAAAACCGAATCATATATTTAAACATTTTGGCGATGATTAATTGCCCTATCGCATAATGACGTCACACCAAAACATTTTATTGTTTTGACGCTAAGGATTATGGTCGCCAGAGGGGATCAGAGTGATTGCATATCAAATAAAATGCAGATGAGCAATCACTGATACATGATATATATCAAAACTCGATACATTGAAGTTCTACTTCGAAAAGGAATATTAATAGGTCCCAATTTCCACTGTTTCTGAGCATCTATCCCCAATGTAAACATACTGTGACGTCATTATGCGATAGGGCAATTCTTGTTGTTGTAACTTATATTGTTTATTGAAATCAGAAACAATGCAGGTTTGTATCTACGATGCCACTATGCTATCTAGGAATAAAAGTTCTAGCCCCATATATTTTCTGTTAACTTGAGAACATAAATGTGTCGAATTTTTTCTAAGTGTCTCGTTACAAATGCGCATGTCCGCTTGTATTTTCTGGCGATGTGTAGCTTGTATTAGTAGAAAGAAGGGTAGAGCATGGGGTACAGCAGCCGCCTTCTAGATGACCTCTAGGCACAAGAATGAAATATTTTCTTGTTACCATATATATATATATATACAACTATTAGGTAGTTGGTTTACTGGATTAGCCCGAAAGATTGCAGCGACTTTCAAAAACGAGCGACAGCGCAGGAGTGCAGAATTCTTTCCAGGCCGTGCACAAATGGAGACTAGATTAAGAAGGAAACGCTATGTTGGTCGTTTCATGTGCAAACAGATTGTACCACAAATCTGCAAGAAATCCAGAACATTCTGTGAAGGTATGATAATTGTTTTCCAGTCGTGGTGTTATTGATAATTAACATATCATGATTATTATTGTTATTTTTGGGGGAGGGGGAGTTTATGAAGTATAGTTGAGTCTTTTACCCATAAATATGACAACCATTTGTAACCTTTTGATCTCCACTTCTATGGGCCACTTAATCCTTACATTCTAGCGACATTCTCCCTGTTTTTTTCTCATTTTTAGTCGGCATAGAATTCGAAAAACAAACACAAGGGTTTGGAGATATTCTCGGTCTTCTATATACTTTAATAGTTGAAGAATTAAAAAAAGCAAGGGAGCATAGCTAGTCATTGATAACTAGTCATGCTCTCTTGCAAAAATCCATTAGATTATTCGTCACGAATAAGAAAGGTAGCCATATTGATGACGTCATCAGGTGGACAATGTGGTCGATGAATTTAAAACAAAATACGTCCAAACATCAATCGCAGCAATGATCAATATAATGTGGTTGCTAAAGCATTTTATGGTTAAATTTTGAATTAGATTACCTGTTTGGGCTTGTTTTAAAACCGGGTAGTTCATTTTACTGTTAAGGAGAATTATGAAACGATGTTTTACAAAAGTACTTCAATGAAAGAAAAAACAACAACAAACAAACAAACAAAAACAGAGATGGTAACTCATATGCATTGCCTTCTTTCTTGATTCTTTCATTCCAGCAACATGTAAACTTCCTCAGCACATAACCCAAGGAGTTTGCAAAGGTCTGGACATAGCGCATATAAGCCTATTTAGAGCTGAAGACACCTATTACTGGCTTAAGAAAGTTGGGCCTCAGTACATCGTCAAAATTCACGAGATATATTTTGAAGTAGCACTCAGTCCCAGTCCTTTGACCAAGGTGGCCGCGTCCATCGATTTAACTTTCATGAATGTTCGACGCAAGCTAAGCGCTGAGATCTCTTTGCAAGACATCGTAGATATTGGGAAGCGAATTGCTAATAGCATCATTGAGACATTTAGAAAACTTGTTCCCGCTAGATACACCGAGCCATCGTACGACAGACCGACCAACGCCGTGGATTTTAGGATTGGAGGTAATTAGTGGCTAATTAGTTTAATTTATGTAAAATAATTAATGAATCGAAATATGCATCCATGACCCAACAGCATGCGCAAATAAACAAATCATGAGAGACACAATGTATACAACAAAGGGTTCCAACGATCACAGCGTAAATGATCTACCACAAGAACAAAAAGAAGGGGGAAGGGGGTCAGACTGAAGGACGGGCTGACGGACAAACAAACGTACAGACAGACAGATAGACAGACAGACAGACAGACAGACAGACAGACAGACAGACAGAGAAACAGGTAAACAGAAAGACAGACAGAGACAGACAGACAGACAAACAGACAGACAGATAACATTATTGATAAAAATACTCAGTGCAACAGACGGTTCCAAAGCTTTGTCTTTGGTTATACACCGAATCGAAATATGGCGGCAAACTTGAATAACTATTGTTTTATGCTGACTAGCCTCTCATTCACGTGAAAGCGCTTTTGTGTTTTCCCTTAAAACGAGGCTAGTCAGTCCAGAACAATAGCTATTCAAATTTGCCGCCATATTTTGATTCGGTCAATGTTTCCTTGACAAAATCTGGCACCAAGGGTATTAACTTTTCTAACCATCCCACATTTATTCCCTCAACAATTCAGCTCCTATTCTCATATATTAGCTAACGCAGGAGTTTGATCTCTGTATTTCTAGGTCCCTTCAGAATCGTGAATGAAGCGAACAAACAATGCATCAAGAGCTCCGATAAAAACGTTGGTTCATCTCTTGGCACTGGATTGTGTACTAATAAAGATACATTGTGGACCTATACTCTGACTGGAGAATTAATGGTACAGCTAGTAACTTTCTATTTTTGCATTCGAGAGGCACTGCTGTGATGGTGAATTGCAGACTCATAAGGGTTAGCCTAGTTTAGATGCTTAATGGCTTTTTCACGTGTCACGAGCGAGTTTTTATGACACGCAAATGGTTTTTCTCCGTTTACGGTAGCACATTTGATAGGACAAATGCATCTGTCACATTAAATTTGGTCAAATTTTCTCATCCATACGAACCAAATTATTTGTCAAAGAAAATTTGTCACAAACAATTTGCTCGTATGGAAGGACCTAAAGCAATGGTTCGAGTAAGAGATAGGCAAAGTTCTATTGTTCTATGCCAAAGTATTAACCTATGGATTTGATTTTTTGCAGTTTTGAAACAAACTCTCTTTTGTACTAAAGAATCTCGTCCAATCAATAGCGCGCAAAACAATAGCCAAGAGACGATTCCAGTTTCAGCCATGTCCCAAAAATGAAATTTTACTTTATTTAAAACTCAAAGCTTTCATGAAAAGGATATCAAATATTAAAATGGAAAAAATGCGCTAATGTTTAAAGTTATGGCATGCAGATTTTCATGTTTTACCCAGTGAGATGGACGGTTTAAACCATATATATCACAACTGACACCTGTCTGCATTCTTCGTCGTTTGGTTGCTTTCTTCTTACTCGGACCGATTACTTAAACCCTAAAATATGAGTCCGCAATCAAGAATCACAGCCGAATTTCATTGATAACATATTATATTTTATCAGGTCCTTGTAATGATTGCAGCGACCAGGTTTGTCATTCAAGTGTGTACCTGTAAACTGATATAATGGTTTCTTGAATGTCTTGTTTATAGAATATAGAAAGTGAACACTGTTTGGCCTTTACTGGGACGTCGGGGAACAATCAGAAAGTGGCACAACAGCAATGTCAGTTTGGAGCTGAAAATCAACATTTTACCTGTGATAATAGAAGAATTCACCCAATGGATAGTACAACCTCATGTTTAGTGCAAAAAGGTCATTAAAACTTATGATTAGTCCCACTCCCTCTAAAGAGTTTAGTGTAAACACAGGAAACCCAAGCTTGATATTACAGAATAGATGATATTTGCATTTTTATAGTAAATGTATTTAATTTAGCGACAAATCGTCCTTTCTTTTTTCAAGGCTTTGCAATAATCATGTCTTTTTTGTTGGTGGTGTTTTTTGTTGTTGTTTTTTTGTTTGTTGTTGTTGTTGTTGTTGTTTTGGCGCGTTTGTCTTTGTGGCCAAGTTTCAGCGCCATATGAGCGTTTTAACGAAAATACCCCTGAAAGACAAATCTTGAAAAAAGTAAGGGTGATTGCTCGCTACATACATTTACTATAAAAATGCAAAAATCACCTATTCTAATATCGAGCTTGGGCTTCCATGGATATGCCGCGCGCATTTTAGTGATGTGTTGATAAATTGTTATCATGTGTTAGCATCTGAGATTGATGGTACGTTCTTTGATAAGCATATTATACTAGACGACCCCAATTGTCAAAAAGCTTCTGTTTTGGGTTTCACCTCCCGAGATTTGGTCCTCTTGGCTATCGCCGTATGATAATAATATGTAGCGGTACGAGAGGGATCCCGGTGATAGCATTGTTCCTTGAGACGCTGATGGGAATATCCTGGGAATTACCCTGTGACATAGCAAGGAGCAAAGTAGCCTCTTCCGGTCCTCGCAATTTTTAATCCTAGGTTGAGTATGCACGCAGGTGACGTATCAGATAATATTTTTACTCCAAATTCTTGACACGTCCGTCACTCCCTAATGAGAAGTCTATTGTTTGCGTCCCGAAAACCGGTTTTCAAAGGACTGCATGCGTCATGCAAATTACCTATTTGGCTTTCAATTGACGTCACGGCGGCCATCTTGGTTGAACTTCAACAAAAGATTGCTCATTAGTGTCTCTTGCTCGTTCAACCAACATGGCTGCCACTCTTTTATATTTTGACTCTCAAGGGAATGATTGAAAACCAGCAATTGTGCCACCCGTTTTCAGCGCTCAAAATCACGTATCGGCTCTAGTATGCTATTGGTTGATATTTTAGGAAACACAGTTGCCATGGGTACATGCAAAGAGCCACCACAGTTACAAACTGAAGAGTTTGTAATTCCTAAAGAAGAAGAATGGGCTGTTGACAAATTTCAAAGTGTCTGTGATAACTACGTGGAAGGTATGATGTGCATGCAGAACTACAGGAATTGATTAAAGCTAAACAAAACCCTTAAAACGGGAAAAATCAATTAACAGGGCATGAAGCTAGTGAAAGTAAAACATAAAGGTAAAAAAAAATGAAATCGAAGCACATCTAGAGATAAATATTATCACTAGAAAAAAATTATCCGGGGGGTTAGAATGGGCAAAGAAGCCTAAATGGAGAGAGGCAAGGAAAGGGTAGCATATTTAGGATACATTAAAATTGATATTTAATATATATATTTTTGGTCTTTATTTGCCAAACGATTGTACTCTGCTGACAACTACTGAGCAGGGCTAGAAATCACAAAACTGAGAAAAAGGGGAAGAAAGGACAGAAACAAGACAATAGCAACGAGAAAAAGGATAAGGACTTTTGAATTGAAACGGCTGTGTTTTCAGATTTGGCTTACAAGAAGCCCGCTGAGCAATCAAGTTCGTTCAGCAGAAATGAACTCGACCAAGAAGAACTCAAAGAAATCAATCCAAAAGAAAGGGACATTATATTGACCAAAGTTGGACCGGAACTGGCAGTTGATGGTAATATGGACTTCAATCTTGTGGGTGGTTCGTGTGCTCACACAGCTCTCTCACAGGACCCCTGGTGGAAAGTCGACTTACAGAAGGAATATGTGGTTACTGATGTTAGTATTCAGACTGGCGCAGGTAGGTTAAAAGTGTGAAATCAATGTACATCCATCTAATTTCTAGTGCTAAAACAAAAACCTGGTTAACAGTAGCGGCACAAGCTCACGCATAAGCAACTTACGCAGTAATGTACTGCTCATTAGCAGTGTTACCTTATATCTGATAAATACAGATATAATATTAATATATTACATATTAAGGTTTATGTGTTGAGCGTATGTATTGTGTGTAGGCTAGGAACTAGTTTAGATATGTTACCTCCGGCTTTTATTGCACGGTTAACGTTTGATCAATCACCAGCCTTGTTTGTGATTCATCAGATGATCACACCATTGTTTTGCTCCCCTTTTTCATGACTACGATCCACGTTTACATCATCATCATCATCATCATCATCATCATCATCATCATCTGTCACATCCCCTTTTCCATGAGCACTTGACCACCAGACCACAACCAGGACCATGAGTGAGATTTTCTGCGCACTCTTGCAAAAACCTTCCGTAACCAAATGCGATCACGTGTTTGCTCGTATATGAACTATTTTGAAAACTTTGGCGAACAAACTCATATCACGCTGGCAGCGAGTTATATATTCAACAGTTTGCACAAGTGATTGGCGGTCAAAAAAGCAGCTCTAAAAATAGCCTGAATGTGGAACAACACATCACGTCGCATCACGTGACCCGCGGGTTTTCTGTTATAATTTCCTGCTGAGACTTGACCACTAAACTAAATATCAATGTTAAGCGCGTTTGAATATTTGTACAGAAAATGTGTGATATAAGTGTGAAATTATTATATTATAATTATTCATTTTCATAGAGGGGGTCAAAGTAGACGCACTGGAAAATTTTGAAATTCGCGTTGGCCCAAAACGTGATTTCCAAAATAATCCAATGTGCGGCAACAGAATAAAGGTTATCCATGTGGGAGAACTGTGGACATCAACTTGTTCTCCACCCATTCCTGGACAACTCGTTTCTATACAGTCTTTTGGAAGGACCCGGATGACTCTGTGTGAAGTAGCTGTGTTCTCCAGACAAGGTAGGGTTCAAGATTCTACCAAAGTAGAAACGTTGCAGTTAGCAAGAAATAAGAACATTCGTGGTGATTATAAAGTGGAAAATCATTTGTTCACTGTCTCGCGTGAACATTAAACCTTAGCAGAACCGGCCCCCTTTTAATTGCGCTCAGTCTTATACCATAAGCTGGTTGTAGCAGGAAAGTTATAAATCTAATTTACAAAATACGGCGGGATTTGAACTCTGATGTGTTAAGCACTTTGATTCATTTTCGGTTTCTTTCAACAAATCGTCCCATTACGAAAAAGCTATATTTTATACAACATCGACTCGATTTCTTCCTTACTCGTTCACATATAAATACGGGAAATTTTCGCAGTTTCCTACAAGGCCATATTCAAGATCATGGGATTTGGTACTCACGATCAGACGTTGCTGGGGCCCGTTTCTCAAAAGACCCGATAACTTTACGGACCCGTTAACTTATTCGATTTATTTAGGTTAACGGGTCCGTAAAGTTATCGGGTCTTTTGAGAAACGGGCCCCTGGCACTTTTACTGAAATTGATACCAGATTGACACTTTTGCGTGTGTTATTGGGCCTTTTAGTGGTAAAAATAGCTTGAGCCACATCAATTTTGGCACTTTTTGGGGGATGAAATTAAAATGATAATTTAAAGTCCCCCCGCCCGGGTTTGTCTTAATATTTTTCTGCGTATATTTCTCTTTCTTAGTTTAATTTCCATTTTCATCTCTAGATAACCAAGGCAAATGTTCCGCTGCAATCAAGAGAAAAAGAGACGAATTGACCAATGTGTCCCCCAGAGATCGAATATTACAAAGACCAAGGACAGCCTACGGGTTTTATTACATATAGATAGATAGACAGACAGACAGACAGACAGACAGACAGACAGACAGACAGACAGACAGACAGACAGAAAGATAGACAGACAGATAGATAGATAGACAGACAGACAGACAGACAAACAGACAGACAGACAGACAGACAGACAGATAGATAGATAGATAGATAGATAGATAGATAGATAGATAGATAGATAGATAGATCGTTTATTAATTAAAACACTTTGCAGTCATACAACTGAATTACTTGTTAGAAACGAAAAAAGGATTAATATATATATACATGTATATATACACATAAAATGAAAGAAATATATATAAGATAAAAAAGACTACTGTCCTAAAATATCAAAAATGTACAATATGATATTATAATATTAAAATTATTTTAAAATCTATTATATACTAAAATTCATTACTATATGGCTTATAATGAAAGAATTCTTAAATCATTCAGTTCTACATACAGGAGTATTAAAAAATCTTTTCTTTCTCAAGGATCTATGTTGAATTGATTTAGATGGCAGAAGACTAGCAAGCTTATGATTATTATTATCTATGATTACCTTAGATAAATTCTTAGAAAACGTTTCTCTTCTGCTATATAGTGTGGGAAAACCAGCCATTTTAAGAGCATCTTTGTACTTTAGGTCAGGAAACACTGTTTTCATTGCGCGTCTTCATTTCGTCTGAGAGGTACTGGGGAGACTGCGGTGAAACAATTGGCATGAATATTCAAGGAGCGCTTCAAGATGTCGGCGATGGGGGCAGCCAAGATATCTGCAAATTCTCTTAACACCCAGTTAGGCAGGGCGTCTGGACCACCAGTACGTGATGTACTTAATGACACAGTTTCTTTGCAACAGATTGTTCCGTGACATAGATAGGCTGATCATCATCTACTGGCATGGCACACATACATCTTCTGTCAGTGGGCTGTAGTCCTTAGTTACGCTTACGAAGGCCTGATGTATATTCTCACCAAGGACCGCCTCATTACAGACAATCACTGGGTGCAAAATGGATTTCAGATCACTACTAGTTGATATGGCAATCCGACAGAGCTGTTTGACTTTCCACCACCAATCACGGAGGCGAGTGTCATGTAAATTTTTAACCTTTGTTTTCATAGTAGACCTTGCGGCAGCGTTTTCGCTCGCGATCTACTTTATTTCGTAGAATCCTAAACAAAACCAAGTTCCCAGAGGCAAAGGCCTTTTGACGGCGGGTGATAAGAGCCTTTAGCTGACTGCATGGTGATCCATGGACGGTCGGACTCGTGCGGAGTCCTTACGGAACACTCTGGTAATAATGGTGTCCAGCTTATAGTTGACAATATCGATGAAGATGTTCAGCTTCTCTTCACACGACCGATAATATGAGAGAAGGTCCGACCAGGGCACTTGCACTTGTAGAAGAAATCGGCCAACACTTGCTATTTTACTAGGTTGTTTGTCCCTTACTTTATTCAATGGTCTTCCGTTTAGCCTTAGAGGACGTTTCTCGAGTTCCAGCACTAACAGTCACAGTCAGGTGGTCGGACAATCCAAGGGGGGTAAACTACTCGGAGCTGAATAATACTCAGAAAGGCTGGTAAAAATTTGATCTAGCGTATTAGCACCCCTTGTTGGGAAATGAATGATAGGCTTAAACTGGAAGATTTTGGCAGTTGATCTGAGCTTCAAGAGTCTTGTTAAAGTCCCCTGCCAGTATGATTGCACTGTTTGGGTACGCTAACTCCACATTCTCCAGGGATGATGTAAGATATTCTTTCATTTCGGCATCATTGACATCAGGGGTCTGACAGACCACACCCGCTATAATGTTGGAGTAGCCGCGCGGGAGACGAGTTGGTCGAAGGACTGCCCAAAGAACTTCGTGGTTATCGCTGTGTAGTTCAGGGATTATCCTGCACTGTTTGGAGACTTTAACATACATGCAAACACTTCCATGGGCTCTGTCTACACGGTCCCTCCTAAACAGCTGATATCCATTTATGCTAATAGAATCATCTGAAACAGACCAATTCAGCCAGAGTTCAGAAAAAAAATGCGAAAGGAGCTGATTGTGTAGGCGATTTCATTGATCGATCTTTGGTGCCAACGACATAGTGTTTGATAAATGGAACGAAGGAACAAAATACCGTCTCCCAGTGGAACTTTCATCCTTTGGCTGGGAGGTGTCATTTTGAATATTTAATGAGTTCCCAAAGTTTCTTGATTAAGTTTTACTCTTGCATATTCGGCAATGACGCCGAATCTCTGGTTTGAACTAACAGTCAAATCTTGAGTAGAATTCTGTAACCGCTGGTTTTTACAGTGAGCTCACGTTTTCCTCTTGTTGGTTTTAAAATCCCGACTACCTTACAAGCGTTTCATTCATGATCAGTGGGAAGCAGTGGCTTGAAAGTTTGACTCTGATTTTTCCACCAATATCTCAAAAAGATCGACTATATATCCTTGTCATGACTTTAGAATTGATGTTGACAACTCGAGAATGTAGAATCATACATACGAGGCTAGAGAAAACAAGAAACACAGAGAGCTAAATTTTTGCAGCCACTAGGCGCAACGAAATAACCGAAACTCATGCATGATGAGTTAACTATGGCCAGTCGTCCACTACGCGCGCATACACCACAAACTAGGATCTCAAACAATTCTTTTTACGATAGGCGAAATTGTTAATTTGAATCATTAATTGCATGCATTTAAAACAATTTTTTAGACAACTAATTGTGCTGCTGAGCCATTTTGGCGTAAAACTGTGTGTTCACCATGTGTGTCCGTCCCTGGAACACTGCGCACCACACTAGGCAGTGTGCGCCAAAGCTTGCAAAGCACTCTGGGAGTTGAAGTCCAGCAAAACTCAATTGCAAACAGCGATTTCAAAGGACCAATAGGCCATTTACATGATGGCGTCATAAACTACAACTACCAGAATGCTTTGCCCACTTTCTTTTGTAAAATAATTAGT
Source organism: Telmatactis stephensoni (assembly GCA_029948255.1). NCBI lineage: Eukaryota > Metazoa > Cnidaria > Anthozoa > Actiniaria > Isophelliidae > Telmatactis > Telmatactis stephensoni. The sequence goes on from JALIZF010001783.1 coordinate 255,729, forward strand.
GCCAACAGTTCGACAAGTTCACTTCACGTTGATTGGTTAGTTCCCTCTGAAGGATTCACTAAGGCCGAGCTCTAAGGAATATGACCAACTTCTAAAATTCAATTGTTACTTGGCAACCAATAAAACAACAACAGCTGCTGGGGTGTGAGTTCTCTCTATGCCACTTGACACTATTTGTAGACAAAAACTTACTTTATTATTGTACCTTTATTATACCCTAAATTTGTTATTTAATGATCAATGTAAGAATTTACTGAAATATTTAGTGTACCAACTTCCAAACGGCAAAAGAAGTCTTGCCTCGTTTGTCTTGATCTTTCGTCACGGAAGTACATTTGAACTAACCAATTAGTAGGCACGGTTAACTTTTGAAAGCCTCCTTAATCGTAGCAGGTGTTACTGACTGACTTGATATCGCATCTTTGGTTTATAAAAACTTTGATAAATTCAAAAATTTGAACTAGCAGGGTTTTGTAATCAGATTCTTGCTGATCAGAAAACAAACATTTCGGCCTTGATAGAAATCCATGCACGCTACTACAAAGGCGTAGAAAAGGCGAAAAATGTAATGACTAAAAACAAATAGTATCTTCATGGTAATAAAGTTATCAAAGCTGTCCGAAATGGATTTGTTCGTTTGTGTGAGAAACGTAACAATGAAATGACTGAAATTTACTTGAGTTTTTAATTGCACATCTCCGAGTAATGCTTCATAGATATTAAGAGCGAGTGGGCTTATACATATTGGGTTGCAAGATCCGATAAGATTGATTGGCTTGAATGTCCGTATCATCTGCGATATTTGTCTACTTTTTTACAAGTAAATTGGCAAACCCCAAGTTGCGGATATTACTTTTTGGATTCAAATATAATTGCTGTCATTCACAGTAACATATTGTAGCGATGACTAGAACACCCCCGCATAAACCCGAGACTACTTATATCAATTGCATGAGAAACCAAGAACAGTAAACAGGATTATAGTATTTTAGTAGCATCAAAAGCACAACATACAACGAAAGGAAATCCAGCTTTGGAGAATAAATCTATCAGTCTGATAACTCAAAACGAACGCACCTTCGAGACAAAACATTGGACAGTTGTGGAGAGAATGGATTTAGTGCACTTTTGGATATCCATTTTGATATCGCCATTTAGCATTCTTGGAAACATTTTTGTCTGTGTTATTGTGTTCTCAAACCCTTCAATGAGATCGTTCACAAACTGCCTTCTGGTAAATCTTGCTATGGCTGATTTGATGAGCACTCTCATCCTCGACGTTGAAATAATAGTCAATCGGATAGACCCAGAATTTAATCGATCAGTATTTTGTAAGACGACTTTTTACCTCATTCATGTGGCTTGTGTTGTTTCTATTCAAACCTTGACAGTCATAGCTGTAGAGAGATTCAATGCTGTCGTCAAACCATTCAGTAAATTCAACAAGAGAGAAAAAAGCGCAACCTGCCTCATATTAACTCTTTGGGTTTTAGCCTTCATGTCGATGATACCTGAATTATTTTTACAACTCGACCATCATAAAAGAACCTACATCTGTCAATTCTCCCCAGAGATGAGAGTAATACCACGACTTTATTACATCATTATTGCTATTGTCTCGCTGTTTTTTCCAAGTTGTATCATCATATATTGCTACAGTCGAATTATTTACAGTCTTTGGTATTCTCCACATGCAAAAGTTACAAGCGTCGTTCGCTTCAAATTTCGTCGTAAATTAGCGCAAATGTTGATAGTAATATCCAGTGTCTTTATAATAACATGGCTGACTGTTCTTATTGTCTCTTTGCTTTGGATGTGGAATGTCGTCGTACCCAAGATAGTTTTATTGCTTAGTCGCTCTTTTGATCCAATTCAGCTCTGTTATAAACCCCCTAATGTATTCATTACATAGTGTTCACTTTAGACAACATTTGAAAAACATTTGTTGCTGTTTCGCCGGTGACAATCACTGAAATACTCTCATAAATATACTTATTGTTTAGAGAAAATCCGAGAAGATTCTATAAGCACCCTGTAGCCCTTTTCACTCAATCGCGAGCTTCCCAAGGAAAGCACGAGTCATGAAAATGGGTTTGGTCGTCGAGAGAAGGGAAACGTTGCCAGAGCGCATGCTCAGTTCTATTGTTCCCCATTGCTTTATAGGTTCCCTCTGGGATTTATTCAGTCTTAACTTTTACCGAGAGACGCTGGGACTTGTTTCTTCAAAATCTGCATGGCGTGCTGGTTCATTTCATTGTTATCAGTTGAATTGATTGCAATATTAGAGTGCCATGTTAGGATGGGATTCTGGTTTTGCATTTATTTAATGATTTATTAATGTATTTGCATTTATTAAAACAAGACAAAAGTGATAGTTTCCTGCTCTAGACATGGTAACGTTTACATCAGTAAAGATGCATGCCTCATTTTAGTAGTGCTTTTTATTACAGACAGAAACTAGCAAGTAAACTAGTTTGGGATGCTTCGATATATAAGAATACATTATATAATATCTGGTATACATGTATTACGCGTGCTCTGATTGGCCGAGAGTCATGTGTGATTACAGTACACACACATAGATGGCGTCATTGGATCTTACGCGCGCTCTGATTGGCTGGAATGTTTAGATAAATGTTATATAAAACAAATAGATTCCATTTTGCCGTGCGTGTGTACTGTAATCGATGCACAGAAGATGTCAAAATGTGGCGAGAGCAACAGTCACGCCTCTTGACTATCTAGACGTCAAGTAAAACAGGACATAGTGTTTGTATGTGATGGCTGTGATAGCTTGCGAACATTCCCAAGAGAGGAAGGGAGACCTACTTTTTTCAGTCTTAAGGTGTAGATGTGCCACCTGGTTCTCTAAATTCAGACACCACGAACGTCATTTTGAAGCACATCTATTTTTGGACTTTCTTGGAGACTTTTGTCATGACGTAGCGCGTAATAATTGTGTCAACGATTGTAACAACACCCATCTCTATTAAAATGCCCCTAACCCCTTATTCGGAATTTTGATAATCGCCTGTTCATAAATAGAAAAGTTGTATGTTTGATGATATTTCTAAATATACACGACTTTCATGATGGCCGCTGCTAATAAGCATAATTAGTGAAAAATTACTATATCTGGAACTGTATCAATTTGAAATTATTAAGATTGTTGATTTTGATAATTTGTGCAATTTTCAAAACAAAACATTAAATCTTTGACAAGATATGCGGATTTAAAATTCTGAAAATGCACCAAAACGAGGCTACCAAGGCTTTTGGTCAAAATTGCATACAAAACTCTCTATTTTTGACAGTGCATAACTTTTTTGATATTGAACCAAAAATGATAAAATTTTCTGAAAATATTTGTCTTGAAGTAATTTCTCACATAGCATTGATCATTTCTTGCACAAGGCCCTCATTTTCTCTAATGGAAAAAACTGAATTATGAAAGTGGTCTATAGACATCTCTTTTCTGATTAAGCATCTGAAATCTAAAAATGCAAAGGAAATGACGTCAACACAGGAATTATTAAATATACAAAATCCGCACTTGAGATAATATTTTTACTAGTTTTCCATTTGCGAAACATTTTCATTGCTAAAGTATTGACAGTATAGTGAATGTTTCTGCCAATTCACTCAATGGAAATGATTATCAAAACAAACGAAAACAAAACAAACAAAGACAAAACAAAATTAACAAAAAGAAAAGCATCAAACAAATTAACAAACACACACACACACACAAAAAAAAGTCAAGGGCTGCATGTAGCTAATACTAAATTGCTGACATATAATAGTGTTTTCTTACATGCATTTGTGTATTTGTCAGTATATTGCATTTTGTTCGCGTCGATTGTATCAGCAATCTTACTGTGAAACAATTAAATGCGTGCCATGAAGCCTTTGAACTGAGACAATCTCGGCAACCGTAAACAGTTTTCCATAGCAACTTCAATTCAAATGGACTATAAGTCCATTCATGCCATCTGGTTTAGACACAGGAAGCCCAAGCTCGATATTAGAGAATACCTATATTTGGATATTTAGTAAATGTATAATAATAATAATAATAATAATAATAATAATAATAATAATAATAATAATAATAATAATAATAATAATAATAATAATAATAATAATAATAATAATAATAATAATAATAATAATAATAATAATAATAATAATAACTGTTTGTTTAAGTGTCCAAATCTTCTAGCACTTGCGCACTATTGGGGGGACACTGTATTCTCTCACACACTACCTCTACATTAAGTATTTTGCAAATCAGTAATCACTCGTATGTAGCTACAAATCATCCTTTCTTTTTTCAAAGACGAAAGCGGCAAAAATAAGAGATCTACGCCTAAAAGACATGATGATTGCAAAATCGTGAAAAATGAAAGGATGATAATACATTTACTATAAATATGCAAATATCAGCTATTCTCTAAGATGGAGCTTGGGCTCCCTGTGGTTTAGGACAAAGTTTTTGCATTCTTGGCCTAGTAGTTTCACTAATTTTGGACATTTTTGTTACTTACTTTTATTCATTTATTAAATTATTTGCCTCAGAAAGATATTGATCTTGACTTTAATTGTTAAGTTGTTTAAGGTTAACTTTTTGCTTTGAGCGAAAAAGGAAAGGGTGGACGACATGTCAATGATTGTGCAGGTACGATGGGTTTTCCTCTCAGTACACCGACATGTCCGTCATGTCTGATATTATTCATGGTTCTTTGGAAGTCTGTGTCTTACTGAGACACTCTGAAATACACACATGTAATACTTTTCAGCAAACACAACGGTATAGTACTGGCTATCACTTATAAAGTAAGCAATAGCTACAAAAAGGTGTGGTATGAAAGCTTACTCTAATTAAGTAGAGAGATCTAATGGATAACGAATGTAATGAAACCTGTACACTGATACACTGCAGAGTGCTTCAGCCAAAAGTTCCAATTTAATAGCAACAATTCCAGTATGTACAAAAGTGTTATATATTCCAGTATATACAATAGTGAACCGCTTCTAACATGCTATGTTACAAGTAGTTATCTGGTATTCATACAACAAACGATCATCAATTAATTCTAAAGCAAGGGAGAGCAGCAGAAAAATATGAGATTAATATTTCATCATTATCGGTATTTGATGAACGACAATACAAGTTCTACTTAACTGACACATGTTCTATGATTCCAAGAAGAAATAGAATCATCAAAGAAATTGGTTAAGAAACTATGTCCTTGGAAGACCAGACGTTGATAGCATGACCAGGGTCATACTGTGATGATAAATTAATTAAGAATCTAAAAGACATTTTAAAAGAACCTAAGATAGTAGAACTGTCATGAATTGGAATAAGATTTCTAAGTTATTGCTCTCCCTCTTTAAAAACAATTGTAAATTACAACGAATTACTGACATATTAACATCAACGGCTACGTTCAAATAATTGCAACAGTGGGATGTGATATTCAGTTGAACTTTTGGCGGAACCAATTTCGAAGTCTTGTGAACACATTGGGCCTTGGTGCTAAGTTCTTCAATAAAATTAGAAAAAATATTGGTATAAAGCCGGTGATCTATGTTACACAAGACGATTTGCAACGAAGATTTTTTGCGTTACGCCGTTACACAGTAAAAATTTATGTTATTAAGCATACAAAACAGGCAACACATTGAGATTTCTTGGTTTGTAGTTAAACTTGCAACGAACAGCAAGTGATAACATCTGCGCATGTCTCCAATTTCTATTGTCTTGGACAAATGGATAATTTTGAAAGGATAACTTCTAGCTGTTCGCACTTCTGCACTCGACTGTAATTCGCCGAAAAACTTTGGGGAGACTATATACGACTCTCTTTATGAGGGATGTAGCCCTATAAGCCAGGTTAAAACCGTAATTGAGGCCACTTCCGTCCAGCGGTTTGCGCATACTCGTCATGTTATCACTTGCTGTTCTTGCAACGCAGAATTACGAATTTGAGCCAACGTTGCGCGAAAAATCGCCGTTGCAAATCGTACCATTTAACATCAGCTTAAGTAATCATGGTATCATGGAAATTAAATATTCACACATTTGAGATAATTTATGCTCTACACAATAAACGCAACTTTGTGCTACCTCAATGATGGAATTGGCTGATTCTAGCTTTTCAATTTTCCTGAAAGTGAGAAATGTATTGTCCAGTTAGTGAATCAAAATTTATCACAAATTAATGAAACGAGTAAACCTTTCCGTAACAGCTTTCCGTAACAAGGTTACGACGCAAATGAGATACTAGACATTTACCTGCTTTGCTCTTGGACTTGTAACTGCAGAGAGAAAAAGAAAATCAGTATTGTTTTTTTGGGAGTTATTGTTATGGAGTAGGTATTACGTGACTGTAAAAAGCACAGTACATTGCATAGAAACGATCATTTAGGCAAGGAACTTGTGATGTATGATGCGCATTTATGCATTACATTTTCACAGTACACACGAGTTCTCCTCTGAGGCACGTTTCTCGAAAGACTCGATATAACTAGTTTATGGAAGAACGTAAAATTGCCTGTGAACTCATGAAAAACAAAAATAATGTGCGCTTAAAGAAACATGCACCCGTAAACTGTTATTCAACGAGTCTGATCTTTCGGTGAACGAACCCCTGAAGTATAAAAACAAGTTGAACCTAAGACAACGCGCGAGGTTCTAATTGGCACTAATTGTCATGCGCGATCGTGCAAACACTTGTGTCGGATGTTGCGCACTCAATTAGAGTTGTAATTACCCCAACCAAAAGCCACGACGACGCAGACATCGTAAGCAAGTTCTTTATGCACCTCATTGTCATCAAGGTTTTAGAGAACTAATAAGCGCATGCGCATTAAACTGAATAACATTCTCGCGATGTCCGCGTCGTTGTTGGTTTTGGCTGCTGTCATGCTTAGCGTCCTTTTGCTTGCATTCACTATTTTTTGAATTAAATGATATAAACGTTATTTAATGAATACATTTGACAAATTGAGTCAATATACTGATTTGAACTGCTCTTTTACCTTCAATTGAAGAAGTTCATCTTGAAGTCTACAATCAACGTAGAGAGGAGTTAGACATATATTGAATGAACATGCGCGGTTGTTTCATCACGAGAAGATAGACAAGATGAAGATATAAGAGCTAAAACTCATGTCCTCTATATCCAACACTACAGCATAAAGTGTCTTACTTGAATTGTTGAGCTCGTTGTTCTTCTTCTTCTTGGAGACTCTGCAACATCAAATATGTTGATATCGTTCCATTAGAAACATGCGCTGCCACAGCTAAGACAGTACAAAGATCAAATGACTATTAGAAAGATTGGTTTTCTTACCCTGTTCGTATCTGTCATCTCCTTGAGCTTTTCCTACAGGGGAAAACATTACAAGAAATCAGTACTAAATGCTAAGCAGTCAGCTGCTTACTGCATCAATTCTGCGTTTGTTTTTGCACATAAAAATACTGAGAGGAAAGGGCCAAAAGTCGTCTCATGAGGGAGTGCGCACCCCCTGCACCCCTCCCCTAAATCCACCGTGTCACTCTGTTATCACCGGCTGACCAAAATGGACAAAATAAACGGAGACCACAATTTCTACCTTGAGCTCCATGTTCTCTGTTTCCAACCTACAACAAAATCAACCAGTATTAATCAGGTTTAAGGCTTATCATTTCATGTATCTCGATCACTAGCGAAGGAAGGATAAGTGCAAACAACATACGCAGACTCGGTATAGTATCTATCACATAGGTGTGAAAAATGTCAATCTTTGCTAATGAGCAGTACATTACTGAGTCTGCGTATGCTGCTTGAACTTATATTTGCGTCGCTAGTGAGAACCAGGCTTTACGTTGCCACTATAAAAATTATTCTCTATTTAATTTATCATTATTATATATCACCACTTACTTTGTATATGCCTTAGCGCCATCAGACAATATGACCTGCAACAAAGGTCACATAACGTACAATGTAAGTAACCCAACTGATGCCATTTGTAGTTTATCAATATAAACTTAACACTCAACAATATATATATACACTACTCACCATTAAGCCTTTCTCCTTCTTCTTGTGTCTGCAATACGATCGAATATATAAAGAGTTAAATGAAATCAGGAATGAAATTCCAAAACAAAGATAAGTTTGTCCTTTTTTGGGGTTTTTGTTCGTTTGTTAAGTTTTGGGTTGTTGTTTTTTATTGATAGCAGTTTTTTATAACTGAAATGGTTATCGTGTTAAAATATGTTATTATTATTATTATTATTATTATTATTATTATTATTATTATTATTATTATTATTATTATTATTATTATTATCATTATTACATTGTTACTTTCAAAAATGTCTTTTTCGGATATTTCTTTCCTTTAATTTTTAAATATAATTGTCTTTTTCAAATCCTCTCATTTTCTGCATTTCTGTACAACATATTTCATTATTCAATATTTTTGCAGTAATTTTGCAATTCTCTACTTTCTTGAGAGCACATAAACTATTCACTTACTTTTCTTTGAGTTCTGTAACTTGCTGACAGAATGACTATCAGATGTGAAAGAATCGAAGAAAAAGTAATGATTATCAATCAGCAATAATTTCAGCAATGCAACTGTTATTATCTCTGCTTTTGCCTTACCTCATACTGCTCTTTATAAAACACCATCTTCTCCTGGTTTGAAATAAACCCATAATATCAAGGTGAGAATTTGTCGCGTTCGGGATCTAAGGGAAACTGGGTAATTTTAGGGGGAGAAAAAATCTGGAAGCTAATCATTTTCAAATTAACACTTATGCAACAAGATAACCAGTAGCAAAAGTTCCTGAAAGTTCGCAGGGTAAAAAATAGTGACATTGTCATCACTGGTATTACCTTTTGTTCTCTGAGTGCCTTTGCAGCTAACATGTTAGCATTTTCAGCTTCCTAGAGATAGATAAAAAATAACGATTTGACCCTCATTTCTTGTTTTTCTCCCTTGTTTTTTTTTCAACGAACGTCTTGACGAAGTTAGTAATACGCATTAATACGCTTTATGTTACAGCGACATTTGTAACATCGCGATCCGCGCGCATCATTCCCATTTTTGATTATATAAATATATACTTCTTTTTCCGATCTGGCAATCATCCTTGCGGGCGGAACTTAACATAATCAATGGCTGACTTGAATGAGCTGCGTCTCCAAGGATGATTGACAGATCAGAGAAAAGAAATGAGCCAACAAAGTTGTGGAAAACAACGGGTTGCGATGAAATGATTGTTAAACTAATTTCACAACACTTGACATCAACTCACCAACAATCTTTCCATAAGTTCACTCTTCTCAAGGTTTACTGTATTAAGGAAGATAAAACAACGACTTTGTCAAAGCGTATTGTCAACAGAATACCACGTGATTGTATCGCTCTTTGTCACGTGACGAGTCCAGTACTTACAGTTTTCCTCCAGACTCTTGTATCGCATAATAGCATCCATACTTTTCTTTTGTTTCGTTTTGTACAACTTGGATTTTCTACAAGAAGCAAGAAGTAAACATTTTCAGTTGATGTCATAGTAGACTTGACTGGTTTGCAGTCTGATCTTAAAGGAACAAGCAGTTTTTAATTTGTAGAGACACAAACTTACCGCAACTTTCGTAGCAAGCAAACCAACAAGTGAATGAAATGCATTGTGACGTCATTCTTCCTCGCTCTGAAAACCGCTGTGTAAGATGATCGTGAGCTTCTCCGCGCGCGCGCGTGTAGACAGGAATCCCGAAAATCATCTGTGCACAGGTTTTCCAACCCGGCAAAATGCTGTTTTTTGTATGAGAAAGCGCCGACCCAAATGGTATTATTAGTTCCATTAGGACCCTAGTTTATCATTTGAGTAAGGTTTTGGTATATATAAAACTGATAAAAATACCAAAAGTCTTACTTGGTTGGGCGATTATTTCGCGCGCCCGCGAACTGAATAAAGAAGCAGAATATTATAACCTCTAGATAAACTTTCATATGTAAACGTGCTTAGAAATGTCCTCAGTACAACTGAATTTCTATTAATTCCTGACTAAAAATGTCATGAAATGCAGACTGGTATATTTAAGTGGCCCATGGAGTTCATTTTTTCATTTTGTATTTTTCTTGAAGTGATGAGGTCCGGATGGGAGGATATTTGGTCGAGTTCTTTTTCGGCGTGTAAACGCAAAGGAAAAAAAACCAATAACAACAAAAAAAACCTAGACCTAATATATCCTCCTATCCTAACCGAACAAGCTTGGTCAATAAGTTATTTCAATATGAATCTGAATCTGACATCTGAAGCTAGCTGTAAATTTTGACATATACAAAGCCGAATGATGTATAGTTTGTTGTAATATTGAAATAGAAGTTATGATTCTGTATTTTAGTCAAGTAAAAAAAAGCGATTTATTGATGTTCCGTCTTAGGTTTAGATTGACCAACGTCGACGCGCGTATTTTTCTGAAATAGGTATATATATATATATTACAAATACACTTATCTACATTGATTATCAAATTAAATAGAAAATGACTGAGATCGCCAACATGATTTTAATATACTTTTTTCGAAGTCATGTTTAATAATGATCTTCGTTTAAACAGCCGTGTGGTTGAATTGAGTCAGCACAGCTGATACAAATGTTGGATGCAACGGGCAAAACAAATCGAAGAGCAGTTTGTTTAAGTTAGCACTTGTCAACAGCTGAAGAAATTCAAAGCCAAATATCCATTTGAACACACTGTGTAATATGTGCTCAGCGGCTAAACAGACCGACTACAAATACGAAGCAGATCCATTGGAAAACCAAAGAGCTCCAAGTTCTTGCTAAGTTATCATGAGGCTGTTAGTGGTCCTGCTCTTGGCTTGCGTCTCGTACGCAACGTGCAGTTATGTACGTGTGTGTTATCACACAAACTGGTCTCAATACAGACCCGGTGCTGGAAAGTTCTTCCCAGAGAACATTGATCCATTCCTCTGTACACACTTGGTGTATTCTTTTGCTAAGATCGCCCCAAGCAACAAGTTAGCCATGTTTGAGTGGAACGATGATAAGCTTTATCCAAGATTCAACAATCTCAAGAAGAAGAACCCCGCCCTAAAGACTCTGTTGGCCGTGGGAGGATGGAACCATGAGAACATTAACAGTCCATTCTCAAGAATGGTCAAGACTGCAGCAACAAGGAAAGTTTTTATTGACTCCGCCATTGCAATGTTACGAAAATGGGACTTTGATGGCTTTGATCTCGACTGGGAGTACCCTGCTGTACGAGGTGGATCACCTCCTGGGGACAAACAAAAGTTCACCATCCTTTGTCAGGAATTAATGGATGCTTTCAAAAGGGAGGCTGCAGAAACCAACAGACCAAGACTCCTGCTCACCGCTGCTGTAGCAGCAGGTAAAGCCACCATTGACAAGGCCTACGAAATACAAAAGATTGCAAAAATTCTTGACTTGATCAACTTGATGTCGTACGACTTGCGTGGAAAATGGGAATCCAATACCGGTCACCATACGCAATGACAGGACCCCCTGGCGAACAGTTGACCGTTGAGTTTGCTACGCAGTATTGGATTGACAAGGGTGCACCAGCCAACAAGATTGCTCTTGGTCTTGGTACATACGGACGTGCGTTCAAACTAGTTGACCGAAACAACAACGGTCTTGGCGCTCCTGCTCGAGGCAACCCAACCAAGGGGCAGTATACTCGTGAATCTGGTTTCTTGGCTTACTACGAGATCTGCCAAATGAACCTGAAGGTGACCTCAACGGAGCAGAGTGCAGTCAAGGCCCCATACGGTTATACTAACGATATCTGGGTAGGATACGACGACCCAAGTAGCTTGAAGTTGAAGGTGGATCAGATCATCAAGTTCAAGGGTTTGGCTGGTGCAATGTTCTGGGCTATTCCTCTTGATGATTTCAGTGGAACATTCTGCGGCCAAGGACCTTATCCATTGATGAATGCAGTCAAGCGCTATCTAGGTGGTGGCGGACCGATTCCTCCAACAGCTGGACCAGTTCCTACAACAAAAAGACCGCCAGTAACGCGTCCACCAGTCACGCAACACCCTGTCACAGAAGCTCCTGCCACAAAGCCACCATCTGGTAACTGTGTTGCTGTTCCACCATACAACAACTACCCTGGCATGAACAAATGGTGCAAGAAAAAGTGTGCACTGGGCGTATGTCCTCCCACTCACTGCAAATGCTCTTAAAGTCAGTGAGACGAACTTTTCCAAGGATTATTAAGCAATAATATTTACCGTTGTAAGAATCACTGTTAATTGAATAAAACATGTTTTGCTCAAAGCATATTTTCATTAAAAAACTGAATCAAAATTTGTGCAATAATGCAACGGTATCGCAATACCAATTATTTCGAAACGAAATGAACATTTTCAAATTCCCGGCAAAACTTTCCAATCCCAACACCTCCACATTGATTTCAGAATACTTATAACTTTCGAGTTGTCTAGAAAATGGTCGAATCTCGTTAAATATCATCAACAAATTTACTCAAACTCACAGGTCATAGGAGGAAAGGAAAGATGAAAAGAAAAAAGGGAAGGAAGAAAGATGGTGAATTTACAACATATCTCTCAGTGTTACCACTAGTGTACTGTGTGAGGTATGTACGTCATATTATTCCTATTACCCTATAGCGCTCCTACGTTGACGTAAGCCTATATTATTCATGTGCCAACCAGAGAGTGATTGGCTATTTTTTCAAAGGAAGTTATGAAATGTTATTGTGAAAATGGTTGGCACATTAGCATTGCAATTCGTTTGTTAGTAAACAGTGACAAGCGCTATTACCGTTAATGTACTGTGTGACTGTGAGGTAAGTATGTCTTATTATTATTCCTATTACCCTATTGCCACTAGTGTACTGTGTGACTGTGAGGTATTTATCTTATTGTTGTCGTCCAAGATGGAGATAGAATTCGATTGTTAATTCGTTGTTGTACTGGAACTGAGCAAGAGCTCAGAGCTGAGTAATTCTTTTGGATTTGGCATTTTATAGCTATATCCTCGCCATATCCCCATGGGAGGCACGTGCCTATTTCTATCAAGCTGCATGGGGAATGTGATTTCATGTTATTTTATCTTTGCATCTAATTACGAGTGTAATGAGTAGAAACCATGTAACAACTGCCCAGCTGATATCAGAAAAATTATCAGCCAATCAGAACAGAGAAAATTTGCAAAACTGAACCGTGTCCACGCGACCTGCTTAAAGCTTTTATAATACTATTTTTATTTCCAAGGCTCCCGAAAACACTTATAAAAGAAATACTAATAGGCACTTGAAAACAGTGATAATAACATGCATTCGAATGGATTTTGTATTCTTATCGCAATATTTTTCTTCCTCAGCTCGATCAGTTTTGCGTGTTCGTCCGGGTCTTCCAGCTGGTGTGTGGGAGTCCTTTGTCTTTTCCCCAATTCCTTCACGCGCATACGAGGAACGCCTGTTTGATTTCTTGTTTTAGCGGTCATTTTGACGTACAAAGTTTTGCTCAAGAAATAACTTGAAATGCAAGATGAAACTTGTAAGTATTGTACTATATGAAAACTTGTATTTATTTCTAAGAGATAATACTCCAGTTTTGGGTTAAAATTGTGTGATTTTTTTTGCCGTTTTAGTATTGTTTAGGTCGAGCTCCAAACGCGCCATGCTTCGTCTTGCAGTTCAAGCAGACGACAATCATGTTGGATTGTGGATTAGATATGTCGAGTGTCAGCCACTTCTCGCCGTTATCTTTAGTCAACAAGTAAGGAAAAAACATATTAAGCTTGATTTTTGGGTTGGAAGAAGTATGTGTCTCTCAAACTGTATTTGCTTTGCAGTGAACAAATTAGTTCTCAAAAACCATGGACAACAAGGGAACTACAAGACATCGAAGGATTCTCAACGCAAAATGTATGAACCAAGAATCAATCCTTTCCAATAAATTGAATTTACAGTCTCATTTGTTATAGGAATATAATTTCTTAAGTACTTGTTTTCAGAATTTAAAAGAAATTTCTGGCAAAGTGATGATTGATGCTGAACCAGAAGTTTGTCCACCAGAGGTTAGAGAAATTTCGGCTTAAATATAGAGAATAAAATAACAATATATAATTCTCAAGAGAAAAGTTACTTACTAATATTGTTTATGTATTGCAATTTGAACCTTTTACTAAATAAACATTGGTGCAAGGGGGATCTCTAAGGATAGGGAGGGATGACTATGAACTTTGCTATATACATGTAGGTACGTATGATAGTAATTTGTTGTTCTTTAGGCTGGTTTAATTGACTTTTCAACTATTGACGTTATTTTGGTATCAAATTATCATTTCATGCAAGCACTGCCATATATTACAGAGGTATATGGACCGTGAATTTACTTTTGTTAGTCATCTACAATGTATCATTTATAACCATCTGACTATCGCTTATCCATAATGTTGCAACAATTTTGACATTAATTTATGAATTCTTCTGCCAATATATCTTATCTGTATAACAAATACAGTGTGTTCTTGATAGAGTGCTTACAATATATCCGTGAAAAACTTTGTAAGAAATTGCACTAATTTGCACTAATTAAACAATAGAAAACAAAGGATTTTGCACTATTTAGTACAATTTAGTTCGCTAACTTTTTCACAGATATATTGTAAGCATTCTATTAATTTGTTTTCCATTTCTTTGGCTTTTCATCTGTTTTTACAGTGCTGTGCTTTGAACTGTGGCCACTACCACAAAATTTTTGATTTTTGATTTTACTTTTTGATGTTGTTTTGACAACTTTGAATACTGCTAACCAATATTAGATATTGGTGCCTCAATTTGATCAGTTCAATAGGTGAAGTTTGTATACTGATGTTAGTAGCAATTGATGTATGATATATTACAAACTCTGCCTATTGAGATGTTATCAAAGTGAAGCACTGCTATCTAATAATTAGATATACCAATTATTGGTTAGTGATATTCAAAGTTGTCAAATTAAAGATGTCAAAAGGTAAATCAAAAACTGTCATTGGTATAATTTGGTCATGGTTCAAACTGTAGCAGTGTAATACTTATTATCAAACTCATTAATAATTCATTAGAAAACACAATGGAAATCACTACCGTAACGTAGATCTTTATATCGGATAAAGATTTTTGTTCATTTGCATAAACTTTAACTTGGATTTTCTAAGCCAAAAGTAGTCAAACTTGGAAAATTCTGGTCCAATATGATAATTGACAACTAGACGTTTGATAAGTAATATAAAGAACTCGAGAGCGTGTTATATCGGGTCTAAAGATCCTCGCCTTCGGCTCGGATCTTTATCCACCGATATAACACGCTCTCTCGTTCTTTATACATTACTTATAAACTGGTATTAATATTAATCAGTTTTCTAGTACTAATTATGGTATTCCCTTTATCAACAAAAGTATTCTGGATTTTCTGGGAAAATATATGCAACAGATCCAACAATTCAAATTGGAAGGTATGTTCCTCTTTTTCAGCATTACATGAAATAAAAGAAATGTACAGTCATGTACAATCTTGTAATATTTCCAATAAACTGAATGCACATCATAGGAAAAGTTTCTTTAGTCAGCAATGATTATTATTAACTATCTCATGAATCTAAATGTTTTACTAACATTGGAAATTATATTATTGTCTTGATTTCTTAAATTTCAGAGATTTGATGCTTGAGCTAGTAAGTTTTGCTGAGAGGGTTCCTAAAGTCAGTAAAGGAAGCATGTGGAAAGAAAGTGAAGTTCTGAGGTATAATGTACACTGTTTATTTTGCAGTGTTTTCACCTTTGTCATTTTTGATTTCCAGTATTCAGTTCAATGTCTACGTCTAGACACTTAATACAGGGACTGATCCAGGGGGATGTCCATAGGTGCACCAGACACCCCCTAGCACGGTACTTACTCTTATGCAAAACCAAATTTGTGACATCATCAGATTCCATTGTTAGGAGGCTGCCATCTTGGATGTGACGCCATCTCTCATTTGGGACACCCCCTTTGCAAAATCCTGGATCTGCCTGGGCTGTAGTACATGATTGTACTGTTAGTGTATAACAGTATGGATGTTACTTGTTATATACATCCACATCAAGCACTGTATTGATCTAAATCAATTTGATCCTTTTATCAGATGTCTTCCTGCACCACTGTGTGATATCAAAGGTGTCAAATCATGGAAAGTTCTGTATAGGTAAAATATATTTACTAGTTAGCATATTTGTTGCTATAAAGTGAAAATGTTTTAAAGTGTGAGATTTTTAAAATCAACTTCATTTATTTTTTCACATTATTCAAGATTATTTTGATACCTTTTTTTCTGTTTATTTTTATTCCAGCAAGCATGATGTCAAAGCTTGTATTTCTAAAATCCAGAGTGTTGGATATAGTGAAAAAGTGGTGAGTTACAAGCAGCTAAGTGTATGGCTATCTGGATTAAAATTAATGATGAAATTATATAAGTTTTTAAATGACTCATCAGTGCTTTCCTTTTGTGTTCTTAGGACCTTTATGGAGTGCTTCAGTTGACTGCTCTTAGTTCTGGATTCTGCTTAGGAAGCTGTAATTGGGTTATTGAATCTGACTATGAGAAGGTACATGTACATGACTTCTGACTTACATTATACACAAAATCTTTATTGACGAATACATTAATTAATACACACCTTCTGTGATACCACTAATTGAACCAACTGCACCTCTTACATCATTGCATGACATCCTCCCTGGCCAACAAGATATGCAATTATTACATTGCAGTCTTTTTATGATCAAAGAATGATAAAACTTTTCTCCAAGGCCTTTGATCGAGTCCCTCACAGTAAGCTATTATTTAAGCTTGAAAGCCTTGGTATCAGTGGCTCATTGTTGTCTTGGTTCAAGTCATACTTGACTGGCAGAAGACATATAGAGTCGTCTTAAACGACAAATCTTCTGATTTTCTGCCTGTTACGTCTGGAGTCCCACAGGGGTCCAATTTGGGACCACTTCTGTTTTTGATCTTTATCAATGACTTGCCTAATGTCATTTCAAAGGAAACGTCCCTTCCCCTTTTTGCTGACGACTCCAAATGCTTTAGGATAATAATGTGTCAAGAGGATGGTGAACAGCTGCAAGACGACTTAAATAAACTCTTTAGGTGGTCTTGTACCTGGGGTATGGACTTTAATATATCTAAATGTAAAGTACTAAGGATATAGCACGTATCAAGTCCATCATTGAAAGAGACTATTTTTTGGGAGGACACAAATTAGAACGCGTCACCGTAGAGAAAGATCTAGGAGTATTTATAAGAAATGACCTAAGTTGGAATACCCATGTCGACCTTATTACGTCTAAAGCCCAACAGATGTTAAATGTGCTTCATAGAACGTGTAAAGACATCAATGATATTACAACCAAGAAGCTACTTTACATAAGTTGGGTGCGGTCACGATTAGAATATGTTAGCGTGGTATGGTCGCCATTCTCTAAGCGGAATGTTGTTGAATTAGAGCAAGTCCAATGTCGGGCCACTAGGCTAATACTAGGTAAGCAACTATCCGAGCATGAGCGCCTAATTAAGTTGAACCTTATGCCACTGCAGTATCGACAATGTGCTGATTTGATATTTTTTTTCAAGTGTAGTAAGAGCTTAAATAGCTTAGATCTATCAAGATTTGTATCGTTTCGTTCATGTGCCAAGCCACTACGTAATATTGACTATTTATCTCTTAATGTCCCTTTTTCTCGAACTGAATCTTTTAAAAATTCGTACTTTATTAGAATCTGTCGTCTTTGGAACTCTCTCCCTCTTGAAATTAGGGAAGTTAACTCTCTACCTATTTTCCGTAAACGTCTGTATAACTTCTACAAGAACAAATATAATGAAGAATATAATTTAGTTAGAACTTAACTAAATTTAACATAGTTTAATTTATAATTTATATCTATATATGTATTGCATGCCTTTAATTTGATGTAATTTATTTATTTTTATCTTGGTGGACTATTTTATGGAATCATTGAATTCTGTTTAGTCCTGCCTTGATACATTAGATTTACATATAAGTTATTAAATGTAATGTATTAGAAACTTGATTAAATAAAATAAAAATAAAAATAAAAATAAAAACTTACTTACAAACAGCTCAGAAAAAAATCTGAACTCCAGATGGGATTTTAAAAAACCCATGATCTTCCATTATCTGGAAGGTTGTGGGTTTGGATCTGCTTATGTCTGCTCATGTCTAGTGTTTATTTAGTGTTCATATAGTTCTTTATTCTTATTTGGAGCTTTCTGTGCAGTGAGTCGTTTAGTGTGGGGTAGCTCCTTTTTTGGCCAAATTTAAAGCCTGCTCTACATAGTTACAGTAACATGCTACATTCATCTTCCAAGGGTTTTTGTATGGGTCTCTTCTGAGTCTCAGTGTCCTTGGTATGTCTCAGCCTCTTCGTTTCTTCGTTAGAGTCCAGCACCTGCTAAAGTAGCTCCACTACTGGTTGTAATACATGATTTTAAGGCCTCATTCACCAGTAGTTTTCAACGCTAATACCGCAGGCCGGCCTTATTGCTGGAACGTCTCAATATATAAATTGAGATGGGGCCTACGGTTTAACGTCCTTATCCAAGAAGACGTGAAGGTCTAACCATTTGCAGATGTAATTACAAAGGCAGCACCTTCTCCTCAATTATTTAAAGACCCTGAGTGTTGGTCCGGCCGGGAATTGAACAGAACCCCAACCTCCCGCACGAGAGACCGACGCTCAACCAACTGAGCCAATCGGGCGGTGGCTCCTGATATAATTATAATTATCTCTAATTTTTATGTGTAGATATCCTATTTGTCATCGTCATCATCTTTCACCACACATCCACTGCCGCTGGACCAGGTTCCTCTTAGGAATAGTGGTGTTGTCATTGCTACTGGACTTACTGAGGCACCTACATCAAACCCTGATGCCATGTTGGGAGAGTTTTGTACACACTTATGTGAGTTGCCTTCAGATGACTAGCTAGTTGATAATTAATGGGTGCCCAGGAAAATGGCCAAAGTGACTTGTTGTGCAGTGTTGAGGCAATTATTTTTGCCAAAGGAACTTAGTCAAGTGGTATCAATTTTGACAATTTGAGAATATTTAAGAAATTCATCTAAAAAAGATGAAGTTGCTTAAGCCATTATCATAAGCAGCCCTTCTTTCATCATCATCATCATCATCATCACCACCATCATCATCATCATAATGGAAATGCTCATAATAACAGCCATTATTGTTGTGCCCAACATTGTTGGCAGGTATGTACTGGTGATTATGTTCATGACAAATGGTCCTAAAACATTTTTCAATGTTGTATACATGTACTACATACTTCTAAAAAGGTTGTCAGAACCAAAGGTGATAGGCGATAGGCCAGGTCTTTCCATGAGTCATTTTTAGGGTGTTCTTTTTGTTTTTAACCAATAAATTAATAGTATTCAGATAATTATAATTGTATATCTAACATTCTGAGCAGAACGAATAGATCAAACAAGAGCTGATTTTTATTTGATGTTGGTTCTTCAGAGTAGGGACGACCTATCTCCTATCTCCTATCACCTTTGACTTTTTTGGAAGAGGTATATATACACAGGCAGTGTGATGGCACTGCAATACTCTATGTGAGCCTTTTGGGAAACCTTTTCATTGGAGCTACAATTTAACATTGTTGGGCCTACACTTGGGTCATCACAGAACAAAAGAAATGACACTATTCAAATTCAACCAACAACTATCAACAACACCCATCATGTTGGAGCCAAAAATATCAGGGAGTAATGTTTTCCATCATGACCTTTATGCATTAGGTGATCATTCTTTAAAAAAAAATCACTCTGTGTATAACATTATCATAAAAACGTGTTTGTAGAATCACACTTCAAGTTATGTATACTCAGATAATACATTGTTTGTAGAATCACACTTCATAATTATGTCTAGACTTTAATTATTGTTTGATTGGTATTTTTAGCAACTACTCTAAGAAATGGTGGCAATGTATTGGTTCCTTGTTACCCTTCAGTAAGTGATTCATTATTTTGTATTGGCACATACAGTAAATAATGGCTGTCCTATTTTGATATTATATATGCTACACTGTATGTTTAGTTGTCCTTGGGGACCCAGGGCATCAGGGAGGGGGGAGGGGAGCGGAGGGGAAAGGAAAGAGGGGAAAAGGACGCCCTGCAGTGGGCTTTTGACTGCCTCTAACTTGTCTTAACGGCCAAAATTAAACCAATTAGATGGTCTAACATTAAACAAACTTCAAATGACAAAATACTTGGACCGAATCAATTATTGCAAGATCACGCAATAAGAGATCTAAAAACAGTTCCTGTCAGCGAAACATCATTATTTTTTTGACCATGTTGCTTTAGATGCGTAGCGACTGAAGAAGCAGTTAACATACAACATATAATAAATCCTTTATTAGCTATTTTCTTGTGTATTACGAGCTGGCATTTTACTCATTGCTCCTGTTTTGTCTCTCCTAAAGGCTTGGCAAAATACATATGCAAATTGTAAAATATCAGCATGTAATACACAAGAAAATCTAATAAGTGGTATGTATATTGCACATACGCATATATGTAATAATGTGTTACAGGTAAAATTTATTGGCTTTCCTTATTCCAGGGTGTACTCTATGACCTGTTTGAGTGTCTTTATTCATACTTGGACAGTGCTAACCTGACTCAAGTACCAATCTATTTTGTATCACCTGTAGCTGACAGCTCTCTGGCATACTCTAATATCTATGCTGAATGGTAAATGATTTTAAATCCTACAGGAAAAAATATATAAATGAAATAAATCGATTTTTATTTTTTAAGTTGTAATATTCTGAGTCATACTTTTATTTTTTGTGTGTGCCAAAGTTGATGCTGCATGTTCAACCATAAGATTTTCTTTTCGTGGATATTAATCTTTGACTGGGAAGGAAGGAAATAAGAGTATCTGCAGAACCTTTAGGCAAGAGAGATAAAGAGAGACCACTATTAATCAAGCTAAATGAACTCAGTAATATTTATTAATCAGAACCAGTATAAAGCAACAAGACAGCTGCCTCAGTAAATTTTCTCTCTTTCTGCTGTTTCTGGCTCACAGGCTGCCCTTTGCATTTGCATTCTGATCTTGTTCTGCCCAACCAAGCATTTATCAGCACATTTTATAGCCATAACCCTATGTTCATCCTCAGTAAAAAGTTTGTTTTAGCATATTTAATAGACTTAAGTATGTACTTTGTAGTACATGAACTGGGCTAGAATGAAACCTGAGTCAGCAGTAGTCACAGGCAAAACTTGCAGTATTGCTTATAATTTTGCATTAAATCTAGGTTATATCATACCAAATCTGTTTGATTGTTGTTCATAGGTTATGTCAGAGTAAACAGTCTAAAGTATACCTTCCAGAACCACCATTTCCACATGCAGAGGTACCTGACAACATTTATGAAATTAGAAAATGAGTGTATGCTGAAACCTCCATATACAGCCATCCATGTTGAAAAAATGGGTCCATTAATGAATGGGGAAGCGTCCATTTATAGATTTACAGTAGATTAAATCATATTTCTGAACAGAGGAATATGGCTAGTTCAAATACTCAGTAAAAGTGACCTGTTGCCTGTGGGTTTAATCAGGTACAATGTATCATCATTCGATCATCCACAAATTATGTAGTTATCCAGTTGTTGTTTTCTTTCCAATTTGCAGCTTGTGAAGATAGGAAGATTGAAACACTTCCCCAACTTACATGGTAAAGCATGTCAATAATTTCTTACTAATATTTTTATTATAAATTATCATTTGATTAATAACACAGAAGTGTTATTTCCAATATTGAACATTTTTGTGATTCACTTTCTGATGTTTTTCATTTTATAGATGGTTTCAGTAGCTCATTCAAAACACCTTGCATAGTTTTTACTAGTCATCCGTCTCTAAGGTTTGGAGATGCAGTGCACTTCATGGAGATGTGGGGAAAATCAGGGGCAAATACTGTTATATTTACAGGTACATACAAAATTGGAGTCTATCTTATCCACCTGTCTTTTTCTTCCGTTGTTTCAATGATGATGATGATGAGACTTTATTCAACAAGGGTAGAAACATCATTTAGAGTGCTTACAATATATCTGTGAAAAACTTTGCAAGGAATTGCACTAATTTTCACAAATTAAACAATAGAAAACAAAGGATTTTGCGCTATTTAGTACAATTTAGTTCGCTAACTTTTTCACGGATATATTGTAAGCACTCTAGTGGTTTGTCTTTACTTTACATGGTGGCCCCTTTGTTTCTGCCTGCCTGCCTTCATGTCATGCAATGTCATTTTTTTGTTTCTCTGTTACCTCTGTCCTTTCTACCTCCCTCAACCCTTTCTTCCTTCCTTCCTGCTTCCTTTCTGCTTCCTTCCTCCCTTCCTTCCTATCTTCACTCCCCTTCCCTCCTTCCTTCCTCTCTCCATCCCTCCCTCCCTTCTTTCCTTTCTCTCTTGCGTCCAAGTTGCTTCCTTCCTTCCTTTAGACTCCCTTCCTTCCTGCCTGCCTTTTCATGTCATTCCTTTGTTTTTTGTTCTTTCCTTCATTAATTTTGTTCATTTCATTTTTTTCATGCAATTCCTGCTGATTTAATTATCAAACTTCATATTTCAGAATCTGATTTCCCCTACCTTGAAGCATTGGCACCTTATCAGCCCCTAGCAATGAAAGTAAGTTACTGATTATTTGAATTGCATGCATAGGAGTGGTCACACACAGTAATCTTCTGCCCCTTCTATCCACTCCATCTGTCATTGCTCTGTTCTTACACTAATCAAAGGGCAGATTGCAGATAGATCATGAGCAGTCCCACTTTTCCAGAATCGGTAAAAAAACAGGCTTTTGAATCTGTGGATGAGTTGAAAATGGGCGCGAGTTGGGGAGAGAAGAAGGAAGAATTAAGAGGAAAAGGATCCATCAGGGATGTAAATGTATATTATAATGTAGATAAAAGCCAGTTCATATCATCTTCTATGATTTTGTGAGGCACCAACTAATTTTACATGTAAGCTTATATATATTTTTTATAAAATATTGGAGATATAATGCGTGCTGATTGGCTGGCTACCATGTTTATATCAGAGGACAGAGACATGGCTCACACAAAAACGTCGAATGAATGCTATACAATGGTGGCAAAAAATCAAACCAAAACTAATGCCAAACCTCAACATACATCTCAGTGAGAATGTGAGATCTATTATGTCTGAGGAAAAAAAATGCCTGCACCATCCCACGACCTTAATGATCTACAGTATTCACCTTGAACATTCTTTCCCAGGCTTGTTATTGTCCAATTGACCCACGATTAAATTTTGGACAAGCCAATAAACTTCTAAAAGAATTAAAGGTAATGTTAAATTTTGAGCTGTCTTGAATTGGTTTATGTTTGTGTTTGGCAGAATAAATTCAATGAATTCTCAAAATTGTCAAATCCTCTTTTTAGCCTGGTCACCTTGTTGTTCCGGAAGTGTATACCCATACCCCCACCCTACTCCCCCAAAGAACTGATCTTACTATCCAAGATATGGTAAGTACATGTATCATTAAAACGGGAAAACGATTATCAAAAATGAGCGCCATGAATAGTGTTACGGCAAAAAGGTCTAATAAGAAATGCAGCATTACAAAAAGTGTGACTAATAATTCACGCGTAGAATTGACAAAAGTAAAGAAAACCATAACTGAAACATGGAAATTTAGTTTGATTTTTTGTACTTTTCGCGCTAGTAAGTTAGTCTATCGCAGCTGAAAAATTAACTTAGGGTTAATATTAAACTCATGCGACGAATGGTGCTGATAAATATTACATCTGCAGCATCATTTAGCTGTATTAAGGCCAGTACACACGAGTCGAGAGAGCTTGCTCCCGCAACATGCTCCCGCAACGCGCTCCTGGGCCATTTTGCACAACCTGTACACACGAGGGAGCATGCTGCGGGAGCTTGTTGCATGTTGCTTGTTGCTCCCTCACATTTAACCAGTTTAATATCAGGGAGCATGATCAGGGAGCAAAACCTTTTTTGCGCAACAATTTTTTTGCGTAAAATCGTTGATACATACGAGAAAGCGTTTTGCGGGAGAATGTTGTGGAAGCATTCTCCCTCGTGTGTACCGGCCTTTGGAAGGAAGAAGTAAGCTGAGTAAGCAAATTGCGATATTGTTTAAATCATACATTTTATTTGTTAAAACATGAAAATCTGTCATAACTTCAAAAGTTTGTATTTTTCTATTCTATTTAATGTCTGATCCCTTCTTCATGAAAGCTCTCGTGAGTTTTAATATAGCAAAATGTTTATGTGAAGAACATGGCAAATTGGAAGCGTTTCTTGGTTGTTGTTTTGCCTGCTTATGGTTAGACGAGTTCTTTTAGTACAAAAGAAACTTTGTTTCAAAACAGGATTTTTGCACATTTTATTTTAAAAATGTGCTACACATACTGGTGCGCAGTATAATATCAGTCTGAAAGCCAAAACATTCTTAAATTTGGGTTAGACAATAGAAAGTGCCTACCTCTTACTCGGACCATTACTTAATTCAAACGTCATGCTTTTTGATAACTTCTAACGAAAAACCTAACAGATTGTGGAAATCCTGTACTTTGCCTTACAAAACTAAAAGTTGCGCAACAACTTGAGTTAAATTTGCGAAACCTGCACACCCAGAAATTCTGCAAATCACGAAACTACACTAACTGAGTTGCGAAAATTGTAATTATAAAAACGACAATTAAAGGCGCTGTTACACGCTGAAACTTTTCTCTGAAACTTGCCTCATTCGCCGTTGCGAGACAAGTTTCACAACGCATTGCACCGTGTAACATGGTCATTTAGCTGAAACTTTCCCCGGTCGGTTTCACGAGACGGTTTCTCAAAAAGTAGAACTGCTTTTTACTCCTGCAACAGAAACTTGTGTCGCGAACAAGTTTCAGGACAAATTTATCGTGTTACACCCCTTATGAAACTCGTCTCGCATCGGCGATCGACACAAGTTTCAGATAAAAGTTTCAGCGTGTAACAGTGCCTTAAGGTAATGCGCTCGCGCATTCGTGCGCATAGCGTTTGCGCATGTTTTGCACACGCGCGCGCTGATATCGAATTTGATTGGGCTTCCTGTGTTCTAAAATATTTCAATATGGCGGACGCCACGTAACAGTATTCAAAGCCGTATAACTTAAAATCTAGCACCGCAACCTATCCTAATTTTTTGCTTTTTCGACGTATTTTTATCAAAACTAAAACATATCAAAAAAGGAAAAAAATTCCTCGATAGGTTTTTGAGAAAATCACCGCGAAAAATCATCAAAATGAACGTCCGATTCGCGCGTAAGTACACCTGATTTTCATCTTTCAAATGCGAATACGTAGCTTTACCTACAAATAAGTGAAGACATATTATTTTTCATGATACTTTGTCTACTTGAGCATGTCTGGAAGCCTTTAGTTTGCAAATTTCCAAAGACTTACCGTACGCTAGAGGTCAGACTCTGAAATCTGTTGTTTTCGTTCGAAAAGGCGAGCGAGATTTTGCTCTTTTCGAGCTATCATAGCACCAAAACTAGCACCGTGACCCCCCCATTTTCTTTATTGATTTGATGTTCCCAACTCAAAAACAATCCACATAATGATTTATAGAAAAATTCGTCGATAAAAACTCGCGCGAGCCCATTCATTACCTTAAGGAGTCAAGAAACGCGCAGACCCAGAAATCACAAAAAGGATTTTTTTCGGATATTTGATGAAATCAAATAAGGATTTCATTTAACTGTTGTTTTTATGGATGCTCTAGGAATGTCAGATATCTACAATCAATTATTTGGATGTTATATCGTTACCTGTGTCGAGGGAATACGAAAAAGTCATACTTGACAATAAGGTACGTACGAACCCCAAATTGGCAAATTGGTCGGAATTGAGTGGTAAGTTGGCATGGCTGAAAAAGCCATCTATTGGTCACGGGTTTGTAGCCGACACAACCGAGTATGTTCGAAATAACACAGTATAACACAAACTAGACGCACATAGTGCGTTTACTCGTGCCCAAGTGGAATTCAGTCTGGCATGAAAATAAATCTGTTTTAAAGCCAGTTTGGTCACGTTTTCTAATAGTATGTATTTTAGTTTGTACGCCAAAAAATGTCAGCCATACCATTTAATTACAGAGAACATTGAAATACATAATGTTTTTAATCGTTCCTTTTATCATGAAAACGTGCAGTCAAAGATAAGAAATTCTCAAATTTCTCCTGAGCCAGACAAGCTGTCGCTTGAGTCAAAATATATTGGAAATTAAATCAAATTAAAAAACAGCTTAAAATGCTTCAAAACCAGAAAAAAGCATACAAAAAAAAAAATGAAAAGATAATATTTATTACATAGTAAGGCGAAAAAAAAAATCCTTTTTAATCCATGAGGATTCGAACCCGGACCCGTCCGTTTGCTTTATACGTACGCTGCTCTAAATGATTGCCTGGGGTGCCTGTGGCTTGCCTCGTTTTCATGGCACATTCTCGACTACGACGATAGACTTATAGATAGACTGATAGATAGAAGACGCAAACCTAGACTCGTGCCGGCCTAAAGGCCTGGGCACGAGTAATGATGGATTCTTATGTCCCAGTATTAGAGAACTTGAAAAACTAGGCAGCTTACCTTTACTTGATAGATGATAATGTTGTTGTGTTAAGGCAAGTTTCTATTTTGTTCTTTACAACAAGATTAAAAAGAACGCGGAGAACGCGGGCGTGATCTGTGCTTTTATAGAGAACCCTTTACATCCTTCGGCCAATCAGAGCGAAAGCTATTTTATAAGACCTATTTTATAAGCTATGAGCACTCCCTTTAACCGTCGCACACTTCCAAACTAAGAATCCCCATAATTATATATATTTATTCTATTCAATAAATACAGTATATCATTAATTTTTCTCATAATATCTATTTGTAA
Organism: Telmatactis stephensoni; assembly: GCA_029948255.1. NCBI lineage: Eukaryota > Metazoa > Cnidaria > Anthozoa > Actiniaria > Isophelliidae > Telmatactis > Telmatactis stephensoni. Next base: position 282,793 of record JALIZF010001783.1, read on the forward strand.
AAATAAAACGAAGCGTAAATAAAAGAAACTTGAACTTGAAAAATAAGGCGTCGATCTTACAATTGTCAGCCTTCCACTTAATTCGCAAGTTTTTATATTATCGTCATCACTGGGCGATTATTCCTCTCTTCTTTTGCTAATGAACCCTTATATATGGGCAATAAGAGAGATATGTTATAAATTTACTCTCCTTCGTCCTTCTCTTATTTTTTTCGCCTTTCCTTTCCTTTCCCCCTATGGCCACTGAGTTTGTTGGTGATCATATATCTAGCAAGATTCGACTATTTCCTAGACAATATGAAACTAAAGTGTAGGTATTCTGAAATCAATTTGAAGGTTTTGGGATTGGAAGTTTTAGGAATTTGGAATTTTTCATCTCGTTTCGCCGTGATAGTTGGTGTTACGATACTGTTCAGTTATTGCATAAATGGAGATTTGTTAATGATAATTGCGCTCAAAGGACAAGTCAGCACTTAAATGACTGGAGCAATACATGTTTTATTCAGTTTACAGTGATTGTTACAACAGCAAAAGTAATCATTATTGTTGATAATGCACAGAAAAGTTCATCTTACTGACTTTAAGAACATTTGCAGTGAGTGGAAGGACAGTAGTCCCGGGCACAATTTACCTCGCACCAATTGTCAATACCAGGTTGCTTGTGGTAGGGTGGGACACCAACACATTTACCTGATGGTGGCTTCGTGGCTGGTGGCTTCGTGGCTGGTGGACACGTGACTGGTGGACACGTAACTTTCGGACACGTGACTGGCGGACACGTAACTGGCGGACACGTGACTGGCGGTCTTTCGGTTGTAGGCACAGGTCCAGCTGTGGGAGGAACAGGTCCTTTGGTTGTAGGAACAGGTCCTTTGGTTGTAGGAACAGGTCCTTTGGTTGTAGGAACTGGTCCTTTGGTTGTAGGCACAGGTCCAGCTGTTGGAGGAACAGGTCCACAATTCAATTCAATTCAATTTATTCACACAATCAATAAAGCAATTTTACAATAACAATCTGGGTCCGCAATTAGCGAAGCTAGTCTAGGCGGACCAGATTTTTGATATGATATATGAATAAATATAACTTTATACCTAGATAGCGCTTGACTGCATTCATCAATGGATAAGGTCCTTGGCCGCAGAATGTTCCACTGAAATCATCAAGAGGAATAGCCCAGAACATTGCACCAGCCAAACCCTTGAACTTGATGATCTGATCCACCTTCAACTTCAAGCTACTTGGGTCGTCGTATCCTACCCAGATATCGTTAGTATAACCGTATGGGGCCTTGACTGCACTCTGCTCCGTTGAGGTCACCTTCAGGTTCATTTGGCAGATCTCGTAGTAAGCCAAGAAACCAGATTCACGAGTATACAGTCCCTTGGTTGGATTGCCTCGAGCAGGAGCGCCAAGACCGTTGTTGTTTCGGTCAACGAGTTTGAATGCACGTCCGTATGTACCAAGACCAAGAGCAATCTTGTTGGCTGGTGCACCCTTGTCAATCCAATACTGCGTAGCAAACTCAACGGTCAACTGTTCGCCAGGGGGTCCTGTCATTGCCGTATGGTGACCGGTATTGGATTCCCATTTTCCACGCAAGTCGTACGCCATCAAGTTGATCAAGTCAAGAATTTTTGCAATCTTTGGTACTTCGTAAGCCTTGTCGATGGTTCCTTTTCCTGCAGCTACCGCAGCAGTGAGCAGGAGTCTTGGTCTGTTGGTTTCTGCAGCCTCCCTTTTGAAAGCATCCATTAATTCCTGACAAAGGATGGTGAACTTTTGTTTGTCCCCAGGAGGTGATCCACCTCGTACAGCAGGGTACTCCCAGTCGAGATCAAAACCATCAAAGTCCCATTTTCGTAACATTGCAATGGCGGAGTCAATAAAAACTTTCCTTGTTGCTGCAGTCTTGACCATTCTTGAGAAGGGACTGTTTTGGTTCTCGTGGTTCCATCCTCCCACGGCCAACAGAGTCTTTAGGGCGGGGTTCTTCTTTTTGAGATTGTTGAATCTTGGATAAAGCTTATCATCGTTCCACTCAAACATGGCCAACTTGTTGTCTGGGGCGATCTTGGAGAAGGAATACACCAAGTGTGTACAGAGGAATGGATCAATGTTCTCTGGGAAGAACTTTCCAGCACCGGGTCTGTATTGAGACCAGTTTGTGTGGTAACACACACGTACATAACTGCACGTTGCGTACGAGACGCAAGCCAAGAGCAGGACCACTAAAAACTTCATGATAACTTTGCAAGAACTTGAAGCTCACTGATTTTCCGACGGATCTGCTTCGTATTTGTACTGTTGACGTCACGGTCTGTTTAGCCGCTGAGCACGTATTTATGTTACACTTTGAATTTCGTCAGCTGTTGACAAGTGGTAACTTAAGCAAACCGCTTTTCGATATGTTTTTGTCCGCTCTTCCGACATTTATATCAGCTGTACTGACTCAATAGGATATTTGCATGTTGCGTCACTTGTCTACAACCATCAGAATGCTCTGCCCACTTTCTTTTGTAAAGTGATAAGTGCCAATAGTTCTACTAATCCCGAGAGGAAATACAAATCTAAATAAGAAAGAAATTAAAATGCTTAAAGCATTCTGGTAGTTTTAGTCAAATGACGCTACGTCCCCATGTTTGCGTCATTTTACAACTACCAAAATGCTCTGCCCACTTTCTTTTGTAAAGTACCAATAAGTACCAAGTTCTTTTGTAAAATACCATTAGTTGTACTATTCCTAAAAGGAAATAAGAATCTACATAAGAAAGAAAATGTGTAAAGCAATCTGGCCTTAGTTGTAGTCAAATGACGCCATGAAAATTTCCTATTCAACTGTACCACTGTTCAAACAAACATTAAAAATGACTTCGACAACTAGTATATTAAAAATCTTTGTGTAATCAGTGTATTCCTAACAAATACCGCTTCAAAAAACCTTGACGCTGATCAATTTGAACCTAAGACGGAACATTAATGAATTGCTTTTGTGCTACTTAAGTAAAAATACAATAAAAAATAGTTTAACCATAGTTAATGGGGCGGAATGGTTAGGTAACGCGGCAAACTTCAAAGGAACTGACAAAGGAGCCTTGAATGTACACACTCTTTTGTTTTACCTTCATTTATTATGGTGGGTACCCAACTTTTTCATTGGTTGATTGCCTGTTATATATGTCACGGTTGGCAACTATTAACTTTAACGTTTTTTAACGAGGACTAGTGAGCAGCACAGAGGAGAACTCGTGTAGTTATAAACTTTCTTTTCAAATCCGACGCGTTTCGTCTCTAACGGAGACTTTTTAGCGCTAATCGCATGGACCCCAAATTTCAATTAAATTTAAATTACATAACACAATAACATTACACAATAACATTACACAATAACATTACACAATGACATTAGTCACGGCAATTTACGAACGTCCGGAATCAGCATAAAGAAATTATTAGTCACTTCCATGCCGGACGTTTGACGTTATGCACGTTCAGAAGTCCATCGTGTTTTAATATATAGCTGGTCTTTTGTTGTAACATTCATTCTCTGAAGAAGTCTCCGAGTCTCTATTAGAGACGAAACTCGTCGAAATTAAAAAAACACTTTACATCTCTTCTCAGGTGCTGCTCACTAGTCCTAGTTAAAAAAAATAAAAAATTAAAAAATTAAAAATTGGATTAGCAAATAGGCGAAATTCAATAATTAATCTGTGTATTTTTCTCGTATGTACTTGTATGTCACTCGATTTCAAACAGCTGATGAATCTCATTATCTGCTTCAAATGGTGGTCAATGTTTTGACCTGCTCTCGCATGAGAGAAAATTCTATTGAAAAGTTGTCTTTCAGCTGATGAAAATTTCAACGAGATTGAAAATGACGTCATACGAAACCCGGGAATTAGCCGTATGTTACTTGTATGTACCCGTATGTAACCCGTGTGTAGTTTTAGCAACGATCTAATGATCCTTTAACGCATTGCATGATCCTGCAAGATCAACCGGCAACAAATCGTCGACCATTCATACTGGCCATAACATTCATCGCAACTACGGAGGCATTCCTAGAGTGTACATTCCTTTGTTGAGTTCATTAAGAATGGAAGACACAAGGAACGAACACTGATTAGAAATTTACATTTATCCTGACCCACAGACGGGGTCGAAAATTTGAATTATGAGATTTTTTTCAATATCGAGTAACAATGGCTTAAAGTGCCAAAAACTAGCCCCTTGTAATTGTACAAGTTTTAATTCAACTTTTCGTTTTGGATTAACACTCAAATTCTGTTTTTATCAGTCAGGAATTGATCTACTAAGATACAATGCCTGTTGAATTGTACAAGGTTGTTTTTATTCAAATTAAGCAATTTTCAAGCTAAACGTAAAGAATTATATGGCAATTGAGCGAAAGAAGTCCTAAAACTCATTTTCGGATTCAAATTTTCACTTTGGATGAACACTTTTATCAAAACCGCCTACAAGCGACCTAAACATTCCGCAGAAAGTAGTAACTGTAGCTTTGTACAACAGTTGTTCTTCAGCTGAATAGTTTTTGTTGCCCAATGCTTGAACGTGAAAAAAATCTTCTCTTATAACAATTTTAACATTTTAGATCTGATTGCGTACAAGAAATTATGTTATAACCCATTGTACACGTTCTATCTTTTTGACATATAATTAAATAAATAAAAATAGACAGTTTTTCCAACCATTCTCATGCACAAAACAAAAGCATTCCTACATATGAATGGAAATGTTTGGGTCAGATCAACCAAGCATAATAAATGAAGATAAAACAAAAGGTTGCGTACATTCAAGGATGTTTGCTCCTTTGTCAGTCCCTTTGAAGTATGCCACGTTACCTTGCCATTCTGCTCTATCTATAACTATGGCGTATCGTATTAAAAATCAAGCTCAAAATAAATTTTGTAAGCTTGTTATTATAGAGTGTGTTTTAGATTTCATAGACCAAAATATATCCCCCAAAACCGCCATAGTTTTGATATACATTTATAGACATGTACCTCTTGTCAGAAATATGTATGTGAGACCAAAACATTTATTTATATATACCTATTCTAGATAACGTTGACGATCGAAGTTTTGACATCTAAAACTAGTTGTAAATTTTGATGTATAAATCGGAGTAGTGTATAAATATAGTTTGTTTTAAAATTGGAATGTTAGATGATGTTTGGGTTCAACCAAACTTTGGATAACAGTGGATAACAGTGTTTGTTTTCTCTCAAATGAAAGATCACCAGAGACTCATAATATATACACGCTAAGAACATTTACCTTGCAAAAATTTGAGTTGATTTTTTGAATCGAATAAAAGAGCATCTTGATATACAATCCAATACAACTATGAGTATAACAAACGGGATGAAAAATAACAACTGGTTCGTGTACAACTCTAAAGAAGTGTGATAGTACTGCCTAATGTTTATGAAGCTCTTTTCATTCGAGAACAAAGACCATTACCCAATCGACTAACTTTGTTCTATTAAAAGTGTTTATTCAGCTTAGCACAGACCTATGTAAATTTATTAAGTTCATTTGCCTATGCTCTCTTGTCGCCATGACTACGTCAAACGTCTTAATTTCAAAAATATTCGAATCTTTATTTGCTCAGCTGAACTGTATTGTAGATCCATTTAATGTCATATTGGCCATTATAAAAAAAACTAGAACATTTTCATTAATTGCACTGTGTAGTGATACATTCTCAATGACAGAAGTACGTCTTGTCGACACGTAATTGATTGAAATGGTGTACGTCATGGGATCGAATACGTTATTGGAATACGTCATGCCAAGACCGAAGTTACTATTAATCAATTGAATGATGAAGATACATCTGGAACTGATTTGGCTTTGTGAAAGACCGAAATTCATAATTCCACTCCAACAATAGTGAACAAACAGACATCCAATCAGTCCATAGCCAGATTTCCCAATGAACTGTTAAATAGTCTTTTGCTCTAGACTAGGCGCAAAACTGAAAAAGTCGATCGCAAAAAGTGCAGAAGGCATTTTAGGGAAGAAGGTGGTAGCATAACTATTCTAAACTACGTTTTCATGCTGAATCCGAATATGACAGTTACCAAGACGTATTCTGTAATCTTATACGTGTAAATGACGTATTTTGTGAATTAGTTTTGCTACAGTGATTTGTTCATACTGAGCTTTTATCATGTAATTCCAAAAGTTCCCAAACTTAAAAGCAATGCCCATAGCTGGAACGAACACATCAAAATCAGCCGGTAAAACTGTGAAGTTTGAAGGATGTAAACTTGTTGAAAAATCAAGGAGATGTGAATTTTCAAAAATCGAAATTTGTTGGTATCTCTTGCATAACAACAAGTGTTTTCATACAAAATTTCTACCTCGGCGTTTTACTTTAAACTTGATTTACCTCTATGATTGCTACTTCTTTAAATCGACTACCTCATTATAACGACCACCAGGAGAACATAACTAGGAGACTGAGCGTGTCACGTGACGTTACGAGCTATCTCACATTTGACCTGTTCTTAGACCAACAACCGGCCATTTGCTACTTCTATAAATCGACTACCTCATTATAACGACCACCAGGAGAACATAACTAGGAGACTGAGCGTGTCACGTGACGTTACGAGCTATCTCACATTTGACCTGTTCTTAGACCAACAACCGGCCATTTGCTACTTCTATAAATCGACTACCTCATTATAACGACCACCAGGAGAACATAACTAGGAGACTGAGCGTGTCACGTGACGTTACGAGCTATCTCACATTTGACCTGTTCTTAGACCAACAACCGGCCATTTGCTACTTCTATAAATCGACTACCTCATTGTAACTACCACCAGGAGAGTATAAGGCCGCGCGGAGATACTAATTTTATCTTCTCGTGTTCAATTTAGATATCTCACGAACTGTTTTTAGACCAACAGCCATTTGCGCGCACTGAACTGAAATTTGTGCGAATCGAGTTCTTGAACAATAAGTTCAAATGCGGGTCATCTCGTCAAATTTTGCTGGCGATGGTTGCATTAGGGCATTCGCAAAATCTCAAGGTACTTTCCATTTTTTAAAAGACAGTTTAAAAGTTGTATATTGGAACTCGTCGGACTGGTTCTGGTCGATTCCGCCACGTTTAGATTAAAAAAGACCCCGACCTAAACGACCAGAACCAGTTTTGAGGAATGACGCGTAAGAATATATTTTAACCGGTCGATTTCATGGTGTGGCTACCTTTACACTGACACACGTACATGAATACCACGGATGCTGGGTAAATACTTCTGTGCTATTCATTAGCTAAGAAATCGGGATCATTTTCTCTTGATCGAGATGACTTTCTTTTCGGTGCATACCTACGAAAACATCCTGTCTACGCCGCTAAGTTTGATCAGTTTCTCAAAAAACCTATATGGGCCCGCTAACTTACATGATAAAGTTTAGTTGTTTCTCGAAGCGAACGTGATTCTAAATTTCTTTGATTGGACGAGCACGTAAAGCTATGGGGTCTTTCGTAAAAAGGCCCCCTGTCGCCCCAGGTTATCTTTTCCTGCGATCACCCATTTACATCGTCTACCTCTTTATAACAACGTACCACATTTTTTACATCAACTACCTCTTTATAACGGCCACTTCTTTCCATCAACTACCTCTTCATCCTCGGGGACCCAGGGCGAAAGGGGAGGGGAAGGACCGGAGGGGGAGGGGGATGGGGAAGGAAAGGACAAGGGGAAAAGGACGCCCTGGGCATTTGACTACCCCAAACCATTTCCAACGGCAAAACTTAATCCTCTCTCTGATTGGCCTCATTATAATTTAATTATAATGAGGCCAATCAGAAGCATTTGTGCGGTTGAGCTCGATTCGTCTAAAATTACAAGTAAACAAGTTGACCCCACGCATTGCAACACCTCTTAAACAAAGCGAGCGGACACGTGAAAACATTAAACAGAAACAGAAGCTGGTTGTATCGAAAATTATTCAGAAACAAGATGTGTTTGCAAAGCTACCCACAGAATTCGGGAAAAGTTTGACTTTAATACCAAATTTTGCCTGATCTCGGTGTGCAGAACTTGACACAAAAACATATTAAACTGTCATAGCATCCAAGCGTTAATTGAGATGTGCCAGATATTCTTGCTATATGACCTTGTTTACGTGGGATATCCCTAATAGGATTAAGTTTTGCCGTTGGAAATGGTTTGGGGTAGTCAAATGCCCAGGGCGTCCTTTTCCCCTTGTCCTTTCCTTCCCCCTCCCCCTCCCCCTCCGGTCCTTCCCCTCCCCTTTCGCCCTGGGTCCCCGAGGATGCTACCTCTTCATAACGACCACTTCTTTCCATCGACTACCTCGATCTTTATAACGACCACTTCTTTCCATCAACTACCTCTTTATAACGACCACTTCTTTCCATCAACTACCTCTTTATAACGACCACTTCTTTACAGCGACACCTTATTCTTAGTTACAAAAGATTACAACCTCTTTGTTAATGACATTCTCTGATAAATTTGTACTCAAGAGATAACAATAGAAATTGTTTAAGTAATGGTTTTATTGGGTTTTACGATGCCGTAACAAGGGTAAAAACTAATTTCTCTAACATTCAGCAAAGTCAATCACATTGTATTCCTTGTATTCGATCAAGAACACTTGCAGTGGGAGGCAGGGCAGTTACCCAAACCGCACATGCTGTTACACCATTCATGCATACCAGCCTGTTGATCGTATGGTGGGATGGCCTTGCAGGGACCGCTAGGAGGTGGTGGTTGGGTAACAGGTGGTTGAGTAACTGGGGGTTGCGTAGGCCCGTCAGTTGGAGGGTTGGGTCCGCTAGTAGGAGGAGAGGGTCCGCCACCACCGAGGTAACGCTTGACGGCGTTCATCAATGGGTATTGACCTTGACCACAGAAGTTTCCGCTGAAATCATCAAGAGGAATAGCCCAGAACATTGCACCAGCCAAACCCTTGAACTTGATGATCTGATCCACCTTCAACTTCAAGCTACTTGGGTCGTCGTATCCTACCCAGATATCGTTAGTATAACCGTATGGGGCCTTGACTGCACTCTGCTCCGTTGAGGTCACCTTCAGGTTCATTTTGCAGATCTCGTAGTAAGCCAAGAAACCAGATTCACGAGTATACTGCCCCTTGGTTGGATTGCCTCGAGCAGGAGCGCCAAGACCGTTGTTGTTTCGGTCAACTAGTTTGAACGCACGTCCGTATGTACCAAGACCAAGAGCAATCTTGTTGGCTGGTGCACCCTTGTCAATCCAATACTGCGTAGCAAACTCAACGGTCAACTGTTCGCCAGGGGGTCCTGTCATTGCCGTATGGTGACCGGTATTGGATTCCCATTTTCCACGCAAGTCGTACGCCATCAAGTTGATCAAGTCAAGAATTTTTGCAATCTTTGGTACTTCGTAAGCCTTGTCGATGGTTCCTTTTCCTGCAGCTACCGCAGCAGTGAGCAGGAGTCTTGGTCTGTTGGTTTCTGCAGCCTCCCTTTTGAAAGCATCCATTAATTCCTGACAAAGGATGGTGAACTTCTGTTTGTCCGAAGGGGGTGATCCACCACGGACACCGGGGTACTCCCAGTCGAGATCGAAGCCATCGAAACCCCATGTGCGTAGCATTGCAATGCTAGAATCGATGAAAACCTTTCTGGATGCTGCAGTCTTGACCATTCTTGAGAATGGACTGTTGTAGTTCTCGTGGTTCCATCCTCCCACGGCCAACAGAGTCTTTAGGGCGGGGTTCTTCTTCTTGAGATCGTTGAATCTTGGATAAAGCTTATCATCGTTCCACTCAAACATGGCCAACTTGTTGTCTGGGGCGATCTTGGAGAAGGAATACACCAAATGTGTACAGAGGAATGGATCAATGTTCTCTGGGAAGAACTTTCCAGCACCGGGTCTGTATTGAGACCAGTTTGTGTGATAACACACACGTACATAACTGCACGTTGCGTACGAGACGCAAGCCAAGAGCAGGACCACTAACAGCCTCATGATAACTTAGCAAGAACTTGGAGCTCTTTGGTTTTCCAAGGGCTCAGCTCAGTATTTGTAGTATTGGTGTCAGAAATGGATATGCCGCTGAGTACATATTGCACTGTATTCCTTGATATGTTTGTCTTGAATGGATTTCAGCTGTTTAACTTTTCAACCAAGGTATATCGTTGTACTGTCTAGCATGTCCTTTGACATTCAACATGTATAACAGGTGCATTGACTTTATTTTATGGACATACTGTTCAAGATGATGGCTCCATCAAACTTTCATTGAGAATATGTAAATGGTCCTTATTTCTCTGATTCATCATTATTTCTGCGTTTTTGTAATTTCTCCTTTTCTTTTTGTATTATTTCTGATGTATTGTATTTTCATAAGGAATATATAGAGTATGCCACTTTCATCATGCTTATTCTGGTTTCATCGTTTTGTTTTCTTTTTCTTTAATTTATTTTCTTTTCTTTTCTTTTCTTAACTTCTGTTTTGCTCTGTTTGTTCATGCGCCTTCTTTTTTTCTGTTTTCGTTCGTCTTTTCTTTCCTCTTTTTGGCTGCAATATTCGCGATAAGTGTACGTTCTTCATCCTTTCGCCATCATAGATGATGTGTCCGTTTTTGTTAAGCAGAAGGTCAGGTAAGGCTTTTTCATCTTCTACCAAGAACAGCAACCTCATCTATGACGGCGAACGGATGAAGGAAAACGTACGTGTAACATCCGTGTTGACAAAAACGTCTCCTGCTTAAGGTCCCTATTAACATTTGTGTTCCTCTTGACGATTAACCGCTTTATGGCTTACATGTGAGTCACTTTGTCTTCCACATTTCGTCATGCTTTTCCAACTGTAATTTTTTTAGTGTAGTAGAAAACAAAGCTTTTCCTCAAGTCTTCTATCTGAGTCATTTTCCTTTCTTCGACAAAACTGTTAAAAGAACCACTAGACTGTACCTGATGAATTCACAACAATTTTTACTATTCAAGCCGTGGTAAAACAATTATAAACAATCTCGATGTGTTGAGTTGAGCGTTTGCTTACAGATAATCATACAGTTATTATTTATATTGCACCATTGTCATAGTGGTTCGCATACTTCAAACTCCTAAGTGTGTAAAGCCATTTTTACGTCCATTTTCACTCGGCGAATGTACCCGTCCGAATAATCATCACCGTCATCATCGTCGTCGTCGTCGTCATAAACTTTATTTCTCACAGAATTTCAAAAGTAATACTTATTTACAGGAAAGCTGTGAGCAAAGACACTACAAGTATATAGCTATTTCAAAAAAGGTTGACGGGGAGAATGGCGAATGGCAATCGGCGATTGGTGATTGCACGACCGAAAGTAATTTTGGGGTAACAAGAATTGCTTCACTTTCATTAATTAAACACCCAAGCAATGCCAGACCATGCAGTAAAGACCTTATTGGACAAAGTGGTCGACGGGCAATTCATACCTTCGCGGCGGATAGCGGTTTAATAGCATGACCACAGTTCCTTTCGGTCGCGCAATCACCAATTGCCGATCGCCATTCACCGATCGTCCCGTCAACCTTTTTGAAATAGCTATATAATACGCAGTTTTGTTTCGTCCTTACAAAAACAGACTGGTCTAGCTCTACAGTGCATACTCAGCCGAAAAGGGTCATATACCCGCCGAGTAAACGTTTAACGATCGTGTTGTTTCCTTAAAAATTGAAATTCTTGTTTCACATCTTTGTTATACTCCTAGCTGCCCTCTGCAGTTATTTACACAGAAGCTCGGCATCTTCTTCACTTGACATATACCTGAAGTGTTTACAGTGGATGGGCTGACATTGTATACCTATACGAACGTTGTTTGCCAGTCTTTGCTCAACAGCTGTGCCCTATACGTCTTCCTTTCAACCACGGTCTTCTTGAACCTGATTTTGTTTTAACATTTAAAAATCTTTTATCTATATTTTATTAACGTGTCTTGTGATATCAAAAAATTTAACTGAGCAATTTTACTTCAAAAACGAAAGTTAATCAACTAAGAAATAGAATTAATAATAATGATTCGCATTATGAAAGAATGGCGGCGGTGACACGCAATCAGAGTGCTCCGTATTGCCTTTGGACTAAACTCCTGGTCTTTGATCTATACCTTATTATTCTTCGGGGTCTCTTTTCAAGAAACTCCATTGCTGAATTTGAGAACATCAAATTTCATGCCGGTAAAGATTTATCCACACCACGAGTTCCAACTAGCTTGCAAGCATCTTGTAATGCAACAATGGCGGACTCAGTATCGGCGAGAGTGAAGGCAACGAAGACCCTCAAACTTATCCAGTTTTGCTCAGCTGCCTTGCTCATAGTTTTGTCTGGTGATGTGTCTCCCAATCCTGGATGGTGTAACTCTAGACTGCAACAACCAGGTCTAAAAGTTGCACATCTTAATATTCGAAGTTTACCAAAACACCTTGATGAACTAAGAATATTAGTCCAAGAGAATCCCTTTGATGTCATATGTCTAAATGAAACCTGGCTGAACAGTTCTTGGCGAGATGCAGAGCTTTCTATTAGTGGCTATAACATCATCAGAAAAGATCGCAAAGATGAACAGAGAGGAGGTGGAACAGCCATTTATTACAAATCAAAGTTTGTAGCCCATCCGCGACCGGACATTGACTCTGATGGGGTTGAAACTGTGTGGCTGGAAATTATTTTCCCTAACAAAACCAAGCTCCTTATATCTTCGCTCTACCGTCCACCTAATGTTGACCTTAAAGATCTAAGCCCAAAGATTGAGAGTTTGCTTGATTACTTTTCTAGTGAAAATATTGAAACAATGCTACTTGGAGACTTAAATTGTGATCTTACTGCAAAGAAACGCAGAAGGATACGTTCCAACACGCTTCCATGGGTTTCACCCCAAATACGATCACTGATTGTCCAAAGAAATTTCCATCACAAAAAAGCTTTAAAGTCAGGGTCAAATTGTGATTGGTCTAGTTATCGTGATCTTAGAAACAGAGTAACGTCCTCCATCAGAGAAGCAAAGAAACTCTACTATTCCAACCTGATAGAAGATAATAAGTCGGACTCTTCCAAGCTCTGGAAGGCTTTAAAATCGGCCATCTCCACTGACGTGCGTGACACACACATCCAATCTCTGGATGTGGACGGCACAGTAACAACTGATCCCATGTCGATAGCTGCTAAGTTTGGGACTTTTTTTAAAGCTGTTATTGTGTGCCTTCGTGAAACACTTCTTACCACTTCCATCTTTCCAGTGCTAAGGCGCCTCCAAGTTAGCCCAACAGCGGTCTTCAGGCTATCACCAATATCTGAAGAATTTATACTCAAGCAGCTGAAGGCAATAAAGACCAACAAATCCACAGGCTTCGTTGATATTCCAGCACGCCTCCTCAAGGATGGTGCCGAGGTCCTTGCGAAGCCTCTAACTGTTCTCATGAATAGATCGTTATCTGAGGGCACAGTACCGTCAGAGTGGAAACACGCAATGGTCACGCCAATACACAAGTCTGGACCTAGGACGGACCCCTCTAATTATAGACCGATATCTGTGCTACCAGTGTTCTCAAAGATCCTTGAACGAGCTGTGCACCAGATGGTATATTCTTATTTACAACAACACAAACTCCTATCTCACCTTCAGTCTGGCTTCCGACCACTGCATTCTACAACTACCTGCCTTACACATATGACAAACACTATCCTGAACAATATTGATAATGGCCTACTCACTGGACTTGTTTTCTTGGATCTAAGCAAAGCTTTTGACACTCTTGACCACAATCTATTATTAGATAAGCTATCTGCTTTTGGCTTTAATAGATCTGCCGTGCAATGGTTTAAATCCTACCTTACAGAAAGGTCGCAAAGCGTATGCATAAATGGTATTAGCTCTGACCATCAACCGGTCATTTTTGGGGTGCCCCAGGGTAGCGTTTTAGGCCCGCTATTATTTATAATGTATGTGAATGATCTCCCTAGCGCTGTTAACATCTGTAATGTAGAGTTATATGCTGATGACACGCTACTTTATTTTGCCAGTAAGTCAGTTCCAACAATAGAGAATAATCTAAACCTAGACCTAGTTAACGTCATATATTGGCTGCGCGCTAATTTTTTGTCTTTGAATATTGACAAGACTAAAATGATGTTGATAGGTACGCACCAGCGACTTGCTCCTGTCAGTAATTTCTCAGTTCAAGCAAATGGTCATAATCTTGAAAGGGTAGAAAAGTTTAAATACCTAGGAGTTATAGTAGACCAAAATCTCTCTTGGAAAGATCATATTGAATACATAGGGAAAAAGATATCATCGCGTCTAGGCATGTTGCGCAGGGCACGCAAAGTTCTACCTAGGCACGCATGTATTACACTTTATTGTGCAATGGTCCTACCATTATTTGACTATTGTTGCAGTGTCTGGGACAGTTGTGGCCTGGGCAACAAAGCGTACTTGGACAAACTCCATCGGCGAGCTGCTAGTATCATTGAAGGCAGAATTGTTGAGTATGCTGACTTGCCTAACATCTTCAGCTGGCCTGACTTGCAAAAGCGACGAGACTATCTTACGTCGATCTTAGTTTTTAAATCAATTAATGGCTTAGCCCCAGACTACCTCATTGGTGAATTCAAGCATGCCAGGGAAATTCATAGCTATCGCACTAGACATCGAGATTTACTGCGCATTCCTTTAGCCAAGACTACTAAGTACCAAGGTAGCTTTCGCATAAATGGGGCGCGCAAATTCAACCAACTTCCATCAGCAATAAGACAAAGTTTGACCCTCGAAGAATTTAAGATCAAGGCAAAACGACACTTCAAGCGTTAAAATCCTAAACCGCGAAGAACCTAAGATCTAGCCTAAGCGACATTTGAAGCGCAAAATCCTGTTTTTTGAATATGTTTTAATTGTATCAGTATAATTTAAGTGAATTTGTCATGTATTGTTTTTCCTTTATTCCGTAATTTTGTGATTCTATTGTGTTACACAGGACTCTATTTAAACTAGCTACAGCTAAATTAGATGCTCCTGTTAAAATATTGAATTAAAATTAAAAAATAAAAAATAAAAAATAAAAAATAAGACAAATATAAGATTTTCTCTTTTTTTGTTGCATTAGCCAATTTTATTGGCTTTTTTTCGTTATTTCTATAATGACGTTCGACGACGACTTGAATTAGACGTCTGGACGTGTTTTCTTTTGTCTTCGTAGTTGGCGCTTAATGGGAAAGGCGTGTCTCGAAGATAGTGGTGTTTTCTTTTGTCTTCGTAGTTGGCGCTAAGGGGAAAGGCGTGTCTCGAAGATAGTGGCGTTTTCTTTTGTCTTCGTAGTTGGCGCTAATGGGAAAGGCGTGTCTCGAAGATAGTGGTGTTTTCTTTTGTCTTCGTAGTTGGCGCTAATGGGAAAGGCGTGTCTCGAAGATAGTGGTGTTTTCTTTTGTCTTCGTAGTTGGTGCTAAGGGGAAAGGCGTGAGGGTTAGTTACACAGGCCAATGTTTTTATATATATAGGGCCATAGGGTAATAGACCATTTTAGCGTTATATCTTGCTAAATGTCAGTCAGGATTGCTCGTAATATATTCATTCGAGTTTTGGTAAAATGACAGGAAGTGGTCATAAATGAACTAGGAAGGTGTGAATGCACAAAGTAAATACCTTTAGGTCTACAGTTGTCTACAGTTTTTTCTGATCTTAGCTGAGTTTCGAATCTTATTTCCTCTGGCTCCCAAGGAAAATATATTAATTTCCTTCATTTAGTCAAGAGGGCGCTGATATATAGCCATTCTACAAAGTCCTCATTTTTCATGTATTTTTCAACTTTCTTCAACAGCTTACCAACTCGCTTCACCCTCAAGAAGTACGACCAGGTGTAGCTGTTGCCACGGTAACGGGTACCTTGGTAACCAAGGACAATAAATACTCATTGGAACCTCTTTCATTTGGAGGTGTTGGGCAAGAACACTCTAAAGAGTAAGTTGTTAATTGTATAATAAATAAAAATCTTTAATAAGATCATGTGCGTGATTACTGAAGCTGCATTTTTTATTTTTGAAAACAAAAAACACTAAAATCGTGCAATACTTTACACTATGTGGTACAAAATAGCACTAATTAAACAATAGAAAGCAATAGAATTATCATAGCATTACTATTTAATACTACAAAGTATATTTATGTTGCACGCTTTTAGTGTTTGTACTCTAGTATCCACTTTAAGCGCCATTTAAATCTGTCGACTTTACCAAAAGTACTCATTTTGTCTTGCTCTTTCTGGCTGCTTAAAACGGTAACCACAAAGCCGCTCTTTTTATGACAGACCATCATCTCTTGGCGAACTCTTTCTAGAGAAATTCTTAAAGAGACATCACTTACCAGACATCTAGAGCCGTATAGTCGTAGGGATACAGGAAAGCTTACCGCGCTATGCTATGACCGTATCATTGCCGTGCCGTATAAAGACATGCGAAATTTCTGCGAAGCCATGCCGAGCAGTGACCGTGCCGTTTTCCCCATACGAAAACTGCTTTATTGATGAAGCAAAGATTCTTTCGGTTCTGAACAGATCTTTGTTTTATGTGAGCCTGTGTTATCACAATGATGGTTTATAAGTACTTTATGAGCCTTATAGAGTGTCACTGACCGTACTTGGTTGTATGATACACACTTAGAGCAGATTTCGTATGAGTGTGAAACGGACCGCGCCGTGCCGTGACCGTGTCAGTGCCGTGTTGTCTATAAAAACATTCGAAATCCTGCCCTAACCGTGCCGTGACCGTGCGGTGCCGTTTTCACAGTCATACGAAATCCACTCTATCTGAATTAAGTCCCTTTCCCTTTTTTACTAGGAGTAAAAATGGTACGATCAAACCACAACAATCTCGTCATCTATGGGGGACGGTGTTGGTGGAAGACTTCGTCCAGTCGTTGGCTAAGGTATTTTCGGTTCTACACCTGCATACAACACTGCTGCACTGATTTTGCTTTCTGTTTATTTGTAGTCAATTGTTAATCAGTTGTACTTGGGTTTTGTTTCAGAGAGGAATTCATGATGTTAATATTGAAGCAAGTTCAAGTGGACATACCATCCATCTTGTAAGTATTCAAACATGTTTTCTTTGCAACACGAACATTAAGATCGTTTAATTTTAATAAAGGAGTAATAGAAGCGCGACTCTTGGATTGTAATTCAAACATTTAAGGGGAAAAAGCCTATGCTTCGATAACAATTTTAGAGCAAACGCTATTAGTCCCGATTTATACGAAAACCGTTTTATGGCACGGCACCCCCAAATCTTGGCACACCGTTTTTTTAGTGCAGATTTCGTATGAGTGTTAAACGGACCGCGCCTTGCTCGTGTCAGTGCCGTAATGTCTATAGTGTCGTTTTCGTATGAGTGGGAAACTTACCGTATCGTATCGTAACTGTACCAGTATCATAGTTTATATAAAAACATTCGAAATTCCTGCCGTAACCGTATCGTAACCGTACAGTGTTCCCACTCATATGAAAACCACTCTAAAAACATTCGAAATTCCTGCCGTGACCGTGCGGTGCCGTTTTCACACTCATACGAAATCTACCATATTGGGGTACGGCACCAACAAATTTTCTGTTCACACGATAATTACCGGTGCCGTTCCAATCAGGCCTAAAAGAAGAATTTACGAGCTTTCTGCACTTGATACACGATTGGAAAACTCGTCTAGAAGTATATGACCATGAATTTGGGTAGAATCCAATGTTACCTGGCGTTTCATTGGTACTCGCATTGTAGAACCGATAAAAAGCGATGTTTATCACGCGCTAGACTTCGTGGGACTTGCGACAAAACTGAAACCCGCGAAAAACCGCTCTCGCGAAAATTACCGAAATGCATTTACTCTGTTGCTCTTGCTCATTAAAATATCGGTAAAAGGTGAACATGTCGACCTTTTTGTTTAAATTAAATAAAAAACCCGCGAAAATTTAATACGTTGTACTTGCTCTTTAAAAGACCGGTAAAAGGTGAACACGTCAACCTTTTTTGTTTTGAATTCCTAATTAAAAACTATTTACCTGAGAATGAAACCATTTAGTTACCCCGTTTTTTGCCAACCAACCGAGCTTTCCTAAAAAGTGCTGGTTCTTCCACAGCCCGAAGATGATGCTATGATACAACTAGACCGTGGCAGCACACACATTATCACTCACGGAAATGAGGACTTAAGGATGCGTATACGGGACGCTTTATTGGACTGCTTACCACAGTTTTAGGAAAGTTTGCAACATGTTTGTCGTGGGTACAGTTGGCCAATGACGGCTCGTATCTTGAACGCAAGGAAATCGTTGTTTTTAAATCACTCCAGTAATACAATGATTTTAGTACGTAAGTTTTGGGAAGGCCAGTCAAGGGAAGGTTACACTACAAATAGACAAGGTTTTCCTCATGGCAGACACAAGGAAAATTAGCTGCACTACGCAAAAGCATTGGTCATCACTTAACAAGACGCTCATTTGAAAGTTCACTCTTCTTGGATGAACATGTGATGACTGTAGTAAAAAGAACCATAAAAGACAAAATATAGACGGAAAGAGTGGAGAAAAGACAAGTAAATATAGGATTTTTGAAAACATCTCTAGGAGCAGGGCATTTGGCATTATTGATGGCAAAAACAAAACTCATTAAACTGAAGAATTACTGCTCTACAAAAAGATTACAACTTTCGCTTAAATTGCTTTTATTAAAAGACCTGTACATAGATAAAATGCAAGTTGACAAACTAAACATAATGTATTCACACTAGTACCAGCATCTAAAAATAAATAACTCTGATAATATTACAAGTGAATTATTGATTTATCACTAAATTGATATGTCTTTATTGACACTTTCACAACTACCTCACAAACCAATCATTCTAAAAATGCTCTCATTGAACTTCAATAGGGGCTGCACGGCAGTTCTAAAAATAGCTCATGTAATAGATGCATGACTCAGACAAAGATCATGAAACTGAAATCGTAATGAAAAGAACAAAGCAAAACAAATTTTATGACAAAACATTGCTTATTTTCAAAGAAAAAAAAGGAGATGGAGATGAAAAATTTGGTTTGTTGTCTGAGCTGTGATGTCACTACCGCGCTCAAAAAAGAATGAGTTACATTAACAGCGTTCGTACTACTAGGAAATTAGAAACTTCCAGGAGTTTTCCAGGGATTTTCCAGGGTATGAATACAAAATCTCCAGGACACTTAAAGTTGCCGCAAAAAGAAGAGAGTGGAATTGAAAAACTCCTGAATTTACTACCCACAAATGCATGGCCGATGTTCCTCGCAAACAAGTTAACAATTGTTTTAGTTTTCCGGCTAATAGACCTTACTAATTTTTCAGTATAAAATTCAAGGAGTTTTCCAGGAGTTGGTGTGAAAATTTTAATTTCTAGTTTTCCAGGGCCCTGTAAGAAATTTTCAAAATCCCAGGAGTTTTCCAGCAGGAATTCCAGGAGCAAATGCGAACCCTGCATTAAGAGTTGAAATTTCAAGTTATGTTTGTGAACAATGATGTCAGCTGAATTTCGCCTAGAAAGGCACTTACTCTTCCCTTGCTCAATGAATACAAATTGCTACAAATGGCATTACTAGCCAGCTGTGTGAGCTATGCCACCTGCACAAGCTTTGATAGGGAATTAAGATATTGCAGCAAGAACTGTTCTCATTCTAAGCAGCCGTGCTTTCAAGGATTTCACTCCCAACATATCAAGCTGAGCTTTAGGATCCAGAGGACATACTGTAATTAGCCACCAAAGCCATTCAGGTCCATGAGGTGTTTTGTCAGCATCTTCTTGCCAATGTGGCATTTCACTGACTGAATTAACAATTCTTCTCTGCAAGTAAGATTTCAAAACCAGTTGGTTAGATGTCTAATTGAAAGAGCAGACTATGTATTGAAGTATATGGTGAACTGTATACTGTACAACTGTATACTGTACAAGATGTACAAATGGTACTACAAGGCAATGCTGCACCACAGGTTGTTCTTGTTGGTGGTGGTGGGTCAGGCAAACTGAGTTGATGTGTTGTTCTCTCACTCTCTCTTGCCATAAGGATTTTTCTCTGTTTTCCCCCCCTCACATTAAAATCATCATGATGATACAGCCTGCGTTGCTGGCAGTCTGTGTTTTTTCTCTCCTCCCCAAAGTCTGCAGACTGACAATAATGCAGGCTATCACGATGAAATTAGTGTTGTTTGTATAGAATAGAGTGGTTTTTGTGTGACTGTGAAAATGACAGTTACAGCACAGCATGGATAAGGCTGACACAGACATAGCATGGTGCATTCCATTTCAAGCTCAAATGAAATCTGCTCTACTAAGTGCAGTGGTAGTGAGTGTGGCATGGTTGTAACTGGAAGGCCTCTGTCATTTTTTTTTATTTCTAATAAGTGTGTTGTATTTTTTGGCTACCAGTATCATAGATTTTCCTTAAACGTATAGCTGTCTTACCCTTAATAAAAGTGGTAACATGTTAAACCAATTGGTTGCTTCATCAAAGACATCTTTAATGAGGTTCTTCAGTTCACCTATAAAAAATATAACAGTTGCTCAAAACGAATTCTGTGGAGCATTATTGGCACATATAGTTGAGATGCACAAAAGATTCCATCATCCTGCAAAAGAGGCCTTCATGAAACTAAGTTGTTTTAAGAGGCTGTACGAGATCTATTTACATACTGGTTTGTCCCGCATGCCAGCTTTTACAGTGACCCTGCAATCTTATGAAAGGCCACTTCATTTGTGGTTTTAGAGGGTCTGTTACTATTTAGAAAGTGATTAATCATCATATACCCTCTTCTTCCTGTGGAACAGGTTCATCTGTTATCCATTCTACTTTGGCTGTACTATATCCATCTCGCTTTCCTTTATTCAACACCTGGAACATAACAATTTTTGTGATAGTGAGGTATGTCAATCTGCACAACTTTAACAACAGCGTCCTCTGGTTATTGTAGCCTGGTATATACATTATATAACTGGAGCACAAAATCCTCATACCTTGAATCTACGGCCTCCCATTGTATTAACTAAAGATCTCCCATCAGGCAGAAACTGAACATCAAGAATCTCTAGCATTGTCCCATATTGTGCAAATCTAAAAAAAAAACATTACCAAACTTATCAACATTTTGTTCAAATTTGAGATTCAGTGTACAAACGATATGTTGCGGTGTAATGTAATTTCTGGAAATCTCCTGACAGATGCAGACACATAGTAAGGATCACACACTGAACAATAGTGGTGTGGGTTTTGTTACATTGTATGTCCTTCTTAAAAAGAGTGCTATTTGTGTTGTGTGGAGAGATGGGGTCGAAGACATCAAGATCTAATGTAACTATTTACTGGTGAAAATTACAGAGTGGGCCAGCACCTCCTCAGATCAGGATTGAACTTGGACCCTGACCTGCTCAAAATGACCAGTGCTCAATTG
This sequence comes from Telmatactis stephensoni, assembly GCA_029948255.1. Taxonomy (NCBI): domain Eukaryota; kingdom Metazoa; phylum Cnidaria; class Anthozoa; order Actiniaria; family Isophelliidae; genus Telmatactis; species Telmatactis stephensoni. The sequence continues at coordinate 304,276 of JALIZF010001783.1, forward strand.
GGCTTAATATGACCAGAGCCAACCAGACAGTGCTAATTTTAGATGACATGATTTGCATTGTTTCACAGGCAGTTCATTTCATGCTACCATGCATAGAACTAATTGAAGCTCATGAAGATTTAATGTTACCCAAAATGATATATTCTTTTCTGACCCAATATCACAAAACTCAACTACAGTAATGAAAATAATATGCAACACAAAAACAGTGAAAACCGTACCCACTTTCTTCATCATAAGCACACATGCCAAACTGTCTAGATCCTGATTCCATACACTGTCTGATCATCAGTCTGTAGCGAGGCTCAAAAATGTGTAAAGGGCATGGCATCAATGGGAAGGCCATTGTGCAGACAAATATTGGAATGTCATCTTCTGTATTACTTGCAACACTAAAGAATGATTAAATAGTGCATTATGAAGAGAGCGTAAATTGAAAATGAAGGAAAAACAGATTGCAACAAAATCTGTCTGCAAAGTTTGTGATTTGCCAACAACATTGGATAAAATTAAGGTCATATTTTTACTTGACTGTGTCATCTTGCCAGAACTTTTATCTTATCTCAATGAAATGTATAATTTCTAAGCCATAATGCAAAGCTAGTTTAATATATGATAAAAACCTGCAGAATTATGTACTAGATAACATCTCACATAATGACTATTTGACTATAAGACAGCTAATTAGGTTTAAAATAATTATACCTGGCAAGTTTTTCCATTTCCTTCAAGTGGATTTGTTGGCGTTTTTCATATTCATCACCCAAGTGTGTTAGCATGAGCTTTTCAATGACATCTGTGATATTCTATGAAATGAATATGAAATGAATATTTAATTTACACATCTATTGTACAATTATAAGCACTGATCATAATAATATTCTTCCTTTTAAATTCCATTGTCATCTCGTTAAAAAATTTCTTTGTCTCACCTGATTTCGTGAAGCCAAAACCTGCAAAATTCAAAGGACATTTAAAAATTAGAAAATTCAGATGAATCTTGCATTGTAAAGCTGTTAATAGAACTGTAATGTAAAGTAACAAGTATATTTTAAGTGGTTGTAGCAGCAAGTGTACTTGTGTCACATATTTACATAAATCCTGTCATGCGATCATCAAGATGACATGGTGCTCTATGACAAGTGTTGTACAATCATGTTCTATATGTATAGGTCGGAGGACCAGACATTAACTGTATATGCATTGCTGGCTGATTGTGGTTGAATGAATGAATGAATCATTACCTGTGACAAAGAGCTTCTGCATATAGGACAATCAGGTCGATGATCCAGACTGCGATTCAAGCAGCTTCTACAGAATACATGTCCACATGGGGTAGTCACTGGCTCATAAAATAGCCTGTAGTTTAAACATAAAGCTTCATTTAAATTAAGTAGTTATCATCTCTCTCTCTCTCTCTCTTAAAAGTGAGAAAATTGTTTTGTCTTCTTAAAGATTGCTATTGAAAGAAGCTAAATTAGGATACTTCCAAGATGATGCTAATTGTGACAACAAAGGAATCAAGAGTGCTATGTGCATAAAGCTCAGTCATTTATAATGAGACAAACTTAGTTTTATCAGCTTTATATATGATTGTATTCTATCTTGTTCTAATTCCTTTGTATGAGACAGCAGGTGAAACATCTTAGAACTGGACTATTGTATTTGAAGATTCTTAATTAAGTCTGCACCATTGATGTGCAGATATACTAATAATTGTTTCAGTGATCTTGAGCTACATTTGACATTGAGCTAAAGTTACAACATCATACTGCTGCATGCCATGCCTATACTTTCATTGTGGAACTGTGATCTATAATTATTAGACACTAATTAATGTAAGTCAGGATAAAGTATATCAACTGCACTTTCATACCTGCAACATAATGTACACTCAAAGTCCTGTGCATCCCATTTTTGTTCATTGGATTTTACTTTTTTCTCAAAGGGTTCATCAGATTCTGAAAAGAAGTTTTATGTTTTAACATAGCCTCAAGCTATTAACAATGGGGCTAAAAATGTAATTTTGGCAAGAACAAACTCAAGATATTGCTGGCCCAGCAAGTTTATCATCATCATCATCATCACCATCATCCTCCTCCTCCTCAATTCTTTTGGACCATACATATCATTTTGTGTAACCTTGTCAAATGTGAACTTAATTGCTAATAATAAGTGTACCAAAAGGAGACTAGCAAGCGAACTAGTTTAGGCTGCGTCAGTGTATGTAAATACAGCAAGGGATGAATGGAAATTGTAACATCGTATAAAAAGAGAGATAACTTACTGATGTATTGAGCCTATGCCTTTTGTCATAGCAAAAGAGAGTGATGAATTTGTGGTAAGTTTATAAAGGAGTTGAAAGTGTGGATTAACCAGTAGGAAAGTGAGAAATAGGAGGAGTATGGGACAATAGATTAATTGAATGAAAGCTGCTTATTCATGCCAGCAAGTTAAGGTTTCCTTTAATTTAATGGTTCAGTTCTCATCACCTTTTACTTCTTTTCTTTGTAATTCTTTCATTTGTTCAAATAATTCCATCATTTCTGACATCCATGCCAGCTCATCAACTGATTTATCAGCAGCATTTGAATGCCCATCAAACAGATTTTGTAATACCTGAAATTATGTGGATACAATATTGAGAATACAACTGACAGGAGTCTATCGATCTATTAAAGTATATGAAAATCAAACTTGTAGTTTTAAAACTTGTCACTTGTAGTTTTAATAGTCATGATCATGCAATCATTTTAGTCATCAGCTGGTTGGTCAGTTGCATTGGTTGGTTGGTCAGTTGGTTGGTAGGTAGTGGTGGTCAATCGGTCATCATTCAATCAATCAGTCATGTAGTCATTTAGTTGGTCAGTTGGTCAGTCATGCAGTTGGACAGTCAGTCGATCACTCTAGCTGTCAGTATGTAATTCATTACCTGATTATTATCATATGACCCTATTTCCTTGCTCATGCTCATGCGCTCTTAATAAAACCTTCAGAAAAAATGATGCGATCTGGGCCATACAGCTTTGCTCAAACAGGCTGTAAAAAAACCTGTACGGCCCTGCTTGTTTCCATTTGCTATATTTCTATTTGTATTTGAGAGTTTTTCAGCACTTTTTATAACAAAAAAGAGGTGATTATATGGTTAAATGCTTATTGACTGTCAGTTAGGTCAGGCCAGACAGGAAAATATTTACGTACAGCATAACTTTGAGCCAAATATTTTCCTGTCCTACCCTCACACTCAGTCAATATAAGTACTTAAAAAACTCATTAATAATTCATAAGGCAAACACAATGAAAATCACCACCGTGACAAGTGTCTTTATATCTGATAAAGATTTGGCCTAATTTACATCGATCAACTTTAACCTGGATTTTCTCCAAGATAAATGAAGATATTTTTGATTTTTTTTAGAGAACAACTCTAATAATTAATGTGTTGGAGTTTTTTAAGCCGTATAAAGAACTCGAGATTGTGTTTTATCGGTATAAAGATCCTCGCATACGGCTTTATATCTGATAACACTCTCTCTCATTCTTTATACTATACATATTCACTGACCCATTCACTGGATCCTCACCATTTTAAGTGTGTCTGTTTGCAGCAAAGCTTTGTCATTTTTCCAATTTTGGATAGAGAGAATTCAAAGTTGAAACAATTAGGATGTACAAATTGCATGACTGCAAGGATCAAACATTAATACAGGGTACACACAGTAAGGTTCAGTAAGATATAAATTTTAGCTGGTCACAATTTTACATCCTTTATAGCTTGGTGCTACCCTATAAACTTTACCATCATGAAACTAACCTCAGTGGCTAATTTACAAACCATGCAATTTGTTGGATCTCTAGACAAGCACTGTATGAATGAATGTGCAGCTTCTGGTCTTTTATGTAATCCAATTAATGCACAGCCTCTTCTGTAAAAGCCCTGTGAAATAAAATAAAGTGAAACCCAGTTAATAAGGACATGACACCAAGGTGAAGAGACACATTGTCCATATTAACCAGATGTCCACATAAACCAAGTTGGTCAACTTATGTCAGGTCTGTATTCTTAGTGAAAACACTGAATGTATGTTACTACTGGTAACCTGTTTATTTCTAGTGAGGAAACTCTGAATGCATGTATAATTAGCTAACAGTGACAAGTTGCACATTTTCTTTGTCTTTATATTGAAATGGACATATTAATTGAGACACGACAGTGTCTGTTGTCCATATTATCTGGAGTCCATTAATTAATTAAACAGGTATATTATATATATCATAGGCATTTGTATAAGTTTCTGACAGGACAGAACAGCATGTCCATAATAACCAGGCATTCATATTAACTGGGTGCCATAAGTTCAGGTTCCACTGAAAATGCATTTTCATTTTTTCCCTTAATATTGTAAGTAAAGCATATGTGCAAAATCATAAAAAAATGATTATCAATATGCTTGCATCTCAACTAATTACCTTTGGCCATTCCGGTCGTTCTTTGCATGCAATGTTTGCATACTCCAGTCCTTGCTCAAACTGCCCTTTTTGTATCATTATGTGAGCCATGTTGCTGTTTACAAGTGGGTCATTTGGATCTAATAAAATAGTTATTTTTTGAAAACTTATATAAATATATCAAATGTTGTTCCCTTCAGTTGATGGTTTAACAGTTCAAAATATCGACATTTGCATATATAATGGCCGGTGTTATTCAACAACAACTACCTGAGTCAGAATGTGTACGATTCTTTCTCATTCAGATTTTTATTCCCCTCTTCATCAGAAATAGTAGAAAATTTGGCACCAATTGCTTTCCAAAAGAAAGTGAGGAGAGTATTTTGGAATTGTGCTCAAATGATATGACAGCATGCAATCACTGCTACAAATCACTGCAGAGAATTTTGTTCATCACCACAAGTGACACAAGAATAAATGAAATTAAGAAAGAAAGAAAGAAAAAATGAATCAATGAATGCTTGTAATTTTCTTCAAAAACACTCATTAGTTTTGTATGACATAATCTTCATTCTGTAAATAAAGTGTGATTTGTTCAAATATTTGAAGTTTGGTAAACTGTAGTCGGTTTCAAGCTAGTCTTCGCTCATTTCTCATTTGGACCTGGAAGTGAAAAATCGTTCGAAAATCAACGAGTCATCTGCTTTATTTCATTTAATTTTTCACTACTTTTTTCTTTCTTTCATTATTTTTCATTTTCCTTTACTTTTTCTCTTCATTTTTTATACCCAAATTATTTCATTTGTTCTTCATTTTTATTTATTATATTTCATTATCTTTATGTTTTGTTAATTTTTCATTTTTTTTATTTTTTCATATATCCATATGTTCTATTGAATTTCATATCCTTTATTTGCAATTCATTCTCAATTGGTCATTTTTCCATTTCTCCATATTTTTTGAGCATATTTCTATCACCATTTTCCCCTTTCTATTTCCCCTTCCCACCCCCACCAAAATGTACTATAGAAATGCATATCCGTCCTTAAAAATTGATCAATAATCAGCTTCGTTCTCTTAGTATTGTGGTCTCTGTCAAGCGTGTTTCGCGCTTCATTAGCTGATCATAATCAAAGATGTGAACCCTGAGCTTTATAATTCCTCCTTGCATACGGGGTTTTTGAATATTCAACCCCAAATTTTACTTCTAGGTTGATTAATTTTATGAATTATTTACACGATTGACTTGAGTTGAGCTATTTGTATGGTACGTTGCATCAGCTGATCTCAAATAAAATGTGAATAAAAATAGAAATACAGCGCGGAATAATTCGAGCATTAATTTCGTGATATTTTTCGAGTTCTGGTAAGTTTGATCCATATCTAGAAACCTTTAAAAGTGTCAACATTTAAAATTTTTTAAATGTCTTTGCAAAGAATATGTTATGTAACAAACGGCTATTACGTAATCAATAATAGCTAAGGTATAATAATTTTTAAAGAAATTATAAACAAAACAAAATTTCTAAACTTACCGATTTTACAAGCTTTCAGATATTTCTCAAGAGCCAAGTCACTTTTCCCATCCTTTAGAAGGGCATTCCCTTGCAATCGTAGACGGCAGGCTTGTAATTTATTCGGGAAGTACTTCGACACAATTTCTTGTAAAGTAATGTTGACCTTAACTTTAATGCTACCAATAGGTTTATCGCAGACTTTGCACGTATTCAGCTTTGTAATACAGCCTGAACATACCGTGTGCCCACACTGTAAAGTAACTGGCTCTGTCATAATTCCCGCACATATTTGGCAAACCACTTTGGCAAAACTGTCAGCTGGTTTGTCCGAGCTCCGCACGGAAGACACACTTTTAACTAAACAGTCTAAAAATTGGATCACATGCGATTCGCTCAAATCAGAGATGGCCAAGGCACTTCGGTAGCAATCTACTGAGTCTTTGTACCTGGACAGGAGAATAAGTGTTTGTCCTTTGCCGAGCAGCGCTTCAAATGCTTCCCCGGCGTTCATGTCATGTTTTTCCGTGCACTCAAGAATCCGATTGTATATCGACAAAGCGTGTTGAAAATTTCCTTCTGATAACTCTTTTTTCGCCGCTATGTCCATTTTTTTACTTTCCCACGAACAGAAATACGACCTTATAGCATTAGAGAATCATTTCCGGATGACTTGAGCATGGGAAGCGAAAATAGTATAGACTAGTCCTTTGTTCTGTTCATCATTTTATAGCTGAGCCCAGCGGTCACGGTCACGTGATCAAAAATGTAAACATTGAAGAAAAATATTGTTTGTCACTCATGAAATGTAAAAGTATGACGTTATATTGATGCAGGAGGGAGATATATATGTACGTTCTTCTCGCACAGATTTTTGTCTTCTTGTGTGAATCGTCCGCAAATACTTCATTTTGCCGCGAAAGTGACGTAGCACCACGTGCACAGCATAATCGTTACAGTCAGGTAGTTCCGCCAGAACAGTAGGGGGAAAAAGGGTTATGTGAACGGTTTAGGTGTTTGTTTTGATTGTTTTTGCTTAATTTTCTTATACTTTCTCTTATTTTCGAGCTGCTCATATTCGAGTATTGATGCCAAGCAAGTACGTAATAATTTATAGTCGCTTTATGAGCTTCTCGCCTCTTGCGTGACATTTTGATTTTTCTATCCAACAGGAACAAAAATATAATATTTGAAAAGAGCACACCAAAGTTAGCAAAAATTGAAATTTTGAGGTAGTTTCGATGAATAACGCCAAAGTTATTGGCGGCCGAAGTTTGCACCTTTTGTATAGAAACGTTCGGTGGGGTGTTGCCCTCGACCGAACGTTTCTACTGTTGCTATACAAAAAGCACAAACTTCGGCCGCCCATAACTTTGGCGCTATTCATCAAAACTATCTCAAAATTTCAATTTTTGCTAACTTTGGGTTGCTCTTTTCAAATATTTTATTTTTGTTCCTATTCGATTAAAATATAGAATGTCACGCAAGGGGTGAGAAAAGCTCATTACAAAAGGCATGCAAAAAATATTTTTGGCCACTCGTGAATTGAAGACTGTAGCTTTATTGAAGCAGGTCATAATTGGTTCTCTTACCGATTTACAACTTTCGGGTGTTTTGTTGCTATTGTTTTCGTTATTGTTGTTTTGTTTTTTAATTTTCTTTGAAATCAAAATTTCATTATTTGCCGGACAATGACGTAACACCATAAGCTTTCGAACCCTACAGGGTTTGTGAATAGTGTGTAGGATTTTAGGCACGTGGTCTACAAATGAAAGCCAGTAATGCAATGATGCATAGAAACAAACATGTTTCAGTCTAGTTCTAGTCTAAATATTTTATTTTATAATTTACTTAATTTACAGTAAATTACTTTATCACGGCAAGTATGCCATCAACATTTTTTTTATCTTAAACGCTTTCTAGCCTGCGGTACATCCGGGCTTTTCATCTGTTAAGCTCCGTTAAGTCCGGCGGTATGTGACGCAGGCTAACGCTTTCTGCCTCGACTAGCATTGTGGGTCAGTGCATTATTGTTATTATATTTAGTGAAAGAAATGTCTTGTATGATTGTATTTTCGTATCCGAACATGCGTTCTAGTAGAAAAACAAAATCCTTAATTTGTATATTACAAAAAATTGAAAAGTATCATAGCATAGAACAAGACTTGGCCTTGTTTTTGCCACTGGCCTCTGGGTTTTGCAGGTCGTAGCTTCCTTGATGTGCATGATGAGGAGAACGAGATGTTTTACTTCTAGAAGTCGCCGATTGTTCAAGCGTTTGATTATGCACATATTGCTCCTGACCTTGACTGTCTTGACCTTGACCATCCCCTTGTATCTGTGAAGTGGTGGCATGGTCTACAGCAGGCTGATCAACTGAATCCGGACTTTGATTCTCTTGCAGTAATGGGGGATTTTCATGATTAGTTTCATCCTGTTCAACGGGAACTTTCTGAGGTTCCTCACTGTTATTGAAATGAACGCCGAGATTATTTTTCCCGCCCGTTTTCGACGACTTTGCATCATGATTATCATGGTGGACTGGAAGATGCTCATCCTCAGATGTCACCTCGACACCAAAAGACAACTTCAAATGGTGCAATCCTTTCTTTGTAGCAAGTTGCTCACGTATCTCATTCCAAGTTTTCTGTACCTCGAGGTTACTAACAATAACTTGAGTATGCTCCTCGTAAAATCCAGCATCTGTCAATCTTCTCACAATCAGCTCTGTTGCCTCAAGAAGACAAACGGCAACATCATTGCTGATGCCGTTGTCTCTCGCTAAAAGTTCAACTCTGCCAGGACTCAGTTTACCACCGTGGACATTCATCATCCAAGAGCAGTCCATAGCTGAAAAGTCGCAAGGAAGCAAACGAATGTAGGTTGGTTTGATAGGGAGGGGCGACAACTGGATGGGGTAGATCACTTGGTGTGGAGTTGAGCGATGGCGATATAATGCTATGTTTAATTCCTCCACAAGCTCCTTGGAATTCATGAAGGCTGGTGATAACATGAGGATGATCACCTTGGCATCATCTAAAGCTTTGAGTCTCGATGTTGCGTTGGTGCGAGGTTCACTTATTTGCAGACTGGGACATCCTTCTATTAGGAGCTGTTTCATAGTCAAAGCTGCTTTAACATCTTCTCTGGCGAAGCTCAAGGCGACGACACTAGGGGAATTATCGTGATTGGCATCTTGCGGTTTTGAGGGACTTTGAGCACCACCTTGTTGATCTTCTTGCTCACTTAGTAAGTGTTTTCGAAGGACAAACTGGCTCTTCCTATATCGCTGCATGTACTCGTCAACGGAGACGCGATTTTCGTTGAGAGTTGCCAGCCTTACTTCCAAATCGCCAAGGCCTACAAACAAAGTATAGGAATATTGTCTTCTTTTGCTTTTTAATAAAAAGGATCCCTGTTCTAAACATCGGGCTAACGCGCGGGATTTCGTTCACGTGCCATGTGGCCCACACTGTAGCATTGGCCGAGGCATGCATGGCGCACAAGTACAAGGGCTCAATTAACTGCTATAACGCTCCAGCAAGGTATTTCTGCAGACACATGTGACTTTTCAAAGAGAAAACAAACAACTTACCTTGCAAAGAATTTATGATGCCCTTGGCGATGGAAGAAAAAGCCACGTTAATGTCCTGGGAAGCACAGTCTACAGGGCGCGGTCTACTACACCAAAGAGGACACTCTTTCACGTTTTCAACAAGTAGCGTTACTAATTTAAACTCTTTTGCGTCGTCCAAGTGAAGAGCACTCGCTAGGGAGAACTCTTCTTTACAAACTTTGGACTTGAAGTAGTCTTCTGACAGAAGAGCTACCATGATTCTTGATTCATCTGTTTGGAATTTGGTAAAGAAGGATAAAAATGTTAAGTTCTTGTTCTTTGAGATACGGGAGCGATTTTGTTATTTGTAATGACGGTAAAAATATCAGTAAATTTTAGAGTAAATATCACACGCACTATATATTGCTGCAAGAGAAACACTAGTCATATCAAAGAGATATGTAAGACGATAATACTATTCACCTATGGCATGGAAGAGAGATTGCTGCCAAGATGTGCCAGTTTTCAAGCCTGCAGTGTCAATAAAAACTTTCACGTTGGGATCGCATGACTTCAAAGATTCCAAAAGTTGATAGGCTTTGTCTTTGTTACAATGTGAGTAGGAAATAAAGACTTCATAGTCCATGGATTCGAGTGGCCTTTTTAACACTGCTGCCTGTTCCTGCTGTACTGTTTTGACATTGTGCTCTTTTAGCCATTGTTGAATGGCAAGTGATGCCTCTTTCAGTTTAAATTGATCTCTTGGTCTAAAAGAACATTTAACAGTTATAAAGATATAACTTGATAAAAGCATACTAAGGCTTGTCGGCCAACAGTTGACCATTTGAGGCAGACTGTCTGCCATTTGTTGGTCCACTGTTGGTGGTTTGTCGACTGTTTGTTGGCCATTTGTTGGTGGCTTGTTGACCATTGACAGCCAACAGTCAGCCAGCAATAGATTTGGTATGCTATTCTACACCAAGTTTATGCTCCAACTGAATGAGGTCCCTAATCCCCTCTCTTTTAGGCCAGACCACATGTTTCATGCCCCCAGCAAAACTCCATTCCCTACAATATACTTTAACAACCTTATTACAGGAGACATGGTCTAACCATGCCAATTAGCAGGCGTAAGGCACCACCTTAATTCTTAGTTGTATTTAAAAACCTTAAGTGTTGGTCTGGTTGAAGCTCAAAACCTGACCTCCCACAAGAAAGGCTGATGCTTAACCAGCTGATCATAAATCAACTGGACAGCAGTTGTTTTCTCATACCTACAATCAATATACTGCATTAGCCCCATGTATGTTGGTAAATTCTCCACAGTCATGACATAGAAAGGTGCCAATACTTCTTTATGTTTCTTGCGGCTGATACATAATGCCATGTTATACTGCTCAATGCAGCTTTCTGAAGACAAGTACCCAGGACTTATTAGAGTGACAACACGAGAACACTTGACCATTGTATTGTAAATATTATCTTGCCATGATTCATTGTCATTGAGTTCTTGAATATCATCAAATATTATTAAGCTTCCCTTATCTTGGAGAAACTGTTTAACTTGTAGTGCTGTGCTGTGATCACCAGTGCAGTGGGAAAGGTAGACATCATATAGGTGGACGGCATTCTAAAAAGTTTTAATTACATTTTATCCAATTCAATTCATGTGAAAAGATGAGTAAATCAACAACATAAAGTTGACAAATTATCCATTGCAAGGTTCTTCAGATGTTCTGGTAATAACCATGTTTTTATCACAATCTGTGTCTAAAGGGAAGTGCTAGAGCTTTTATTCATTCAGGACAAATTACACTGAGGCTCGATCATTCCTACTAGGCACTCATTTGGTAAGTACAATGTACTTGCTCCAATTCTGATTTGAACTGCTTGGAAAAAGCAACAAGACATACCTCTTCTCTCTCTTTTTCTTCTGCAAAATCCTTACTTTCAACCTCATCTTTATATTTCTCAAACAACTGAAAGAGTGGTTCATGTGCCTTGTCTTTTTTCTCAGGGTACCTTGAGAAAATTACAATCTTCAAAGTTTTCAAAGGAAGACCAGCTTGCATCCAGTTGATTGCAGCCTTCAGCAGTTGCCTGAGCACTAGTTTCTGTGGATATCCCTGTGTTGTGAGAAATAAATATTGAAGAGTTGCTCATGAATATATATGCACTTATTGACTGAGTGGGAAGACGTAGCTGACTGAGTGCAGCAAGGTCAGAACAACTGACCAAAAGACAAATATTTTCCTGTCCAGCCAACATAAGTCAGTCAATAAGCATTTTATCATATGACCTGATTTTTATGTTTTTACAGGGCAACTACTCCAACCAAGGCCACCCAAACAAATTTCCATGTAAAGTATCCAATCACAAGTGAGTATACAAACAATAGGATCTCTATAAATGTTTATGATTTTATGCATATATTTTGCATTATTTGTGTATGAAATGCATTGGAATTGAACAAAAAGCATATCGGACTGAGGAACGTACTCGCTACAATTCTATTTTTCAACGTCAAAAATGAGCATTGAAAATTTATCAGAAAATTTGTTTGGGTGGCCTTGGTTGGAATAGTTGCACTGTAAAGGTGCTAAAAATAAAAATTTAGCACACAGAAACAAGCAGGGCTGGGAGGGTTTTTCCAGCCTGTTTGTGTAATGCAATCCAGCTCTCTCACCATAAGGTTCTTATGGTAAAACAGATTAATTATATAACTAAGTCAGATTGAATATGATTTTTCAAGTTTTCTTAAATGGCAACAACATGGTATTTCTGCACTTCCCTAGGGTAAAATATCTCTGGACATCAACTAAGAGTCATCTTGGCCATTTTCATGAACATCTCTTCAATTAATTTGCATCTAAGTAGAATGATATATTCAGGACTGTCTGATCTCATGCTATCTTTATGTAGTGAAATAATGACCACTCGCTTTGGAGACTCAGCTGAATTCTCCTCAGCAGGAAAGGATATCATCAACAACTCCACCATTATTATCCATTGCAACAATCATTGATTGCAACAAGAGCAGGGGCACATCCACCCTGAGGTGACATGTATCTCCTACTTGAATCAATATTTCACTTTATTATATGGCTAGATAATTTCCTGAATTCTGATTGGCTAACACATGGTCTGTATTTTGCCATATCAGGACCGCTGTCCCGGATGAAAAGAAAAGTTTGCGTTTGGCAATATTATTGATTGGCGGGATTTCTCAAAGCCATATAATAAATAAGTTATTAACCTCGTTTGCTCGGTCTGTATGGTAAAATATCAGACCTCGGTCTTTTATTTGTACAGACCTCGCTGCGCTCGGTCCGTACTGTCAAGACCTCGGTCTGATATTTTCCCATACAGACCTTGCGCTCGGTTAATAACCCTTTAATCATGAAAACCATTTATGACGCCATCAGACCAGCTATTGGCCCGAGCTCACTGCTTATAAGAATTCATGATCACAACATCTAGATTTTCCATAATAGCACACAGCAGTATTTTAATGGAATAATATTTGAAGAGTTGCCCATGAATATAGCTTTAATAAGTGACTTTTATTATATGGCTAGATAATTTCCTGAATTCTGATTGGCTAATGCATGGTCTGTATTTTGCCATATCAGGACTGCTGTCCCGGATGAGAAGAAAAGTTTGCATTTGGCAATTGTTTTAGCGGGACTTCTCAAAGCCATAATTTATAATAAATTTAATAATTCACAGGTATACTTATATTTTGGCATTCTCTACTTTTACAATACCTATATGCTTTGTGCCTTGGGGGTACGTAGCCATTATTTTGGGAGCTTTAAGTCAAAAAGCTGCACCACCAATAACATTTTGTTTGTGTCTAGCTGTCTTGGTTACCCAAGGTAATCAAAACATTATGGGTATTGTGAAAGTAGAGAATAGGAAAGTCCATATATAATGGTATTTGACCTAGACCATTTCAGAAAAACCTGCAAAAAATAATCAGAATAGTCACTTAAGCTATTCATATGCCTGGGTACCCCTTCATTTGTTACTATTTAATATTTTTTTTATAATAGTTTTTTTTCCTTTTCTTTTCATATTTTTCTTTTCATCGCGACAGAGAAGAAATAATATAAATTAATATAAACAAAGAACAAAAATAAGAAAGATACAAAATACAAAATACAAAATAAAGCTAAGTTCTGGAACCTGGGTATAATAACTCTAACCTGATCTCCTGATGACAGCAAAGGCATAATCACAGAGCCTTCTTTATTCTTTAGTATGGGAACCAAACACCTAAAAACGGCCCCAATGACTTTAGGAGGGCTGGTGCCTCGGCTACCAAAACCACCTTCAAAGCATAGCAGTCTTCCAAAACTCAAATGTTCAGGTAGTGGTTTAGACCACCAACAGAAATATTGTCGTCTTAGATCTTCTTCCTTGTCCTTAGACAGGTGGTAAACACTTAGGCCAAGCTGGATACTAAGTTGACCAATCAGTGATGATGGGGTAGGAGAGTAGTCACCTACATGTACATATTAATTTAGAATAAGTTGTAAAAGACTTAAAGAAATGCAATAGTTAATACAGGCCAGTCTTACTAATTTATATGGAGGGTCATACAACAGCATATGAGATAATATAACAGCAAGTTAGTGTAAATTAATTTACACATTTCATGATCAATTATCACGGAGATACTTTTGAAACAATTTATGCATCAGTCAATTGAAACTCTGGTCCTCCGACCCCCGGGGTTGTGTCATAGCTGAGGAATTAATGTTTATTTACCAGAACCAGTCCTGCAGGGGGAGGTGTCCTGGAGAGGTAACTTTATAATGAGAGGAGATCTTACTGGGAACTTTCACACCAACCAGGAACTGGGCCATATTTGCTTTTGTTTGATTTGATGTTGGAAACAAGTACGATGATTTTTTTAAACACTGTGCAATTCCTGACATCCACATATTCCATTGATCAATTTATTTGCAACATTTTTTCTTCAGAAAGCATTTCAAGCTCAGTTAAATGAAAATTGTCAAATTAATATCTGTGCACCAGTGACAACACTGCTGCCCTGTCCCAGTAGGGCCAGGCATTTAATCATTCTCTTGCCCCGAGGGCTAGGGTTCCCTACGTGTAACTTAGTAGTAATCGATGACCTTTGCTCTCGTTCGTACATTTACGCGGGAATAAGCTTTTATCAAGTATTTTAAATTCGTAAAACAGAAAAAGAATTACCATAGCTGGAAAGAGCATGTTAAGATTAGCAAGACAGTTAGGCTTGAAGGAATTAAATCCAAAACTCGCGAGAATATGAATTTTTGAAAAGTGTGAATTTGTAAGAAAACCTTTGCTGGCATCTCTTGCCTACCAGCGAATGTTTTCATACAAAATTTCGATTGCGAAAATTAATATCTTCGTGAGTTTGAAAGTTACTTCATTCAAACTTCACAGTTTTATTAATTTTGACGTGCTCTTTCCAGCTATGGTAATTATATTTCTGTACTGAATTAGTCTCACCAAATAGACTTCAAAATTGCAGAGATCAAAGTAAACAATTTCTTGCCGTTAAACTCAGCCAAATATGCTTACTAGAGCATTCAAAACCGCTAGCGATCGAAAGATACTATCAACTCAAACTGATCAAACCTGGGAAAGCAGAAACAACAACCACATCAACTTTGTCTTTTTTCTGAAGTTTGGTAATATCTCCCACACAAAGCTCGATCTGACATGTCCCTATGTCAGTCTTGAGACGAAGGACGTTATGAACTACAAGACCTTCAGCCATTTTCATTGAATATACATGGAAAGTTCCGCAATCTCTGATGTTCAATGTTGTGCAACATGCTTAGCAATAATTTATTTACATTTGATTTACTTGATTGGTGCGGTTTCTAAGGGTACCCCTCCCAACCCCTCCCCATAATTGACATGCATGGAGACTGGGCACTAGTGGATCATTCCAAGATGGCGCGCGAGAGGAGCACTTCTGCAGTTAGTGCCTTCACTGAAAATACTCTCTTTCTTGGGCCTAAAATCCCAGATGAAGTTCGAAAGATGGCACCACACCTGAAATCCTTAGATAAACAGGTGTTTAGGAAGGTTTTACAGGGTGAGTAATCAAAGTTTGGGTATTTTTGAGCGCAAAATTGGTAGCAAACATGGCGGAAGTTTATGCTTATCTTACATGTTCTGCATGCACTCCATGTGTTCTTTAAACAATAAAGTTACCTAAATTAAATAAGGTTCTTTAAAAACCTGTTTCAAGTTTACAGTGTACTTCTCAGCAGTTTTTATTTGACTGTGCAAAAGTCTCAGTGCCATGGTGCATTGTACTGTGCTGTGCTGTCTCAGCATTTTGATTTGAAAAGATTGCATGACCTTTGTGGCAAACTATGTGACCCTTGCTTAAAACATTAATAATGAATAATAGACAGGTTCATGCTCTCTTGAGTGTATTGTGGGTAATCAGGACAAGATTGCAAAGAAGCAAAGCCCGGGGGGGGGGGGGTACACCCATATATTTACTATACGGGGATGATCCGCTGAACAGGGTATGGTTTTTCGAGTTCCCTGTCATAAACAGGGTATCCTTTTTGCAATTTTTTGAGCTTCTTGTCATTTTCAGGGTAGCAGCTTTCTCATTAACCTTAGTCGTTAGCTAGCCACAATGGCAACGATCTGTCTAGAAGCTTTATTTATCGTTGTTCGATCATGATCGCAACAAACTCGTTATGAAACTCATTTACATTACAAACAAATAATTACATTACATTCTGCAATAGGCGATATGCACTAACAGGTCACGTGACCCTATCTCCCCTAAATCAAGCAGCACCGTCAAAATGAACTCCAAAAATAGAAAGAGCACCTCGATATTAGTTTGAATGCAAAGTTTCAAGATGAATGAGAGAAAAAATGACAGCAAATTTAAGGTGAGATATTTTCTTAAGATTCGTTCGGGAAAACGCGTTGGATGGCACGAGCTTGCCATCCAGCGCGTTTTTCCAAACGAATCTTAAGAAAATCTTCAATCTTACATTCACTGTCATTTGTCCTGTATTACATCTTATGAGCTGACACTTTGCTATTTCACTAATATTGAGACGCTCTTTCCATTTCTGGAGATCATTTTTACGGTGCTCTTCATTTATGGGAGATAGGGTCACGTGACCTGTTAGTGCATATCGCCTATTATTATACTTTGTCATAAACAGGGTATGGTATTTTGAGTTTTTCTGTCATAAACAGGGTAACCATTTTAGGGAAGCAAAGCAGCAAAAGATAAGTTAATTGACTTTATATTCCCCTCTAAGATCAATTTTTGAGACCAAACATTTTCTGTAGACGAAGAAACTTCTTTTCTAAATTTCGGCTTAATTAGCCGCTTAAGGGAATAAGCCACAAAAATGACCTCTCTGCTCATTTCATAACCAGACTAATGCCTGGCTCAATGAGCTCCAAAACACTAGTAAACTTAGAAAAGAGGTTTCTCTGGTCTTGAAAATTGAACTCAGAGTGGAAATATAAAGTCAAACTTATCTTCTGTCACTTTGCTTCTTTGTAAATATTGTTCTGATTGCCCATGATGCACTCAAGAGTATGAACTGGTCTATAAATAGACATATGCTTATATTATACGTACTCTGATACTTGTATTAGAGTCAAGTTTTTAGTCTCACTGTTGAAAAGTTAGATCAATAAATTTAGTTAACTATTTAGGTGACATCAACATTAATTACATGTATTATAGGTGCAACAAACTATTTTTACATGAATAATATTCAATGTCAATGAAAATAGTGAACTATAACTTATCTTATTTATTTGATGTTAACTATAATTGCACACTGAGACTAAAAAGGGCTCTAATGTGAAGAAGCTCTACAGTCAAATGTTTGAATTTACATGTAAGTTTTGTTATTGCAGTTATTGTGGCATCATTAGAAGGGAATGAAGTTGAGGATGGAGTTCTTCAAAAGATTGCCACTAATAATATATCAGAAGATGTGGTAGGAGCTGTATTTGCTGGTCTTTATACCATTCTTGCATGTGCTTTAAGACTTCCACAGACATCCCTTAAACCTGAACAGTTTCAAGCTGATTTAACTGAAATAAGGTGAGAGGCTAGAACCATGATAGAGAAGTTATCAGTGATTCAGTACAATATTTTCTCTGTACTGAACTATCGCTTGTTAGATTTTTTGTACCATAACCCTAGCTTCAAATTCTGATTGGCGTAGGAGCTCAGCATCTAGGCTTCTAATTGGTTGTTATTTACAGTGCAGTTACCATAAATCTGATCTTATTGCTTTTTATTGTCCTTTCAAGCATTTGCCTTCATTCTTTGCAATACAGTTAGAGTGTATGTAGATTTCCTTGATCAGATTTGTATTACAGACTGTTACTTTGACTTTGACTTTTGTTTATTCACACACAAATAAAGATTACAGATGGAAATTAACTAATGTGGAAGTTCAGTTATATAAGTAAAATAGTATTTCAGGTAAAATGAATAATATATTAGATTCAATTTAAGTGTGCGTCCAGCTGTTAAAATAGTTTAAATTGTTGGGTTGACAGGTACTCATAGAATAAATTAACAAATTGTATATAGGTCTAGATGGAGATTAAATAAGTTGCTTGTTAGAATATGTCATATGACTGATAAATAAATAAATTAATTACTTGTATCGCGATTCTCCTATCACTTTGATCTACAGAGAGACGGCGTTATTTTCCGGTAATGCTGTCTCAAAATCAGCGCTTGTGATTGGCCCAAACATTGAGGACTGCATCAAAGTGGCTTTCTTCAAAATCACAAAAACCTACTGAAAATCAATTCAAAATTGAGCAGAAAATATAAAACAACTTTTTAGATAATATCCGTGATAAAATGACCGAAAACAATGACATATTTTGATAAAAAATAGCCGCTAAGTTGAATTACAGCTACACACGACTACTGCGAAAAGTAAACTGAACTGGAATCTGTTGGTCTAAACTACCAGTAGATAAAATATTATAAACTACACAATAATCACGAAAAGAAGTAAAAAGAAATCATCCGAAGTAAAAAAATCATGTCTGATAAGTAAAATCGGTAATTTCGTTTACGTTTTTGGCTTCAATGGCTTCAAAGTCACAGCAAAAGTGAATTTTCAGCAAAGCAAACAAATTATCCTTTATGAAGACAAAAACGGTAATGTTTAAACAAAGATGAAACAATAACGTTTTAAATAAAATAAACAGAGAATACACAAGTGTGGACTACCTTTTTAATACCTTTCAATAACTTTTCAGCTTAATTCCTTTAGGTTGAAGCTATATTTTAACAAACTTTCACTTTCACATGTCGGTCAGCTCGATCGTTTTTCGCCAGTTTTGAAGAAATAGCAAAACGAAATCTTCAAAAGCATCAAATGACCCGTACTTCTTTCATTTTGTGAGTTTTTGGACTTGTTTATATAATTAAATCACCTCTTTTAAGCGTGAGAAAGCTTCCCGGGTCTGGCCGCCATTTCCTTTTTGGCTTTCTTCTTGCAATGAAAGAAAGAAGTTGCCATGGAAACTGTAATTCCTACAACTTTGCAGGTAAAGAGAATCTCGCATTCAATCAATCAAAAACGATAACTTTTCTCTTTTTTCTTCGCCAAAAATTGTTAGAATCGCGATACAAAACTAAACGCGATTTTGAGACGGCATTATCGGTTTATAATGACGGCGTTGGGAGAAAATATATTCAGGTATTGGCTCCGTCGCTGCGCGACTCCGCCAATACCGAATATATTTTCTCCCAACTAGCCGTCATTATAAACCGATAATGCCGTCTCAAAATCGCGTTTAGTTTATAAGAACATTCGTTTAAGCATGAACACTATTAACAATCACAATAAGTAATTTACAAATGTTATATATGTTATATGTTTTATGTGACGTTTACAACATGAGCAGCCGTGTTGTATCGGCATATACAACACGAGCCGAAGGCGAGTGATTGTATAGCCGATACAACACGGACGCGAATGTTGTAAATGACTTAAAATACTCCAACACATATTTGAGTTGTTCCTGCAAAGAAAATCAAAAATATCTTTATTTATCTTAGAGAAAATCGAGGTTAAAGTTGATGTAAATTAGGACAAATCTGTATGAGATATAAAACACTCGTCATGGTTGCGATTTTCATTGTGTTTGCCTTATGAATTATTAATTAGTATTTTAAATATAAAATTTACTAATTGTATGAACTTTTACAATAAATTAAGTTTGTAATGAAATCAAATGTCTCTTTATTAGTTTATTTTAAAGGACGCTATTGTTTTTGAATTTTTTATGTTCGTATTGTTTTATGCTTGTATCGTGACCAACAATAAATTCAAACTTTCAGTTGGATTTTGGGTTTTTCTGATCTGCCAATCATGTGAAGGTTGCGGAGCTTAATATGTCTTTTTTTTTACAAATGCCCTCAAAGGACCTCAAGGTAGATGGTAACATAGATCAAGGTCAGATCAAGGGAATTTACGTAAGCTCTGCCACTTTCACATGATTGGCAGATCAGAAAAACCCAAGTTTAAACTTGTCGGTTGCCATACAAGAATTTTTGCAGCAAAACCACCACTTGCTGTATTGAAATAGTAGTACTGTAAGTTATTGTTTTGTAACTTGAATTCTCAATTTTCAGAATCCCAGCAGAATTAATTCCAGATTTGTCCTCTGTAGTCTTTGGAGAGAGGTGAGCATTGCCACCATAAAGAATGTTATGCAGAAGTAGCTTTGCCCATGGTAGAAAGGCCATTTTTAGTGCTTTTCATTATTTAAAACAAAAATTAATCTCCATTGATCGATTAATTTTATTGTACCAAATTTAGTAAATCTGTGAAGTTTCATAACAATCCATTGCGAACTCTCAGATACCAGTGCTATGTACTAACTAGGCTACCCTGCTTAATAAATAACTATTATTATTAAATATGAGAGCCCAAAATTACAAAGATATGTATATCAGTATGGCATACATTTCTTTGTAAATATCGGCAATTTTTGGGCTTTTGTATTTCCAGGAGTTTGGCAATAATATGTGTGACATTGGTAAAAAGTTCTATTTTATAACTACATGTATGATGATGTGGTCCACAGATTTGTCTTCATCTCCACATTTATCTTCATGTGCTTATATGCAGGTTTCCTACACAATGGGACAAAGTCAAAGCCACAGTAATGTTATATTTGTGACTTTCCCAAGCATGAGGGTCTAACAGTCTCTGACATCTTGAATCTACATGTATATTAATAGCTATAATTTGCACAAACATTGACCCTTTCAAAATCATCAAAGCTAGAAGCTAAGACCAAAATGGCTCCTGGGTACTACATTTACACTGTCTTAAGTAATATTTGGATTTTCATGGATTGTGTTTTATCTATTATGTGCATCTGGAATACAATAATTTGTCTCAGTCCCTATTTGAAATGTCCATGTCCACGCACTTCTTTGAAATCATCTAATCAAAATTTCCCACTGTTCATTTTGGTCTCAGCTTCTATATTTTGAAAGGGTTAATGTTTTTTGCAATTAGTCACATACATTTCCTTGTAAGCAAAACTTCAATAATTTGGACACAGACACTTCTATAGCCCATTGGTCTCCATTCTAGTTTACACATTGTCATAGCTGCCAACCCCCAAGGCTTTCGTATCATTTTTTCCTTAGAATTGGGTCGATTTTCACGCTCAGTGGAGGGGGGGAGTACAAAACGTACTCGAGGCTACACTGCGCTATCTCCGAGGTCGATTTTCCTACCTTAGTGGGTGGGGGTGGGGGGGTTGGAAAGACAACATTTCAAGAAAGATAGACGATATTTCAGTTAAAATGGCCACGATTTTAGGATTCAAGCGATTATCCGGGAGATTTAGGTCTTTATCCGTGAGACCGGGAGATGAACCCCAAAATCTGGAGACTCCCGGATTATTCGGGAGGGTTGGCAGCTATGCATTGTTGATAATAAAATATAGTTGTGATGTCATATCACTTTATGTTACCTGATGTTTTCAGGAGATCACAGCTGGATGAGGCAGCTAACACAGCAACACTACCAAAGCTAGACTCATTAAGGTGGAGAGTAGATGTTGCAATTTCTACTAGGTAAATATACTGCATGCTACACCCCTCCCCCTTTCACCAAGGAAAAAGGAAAAATCTGGACTGATTTGCCTCATTTTATTACTTTGTGAGCCAATCAAAGACAAGTACAGGTAGTCATAGATACGTTTTCATAACTATTACCAACTCTGTCATAGATACTAGTATTTGGACTCTGGGATACCAGTAATTTGCAACCAGTGTTGCTTTTGATTGTATTTTTCTGATATTCATGTTGCACAACATTGTTCCTTGGAGTTGTGGTGTTGAATGGAAGATATCAAATGAATTCAAACTTTTGTATCACCTTTCAACAGTGCACTGAACAGAGTTTTGGAACCATCAATTTTGATGGAGACCAAATTGAGTGATGGAAACATTCATACATTTAAGGTAAGTTTTTGTGATTTTTACAGTCATTATTATTTTTATTTTTTTTGTGTGTGTAAACAGCTACCGGTATGTAAAAAAAGCTTTGAATACTGAATAGTGCATTCAACAACCAAAATGCCTTGTAGTCATTCAGTATGTTTTATGGTTTTATTTTTGGAGATGGCATAGTGAAAATCCTCTATAACAGCTATAACTAAGGCAAATGAGTGTCAAATCGACAATGGAAATGATCAACAATGCAATTTGTAAGTTTTGGAATGCACTATGCACAATGCAGAATTCATTATTCAATGTTTCTTGAAATAGCTGTATGGTTTGCATTTCAGCTATAAGCTATTAACTACAGAATGTTTGATTTCCTTACAATTTCTCAGGTACCTCTATCAAAGTTCCATCAACTCAGATACAATGTAGCTTATGTTCTTAAAGAGATGGAAGATGTAGAACACAAAAATATCCTGAAAATTCAAGATTAATTCATAGATTTTTGATACAGATCATTGTAATACATAATAATGTAAATAACAAATTTATAGGTATTAATTTTATTTCTTTTACTCATTCAATTCTAATACTATTTTGGAAATTCTGGAGGGGTGTGTGAATATTTTCTGGAACTACACATTCTTTCATTTTACTCCAAAAGCAGTTTTCCAAGCCTAAAATTAGATCTTGCCAAGCCACACATGCGAATGTTAGGGTTGAGTGTCTCCTTCCACCTGGCCATTCCCTTAGTACATACACGTACAACATATATATACCAACACATGCATTTGACATGAAATTGACCAATATAACTACATGTAATTGTGAGTAAAGGATGGCACTTCTTTGTACTATATTGCTTGTTTTCAATCAGCTGATAAAAGTCCTTGAATCTCATTATCTAGCTTCAAATGATGGGCAAACATTGCCCTTCATGTGCTCTCAATCATACAGTATTCTACTGAAAATTTGTTTTCAGCTGAGAAAAAATGTTCATGAGAGCGGATATGACATCAGTATTGCAAACAGGCAAATATATTTGTACAAAGTATGGCTGTTTTGTTATTTTACAGTTGGTTGTCAGAGACATAATGGAAGACTTTAGATGTTTTTAATCAATTCAAAACTTCACAAAGATTTACAAATACAGAGTCTTGTATTTACTCGCCTCCAAAATTACTTCACAACAATAATAATATTTACATTTTTGTTCCAATGTAATCCATAGGAGTCACTTAATAAATGCATATTGCCTCTAATTGGTGCACTTAACATTCTGACATGTAAATAAATGTACGTTTATGGTCGGTTAGATTTACGGCCTAATAGTATTATTAAAATTACTAATTAAAATTGCTAAATGACTTTCGATTTGTAGTGTTATTTCGAAATTTTCTCGATCTTTTTATTTGTTTGAAATTGATTCAATAGCTGATTAGAGAGATCTAAGTGTTCTCCCAGATTCTCAATTTAACCAGTATTGGGCACCCTGCGGTTGAGGACTGATATCAAATCAAGTTGAGACAAGCCAGCGCCTACATTTGCATTTGAGGCAAGCGTGAAAATAGTAGAAAGTTTGCTGGTTTCTGGAAAATACTTTGCAGTTTCTCATCTTGGACGTATCATTTAGTTAGAAGCCTTAAAAGGTAAGACACTTCATTTTCAAACATTTTAAAACCGCATGAATATTTTGTAGTACGATATCGAATAGTACGTGATATATGTAAAGACCAAGTTGTTTTGAAATCTTATCGACCGCGGTGCGCGATTACAGATGAGTACATGAGAGATCAATCTCTGTTTCTGATGGCTCAAATTTTACTCTTGAATTTCGCTGAAGGCGTACCGTTGTGGTCGTTAAACGGTCAGGAAGCAACCGGAACAAGCGTGGCCCCGATTGCCTTTTGAATATACGTTTGCAAATAAAGAGTCTATAATTTTTTCGGTGTTTTTTTTTCGAACGAAAATATTTGTTCGAACTTTATATGTACATATGCAACTTGTTATCTTTGAAACGTTTTACTAAAGTCATCACAAAACTAGATGCAAAATGTGATGAATTTTAAAATTCTATTATTGCAGTTGCTTAAATCATGAATGTCCTTTGGGCTATTATCTGGTTTCTCGTGTTGTTGTTCCTTGCTTGGCCTATTGGTTTCTTCTGTGCTGGTTGGTATGTCTGTTTCTCGCCCTTTGAAGCATGCATCGACGCTATTAAAGCCGTTACGGAACTGTTGATGAAAGGGGTACAGTTGCCTTTGGAAGTTGCTAAGCACATGGTCGAAGGAAAGTCAGGATGGTAGTGGTAGTGGCGCACATTGAATACCTAACGGGAATATATATAATTGCATAATATGCAATTGAAATGTTATATATAACAAAATAAAATATGCAAAAAGGTCTTTATGTATTAATAAATAAAAAAAATTAGAAAAAAAATTATAATAAAAAAAAATAAAAAAAATAATTAATCTAATACACATAACGGAATTTAAGCAATTGATCAGTTGCTTAAATTCCGTTATGTACTATAGTATAAATAGTAATTTTTAGCAAATGATTTTATAATACACATAACAGAATATAAGCAACAAATCAATGGCTTAAATTCCGTTATAACAGAACAGAATTTATGCAACTAATTACTTGCTTAAATTCCGTTATGTATTTATATAGTACCAATAGTTATTTTAACTAAAAAATTATTAATATAAACATAACGGAATTTAAGCAACTAATTTAAGCAACCTATTTTTTCAAAACATTGTTGAGAATACTATTTCCAATTAAGGTTGGAACTACATTTCAATTCAAGCAAACGAAGTATGGCTGTAAATCAAGTCGATAAATTATCGAACAGTTTGTACATTTATTTTTATCTGACTATCCTGTGACAATGTTCGAACAATTTTGTGACCGTAACACGAACTTGACGGCTAGAGGTCAATAGGTGAATTGCTTAAATATTATGTAACACAATGTTAGCAATGTAACAGCATTCTCAATTTCTAAAGTTTCTTGCTTAAATTTCGTTATAAGAGAACAGAATTTATGCAACTAACTACTTGCTTAAATTCCGTTATATCAGAAGAGAATTTATGCAACTGATTACTTGCTTAAATTCCGTTATATATGAACATGATTTATGCAGCAAATCAATTGCTTAAATTCCGTTATATAAGAACACGATTTATGCAACTGATTACTTGCTTAAATTCCGTTATATATGAACATGATTTATGCAGCAAATCAATTGCTTAAATTCCGTTATATGAGAATGGAATTTATGCAACTGATTACTTGCTTAAATTCCGTTATATAAGAACACGATTTATGCAACTGATTACTTGCTTAAATTCCGTTATATGAGAATGAAATTTATGCAACTGATTACTTGCTTAAATTCCGTTATATAAGAATGGAATTTATGCAACTGATTACTTGCTTAAATTCCGTTATATGAGAATGAAATTTATGCAACTGATTACTTGCTTAAATTCCGTTATATAAGAACACGATTTATGCAACTGATTACTTGCTTAAGGTGTTTCAAAGTAGTTGTTGACGCGCTACACCTCTCATTTTAAATTCGCGATTTAATGGACTTCTTCTCGTTGGATCAAAATATCCTTTGGACCAATTATCAAGCAAAGATTGAATTTTTGAATGATAGTAATTTTAAGTCAATCTATGTTTTTACAGCAAAGATAATCAATGATCGTTTAAATCAGTCTTTCTAAAATATCTCCCGTTTACGATGAGCTTTTGAAAAACGAAAACATAGGCCTAAAACTTCACATTCATGCACACATACTTATAGTAAAATCAGACAGTTTAAACAGAGCGATTTTGAGTACTAGACGCAAACATTTTTTATGCGTATTTTGCGTCGCAAAAACTAAGGTATAGCTTGTCATGCAGAAAAGAAATACTCGGCGCTCAAACATATGCGCCAAAATACTGAAAACACGTTGCTATATTGTTGTTCTTTCTCTCTGGTAAATTGCACTGGTTTAAGTGTTCATTTGGCGGAGTTATGATTTTTCTTCTGATAGTATATGGGCCGTTCACTAGCTGCAACAATTTTAACTTTCAAGCAGCGTAAGAGATATCTCTTCAAGTCATCACTGTTTAGAGCCCAAAATCACGGAATATTTACTCAAAGTATCATAAAACACGCAGCAGAAATTTATTAAATTTGATATGTAAAGCAACATTTTTAAATTTCACTTGAATACAGTGCTTCAAACGCGCCGGAGTAGAATCAAACTCGTGTGTACAAATGCATGACGATGGCGTGATGCTTGCTGATTATGTCACGCTACATTCCTTCGCACCCGTGTTACGACGCATTTGCATACCGCGGTTTTATTTGAACTAGGATCACACAAAACTCGAAATTGGGAAAATTAGTTGCGGCTCCTCCGTCTTTTTTCTCTTGCCAAACGTGCAGCAAGTCTACGGTTTTTCTTACTTCTCGAACTTTTAGTTGCAGGCATTGCATCGAAATGAAGTGTAAAGGCACTATATGCAAATGTGTCGTAACACGGGCGCGAAGGAATGTACCGTGACATAATTAGCAAGCATCACGCCATCGTCATGCATTTGTACACACGAGTTTGATTCTACTCCGGCGCGTTTGAAGCACTGTATTCAAGTGAAATTTAAAAATGTTGCTTTACATATCAAATTTAATAAATTTCTGCTGCGTGTTTTATGATACTTTGAGTAAGTATATCCGTGATTTTGGGCTCTAAACAGTGATGACTTGAAGAGATATCTCTTACGCCGCTTGAAAGTTAAAATTGTCGCAGCTAGTGAATCCCATATACTATCAGAAGAAAAATCATAACTCCGCCAAATGAACACTTAAACCAGTGCAATTTACCAGAGAGAAAGAACAACAATATAGCAACGTGTTTTCAGTATTTTGGCGCATATGTTTGAGCGCCGAGTATTTCTTTTCTGCATGACAAACTATACCTTAGTTTTTGCGACGCAAAATACGCATAAAAAATGTTTGCGTCTAGTACTCAAAATCGCTCTGTTTAAACTGTCTGATTTTACTATAAGTATGTGTGCATGAATGTGAAGTTTTAGGCCTATGTTTTCGTTTTTCAAAAGCTCATCGTAAACGGGAGATATTTTAGAAAGACTGATTTAAACGATCATTGATTATCTTTGCTGTAAAAACACAGATTGACTTAAAATTACTATCATTCAAAAATTCAATCTTTGCTTGATAATTGGTCCAAAGGATATTTTGATCCGACGAGAAAAAGTCCATTAAATCGCGAATTTAAAATGAGAGGTGTAGCGCGTCAACAACTACTTTGAAACACCTTAAATTCCGTTATATGAGAATGAAATTTATGCAACTGATTACTTGCTTAAATTCCGTTATACAAGAACACGATTTATGCAACTGATTACTTGCTTAAATTCCGTTATATAAGAATGAAATTTATGCAACTGATTACTTGCTTAAATTCCGTTATATAAGAACACGATTTATGCAACTGATTACTTGCTTAAATTCCGTTATATATGAACATGATTTATGCAGCAAATCAATTGCTTAAATTCCGTTATATAAGAACACGATTTATGCAACTGATTACTTGCTTAAATTCCGTTATATGAGAATGAAATTTATGCAACTGATTACTTGCTTAAATTCCGTTATATAAGAACACGATTTATGCAACTGATTACTTGCTTAAATTCCGTTATATAAGAATGAAATTTATGCAACTGATTACTTGCTTAAATTCCGTTATATAAGAATGAAATTTATGCAACTGATTACTTGCTTAAATTCCGTTATACAAGAACACGATTTATGCAACTGATTACTTGCTTAAATTCCGTTATATAAGAATGAAATTTATGCAACTGATTACTTGCTTAAATTCCGTTATATAAGAATGAAATTTATGCAACTGATTACTTGCTTAAATTCCGTTATACAAGAACACGATTTATGCAACTGATTACTTGCTTAAATTCCGTTATATAAGAATGAAATTTATGCAACTGATTACTTGCTTAAATTCCGTTATATAAGAACACGATTTATGCAACTGATTACTTGCTTAAATTCCGTTATATAAGAACACGATTTATGCAACTGATTACTTGCATAAATTCCGTTATATAAGAACATGATTTATGCAGCAAATCAATTGCTTAAATTCTGTTAAAAGAGAACACAATTTATGCAACTGATTCAATCCGTGGCGCATTCCGATATTTCGTTTTCCTATTATTCACTCCAATAGAAAATGGGTGCATACGTAGCTATTAGCAAGAGACCATAATATTAAGAGAGCGAAATTCAGTATTGATGTTTGTGCGATGTTCGTGGCGCCTAAGGCTATTTTTAGTAATTTCGCCATCGCGCGCGCAAGGCACTTAAACAATAGAATTCAAACGGTCCCTTCCGCGCGCACGTCAAAAATCCAATTCTATTCGTTGAGGGCCTTGCGCGCGCGACGGCGAAGTTACCAAAAATAGCCTTAGTCGCCGCGAACATCGCAATCAGCTACGCCCGTTATTCAAGAAAATGGAGTGCTTGTCACCCACGTGTACTTGTGGATACTTCGTTAAAGCCCAACATATCTTTAAAATGCCTCTTATTTATACAATTACGTCGCGTATTGTGCGAACCTTATTGGTAGTCTATTTCTGTATTTGGCCGTTCCGTTATCTCGTGGTTTTTGGTCATCGTCGATGTTTCGATGCGATAATTTGGCTCGTTTCTCCGTGTTCAAGTCAAGCATCTCCCTCAAGCTGCTGTACAAGCATGAACGTTTAATGTCTTTTAATTACAATATTTTTGTTTTAATTCATCGTTCAGGAGTTCAATATTTAGCCCATGTAATGTTTTGTAGTACTTTCGAGTAGTGAAGTGCAATCAAATGATAGGAGTACAGGCACTAAGAGCATGCAGAATGTCCACTTTTTACGACAAAAATAGTGCAAATAGGATTACAGAAAACAATAGTTTAGCACTATCTCGAACAATAGACGCTGTACGCTTTTAGTGTGACAAAATAAACTGTAGCATAACTTAAGACACTGAAGGCTGAAACATCGCGCACAACACAATGTTGCAGCGTGTGTCCACCCATTCCAATGTTTAGCGAAACGTTGCGCGCAACAGCCGCAGAAGCAGGATCGCGTTCTACTTCTACAACTGTTCATAACTGTTGCGCGCAACATTGCACGAGATGTTTCAGTGGTGGGCACACGTACGGTACAACCGTGTTGCGATGTTTCAACAAATGTTTCGGGAAAAGTTGCACCGTGTGTCCGGGCCTTAAGATACCTTGATTTCTTTTGTGTCTATCTTAAATTGTTACGGACACTATTTCACGGGTTCATTAAGGCCCGGACACACGGTGCAACATTTCTTGAAACATTTGCTGAAACATCACGCGTAACACAATGTTGCAGCGTGTGTCCACCCATTCCAATGTTTCGCAAAACGTTGCGCGCAACAGTCGCAGAAGTAGGATCGAGTTTTGCGGTGTTTCAGCAAATGTTTCGGGAAAAGTTGCACCGTGTCTCCGGGCCTCAACAATCACTCTATATGTGATGACAATGGTTTGCATGAGTGACGGAAGCAGAAGCAGAAGCTGAAACATAAGCCCTTGCGGATAAAAGCTTCAAGGAAGCGGGAATGGCCTGGGAGTAAAATTCCTAGTTGAAAATAAAAGGCACGATGGAATGCCAGGCAATTCATTTTAAGTCGTAGGAGAATATCTGATTGGTCGGCTATGTTTTCATCTCTGCTTTTGTCTGGTTTGCACATCGACACATGAGTAACAGAAGTAGAGATTGAAGAAACGTTCCATTCCTTGTGCTTCTTTTTCCGCCTCCGCTTCCGTCGCTCGTGAAAACCAGGCATTAAAGAGGTTACAACTAATATGCAAATATATAATACTGTAAGTACTATTTTGTGCACTTTAAATACAATATTTTACAATAGATTTGGGAATATTTAGTCATCTATCTTTCACGGATTAAATGAAAGAACTCTATAGGAAGACTGTTTTAGCTATATTTTATTATTATATAATTGTATAATTAGTAGAACGATTGCACTTGACTAAGTTTACACTAGACGAAACGTTTCCAGATTCAGTCGTAACGAATCCTAGACATTTTAGTTTAGGATTTGTTTAACTGTTAACACACAGAACGATGAATATATGAGTTAGATAATTGATCCGGTTTGGTGGCGTATCCAGAGATTTATTTGAAAACGTTGTAACGGGAAACTGTTATGGATCCATAAACCTAACTATTACTAGCTTTTTTCACGGTTTTATGACGACAGCTGTAATGCTGCAAACGTATGTATGGTCTATTTGACCCTATTCCGGAATAGGAATACACAAAGAAGAAAGCAAGCAAGATTGATCATGATGTATAAAATCGTCAACAACCTCACAGAACTGAGACTGCCATTCTACGTCCAAACTAAACAAAGAAGAACTAGACAATATCATCCTAAAAAGTTTATAAATATGAGTAGCAAAAGCAACACCTACAAAAACAGTTTTATAACACGATCAGTTAAGGAATGGAACGAATTACCCAATAACATCATAGACAGTTCCACATTAAATAAATTTAAATCAAGTCTTATTAAACTTAATTAAAAGTCTAACTTATTTAGAACGCTTTCAAATATCATAGGCCATTCATGAAAATCATAGTAATATAATTTTATTACAAGTTTTATAGTATTTTTTATATTTTATATATTTTAACGTTATTGTCTTATATATTTCATTTTATATCCATATGTACAAAATATTCTATATTATTTTATTTATATTTTTGTTTTATATCTGCAGTGATGTGAAAACTTTGCGGATTAATAAATTTAGATTTAGATTTAGATTTAAAATAAACACTTCAAATAAAATCGCTTCTTTCAACATATCATACAGCGCGATTTATGGAGGCTATTTGGTGTATTCTAGTTTCCACATAATGTAAATAAAAAGCACCCTCAAAGATACCTTAATAGATATGTAAATATTAACTAACATCTGCTACACTGTAAATAAAATGTTTTGTTGAAGAATTTTGTTTAGAACCGACCACTTTTTGGTTACTAATATGCGTGCGCAGGGAGGGGATTATCAAACTAAAGAGTTGTCAGTGACGCCATCGTCTCAACCCAAACATTCATTTTAGTCATTTCTTTATACTTGATCTGAACATTTTGTTTTTGTATTCAGGAAACTGGGCATATAATCAACCCAAAGTACAAATAATGTACGAAAGCAACCGCGCGCCCTCATGCAAACAGTTTTACATATACAAAGAATACGAATACATCAATAACATCAATTCAGGAAACTAAACACAATGATTAAATGTACTTCTGAGATAAACTTCGGGGTGTGGGGTGACTTTGAAATAAATTTGTTATGAGTTTTATTAGAATTTATATTATATATCAAAATTACCGAGAACAAAATTTAATTAACTACAAGGAGCAGTGGAGGGCCGCTTTTTGTTGTTTACGTACGCACTTATATTTTATCTTCATCATCCCTCCATCTTGGGTTTCTTATTTCCCGCTGTACGAAGTGATTTCCAGGTGTTTGCACCTCGATCAATTGCTCTCTGGATTCACTGTAGCAAAGTATCTCAATAAAAAATTGATTTCGATTAAACGTATCAAAGATTGCCCTATTGTTTGGTGTCCATCTTGAGGCAGAATCAGTTGCATAAATCGTGTTCTTATATAACGGAATTTAAGCAAGTAATCAGTTGCATAAATTCCATTCTTATATAACGGAATTTAAGCAAGTAATCAGTTGCATAAATTCCATTCTCATATAACGGAATTTAAGCAAGTAATCAGTTGCATAAATCGTGTTCTTATATAACGGAATTTAAGCAAGTAATCAGTTGCATAAATTCCATTCTCATATAACGGAATTTAAGCAAGTAATCAGTTGCATAAATCGTGTTCTTATATAACGGAATTTAAGCAAGTAATCAGTTGCATAAATCGTGTTCTTATATAACGGAATTTAAGCAAGTAATCAGTTGCATAAATCGTGTTCTTATATAACGGAATTTAAGCAAGTAATCAGTTGCATAAATCGTGTTCTTATATAACGGAATTTAAGCAAGTAATCAGTTGCATAAATCGTGTTCTTATATAACGGAATTTAAGCAAGTAATCAGTTGCATAAATTCCATTCTCATATAACGGAATTTAAGCAAGTAATCAGTTGCATAAATTCCGTTCTTTTATAACGGAATTTAAGCAACTAATCAGATTTTTTTGTGCATACATTTAGAACTACATTTGTTGCCGTTTTATACAATATATTTTAAAGACAAACAATCTGAATATAATGTTCATTTTAATAACTGGTCGGCACTCAATCTTAAACATGACCGGCGCACGAAACCTCGCCTCTACGACCTTGAAGAAGCCAGAAAAGATCCAATAAAGCTTTTCATTGGAATTTGGACACAAGGTAACCAGTGATGTATCTACATAAAGTGATTTTCGTCCAGCTAAGGACCAATAAGCCAGTTCGGAGTTTAAGAATCGTTTCTTATGCGCATGCGATTTTATCCCGAATTTCTCACCTTCTTTTGTTTGATTAAAAACAAAAGAAGCTTTAAACAAAAGAAGGTGAGAAGTTCGGGATAAAATCGCATGCGCACTGAAAACGATTCTTAAACTCCGAACTGGCTTATTGGACCAATTCCCCCCCTCCCCCAGCCCTATAAGTACCATACAAATGTGTTATTTACTGGGGGTGGAGTGGGATAAGAGATCATTTTCGGGATTTTGCTCTGAACTTATTTATTCAAGTTATTTCATTAATAAATTTCATTGCGATTAAATATTATATTTCAGAAGTATATAACGGAATTTAAGCAAGTAATCAGTTGCATAAATAATGTTCCTATATAACAGAATTTAAGCAATTGATTTGTTGCATAAATCCTGTTCTCTTATAACGGAATTTAAGCAACTTATTAGTTGGTTAAATTCTGTTATGTATATGTATATAATATTTTTTTATAATATTTGATATTATATTTTTTGTTATATAACGGAATTTAAGCAAGTAATCAGTTGCATAAATTCTGTTAAGTACAGAAATTTGTTTTTGCATATAATATTTTGTTATATATAAGATTAAATGTGCATATTATGCAAATGTAATACAGCCCTACCTAACGAGCTCCTCGAATGTATTTTATTTCTAGTTTATATTCACTGTGAAAAAAGACCTCCAAGTCTAGCTCAATTTTTGAAACTTTTTATTCAATTTATGTGAAATAAAGATCCACTAAATTGCTGTTTAAAATGTTTGCAGCGTTCAGTTTGCCGATCGTCTTTTGTGTGTTTACAAACCGGTCATCAGTTAGCAACAGTTCTCGATCAGGAGGAGGGGCAAGTCAGATTTTCATAGCCTTTTGTCAACAACCTGTGTAACTTTGTGATTATATTTTGTAATACATTGAATTTTTTTTAAAAAGTAGAGGGTTTTTTTTCTTTAGACTCTATGACTCTATATGATTAAAAATTCCTTTGTCCGATTTAGGCTATGTTAACTAACCCTAATCTCCCTCGCACGCAGCTCTTCGCCGGTGCGTGACGAGCCATAAAGAGCAGTCACAGACGTCACAGGACAGAACAATTAGGTGATTCCTCTGTTTTGCACCGAGCACGTCTACCGCGCATGGTTTAAAAAGCACAGAATTACGACTTTGTCAGTATTTTCATTCATATTACGACTAAAAATGCTTTAAAACATACTAATTCTTTCCCCCATATCCTTTTTGGCTTGTCCCCAGTCTCTCATCTTTGCAACAGGGAGCCCAAGAAAATTATCCAGGGACAGTTCTAATGGAAAGTATATAAGTTTGGGGACCAAATAAATAAATAGGCTGTCTCATTGTGCCTGTGTAGCTGGCAGATGACTGATACCCAAGGGTCTACAATGGGGTTCTAAATTCCGCTATCTCGTCAAGTTTTTCGCATAAATCCCGCATCTCCCGCAATTTTTTTGAAAGAAATCATATCATATTTATTACACAATTCTTCAAAAATCAATACAAATGATGTCGTTTTTATTGCCACTTTTCACTTTGATTAATACGCGCGGCTTTGCACCGGGAAGCCATTCAAACGTTACTTAAGCAATAAATGATTGATTTCCGTGGTTTATCGGGGAAATAAACCACGCGGGATGTTGGGAGAACACGAGAAAAGGCCTAAAAAATCACGAGCCGTAGGCGAGTGATTTTCGGCCTTTTCGAGTGTTCTCCCAACATCCCAAGTGGTTTATTTCCCCGATAAACCACGGAAATCTATCGTTTATTGCTTTTATAATATAGCGGAAAATAATTATAAGCAAAAAACTAACATTTAAAACCAAATTTCGCAGATGAAAATATCAATTCTCCTAAGAATCATGAGAGAGCCAATAAGATTGTTCATTACTTCGAGATTGAGATACAACGAGCGTTGTGATTGGCTTGATTTTGAAAATGACGTCATCGACGACCTCTGTGAAGAGACAAAAATGGCGTTGAAGAAGGTTGACATGAAAGTTGTGAACAACAAATTTGCTCTTTTGAGGTACTTTTCTATATTCTGTCTAAGCATACATGTTTTCACTGAAAAAAATTTTTCCTTGTATGTGCAAAAAGTTTTAGGCGGATTAAGTCCTTTTTACAGACTTTTTTAAGCTTTAAAGCTTTGCCGTAATTTCGATGCTCTGAAAGTGAATGCTTTGAAGCATAAATTTGCCTTTTTGCTCCTCGTGTTTTTATTGGCTTATTTGTACATGTGTACGTTTTGTTTACAGAAAAAAATATGTCAGAATTGCAGATATTTCAAAGGCAATTGAGTAAATTTAACGGCCTTCAACTATCACTTGTAAGTTTGAGAGTTTTTCCACGCTGTTGCTCTCTTGCTTGTTGTCATCAAAGCTGTAATAACAGTCTGCTGAAAGGAACTATATTTTATCAAGGAAAGTAACTTGTTAATACAAATATTGTTAATAAACTTATTGTTCTTATAATACTGCCTGAATTTTTGAGAATTATTTGTTTTGTGAAAAACTATCCAAAGTTTCATACACAATTTCAGGTTTGCTCTTATCAGTCGCTTTTCATTGCAAAACATCAGGTTCTAGTGAAAGTCGTGAACTGTGACTTGCTAATATATCAGAAAACAATAAAAAACGTATTTTATATTGAACATTCTTTTTTTTTTATCTTTTTTTACGGCAGAAAGAAGCGTTGAGCCGTGGTTTATGGGGGAAATATACCACGGGTTTCAAGCGCTTTTTAGCCAATCAGAGCGCTCGTTAGAAAAAAGCTATATTATAATTGTTACTAACCTAATACGGTCTCATATTTTTCGCGTTCTTGTCAGTGCATATTATGCATGTGCGTGCGTACGTTCTTTTGAGAATTGTGTAATAAGCCCATTTATTCATCATTTACTGAAATTTTCGTGACACGTTAATTTGGCGATTTTGGAAGTCGCATACTCTCTTTAACTAAATCTCTGAGCTCGTAGCATGTAGGGTGCCGTATCACGTAGTCCATTATTTATCTCTGTCCAGTTTCATAGAACCAAGAAAAATAATAATCTTCTAATACTTTTTAATGGTAAAATGTTCTTGTACTCACCAGCAATGATGTTAATTGAACTGATTAGCTTAGGTGCTCTGTTCTGAAGGAAATGATAATTCAATTACTTTACACTTGTTCCGTCATTGATACAATTTCATTACGCGCTTTGGTCTTAAGCAAATGATAATTTATTCAGTTTGCAGTTGTTCGGTCATGATTACAATGCCCACTCTAGTCTCAAGCAATATATAATTTGATTAGTTTCCAAATGTAACTGTCAAGAATACAATTTCATTTAATACTCGCTCTAGTCTTAATCAAATTATAATTTAATTAGTTTGTAATTGTTTCGTTATGAATACACTCTAATCATGCGCTCTGTTCTGAAGCGAACGAATGATAATTAATTCAGTTTGCAATTGTTTCGTCATGAATAGAATTTCATTACGCGCTCCCTTCTGAAGCAAAAGATAATCTATTCAGTTTGTAATAATTGTTCCGCGCGTCATGAATACAATTTCATTACGCGCTGTGTTGTGAAGCGAATGATAATTTATTCTGTTTGTAATTGTTTCCTCATGAGTACAATTCTTTACGCGCTCTGTTCTGAAGCAAATGAGAACTTGTTGAGTTTGTAATTGTTTCGTCATGAATACAATTTCTTACGCGCTCTGTTCTAAAGCAAATGAGAACTTGTTGAGTTTGTAATTGTTTGGTCATGAATACAATTTCATTACGCGCTCTGTTCTAATGCAAATGATAATCTATTCAGTTTCTAATTGATCCGTCCTGAATACACTCTAATCATGCGCTCTGTTCTAAACAAATGATAATTTATTCACTTTGCAATTGTTCCGATTGTTACAATTTCATCACGCGAAATTGTTACAATTTCCTGTTCTGAAGCGAATGTTAATTAATTCAGTTTGCAAATGTAATTGTTCCGTCATCAATACAATATTCATTACGCGCTCTTTTCTAAAGCAAATGAGAACTTGTTCAGTTTGTAATTGTTTCGTCCTGAATACAATTTCATTACGCGCTCTGTTCTGAAGCAAATGAGAACTTGTTCATGCAGTTTGTAATTGTTTCGTCATGAATAGAATTTCATTACGCGCTCTAGATCTGTTGTGAAGCAAATGAGAACCTGTTCAGTTTGCAATTGTTTCGTCATGAATACAATTTCATTACGCGCTCTGTTGTGAAGCAAATGAGAACTTGTTGAGTTTGTATGTAATTGTTTGGTCATGAATACAATTTCATTACGCGCTTTGTTCTAAATTTTAAAGCAAATGATAATCTATTCAGTTTGGAATTGTTCCGCGCGTCGTGAATACAATTTCATTACGCGCTGTGTTGTGAAGCGAATGATAATTTATTCAGTTTGTAATTGTTTCGTCATGAATACAATTTCATTACGAGCCCTGTTCTGAAGCAAATGAGAACTTGTTCAGTTTGTAATTGTTTCGTTATGAATACAATTTCATTACGCGCTCTGTTCTGAAGCAAATGAGAACTTGTTCAGTTTGTAATTGTTTCGTCCTGAATACAATTTCATTACGCGCTCTGTTCTGAAGCAAATGAGAACTTGTTCAGTTTGTAATTGTTTCGTCCTGAATACAATTTCATTACGCGCTCTGTTCTGAAGCAAATGAGAACTTGTTCAGTTTGTAATTGTTTCGTCATGAATAGAATTTCATTACGCGCTCTGTTGTGAAGCAAATGAGAACCTGTTCAGTTTGCAATTTTTTCGTCATGAATACAATTTCATTACTCGCTCTGTTCTTGAGGGAATGCTAATTTATTCAGTCTGTAATTATTCTGTCATAAATACGATTTCATTTATACGCGCTCTGTTCTGAAGCGAATGATAATTTATTCAGTTTAAAATTGTTTCGTCAGGAATACAATTTCATTACGCGCTCTGTTCTGAAGCGAATTAGAATTTACTGTACTGAGTTTGATATAGTTCCGTGGTATGAATACAATTTCATTCTGTGCTCTGCTGTACATGTGAAGCAAATGATAATTTAATTAATTTGCAATTGTTCCGTCATTAATACAATTTAATTAGGCGCTCTGTTCTAAGGCATTTTTTCGTCATGTACCATTTCATTACGCGCTCTGTTCTGAAGCGACTGATAATTTATTGAGTTTGTAATTTTTCCGTCATGAATACAATTTCAGTTACGCGCTGTGTTCTGAAGCAAATGATAATTTATTGAGTTTGTAATTGTTTCGTCATGAATACAATTTCATTGCGCGCTCTGTTCTCAAGCAAATGATGGAGCAATAGGCCATATGCACTAACAGGTCACGTGACCCTATCTCCCCTAAATCAAGCAGCACATCAAAATGAACTCCAAAAAGTGAAAAAGCACCTCGATATTAGTAAAAGTGCAAAGTTTCAGTTTATAAGGTGAATAAGAGAAAAAATGACAGTAAATTTAAGATTTGATATTTTCTTAAGATTCGTTCGGAAAAGCGCGTTGGATGGCAAGCTCGTGCCATCCAACGCGCTTTTCCGAACGAATCTTAAGAAAAAATCCAATCTTAAATTTACTGTCATTTCTCCTGTATTACATCTTAGGAACTGAAAATTTGCACTTTTACTAATATCGAGGTGCTCTTTCTATTACTGGCGTTCATTTTGACGGTGCTGCTTGATTTAGGGGAGATAGGGTCACGTGACCTGTTAGTGCATATGGCCTATTGCAAACTGAATAAATTATCATTTGCTTAAGACCAGTGGCAAACTAATAGCTAGTCCACTTTCGATGTATGGTTGAGTTACTGCACACAAAGGAATCAATACGAGGCTCCGGGGAATAATTAACACTTATTGACTGGGACCGAGGGAAACAGTATGTTTTGTGGTCCCGAGACCGCCAATGTTTTCCCAGTCAATAAGTGTTTTGTTATATACCAACTGTCAAAGAACAATCAAAACGCATAGTTATGATCACACATTTTTATTCCAAATCTGACTTATTAACCTGTGCGCATCTGATATTTCTCTTTTCTTGTTTTCTGAGGGTCAAAATTGAGGGCCCTCGATGATGTTCAATTTCGTTTCTTTCGCAAGATGTCGTGATAATCCATACCTAATTGAGATAAGAGTGTTCTTTGTGTAAAAAGACCCATCTTGCTTTCTTGCATTTACATAGTACATAGAACTGTTGTAACAATTGGTTTAGTTCGAGTTTTGTGAGACCTTCAAAGTCGGCAGAAATTCCTTTTTCTAAGCAAAAGTCTCTTAGAATCTTCACAGCTTAATTGTTTTGTTGCATTCTTTGTGGATTTAGACTCTTTGTCATTCAGTAACTTTTCGATATCTTCGTCCGTTCTGCTTGCAAATCTTGCACTTTCCTCCATTTTTGTGTTGTCTGTTTTGTCGTTATTGTTAAAATGAAGTTTGTAGCGGACGCGCGAGCGCGCTGGTTTTCCCGCTTTTTTCAACCAAGGACCTCAATCAACTTCCGGTTTTGTTATTACCGGTCAATAAAACTCACTGTTGCCCGCTGAGAGTAGTCGCTAAGGAAACAGCAAAATTTGTTGACGTTCACGTGATGCGCTCTCGCCCAATCAGAGCACGAAAAAAATTGACTTTGACAGTTGGTATATAACAATGCTTATTAGTATTCACCAACATAAGGGCTATTACAAATCCTGCATTCTGATTGGCTCCCTAACCTCGGGCTATTGGTGATAGCCCGAGTTGAGAGGAAGCGCGAGTAATAATATCAATAAAACATTTTTCTCTCTTTGTTTTGTTTAGTCTCATTCACCTTTGGCCCAATATGTCGGTGAATACTAAAACAATTAGACCTCTCGGCCTCATGGACTACGAGTTTGAATAGCCCATTCGGCCTACGGCCTCATGGGCTATTGACTCGTAGTCCATTCGGCCTCGAGGTCTAATTGTTAAGTAGTGCGTAACAGAACAATTGTTGAGTCGCGCACCACTAAGCATTATTCCCCAGAGCCTCGGACTGATTCTTTTGTGTGTGGCATCTCAACCATATATAGCTAATTCAATTAACGTTGTCGCTGAAAAAAGCCTAAAGCCTAAAGCTTTGAGAGCGGAATCGTGAAAAATGTTTATAACCGTGACATCATTACAATAAAAAACTCACTGTAGGTTTGCAAATTCTACAACTTGGACACATATTCCTTAATTTCTCAGATAGCCTACAGCGAAGTTTGTTAGTAAACAAAAGATAGTTGAAAGGCTTTAGCCTTTAGGCTTTTTTAGCGACAACGTTAATTGAAATAGCCGTATATCGAAAGTGGGCTATTCGATTATCATTTGCTTCAGAGAGATTAAGCATCACGTACACGGGAAACGGCAAGGATGGCTTATTTTGCTTTTGTCGTAAACGTGAAAATTTGCTCTTTAGTTTGAGTGTCAAACGCGAAACGCCAGGCGCGAAATTCGTAGGTCACGTGATCATCTCTGCCGTTTGCCGGTTTCCCGCGCGTGTACGTGATGCTTAAGGTGACTGACTACGTTGGCACTGCGCATGATTTCGCGCATTACGTCTTAAGCAATGTTATAGCGCGCGGAGATTTCAGCGAACAGCAAAAATCATAGAAAAACTTAAGTTTTTGTACAAAAATCAGCTCCAAATTTATTCTTGTGGATTTAAATACTCAAAATCATTCGAGAATGAAGTAAAAATATTTTCTTTTTGGAAAAAACAGTGAGCGCTCGCTTGTTTTCGTCAACACAAGTTTGAATCAAGCTCGCGCTACGCGTCATTTTTAAAATGGCGGCACTTCCGACCGGGGTTGGTAACGCTACATGACATATAGGGGCGCCTGACGCTACATGACATATAGGGGCGCCTTACATATAGGGGCAATGGGGAGGGGAGGGGTGGTCCTTCATCTCTCATACATGACATATAGGGGCACCTTACATATAGGGGCGAGGGGGAGGGGAGGGGTGGTCTCTCATCTCATACATGACATATAGGGGCGCATTACATATAGGGGTGAGGGGGAGGGGAGGGGTGGTCCTTCATCTCTCATACATGACATATAGGGGCACCTTACATATAGGGGCGAGGGGGAGGGGAGGGGTGGTATCTCATCTCATACATGACATATAGGGGCGCCTTACATATAGGGGCAAGGGTGAGGGGAGGGGTGGTCCTTCATCTCTCATACATGACATATAGGGGCACCTTACATATAGGGGCGAGGGGGAGGGGAGGGGTGGTCTCTCATCTCATACATGACATATAGGGGCGCATTACATATAGGGGCAAGGGGGAGGGGAGGGGTGGCCATTCATCTCTCTAAACATTTCATGATACATTGATTGTGATAACAACATAAAATTATACATTTGTAAGTCACATTGCAATTCACTTTAATTCAGCGATTTTTAAGGCTATCAACATTTTTTGCATAAGATTTTTTTTATGTGCTTCTTGTCTTTCTCTCAATAGAGTGTTTTTCGTATGAGTGGGAAACTGACTGTACCAGTTACAGTCAATGCACGGTACATGGTTTTGGCACAAATTTCAAATGTTTCTCTAGACATTACGGTACTGACACGGTCATGGTACAATGTGGTAAGTTTCCCAATCATACGAAAACACTGATTTCTCACAAATTATTGCAAATTGCAAAAAACATCAAAATTTAGGAATTTAGTGCAACATTTGATGTAGAGAGACAGACAGACAGACAAATAAGTCTTTTTAAAGAATGTTATGAAAATGAACAATATTTTTTTGTTACTGTTTAAAAAGTATGAGTCAAGATTTATATTCATATTTAAGATTTTTTTAAAAAAGATTGAAAAAATCAGAGCAATATTATTAAAAACTGCAATTGTGAATAAATAAAGAGTTCTTGGTATATAATGGAAAATTTACAGCTTTTTAAATTTTTTTCATGAAAACCAGTGGGCAGCACTACATGGGTGCAAGTTTGTAAAACTTTTAATTCTATACGTGTTTTGTCTTACTCTGTAGATTCTTCAGGGAGTTTTACAGTGAAGTTAAAAAATCCTGTATTTTAAAGACTAACTGTCCTTAACTACATATAGGAAGTAGGAACATAACGTTTGCAGGACATCCCATATAGAAGAGAACTAAGTGATTTGTATTTGAACTTTACATCATTGACATTGCATGTATTCATTTTCTCAGGGAGGTCATGGAGATATAAATTAATAAAGTAAGGCTGAGCATATAGCCGTGTTTAACACCCGTATAACAAGGAAATGTTGGTGAAATTTTTCCATTAATTTTCATTGCTGTTGCATACATAGATTTTATTACTTTTAAAAAGTTGCTGTTAACGCCGACACTATCCAGTTTATCCAGAAGCTTCCTTCTCGGAATACAATCAACAGCCAAAACTCTTTTAGAAGTCCACAAAGCACAAGAAAAGTAAATTATTTCTTCTTATTATTCCTTGACTGGAAATCATTTCTGGTTCTGTATCCGTATCGATTACGTCCGATGAAATAATACTATTAAGGTTTTGGAAGTGCCGAAATAAATCTTTTTCACTAGCTTTAGATATGAAGGACCACCCCTCCCCTCCCCCTCGCCCCTATATGTAAGGCGCCCCTATATGTCATGTATGAGAGATGAGAGACCACCCCTCCCCTCCCCCTCGCCCCTATATGTAAGGTGCCCCTGTGTCATGTATGAGATATGAAGGACCACCCCTCCCCTCCCCCTCACCCCTATATGTAAGGCGCCCCTATATGTCATGTATGAGAGATGAATCACCACCCCTCCCCTCTCCCTCGCCCCTATATGTAAGGCGCCCCTATATGTCATGTATGAGAGATGAGAGACCACCCCTCCCCTCCCCTTCGCCCCCATATGTAAGGTGCCCCTATATGTCATGTATGAGAGATGAAGGACCACCCCTCCCCTCCCCCTCGCCCCTATATGTAAGGTGCCCCTATATGTCATGTATGAGAGATGAGGGGCCACCCCCCCCTCCCCCTCGCCCCTATATGTAAGGTGCCCCTATGTGTCATGTATGATAGATGAAGGACCACCCCTCCCCTCCCCCTCGCCCCTATATGTCAGATGCCCCTATATGTCAGGCGCCCCTATATGTCATGTAGCGTTACCAACCCTGCTGGCACTTCCGGTTAGCATTTTTTAGCCCTTTTTAACAACTTCAAAGGCACAAAACCCTTCATTTTTCCACGGGACCCTATACTTTTTTTTCGCTTATTTAAAAAAACACCTAAAAATCTCAATCATATCAATTTTGCAAAAAAAGTTAATCATTCTAGCATATGAAAAAGTTGATTTTTGTATAAAATTTTGCTCGACATGAGGACAATTGTGGTTGGTACTCGCGGCACAAAAGTCAAGGAATGAAGGTATTTTGCTATTCTCACATCAAAAGTATTTATGCCATTTCACAGAATACTCCATTAGCTAATATTTACGCAATTGTGGCCTTTGTAGAAATGTTATTAACCTAATTCTTAATTTCTTTTCTATTCACTTCCGGTTGAGCGATTTTCGCATCAAAAATTCGGAGATAGGCATTCATACAATGCTGATTATCTCGAAAACGAGTGCGGGACCCCCCTTTTTTCTTTTCGTTTTTGGGATCAGCATTAAATTTCGTTCTAGAAAATTGTGGTTTAAATGATATTTAGTTACTTTTTGCCAACGTAGTCAGTCACCTTAAGCTCTCTATTGTATTCATGACGGAAAAATTACAAATTATAATTTGCTTCACAACATAGCTATTAAATAAATTGTATTCATAGCGGAAGAATTTCAAACTGAATAAATTATCATTCTGATCATGAAGCAAATAGTCATTTTTCTTTCACGGTCAAATGAAAATCACTCTAGCTATGCTTTATTAACTTTTCTAACCTGTGGTAGTCGAAATAAAAAGCCATTTACATATTCTTGGCGGGGTTCCTGTGGCTGTATTGTTCCTGTATTCCCGTGTATTCCCCTGTATTCCCCTGTATTCCCATGTATTCCCCTGTATTCCCATGTATTCCCATGTATTCCCCTGTATTCCCCTGTATTCCCCTGTATTCCCATGTATTCTTATGTATTCCCATGTATTCCCCTGTATTCCCCTGTATTCCCCTGTATTCCCATGTATTCCCCTGTATTCCCGTGTATTCCCGTGTATTCCCATGTATTCCCCTCGTATTCTTATGTATTCCCATGTATTCCCCTGTATTCCCATGTATTCCCATGTATTCCCATGTATTCCCCTGTATTCCCATGTATTCCCATGTATTCCCCTGTATTCCCCTGTATTCCCATGTATTCCCATGTATTCCCATGTATTCCCCTGTATTCCCCTGTATTCCCCTGTATTCCCCTGTATTCCCATGTATTCCCCTATATATCCCCCTGTATTCCCATGTTTTCCCGTGTATTCTCCTGTATTCCCGTGTATTCCCTTGTATTCCCATGTATTCCCCTGTATTCCCCTGTATTCCCCTGTATTCCCCTGTATTCCCGTGTATTCCCATGTATTCCATGTATTCCCATGTATTCCCCTGTATTCCCCTCGTATTCCCATGTATTCCCCTGTATTCCCCTTTATTCACATGTATTCCCATGTATTCCCCTGTATTCCCATGTATTCCCATGTATTCCCTTGTATTCCCCTGTATTCCCCTGTATTCCCTTGTATTCCCCTGTATTCCCGTGTATTCCCATGTATTCCCGTCTATTCCCGTGTATTCCCATGTATTCCCATGTATTCCCCTCGTATTCCCATGTATTCCCCTGTATTCCCAT
The DNA here is from genome assembly GCA_029948255.1 of Telmatactis stephensoni. NCBI lineage: Eukaryota > Metazoa > Cnidaria > Anthozoa > Actiniaria > Isophelliidae > Telmatactis > Telmatactis stephensoni. The sequence continues at coordinate 348,715 of JALIZF010001783.1, forward strand.
GTATTCCCATGTATTCCCCTGTATTCCTATCTATTTCCATGTGTTCCCATGTATTCCCATAAATAAAATAAATATCACCCTTCCTCGCAGCCAAGTGCTGAATTACGAAGGGCGCAGCTCAACGTGATCGAGTCGAAGGTTTACAAGGGCGCTTTCATTACGAGCCAATTGAACAATCACACATTTACATGCAAATTTACATACACATACACGTAGCAGCCACCATACGACCCATGTCTGATCACGGAGCACAGCTTAGATCGAAACTAGTACGTTCGTTTTTACTGAGGGAGGAAAAACCGGAGAACCCGGAGAAAAAACCCTCGAAGCAAGGGAGAGAACGAACAAGAAACTCAAGCCACATGTGATGCTGCGTCCGGGGATTGAACGATGGACCACAGCGGTGACAGACCGGCGCTCTCACCGATCGGCCACCATGTATTCCCATGTATTTTCGTGTATTCCAATGTATTTCCCTGTATTCCCATGTATAAATACAGGGGAATACACGTGAATACACGGGAATACATAGGAATACAGGGAGGGGAATACATGGGAATACATGGGAATACACGGGAATACACGGGAATACATGGGAATACAGGGGAATACAGGGGCATACATGGGAATACACGGGAATACTGCAGGGGAATACATGGGAATACAGGAGAATACATGGGAATACATGGGAATACATGGGAATACATGGGAATACATGGGAATACAGGGGAATACACGGGAATACAGGGGAATACATGGGAATACAGGGGAATACAGGGGAATACAGGGGAATACATGGGAATACAGGGGAATACATGGGAATACATGGGAATACAGGGGAATACAGGGGAATACATGGGAATACAGGGGAATACAGGGGAATACACGGGAATACAGGGGAATACAGGGGAATACATGGGAATACATGGGAATACAGGGGAATACATGGGAATACAGGGGAATACAGGGGAATACATGGGAATACAGGGGAATACATGGGAATACACAGGAATACATGGGAATACAGGGGAATACATGGGAATACACGGGAATACAGGGGAATACATGGGAATACAGGGGAATACAGGGGAATACATGGGAATACAGGGGAATACAGGGGAATACATGGGAATACAGGGGAATACAGGGGAATCATGTGTGTTTTTGTATATACATGTGCCTAGAATTTCAACGGATTATATTGATGGTGAATGAAGTACTTACCGCGGCCACACACAAAAGCGCGCGAACATTTGACAGTCTTTCATTCATGATGTTTGGATTGTTGGCCCGTACAAATGTGTTGAATTTTTCTCTCAACAATACTCCATATTGGTTTTGGAAAAAGGTAAGAAAAAATAGTACTCTTTTGCCACAGTTCTGTGAAATACGGGATGTAAGATACGGAATTCAGTTATCGTCACATGAAGCTACATTTCCTGATGATTTTGGGGTTTGAATTGTCCTGTGGAGCGACTACAGTAGAAAATTAGACTTTCCAAAATGAAAATAACTTTTTCTGAGATCGACAAAATGGCGATATTTAGGCGATGCCGAAAAATGTACTACACAAAACTTGCATTTCCAGCTAGGGGAACTGAACTAGTAGCAGTCTAATCCCTACTAGTGCCAGAGTTCCCCTACATTCAAGTTAACTGATTTTAGCTAAACTATACCTATAATTAACTATCTTTTGGGTAGACTAAAAGCTGGTCTTAAGGGTGAACACCTCAGAGTGGGGGAGGGGTCAGATTTCTTTACAGTAAGCATACAACATAAGATACTGTAATAAATTATACTTTATTAAAAATTATTATAATTTTGAAGTGATGAAAGATACTTTAGACATAATTCAGGCTTTGACTGCTAGTCTTCAATAATCTGTGTCTACATCTTCAGCCATAGCACAGATTGTACTTAATATATTGGCATCAAAAACAATCTATAAATGCAGTGAGTTCTATTTGGTAGCCAGGTGGTCAGGTTTGTAAGACATAGGCAGTCAGAAAGAGGTGACTCCCATATGATTTTAGCATTTCAATAGAAAACTGGCTGTAAGAAAATTAACCTGCTAGCACTTAAAGGCAAGGTACAGATCATGTACTAGACAACCACTTCCATGGCTACCAGCACTGCTGTTACATACATGTACATAATATGTGTAGAGTAGATCTCACAAGTGGGGAACAGATCAAACTTAACTCTGATCAGGATGTCATGTCTACAGTATACATAAAAACATAATCATGGTTCTGAAGATTTCTCTTTGCTAAGTGTTCAAAATAATGTTTCTTGTAGTTTTTATTCTGGGTTCCTTCATTTTTGTTTCATGGACAGTATATTATTTTATACTTGATGCATTTTACTGCATTCCAGAGAAACAAAGGAGTATAGATAAATCCTTACAAAATTATCATATGGTATTTAAAAAAATCTATACCTAATAAATCAAACTGAAAATTAATAGTTAAAGTTACAGTAAATACTGTTTCTTGAGTGGATTGATCGCACTTAAACTGTGTAAAATAGTACTAAATCGTACAAAATCTTTTGTTAAATTCCATTGTTTAATTAGTCCTATTTTGCACCATTTAGTACTTTTAAGGTACTAAGGTACGGGTTAAGTGCAATCACTCAACAAACACTAAAAGTGTGCAATAATTTGTACGAGAGTACAAACACTAAAAGCGTGCAATATTTTGCACTATTTAGTACTAGATAGCACTAATTAAACAATAGAAGGCAATTGAATTAGCATAATTTAGCACTATTTAGTACTATTTACATTGCATGCATTTAGAGTGATGACACAAAATCTAATAGTCAATCTCTAAAGTCAAATCAAAACAAAAGAAAACAATAGAAACAGTGTAGACCTACTAATATCTGTTAGACTAATATATCTATTTCTTGGATTAAGTGCCATCACTCTAATCTGTGAAATAGATATTGGTCTAGATAACAAACATGAGTAGACACTATTTCTATTGTTTTCTTTTGTATTAGATTTTGTTTCACGGATTAAGTGCCATCACTCTAGTGTTTGTACTCTATTAAATACTAAATAGCACTAATTAACAATTGAAAACAAAAGAATTAACACAAAATAGCACCATTTAGTATTATTTATGTTACATGCTTTTAGTGTTGTAATCTACTGGGTAAGCTAGAGTACATTCTGTAATGCACTCAATAAGGTTAGTCTTGATCAATCTATACAACCATTTTGAGTGTGTTATCATGCCAAATTATGTGAAGGGTGAGGCACTAAAAGTCAGGCTAAAATCATTTTGATGATCATTATTTATGGCAGAGTTTTATCTCAATAACTGTCCAACAGTAGTGTGAAATTCACACATGGTCATTGAACACTAGTGTCTGTTGTAAATTTGTTATAATTGTATACTAAATCTTCCTTATAGAGTGGTTTTCATAAACCTGTGAAATAGATACTAAACTAATACACATTAGTGGATCCTAATTCAATTGTTTTCTTTAATTTGTTCTTATTTGACTATTACACATTAACTGTTAGTATTTATTTCACAGGTTTATGAAAACCACTAACAAAACTTTGTAACAATACTTGGAAAATGTGTCAATGAAATAGAGTATCAATATACAAGATAGTCCTGCTCTCACATTAGCTTTTCTTCTTTTCGTTGTTATTTCTCATTGTCTTCATTTTGGCTATACAGCTTTTTAAAAAGTATGATAGTCTATTCCTCTTCAAAGATTTTACCAATAATAAATTATTGTGACCAGAGGGGTGCAAATGAGGAATTTAACATGTTTAAATTTGCTAGAAATCAAACACCATAATATTATTGTAAGTGTAAAAACTTTTGCAAGTCCCCTTTCCATTATCATATCCCTGCTTGGGCTTGTAAAAATTTGCCTGTTCCCACCCTCACTGTAAGAAAACTATGTTCCTCATTTTCATTCTGAGCTCCTGCTCGAACAAGCTGGTCACTGTGTCAGGCATAGTTATAGTAAGAGTCCTTTAGATTCAACTACAAGTACAATTAATTTTGTGTGCATGTGCTAATATTTGTTGTCATAGTCATGCTTGCATGAATTCAAACTCTTACTGCAAAACTCATCCTACTATACTCCAAGTGATGGCTACAAGTTTTTCAAGCAAGTGTGACTGTCACAGTCTGATGCATGCGCACTTGGAAAAAGAATGCAAAACTGGTTATAGTGTCGTAGCTGTACTTGAATCTAAAGGTCGCTAATGTAGAAAAATCTTCATATGTTATAACATAATTTATGTACAATGATATAATTATAGAGCCCAAGGGGCATTGAGATTTAATATGCTGGGTAGGTGCATGAAAAAAACTTAATAATCCCAACTGTATATTTTATATTATACTGGAATCAGTCTTAAATTATTTTCTTATCTAAAAAATGCATTCCCCCATCACTTTAAAGACTGGAAACGTCTCAAGGAACATAAACATTTCTATGCATTTTCATTATTATTGGCTTCTTGCCATCTTGTGGCTCTACAAATGTATATGGCACAAGTAATAATTTGGTAAGTCCTTTTAGCCAAAACTGGCTTAAAAATGCAAGGGAATTAAATTGAATTTATAAACTCAACTTGCTTCTTGAGATTTAGATTTTTTTAAGCTTATTTTCATAAACTCTGGCTTTGCATCTTCTATTTTTTGTGCTTTCTCTTCATCCTACAATAAAAAGTAAATTGCAAGTCAATTAATAAAGCATTATAATAATTTATGATTAATTATTGTTTATAAGTAATAGTGTATGATGTATAGTAACAGTGTATGATGATTAGTATTATAAATCACCTAAAGATGATTAAGTATAATTTTATATTTTTGCGATGTTGAATGCCATTTCCATTCACAAAACTAACCTCAAGTTTCTTTGATATTGTTTTCAGTTTTGTAGCTAGCTCTGTTTCATTTGAATGTTCCTTTTCTTTGGCTGTCTTTTTATTTTCAAACTTTTCCCACGTCCTCACTAATTCTGGTCTTCCCAGCTGAATACCTCTGCAGATGATTAAAAATGACATATCTATATCCAAAGTAGGAATATAAATTTAAACTTGGATTTTAAACTGACGTTGATTTCTTTTCTTGGGCTCACCCACTGGCTTCATAGGTTGGCCTTTTAGGTTGAAAAGTTTAGGCAAGCTATTTGAACCAAGGCACATTGACATGAACTTGGTTTGAATTTGCTAAAGTGGCTGCTAAGACATTTCAACTTGTAACTGAGAACATTAAGAACTTTGTTCCTTTAGGGGGTGTTTACATGGTACTAGGATCATCCTAGCACTAGGATCATCCTAGCAGGCGAATCATCCTACATGTACCTGCTATACATTCACTGCATTCTGTTTAGTAGGATGATCCTAGTACCCAAAGTGAAGACACACATTTCCATGTAAACAGAATGCAGTAAATGTATAGCAGGTAGGATGATTTGCCTACTAGGATGATCCTAGTGCTACGATGATCCTAGTGGCATGTAAACACCCCCTTACTGGTAATCTAGTGGCCTGTAACACAGATGACTTCATGATGACTTACCTTTGTTGGGTAAATTTCAGATCTTTCTGTAGTTTTGTTTGTTCTTGGCTTCTGTTTTCTGGCTTGCTAACTTTTCTTGATTGTGATGGGCTGGTTTGCACATTTTTGATATAATCTTCTGGAGGATAATCTGGATGGTTACGCCCTGCAAAAGAAGACATATTAAAATCAGGTGTAGTTCAAGTTCAGAACATTCTAGATACAAATTTTTTAAATTAATTATTTGGCTCCATCATCGTTTAGTTTTTCCCACCCTCAAATCTTGTTAAATGTCAGATTTTATCAAATGTGGCTGATATGGAATTCAATGCTGAGGTTTACCTCACAAGAACTATAAATAGACCACTAGAGATCATTATTGATTTTATAGCTCGAGTATAGGCATATTGCTGTGCACAATGTACCTGTAATTATAGTACATCTGTGAGGCAAAGTGTTAACTGTTTCTTTAAGGGACAACAAGTAATAAAAGAATATTATTATGAATTCATAACACATTCAGAGCATTCATCACTGTCTAGACCAATTTAATTGCTCATAAATTTGAACTCACATTGACTCTATTAATATTTAACACAAACACATGTAAATATGACTGCAAAATATACTATTTGTAAAAAAATATTTAATTCTCTTAAAATGGCAATGGGATTTATTATACCCCACTCTGTTTCTTCAAAGTGTTGAATCCTCAAACATAATTGTTTTAGTGCTGAGCTCTTTCATTGTATTTGAATATATCTGGATGATTTCAGAATATTATACTAGTACCACGAAGTAAAGAGAAGCAGTCAAAAGAGATGTATGAAATAACACAGAATTGAATGAAAAATAAAAATCAGATTAATATTGAATGGTGATGTGCTTGGTATGTACTCACTGTGATCATGACATATCCTCTTAAGGTAAAGTAAATATTAAATGGAGTAATTTAAATATTGAAAAAAAATTCTACGAGGTTAACTAACAAGTACTGTTAGTGAAATGGTGAGATCAAGAGATTGTCACATTGTGATTTGAGTTTTAACAATATGTGTATGAAAGTGTATGTTTTAAATATGAAAGAGAGAGAGAGAGAGAGAGTAAATATTGCAATCGTTTCAATGCTTTTGAATGAAATAAAGCTTGTGACAAATGTCACCAATTAAAATATTTCAAAACTATAAAGAAATTGTAAATTTGTTGTGATAGACATAAAAATATCCTATCTTTATTATCTAGTAAGAAATATGTTATTTCTATTCTTCAGGCATGTACATGTAATCGTCTACAGTCCTAGCTCTTTTGCTTAACAATAAATGTAACTTAATGTGTTCAAATGGAGCTATATCACATCTTACAATCTTCAGAAAAAAACAAAACAAATAAAGCTATTATTTTAGGTGAAGTAAAATGTCTTCTTACCTAAGCCAGGCCAGAATTGTGTTTTTGCTGTAAGTTCACATAATCCATCCATTTTAATTTTCTCGTTTCTTGTCTGAGTTTCCATATATTCTAGTGTATCAGGATCAACAAGGGCTAAAAACTGAAAGTAAAGTTTCAAAATGTCAGTATACATCAATGACCAACACCTGGGAGTTCCCAGGATATACAAAAACCAAAATGTTCAATTGAAAACCCTCATAATCAGTATCAATCCCTCTCACTATTTAATTAAAAATATTACTGGTACGTTATGAATTATAACATTCTCTTGAAATAATGCTAGAAATTTACCTAAGAAAAGGACATAGAAATTGTGATATTCAATGTATATGTAACATATAATATTTCAGAACAAAATTTCTTCTTGGAATAACTGGCCATATGATTATATTCATGGCTTTGATATGATTGAATATATTATAGGATATGCAACACCTATGGGAGAGGTGAACTCCATTTAGCACAAAGCAATCTTATTGGCTCAGAGAAATGTAGTTGTCAAATGTACTTTTTTCATGTTTGGAACTATAGTACTATTCCTCTTATTTGCAGTATGAAATCTGAATTGAAGATAGCATCCATTTAATTGTCAAAAGCATTACTTTTAGAATTATGGCATTTTTAATAACTTCCAGGGCATTATATATTTTTATATGTATATTTGACAGTATATATATTAATATATACACTATTTAATATTTAATATAATTGTAATATTTTTATATGTATATATGTATATATATTTTTATAGTTTTTATGAATATTGTTTTTCTTTTTGTTTGCTAGGAGACCTTTTCATAGGGCTAACCTCATGGTTCTCCTTTTCAAGTTGTCAATTATTTAATTGAAATTTCAATAAAGTATTATTATATTATTACTTTGATCGCACTGAATAAGCAAAATGCCTGGATTGTTTTTGTTTTAAAAAATTCAAGTGAGGGTTCAGAAGTTGAATGCAGTCAGTGGGAGACTAAAATATTCTATGGCAGCTGAACTCAAAACAAAAACAAACTGTTACATTGTAATATGCTAAATGTTTTGATATTAGACACTGACAGTAGATAATTATAAAATAATTTCATTTTTACTAAAATAATATACTAACTAAAGAAGGAATAATATTTTATTTTTCATATTTTATGACTAATACTCTCAATGATGATGGTTAAATAAGTAAGAAAAAGTAATATAATTTACCCACTTTCAAAAATGTTGTTGGATTCTTAGTAGAAATAAAATAATTTTTAATGAGCTTTTATCATGTAATTCCAAAAGTCACAGTACAGAAATACAATTACCATAGCTGGAAAGAGCACATCAAAATTAGTAAAACTGTGAAGTTTGAATGAAGTAACTTTCAAACTCATGAAGATATGAATTTTCCGAAATCTAAATTTTGTATGAAAACATTCGCTGGTAGGCAAGAGATGCCTACCAGCAAAGGTTTTCTTATAAATTCGCACTTTTCAAAAATTCATATTCTCGTGAGTTTTGGATATAATTCCTTCAAACTTCACTGTCTTGCTAATTTTAACATGCTCTTTCCAGCTATGGTAATTCTTTTTCTGTTTTACGAATTTAAAAATACCTGATAAAAGCTCATTAGTAAAAAAGAATTAGCCAGATTGTCTTAAGCTAATGTTATGCTGAATTCCCAAGCCATGACTAAAGCCTGACTTCCATGGCAAGCTTTTTATGGCAGGACACCCCTAATTCTGGGTAGATAGGCCCATCATTTTTTGCACTGCACCCAGAATATTATTATAATCATTGTGAACAGAAAAACCTGTTGGTCTGATAGGGGTGCCAATACCCCAATTAATCAGTCCATGTGCCAAGATTTAGGGGTGCCATAAAAACGGTTGTCCTGAATTTGAGCTTAAAACTGTCTGAACATTTTAAAGAACTCACATTGTTGTAGATCAAGTTTCTCACAATATTAGTTCAATTTAAAATTTTTATGATATCAGCAGAATAATAAGAGTATTATAGAGAAAATGTAGTTTATAGATATAGATACAGTCTCATTAGAACATTGAACTGTATTTATCACACTCTTCACAATGGTTGTCAACATTGTGACCTATGTTAAAGGAGAGTTTAACTGTAGTTAAATGTGTTGATGGGACCATGGCTACTTGTGATATTGTTACCCCTTTAACAATCATGCAGGTGTTACTTTTCACTGTTAACCTCATTATACATTACGACATAGCTGTTGTGATATAGCTCTTGCTAAAGCAACCATCAGTCAGGGCTGAAAAGGTTTTATATATTACATGTATATCAAGGCCTCCTTGAATATATATAATCCTAGCTCCTGGGCAATAACTTGGTTTAACTTTGAAAATTTCACAAAGCTTTGTAACAAATAAAACAACACATCTTATTTGCTTCAGGCTAAATCATCAATTATATATCACCACTATAATTGAAAGTTTTGTGCTCTTACAAAAGGTCCACTAACCATTTTCACCACAAACAATGAACAAACAAACCACAAATGCTAGAACAATAAAAATCTATCAGCTTGGGAGTCTGACAGATTAGATAAGAAATGGAGAATAACTGACACATTTTGAATTTCTGATATTAAATTTCAAAGAAAACAATTTTCCAAAATTTAGAATACGCTGGTAAATGTAGGAGCCCTTTGAACAATATGCTGGACCACAAACACTTTAAAGGGCAATTAATCTACTGGATTATCCGTATTGTGGCATTAATTCTTAGAATGCTTTGCAAGAGTTTTGAAATTCTTAAAAAGAAGACCAATTAACAGGTTTTCGTTCTTTTATAACCTAATTGCTAAGAAATTTATGCAAGCAAGAAACGTGTTCAGCAGGTCCAAAAACAAAAACATGCAAAATGTCGTCACGTTAGGAGTGTTTGGCATTTTTTCTTTCTTTCTTTCTTTAATTAAACTTCTCTCCAACTTCCTCGCATCGCAAACAAAGAATGTACATGCACTTTTGGCTGTCTCTAAATACCTTAAAAAAAACACTGTAACTAAGGTACAGTTTTAGGTAACAAAACTTTACATACGTATTTACAAATCGTTCATGTTTTCGCATTTCGGTTCAAATACATTTCAAGAGCCCTCAACGAATATTTCGTAATATTGTTACTCAGTGGATATCAGCTGAAAATGATAACAATGCAGAGAAAGTTCCATGCGTGTGTACTCGAAATTCTACGATATCAACATTTCGTATGCGTATTTTCAAGGAAAAAACTTGTACATGAATGTTATGACCTGAAACATTTCTATAAAGCAGCAATTTCTTTCCGCAATCAAATATGCACCGTGTGAATATTTCAAAATTTTGAAGGGCAAACATCCTTATCTCCTACTGCTCACATTCTAAGGGCTAAAATGAACTACTATTCAGCTAACCACTGCATACCTAGCATTAACTCTCGATAATAAGTCTTACTTTAAACGGCTGAACCCAAACACTCTTGACAAATGGTATTATTTCTGCCCTTCGATGTGCGCCTTGATGTTTCGTTCAGTGATGAGCAATCAGATCAGGACGTTGTTGTCGATTGAGCAAACGCTTCGTTTGTAACGCGCGGGTAACAATGGCTTCTCCTAATTTGGTCAAAAAGCTGGAAGTTTCCTGTGGAGATTGTTTTTTTAGGCTCAATATTCAAATTAGGCACGTGGAATGTGCACTCGAGTGGAAAAAATAAACATAAAAGTGTCAAACATGGGATGGGTAAACGATGAACGGTAAAAACTGACGTTATATTATGTTTGAATTGGATGGATAATCCTGATTATGCAAGACCAGGAAATATTTGAAATTGTCATCAAATTTTATGTTCCGAGAACAAACCGGAAAGACGAGCGTTTCTGATGCGTAAGGTGTATAAATAGGAATACAATATTACTTACACATACGATCCTTTGGGCCACTTCAAATTTGAATTCCTTGTCTGGATAGATAACTGACTCGCATTTCAGCGTTATCTGCGTTTGTTTTTGAATTCGCTATCGATTGGATGTTCACTGTCACCTTGCCATTGGACAAAGCGGTATAAAGCACATTTAGTATTTGTGTGTGTTCATGAATTATAAATGCTCAAAGGCACGTATACCGACTTAAAGAACTATATTTTTTCATTTCAATAACAGTATCTTTCGATTATTAGATTTTTTCCGCAATATCCGATAGAGTTCCTTCCACCTACGGATATTTTTTTGTTCTTTTATGGAAATGTACACGGGTCAGTTGCAAAACAATGGCTTCCATGGAAACCTCAATGCGTTGTGCTACTAGGGATTCAAATAATGACTCTTTTATATCTGCCTATATTCGAACTTAAACTCACACCAAAAAATATTTAAGAAATTTCAATTGACATAGTTAAAATTGATTATGTAGCTAGCAAATGCTAAAAGAAGATACAAAAATGTATTTATTTCAAAACTAATTTTCCTTTTCAAATTTAAAAAATAAATACTTCACTAAATGGATTAGTTAAAAATGATAATTGTAATAAACTATGGCTGCTGCGCCAAAGTCTTTTGTTTATCACAGGCAAAACTATGTAAGAAATTTATCGGTATTATTTTCCTTTATTTGTTTAACTTTGTGTTTTTCTGGGAAATGAGACAAAATGTCGAGTGATTTTCTTTTCTTGATTGGCAAAAACATTCTGCTTATGGTGACCAATCGAAATAACAGCCCATCGACTCCAAACAACCTCAGAAATGACTTGAAAAAATTGCGGCAAAGTCGGTGATCTTTTGTACAATATCTAACGTGGTATCTCATGCGTAAGGAATCCGGTGAAATTAAATTGAACTCTCAACATTACAATTTACCAAAACAACCACATCCTCACTGAACGTGACTTTTTGGCATTAATTGAATTCATTTTGACGACTCTTCGAGCTAATAAATATTGCACAAAGAAATTTTACGAGAATTTAACAGTTAACATATGAACCTTTTGTTTAGAATTTCGAAATGTAAAACAGTTAGTTGACGTGAATGGGCTATCGAAAGCGGATACCCCCTAAGGACTCGAGGTGTATTTAATGATCGAAAAATTATACCCTGCAGTTTGTAATGAAATTGAGCCTTCTGAATACTGCCTGATCGCTAATAAAGTCTAGAAAATTCTAAGTATAGTAGTGACAGTTTTATGACTGCGTATATTGATTGAAAATATAAACATAACCTTACTTGAACATATGACGATGGAACATAACCTAATTCATTGTTATCCAGTCTCCTAGCTGCCCACCAACTACTGGTCGTTTTATCAACAATGTAAAACTTATCGCCTCGCCGGAGGCTCAGTAAGGCTTCCGTGTCGTCCCTGTAATCATACTTGGCCTCGTAAATTTCCATGACGAGGAAGGTTTTACGCTCTTTACAACGAGCGGCGGACTTGTCTGCCGTAAAACTGACATTGGATAGTAGTCTGTTATATCAACCCAACCTACCGTGACGTCGACACTGCTGATTATCCAATCATCTCAAAGTATTTCTACCGATAGACAAACCCAACGAATTGACTTCCTTATCTTATTTTCATAGAGTGTTGTTGAGACGTTATAGTTTTTCCTCTTTGACTTGTCTTTCATTTCCTATCTTAGTTACTCATATTTGGGCAAAACGGAGTAATGTTACAATAATTAGCGTTACTGTTGCCATGTGGTCCATGTAAATAGTCTGCTTTTCACATATTATAGAATACTTGATTTCTACTTATGCTGTCACGTCTGTGCTTTTCTACCCCAGGAACCATAGGCTCACCCCTCCCCTCCCCCTTAAACCGCCAGCTACGCAGGCTACCCTTACATGGGCGATTTTTTTCCGGGTGAGTTTGTCATGGGACGAGTTTCACATGATTCATTGGTGAGACGATTACATGGAAAAGAATTCATATATTTACGTTTACATGCATGAGTCTTTTTTACTCTGGACGACATGAAGATGACCAACACAACCCGGGACAAAACGTAAACGCACTTCCGGGTCATTATAAAGGGTGTTCTTGTTCTTACCAACGCGTCGAATTTTAATTGACTGGACTGTGTGAGTACATTTTTCGTGACACTTGTAGTTAAAATTTATCAAGAGAAGTCGAAAAATGGTTATGTGATAATTAACTTTAAATTGACTTTCATTTTTCTTTCGTGAGCTCTGACATTTGTCTTATTGAGCTGTCAGCTGTCTTTTTTCGTTTTTTCGCTAGTGCCTTCTTTGTCTTACATTTTACAACAGCTGATAATCAATTTCATCAACTCTCTTTTCTCCCGCTTCACTATCCCTCTTTTTCCTTTCCTTTCCTTTCTATTCCATTCTTTTCCTTTCCTTTCCTTTCCTTTCCTTTCCTTTCCTTTCCTTTCCTTTCCTTTCCTTTCCTTTCCTTTCCTTTCCTTTCCTTTCCTTTCCTTTCCTTTCCTTTCCTTTCCTTTCCTTTCCTTTCCTTTCCTTTCCTTTCCATTCCATTCCATTCCTTTCTTTTCTTTTCTTTTCTTCTCCTTTTCCTTTCCTTTCCTTGCCTTCTCGATTTCACCACTTATTTCTTTAACTGATGCCGCTGTGCTTTCGCCGTGTTTCTTTCAATCATTCCCACAATCTTACATCCGTCATCCTTTTTCATTTTAATTTGCTCTCATTAATCATCCTTTCATTTCCTCGATTCTCTAATATGACTTCGTATCCTTTCAGCTTCCACAACAATAAAAGATAATCTAACTGATCTCTTCCTTTCAAAGTGTGCTGTATCTAATATACATTATGAAGTTGATATTGCACGTGTTATTATTTTTAGCAGAAGCTAGGTTGACATAAATATACGAAGCTGATCATTTTTACAAGGAGCAATGCAATATAATCAATGGTTGGTTCACTATAAGCCACTTTTATCATAGAGGCCTATTAATTACTAGTAATAGAAAGGGGGCATGCGCACCCAGCCATTTTAGGTTCTGGAATATTTACCAGTTTCCCTATCTGAAGGGTGGTAGGGGGAAAATGGAGTGGAGTAAGAAAAATCAGTGTACATCATGAATTAATTAGTTAGTTAGGTGGGGGCATCCGAACACACCCATTTGAGGTACTGGAATATTTACCAGTTTATATATATAAAGGAATGGTAGGGGAAAAGTCAGTGTACATCATGACTTCCTAGGGAAAAATGAACGTGGTGTGGCTAGCAGCATCACTTCTGTGATTCAGTTTCAGATGGTCATCCAGATTTCGTCGATTAATATCCCCCATTGTTTTACATGAGTGCTTGCATTTGAGTTATGACCAGTCTGCTACTGTCAAACGTTTAATACTTTACGATGGCTCACTAGTAAACGTTTTATACTTATATGGTTAAAACTGGCTCTATAAACGTGACTGAAGTATGGGCATTGAAAAATAATTATATTCGTATAACTGATACACTAGGTATCTACAATAGAGTAGTATTGATCATTAAGTTTTATCTGTTATAAAAGAGTGAATATTCACTGTTGAACGGTCCCTGTTGAACTTGTAGACAAGTTAGTTGACCTACCTTAAAAGTGAAGAGTAGCCACTTGCTCAAATTAGAATTGAATCATCTGAATATAACGGTGATAAATTGTTCTATCCAACAACCTTTTGAATATATAAGAAATGGGATATTTTCCCTGTACTCAGCTCTGATATCGACACGTAAAATCCTGTTGTCTACTAGCCAAATTCATCTATTTCAATTCATTATTCAAATTTCTGGTTTTGCTTCACGTTCTAGAAGGTTCCCTGGGTGTTCACACAGTCCGCTCCAATGTTTTCAATAAGTCAGTCAATACAGCACCTGCTAGAACCCCAGGACCAACACCTTGTTATTTTACGATTTGATAATATCCTTAGACAACACGGGATGTATTTAGAATTTAGAGTTTACTTTTGTCGCCAAGGATCTGATAGTATCGCCTCCGCTTTTACGCTGTTGTCTTATAGCTGTCTTTGTGGTGATAAAAACATTTGGAGTTCAGAAGTATGTGGATGATCCTAAGGTTTATATCAAAAAGTGGCTTTGTGTAATCTACTTGCACCGACTAATAAACTCCTTCTCATTTCCACTGGATTTAAAAAAGTAAAGCATGGATCAACTGCTATCATTGATGTGACCGATGAGAGGAAATTTGTGGCACGAATTTATTTATTTTATTTTATTTTTCGAATTACGTCCTTTCCTCATTTGTGGCTGTTGGACTTAACTGAAAAACCACGTTTCAGTTGAAACAAAGAGAGGCGATATCTTAAATCATAGAATATCGACTTTCTGGAGCTATGAAATGCCGACAGTCTTTTCGAATAAATTGGCAATTAAACAGCTTTGTTTTGGTAGTTCACTTTCCCTCCTTTTGGCATCGTCTCGGTACCGTCCGGATGCCTTGGTTTACAAATCAATCATAGACTCAGAGTCTTCTTTGCCATTTCAGCTTGGTTTCGCTATGTTTTGTCTAAACTCAAAAACTGTAGATATATCGCATCTTATTTCCATTGATCTAGATGACGTGGAACCTCCTGATTACGAACACTTCTACAGAATCTCCCTCAAGGAGACACCAGTGTTATGCGACCTCTGCCGGTTTGTTGGATAATTTTATGCCATTATCTCTAAAGACGGGAAGAGCTGGCCACGAGAGCCCGTCTCAGGGGGTAATCCCCAAATACGAGTATGCATGCTCCGAACGACCTAATTTTATATCTTAAAACCCGTATACTATACTGACGGACACTTGTTTTGGTTTCGTGTTAAAGAGGTTCATGCTAACTCGTCACGAGGTACCCCGAGGTGGCGCGGCCTTCAGTCGTGAATGAGACCAAATGAGGAGACTGGGGAGAGAGAGAGACCACCTCACGAAGTTCTAATATATTCAGAACGAACGAATGAACAAAAACAAAAACGAAAAACAATCAATTAAACCAAACAAGCAAACAAACACGAAAACATGATTTTATGGATATTCTTCTTGTCTTTTTTGAAGAGTCTACTCTATCATACTTGTATCGTCGGATCAGGAATACATGATCTTAACGATTGCTGTCGCGCGATCGCGTGTTGCGTGGTTAAAATTGTCTCAGACATCTGAAACAAATCTTATCTTATCTATAAAATGATTACCGAAGACTCTAGGTTTACCTATGCCAATATTTGCCGATGCGGTAGAACTGAATCGATAATTTATTCTTCCCTCATAATATTTCGAAATACGCAAGAGGAATGATGAACTCCACAATGCTTTGCAGCCTCTAGATTTGCCGATCATTGGTTTAAAAAGAATGTCATGACCGAAACTAAATTTGACATGAATTTGACATTTTTTACTTGGATCTTTACCTTCGTTTCAGGATATCTAAACCATTGAAATTAGCTGCAACATAAGTTAAAATCTCAACTCTTTGTTAGCTGTTATTTTGTGGTTAGTTGTATTTACCTAATACAGCAGAGCTTGATCAACCTTCGTCTTTCCTTCTTCAGGTACAAGCAAACTACGAAGAATATTCCAAACCCTTCTTAATAAATACCAAGAAAACACCAGCTCTTGTAGTCCCTACAGGAGTGGTAATTGTAGTTTCTATATTAAGTAATGATTCGGGAAAACCTTCCACCACAATGATCAACTGACGCGGAATTTCGGTTTCGTCTTGTGAAAGAGATAAAGACAGAATGAAGTTTCCGGTAGTGACACACGTAATTTGCTTTTTTTATTGGTTTTGCTTACGCAAATAAACGGGATCGAACACATCGAAAATGGTGTCGCAACCCTACAGAGGTAATATTTTCGATATTAGTAACAATACAAATTGATTTATCGTTGTTGGTCAAAATGAAATATATTTTGTTTAGATATTAGTAAGAAAATGCATTTAGGTATTATTCCTAATCAAAGAATGAATTATTATTTTATTTCTACATAGTTTATTTGCAATGTTATCATTGAATTTTGCTATCGAGGTTATCTATTTCACTTTTTGCTGAGGCAGATCCAGCCACACATCGATCTAATGTATTCTTTTACATCTGTAACAAATCACTGCTTATGCAACTAATGAAAAATTAAAAATGTTGACCTGTTCAAAATCAGAAAACATTGAAGTCAAGTTCAGCCCGAAATGGCACATAGAAATTAGTTCATTTGACATATATTCATACATGTGGCATGTTTGTATTGTGACAGAAGAAAGTTGCACGATAATATGTGCAACATAACTGAGTAGCTGCGATAACTAATGCATATGTGCAAATGGCACGAGTTTCACAACTCAATTGACCGATTCGAAAAATGGCGGCAAATTTGAATAACTATTGGACTGACTAGCCTCGTGTTCACGTGGAAACACAAAAGCGTTTTCACATGAATGAGAGGCTAGTCAGTATAAAACAATAGTTATTCAAATTTGCCGCCATATTTCGAATCGGTGTATGATCTAGCGGTAGTTTCCTCAGTATGCGCCGTTTCGGACCAGGTGCGTAGCGAGGACCCAAGAATTCGGGGGTACCCAGAATAAAATAAGTAAAGAAAGAAAGAAAGAAAGAATAGAAAACAAAAGCACAAACAAACAAACAAACAAACAAACAAACAAACAAACAAACAAACAAACAAACAAATAAACAAACAAACAAACAAACAAACAAGAAATAAATATCTTCATTCATTCATGATAAATCATCTAATTTCTTGGACATATTTTTTTCATTTATATTTTGACGTACCCCCCTTTGCCCTGTCCCTACGCTAGTGTTTCGGGCCAGGAAGGACCTTTATATGAACCGGCCTTCTCCGGTTAAGCGGGCTGACTTCTTTTGTTTTGTGGCCCCAAAGAAAAAGAAAACGAAAGAAGTCAGCCCGCTTAACCAGGCCAGCCCGGTTAATCAGGCCTCAGTTAACTCTACCGTATGGCCCAATTCATACGGCGTATTTTTCGTCATGCTATACATACTGTAAAGCTCGATTACAGAAATACAGATTACAGAAACAAATTCAGTCCTGGATCACCCATGTAAACGCACACCTGCCTACCTGCCTACCTGCCTACCTGCCTACCTGCCTACTCACCAACCCTATCCTACCTTATCTAACCTACCTATCTAACCTACCTATTTAGACATTTTACCTCGGTTTTAGTCTGAGGAAAGGTGTTAACTGTACCAGTTTACATGGACAGCTCAGTATCAAGCAGTACCAGGTCGACGTTTATTTAGTCTTGGCTCAGCTTACCGAACTTCCGACAACTGCCAACTAACACCAACTAACTAACTATCTCGTGTGCGCTCTATTTAAGGCGTACTCCGATACAAACCGGTTTCTGGTTACATCAATATTACATTTGAATATGGTAAAAAAAATGGGCGTACAGAACTAAGGTACTTTTCATAAAATAACTAGTTTTAAGAAAGATCATTCAACGATCAGTCGAGTGGTAAAGACAGTACTTAATATAAAGATAAGATTTGTGTAGCAGAATCTAGGTGTTAATCATAAATAACCACATCTTAAATCGTTTTAAGTATGCAGCCTTAAAGGTAATAACAAGGGTGTGCCAACTATAATTAATCAGATTAGTTTTCTACTGCGCAACGCGGACTAACCGGTACGATCAACAGCTGAGGGTCAAAGTCAACAGCTGTGGTTTAAAGTTTAATCTTCCTGGTCAAGGTAATTAGTCAGTGGTAAGACATAGTGTTTCTGACCTGGTCAATGGTAAGACATGATGGCTCTGACTTTGACCTCATGCAAACCTGTACCAAACCTGTGTACAAGCAGCCACACGTAATTCAGTTAATGATCTTCTTCTTCTACAGCAGATTCCACGTAGTGGCTATTCTTCTGCCACTACGTGGATCTGCTGTACGGAAGAAGAAGATGATTAACTGAATTACGTGCGGCTGCGTAATTCAGTTACTATTCTTGATAATAACAATTAAATAATTTATTATACTTAGCTAGAAAAGCTCCGCAAGTAGATTGTAGCCTTAAAAGCCGTCTGACCACTTTGCGTTTCTGATTTCAAAAAATCCAGTGAAGGATTTATGGTTACCTTCCATTTATTCGCCCATTCAACAATTTAAAGCAAATCCGTATTAAATCGGTCTGCAGATATAGCTAATTGCACAAACATTGACCCTTTCAAAGTATAGAAATTGAGACCGAAAGGAACACTGGGGAATTTGCTTATTAGATGATTTTAAAGAAGCGCGTGAATGTGGACGTTTCAATTTAACAGTGACCGAGAAATTCTTGGTATTTCTAACACGATTATGCAGCGAATTCAAGGATAAAACATACGAATATCCATATATAGAGGGATTTCATGGCAGACATATATTCTCCCAAGAGAAAGGAAATCTTTTGTTATTCAAAAACTTTCTATTGTACTTGCCCACAAACTGGCTGCCATGAAATCCCTCTATTACTAGTGTACCCAGGAGTCATTTCGGTTTCAATAATCTTGAAAGGGTCAATGTTTGTGTAAATAGCTATATATAGATCAGGATTGTCTACCATTTCCAGAAGAACTGATGATGTCATCAGCATAACATGATATGGTGCCGACCCCGGCACTAATAAGTTTCCAATTAGAGCATTGACCTTCCATAACAACTCACTCCCTGTTTGACAAATAACTCTTAATCCATTGTAGACCTGTAGACATTGTAGCAATCGACCTCTGGATACCAAACGATATGCCATACCTTGTCAAAAGCTTACTTACACCCATGTGGGTAGTACGTGCATGTGCGTGCAAGTTACTAATACACGTTTCATCGTTTCATGGCTTCCCGTTCGTACCTGTGTTACGAACATTTTGATTATTTTGGGAATGTTAAATTACCTTTAGCATATTCTAGTATTTCATAATATTAAGGATAGTTTCGATTTTACATACTCGACTAAGGCTTGGCTCTAAATAATTGAACGTTTCAAAACTGTCCGTCTCCAAAATGTAATCGTGGTCTTGAAAACGAATTTTCTCTGTGTTCGTCTTTCTTATAAATGTACCGTTAAAATTCTCGGAAGGGTATTCCACTGCTTGGAAACCGCACAACCATTAGAAAGCACTCTGGCAGACGTCACCACCATCCAAGCATGGGCTGTACTTTCCAATTAACACTGATCGTACCCTGAACTTGTTTGTACAAAGACTAAAGAGTGTGCGAGTATGACAAATATCGATAGTCCTTAAATAGTAACTAAACTAAATCTAATTTCCTGTTTACATCATGTTTGGAGTCAAAGGGAAACCCTACGTTGGTCTGTTTGGGTTATAGTGAAAGAGAGTGGTCACACAAACCGAAACAGCTACACAAATCCCACAATCAAAACCGATCAAGGTTACAACACTTAAAATGCTTAACTAGTAGAATTACTCAAAAATACATTGAGGTTAATAAATACATAATTATTATAAGTAATAGCATGGCTATGAGGTTGATTAGTGATTAAATGTACCCGAAGCCGAGGGAGGTTTAGTGGAAGTCCCGAGGCCGTAGGCCGAGGGACTTTTACTAAACCTCCCGAGGCTGAGGGTACATTTAATCACTAATCAACCGAAATAGCCATGCTATTACTTTGTAATAGTATGGTTGCCGAGGAAGTATATAGGAAAACTAGAACGATTTGGACCAAATAACAAGTTACAAATGAATAAATTAAAAGTGCTGTTATTACTCTAGGGAACTCTATTTAGACACTATCGCTCAACCAGAACAGTACAAAACTAAGTGCAAGAAAGACCTAACACAAAGGAAAAACAGTTATTTATATTCACCAAATAATATTGAAAATAAAAAAGCGTTGTGTGATAACATTGTCGTGCCACGCATGCGCAAGATTATTCCAGTCCATCCCAAATGTGACAAGCATGCTGAATAGTATTGTAATCCATCCCACATGGTTTAGACTACACTGAAAGGTTACTTGAAGCTAATTTGCATAATTCAAGTACTGCTAGCTGCGGATGTGTCCTCAGGAAATTTCTCAGGGACGTATCCATAGTTGGACTCTTGCATAAACATGAGGTATGATTGGTTACTAATCGTACCTCATGTTTTATGCATTAGGTACGATTAGTTACTAATCGTACCTAATGCTTATGCATGAGGTACGATTAGTTACTAATCGTACCTAATGCTTATGCATGAGGTTCGATTAGTAGCAGTGGGGGCATTTAGCCATTAAATGCTCCTCTCGGAACAATAGAATCCGAGGCAACCATGCTATTACAATAAGATAATTCCGTAGAAATAAAACCGAACAAGTACTTTTTGGATGTGATTTATATAAATAATACCATGACCCTGAGGGATATTAGTGATTAAATGTCCCCGAAGCCGAGGGAGGTTTAGTGGAAGTCCCGAGGCCGTAGCATTGATGTACTGAAGTTGTTTTATCCTTTAAAGTAAAACCTTAAAATTTGCGAGAAAATTTAACTGTTGTTAAATTCTGGACATTCCTACACCAGTATTTACCCTGATATTAGGTTAAAACAGCTTTCTATGGTACCTATTCTCGAAATCAGAAGATAGATTTTGTTTAAATTAAATTATTATATACCCTTGTCGATACGCGCGCTCTGATTGGCTAAAAGCTGTGTTTTATCAGAGAACGGAGCACAGCTCTGATGTCAGCAGCGCGAGCTCGACCGGAGCTCGTACGGAGAAAATCACAGATAGCCCAAGCTTATATAATTTATAAGAGAACGTATGGAGAAAATGAATTTTTACTAAATATAAATATCAAAAATGACAAATCAGTCATGAAACTGAGTCTGAATGTTTAAATAAACGTCCTCTTTCACCCTATGTTATTGGTTTTCCGATTTAGCCGTTTTTTAATTTTTTCCCCCTTTAGTAATACATTAACTATAGTTTATTTAAACATTCCTGAGACTCAGTTTCATGACTGATTTGTCACTTTTGATATTTTTATTTAGTAAAAATTTATTTTCTCCATACATTCTCTTATAAATTATATAAGCTTGGGCTACCTGTGAGAAAATCGAACTTTTTCCCTTGAATATTTATTTCAAAATATATAATAAAACAAATAGAACATCTTTTTCCGTGCTTCGTTCAGTAATACAGCACTTAGGAAGTGCCGAAAGCACTCAAGAAGTGTGGAGATCACTCGCCTACGGCTCGTGCTTTCGTGCTTTCGTCACTTCCTGCGTGCTGTATTACTGAACGGAGCACGGAAAAAGCTGTTCTTTTTGTTAAGTATTTGATAGTTTGCCTTATTCTTGTTTATCTAATGAAATAGAAGCGATAGGTCAGTTTCGTCCTCATATAAGGCTTTGACAGAGGAAGGAATACGGCGAATTTAGAAGAAAAAGTATTGAAAAAAGCCGATATCTCTTTCAATGTTTCGCCAAAAAAGGCAGTGTTAGTATTGGCTTCTTTTGATGGTTCAGAGATCTTTGTCGTAATTTCTCAAACGGTACGCTTCATCCAAATGGGCGCCATCTTGAAATTTGTCCGTGAGCGCGAAATCGCGCACTGTAGAACGTGCGCATTAGAGCTTGCGCAATGCAAAACTACGGGGGTTAAATATTCTCCTTTACAATTTTTTTACAATACTTTAACGACCAAATGATGATTATCAGTACCATAGTGGATATTTCATGCATGATATGCTACTTCTCCATACTAAACCACAGGCAGCCCAAGCAATTATCTTGTGTACAATAAATACAGTAGATGTATGGGTAAAAAAATTGTAAAATTTGATTGTAATCAACTTGATCTGACTTTTGTGTGTATTTGTTCTTGATAGTATGTAGATCAATTTAGCTTGTTTTTAGCCATTTTAAGGGTTGTTTGTTTTTCTATCTTTTTCCCTTTATTTACTTTACACAAGATAATTGCTTGGGCTGACTGTGGATATACTAAAAACGCATCTTTTTTGTTTCGGCTCAGCCCTGTCGTCCACACCACATACAACGGCTTTTTTACTTTATCTAAGCTGCCAAACAGAGAGAAATGATGCGTTTTCAGATTTGTCCTGATATTAGTGTAGACGTAACCTCGGAAATGTTTAATACGTAAAACGTACATAAGTAGCAGCGGATTTGTTGGGATTACGTCCTAGTAAGGATGATTATCCTAAGACATTGCATCCCTCACATTCACACGAAGTAAAATGACCAAAAGATTAAATCTGAGGATAGGAAAATTTGACGCCCCTCGTAATATCGCAAGGAATAAACAGCTTTCATAAATAATGAGTTTAATAATGATCACTGGTACTTGTAGGAATTTGCTTATAAACCCCAGGCCTTTGGTTTCATATCAATCATGTCGTCTGCTATAGACCCTTACCCTTACGCTAATGTGTCATATCTAAACTACCAACAATCCTTTTCAAAATTTCTTATCATATTCAAAAGTTAAAACTCCTTTGAGAATACGAAGACAATAGTGAAAACTAGCATAACTAAAGAAGCTAACGGTAATAAACAAACAAACAAACAAACAAACAAACAAACAAACAAATGAATGAATAAATAGTAAATAATCTTCTTCGGCAGATTCACATTATTATGTAGTGGCTATTCGTCTGCTGGCACTCACACTCACTACTCTACATTAAATATTTTGCATTCATTGCTCAACTCAGGGTCCTCTATACCTTTTGCGTGAAACGTGAATGGCTGATTTATTTTGACGTGAAACATGATTTAAGGTCTAAAATCTTTTTGCGTCCACGTGAAAGCAACTTTTGATTTTTTTGTGAACGGTTTTTGAATTATTCGTGACGCGTGAAAAGTCCAAATATTTTTGCGTGATTTCATTTTGCAAAGGGATATAGGGGACCCTGTCAACTCATTCAAGGATACCTGGCTTGGTACCGAAAAGTAGAGCTGGGGGGCTTGTGCCGTAAACGAGAGACTCTCAGGACCTCACTGAAATGTGGTATTCAACTTGGGAATTATTTTTTAGACCGGATTTCAAATACAATGAAAATTATGAAAATAGTGCTAATCGCAATGAGAAGAAATTAATTTAAATTAAATTATTATTACTATTATTATTCATTATATAACCGTTAACCGTAAAGGTTACCACCGCATGATTGAGACCCTCGTTTGTGGCTAAATAGTTGTCTTCTCCAGAACCTTCCCCTTCAGTTGTGCGGCTTCTATAAAGTCCTGGGATCAATTCAATTAAGATTTTACATTTGCAATTTACAAGTGCGGATATAAATCGTGCAATTATAAAGCTTTTAGTGAAATGACCCCTGCGTGCAGTATCCGAGTAGGTATTCACTTTTTGAAGGATTTTTGATATAGCATCATTCTTTTCTCTTTCTTTTAACAAGAATATGTTGATAGTTAAGAAGAAAAGCTCTTTCTAGCAAGTAACCCTTGTGTGAGACCAAGTAGCTGTCCTCTTCAGAAAACTTCCCCTTTAGCCCTGCGGCCACCACAAAGTTCTGGGATCAATAACCACAAGTGCCGCTATATATTGCAAATGTAAAACTTTTAATGAAATGTCGGTCCCCTAGCTGCGTGCATTAATCAAGTGGGTATTTGCTTTCTGAAGGATTTTTATATAGCATCTTTAGAATTATATTATTACATTTTTGGAAGCAGGCTTTGATGTTTTCCTTTGTTCTCCTGGCAAATGAATACCTTTAGGTGAGGTCCGGCCATTGCAGAGGACAAAACCACTTAATTTTTGATGTTTTAAAAGCACTATCATACTCAGGGAAAGAGGTCATAAACTGTAGGAAGAATGAAAAATGTTTTTGTCCGCCATCTTACCGAGTTGCATGTTTTCAATCACGTGACGAAGTGCGGTTTACACGCCATATTGACGGGCAAAATCAAATGTGGGAAGACGACAGAGAGCAACAAAAGTTAAAATATTATTGCATAAAGCATGAATCCGACTATATTTCTGCATCGGTAAATATTAATAGGAAACAATGAAATACTTGATTCTTTGGAATTATTTCGCTTCTGGTGTCATTTTTAACTCCACTAATTGGTGCAAGATTGCAGAAACAAGGGAGAAATTCTGGTAAATTAGGCAATGAAAATAAATTACTAAATTTACATAATGTTTTGAAAATCCCGTAGTTACTCCTTTCTAGATGGGAATTCAATAAAAAGATTGCTTGTTGCCTGCATGCATTACAACAATCTGGCTTTAGATAAGCCGTCAAGATAGCCAAAATAATATCATTAAGCTCCCAAGTGACATTTCAATTCCCTTAATTCGCCTACATCTCTTTGACACAACACTGACATCGACCGAACTTGCCGGGCAACATGGCGCACACAATGCTGTGACGTCACGTGAAAACCCTCGATAAACAGATGAACATAGGTCTTTCTGAACGCTACCAATCAAGTTGAGTCTGAAATACAGAAAAACCCGCATAGAACAACCCGTGCGTGAGTTTTCGTTATAGGCTGTAATGGTTCTCATGCGATAGTCACCAGTTTCCATTTGCTAGAGTCCGCTAAGTTTCCTGATCGACAAAAGGTGCATTTATACAGGGTTAGCCTCCTTTTCAAGAAAGACCCATGGAATTAAATTCGATTTCTGTATTGTTCTTAATCAAAATGTTTTGCTTTTGTCGCTGGTGTTTTCAAATAATCTACCTTGACTCGAGGCTAACCCTGCGCCAGTGCGTCTGTTGTCTAGTTTTACAGCAGTATCCACAAACTCGAAAAAGGTCTATTAAGTGTACATCTTGTTCTTTAATTGCTCATTTTTAAGCCTTGAGGTTCTTATGTGTTTTGTACTTTAACTATAGGAAAAAGCGCTGCCTTCAAATAGATTGAATAGTAAACAGATCTTACGTCACCCTAGAAAAAGAAGCTAAATGCCTTGAGGGTGTTTACTTTTTGCTTGTTTTTGCTCGGACTACCTGAAAGGAGTTGAATTCTTAAAGCATATGTACAATAACTAAAGTGTACAATAGAAAAAACATGGCATCACGATTGGCTCCGACTTTGAACTATTGAGACCTTAAGATTGACGTTTACGGCAAACGGCAACCACCAATCGGCAAACTTCAGCCATTTGTACCTCAGCCGTTTGTACACTTACGTTGTATTTTCTGGCATTAAGGGATTTGTGCTTTATCTGTTTGTTGCATTGATTTAAGGGTCATAGTAAAATCTAAAATCAAAATCAATGTCAATTTTTGCCGTTTATCGTTAGCGGTTTGCCATAAACGTCAATCTTAAGTCTCTAATGTCAGCCGGCTTCGTCAAATCAAAGATCATAATCAGCTAGGGGAGTTATCAGTTGTGTGGCCTACAAATAGTAGTTCAAGCCTACATGTTATGAACGTTTCGGGTTCGCCAGCCCTGGCGTCAACGGGATTGAAAGATTTTAAAAATCCATTTACTTCGGAGAAAAGTCGGACTGCAAGATCTTAAAATGACAGCTTTCATTTTGGGGATACAAAAAACATAAGATAGATTGAAATTTTTAGTCCGGTGCTAGATATCCATAAGAGTGCAAATAAATGCTCCAACAAAATGAGCACATTTCCACATATTAAACCGATCCCCACCTCAAATTGACAGTAGTACAATGCTCGTAAGCATCGCTTGCAACCTTTTTGTACTGCATATAGGCTGTGTACTATGGTAGTCCGCTGAGTTAACGCTAAGTAATCGTCTTGTTAGTTTTTATTTCTGTTTATTGCATATATATTCATATTTTTATTTTGTTTTTATTTGATGCGGTTTCTAAACTAAATTGTCCTTTTCCAGTTTCAAGTCGTCTTGTTTTACGGAGAAGGATGTCGTTAATATTATATTATATTTAAGGAGGCAGCATGGCCGAGTGGTCAGAGCGTTGGTCTCGCAATCTGGCGGTCCCAGGTTCGATTCCCGCTCTGGCCACTAGCTGAGACTGAATTTGTTCCGATTTCGATTAGTTCAAATTCAGTTTCTCGACCATACTTGTAATATAGCCAACTGGTTCACCTCCTTGCCAGTTGGGATTCTTAATTGAGGGCCATTATGTAAACTACCGGGTCACCGGTAATAATGTCTATACTCTCATTAAAATAAAGAACTTTTTTTCTTTTTTTTTAATATGATATAGTTCTTCAACACAAAATCAACACGTTCCAAACTAAACTGTCTTTTTCCAGTTTCGAACTATTCTCGGAAAGGTTTCAATACGCCTATTTATACAGAGAGGAATTAATTTGACAAACGATCATGGGGCGATCAATAACATTTAAATTTTCTCATCTTCTAGCCTTGAGAACTGATGTAAATTTTGGGATCAAAACTGTAAAATGACAATTTAGGTTGAAAAACTTTAATGTTAATCACTATAAGCCGATTGAAACCATTGTAGGTACGATTTTTCTCATCTGTCAGCCTAAGAGAACTGATATAAATTTTTGGTTCGAGACTGGAAGAGAACGAATAATTTAGTTATATGAAGTGCTTCAAGTTATGAAGTTAATGGTAATTTCTATGTTTATCGATCACTATTAATGTATCTTAAAGAAAAATAACACTAAATATAAAAAAGGAATTCAACACAAAAGGCAGTGAGTAAGAAAAATAAAACTAAAATAACAAAACTTACAAACGAAAGAACAAGATACTAGTTGGAACGTAAACTCGGCGGGCTCTCGACCCTCCTCGGCTGATCATGTGTTGTAGAGACATGTCTGCAATTTCCGCAGTATGCCTGCCGAGAAAAAAGTAAACGGCGTGAAATCTGAGGGATTCTAAGCACCAGCAGAAAGATTAAACTGAGATGTTTTTATTTAAGGTGGCTCGCCTGTGTTTTTCATTGAGCGTACACCTTCCATGTTTGAGCCGCTAGTACAACGTCGTAAACAATTCAGTCGAATAATGGTTATTGTACCTGACCTAGATAAAAGATGAAAGTTTTCCATGAAATAGGTGGGGTCCTAATCGGAGTTACCGTAGCAACATAATGACGCCATCGCGATTTTTAAATATAGCCTCATTTCTTGTGACCAGGAAAATTTTAGAAGAATTGCTTCATGGGATTTATACTTTGCATGGATGTTTCATTGTACAGCGATTTTGAAGAATTTCGAGAAATTTACGAGTAAAGTTTTTGGGTTCCAAAATAGAGCAAAAACTGAACAAACAGAACCCGCCGGCAATATTATTATTATTATTATTATTATGATGATGATGATGATGATGATGATGATAATGATGTTTATTATTTATAACGCGCATTTTACATGTGTATATGATCAAATGCGCGTAGAAAACAAGCGTTTCTCCACCGCATTTAAAGAGTTTAGCATCTAATACTATTCGACTGTCTTTGCATTGGTAAGAAGCTCAAGAGGGTCACTTCATATACTTTTGAAAAAATGAAATTTGTTTTAGCAATATTTATTAATAGCTGCCTTCAGTTCTTTTTAAAAAAGTGTGTAATTTTTCATATTTCTTGATCATTCAATTGTGAATTATTTATAATGAATAACTATGTTTAATCAAATTGTAATTTATAATTTATCCATGTAAAAAAACATTACTATGTAAGTGCGCAAAAAAATCTCTGTTGTAAAACGAAACCGCTATTGTAAAAAAATTCAATTCTATATTGTAAAAAAATCTATTTTTAATTAGTAATAACTGAGTGAAAAACAAGAAATTTGTTTGGTAGACACTGTGGCGCAAGTGTTGGGGTTTTTGCTGAGAATTTAGTCTACTTCATCAAATATTAGGTCATGTGTTTTAAGTATCGTGCATTGTCGTTTGACGTCTAGTCGGTCCAGTCAATTCGATTGAAAACCTCTAGCTAAGGCTTCAAAAATTGCCGTTTTTCACTGCATGATGTCGTGTTTACTTGCCCTCGGTGCCGATTTTTCAGTTTCTTTGTCTTTAGGCTTAGTTAAGGTACAATATGCTTGTGCACATATACGCATAATAAATATTAATTAATGAGTGCTTCTGGGAATTTTTTCCGAAACGTACTTAAAAAAATGAAGAACAGAATAACTATAAGAAACTATAAGAACTTGCCATGCTAGTACCAAAATATCAGCTTAACGTGCGTAGTATATATTGGAGGCTTCGATCAACTTGAAACTGACAGACGTCAAACGCCAATGCATAATGCTTAGAATGCTTGGAATAAATGATTAAGAAAAAAATCATCGAGCGGTTTTTGAACAGACCGAATATTTGTTGAAGTAGACCAAATTCTCAACAAAAACGCCAACACTTGCGCCGCAGTGTCTACCAAACAAATTTCATTTTCTCAAAAGCAAATTAAGTGATTCTCTTGAGCTTTTAACCAAAGAGACTCGAATAGTATTAGATGCTATCCTCTACAAAAAATCAGTTGGAAGGAAAGCTTATGGGCATTGTCCTACTGGCAATTTTGTTTGGCTGTGCGGAGATACGGAGCTCTAGACTAACAATATTTCAATATATCTTTTTTTTGCATCAAAAAAGTATAGGCTTCCATTTTACGATCTAAGCCGGCTAACGATGGTGAAGGTTCGATGTCTGAGCCAATCACATGACTTCACGCATTTCTTTGTGCATTTTGCTGCACTGACGGCTGCAACCCAATATGTTTTAAAACTCATGTTACCGTATCCAAGTAAGTTTGTTTCACAAACACGACGAGTTTGCTTTGGTCGATGTGATTACGTAGCTCAATGGCGCTTCGTGAGTGGCTAAAAGGCAAAATCAGAACACGTGTTCTGATACGATATTTTTCAGTGGCCAAAATCCCTTTAACACACTGTATAGTTTACATAATAAAATAGGTAAAATCATAAAGATAAAATAAGCTGGCTCCCGGCAGTAAAGTGGCGATGCCAAATATTATAAGTGTCTCTGTATAAATAAAGAAAAAGTTGAAATTTAAAATTCAAACGGGTTCAGTTTTTTTAGTTAACTTAAGACTTAACGTCATCTTTCTAAAACATGCATTTTGTCACATGCAAAATTGATCAAATTTTCCCATCCTCACGAGCAAAACAAATTTGTCAAAAAACAAAATTAATTGGTCAAAGAAAATGTTCTCGTGTGGGAAGGCCAGCTGCAAATTTTTATTATACCTATTTGTATAGGAAATTATATGGTTTTGAGTGCAATTTGTAATAAATTTGAATGAGTGGGATTTCAAAGAGTTCGAAATTGCACGAGCCTTTAGGCGAAATCCCACGAGTTCAAATTTATTCCAAATTGAACGAGAAAGCCATACGATTTCATACTAATAATATACATGAAAAAAAATTAGAGACAAAGAATTTTTTTTCTCTGTAAAAGAGCTAACATTTTTGAATAAAGCCTGAGCGCGCGCTCAATGACGTGTGATGGCGTCGTTAGCGCGTGCACATTTCAGCGAAAATTTCATTCAAAAGCACAACAAAATCTTCAGCTTTTTCGCCTTTTTTCCCATCAAAATCATTCCTTTCTCTTCTTTTTTCCTTTTTTTATAACTAAATTTCCTTGAAACAGCACTGCTCTTAGCCAATCGGCATCGAGAAATTTTTCATGTATATTTTTAGCACAAACATTGACCTTCGAAACATAGAAGGTGAGACAGAAATGAACACTGGGAAATCTGTTGGTTAGATCAAATCTCAAACAGCGACTGAGACACATTTTTGGTATTCCAAACACGATTGTATAGCGAATTCACAGATAAAACATGAAAATCCATACTAATGTACCCAGGAGCCATTTTGGTCTCAGCTTCTCGGTTCGATGATTTTGAAAGGGTCAATGTTTGTGCAAATAGATATATACAAAGCTGGCGAAAGACCTAGTATACATTGTAACACTGGAATAAAAATTGTGAGTAGGAGTTGAAATTGTACTTTTAAGTATCAGAATTTTAGATAGAAAACACACACAAAACGAAAAGTCATACACACAACAACAACAACAACAACAACAACAACAAATTACGTTCCGTCTCGGATTCAGATAGACATTTATTTTTGAAATATCGTTAATCGTTTCCAGTTCTTCGGGTACGCCATATGCTAAGCAGTTTAAAAGCCTTTTAGCGTGATAGATTTGTGAATATTAACAATACCACACTTAACACCGAAGCCTTAATATATATCCTTGCGTAATGGATCTCTACGCATGTGGAA
Organism: Telmatactis stephensoni; assembly: GCA_029948255.1. Classification (NCBI taxonomy): domain Eukaryota; kingdom Metazoa; phylum Cnidaria; class Anthozoa; order Actiniaria; family Isophelliidae; genus Telmatactis; species Telmatactis stephensoni. Next base: position 379,807 of record JALIZF010001783.1, read on the forward strand.
GGTGAATTAAATCTTTAAACAAAAAATCTATTTTAGTGGACTCACTAAGAACATAATCGGATATGAACGTGAAGCTGCTAGCAACTTTGGATTAACGCCTGTTTTGAACGTAGCTTACTTGAAAATCCTTTAAGATTAATCGTGAATAAACGGTTAAAGGTTGGGTTTTTCAGCACAAGAAAATCCAATATAAAAAGATAAGATACGTTAATATTGGCATGCCGTAATAAGGTACACAATAATATTGAAAATATTCTTGTAGCTATGCGGGCAGACGTCATGATTAATAGTCCAGTTCCGAGACATGCTTCACCTGCCACATATAAAGGATTTAGAACAAGGCTACATGCTAAAACCGCTAAAACTTTGTCTTGTTAAGAATGACTGACGACGGAGCTTTATACATATAGCCTCGTCTTCATGCTTTTGTGTTTGGCAAGTGAAGTGTATCTCGGAAGTCGGCTATTGACGTGAAGACTTCAAAAGAGCACGGTTGAAAACAACTTACGATGGAAGTCACAATATAAGGCCGATGGTTGAAAGTATAATGGGAATCGTACTGTAAGGGAATATATAGAGTGGATTTCGTATGACTTTGAAAAACTACGGCAAGGTCACGGCACGGCACGGCCACGGTACGGAACCTCGCCTGCTGATTTCTTTAGAAATCCGTACTGTGGCCGTGCCGTGCCGTGACCGTGCCGTAGTTTTTCAAAGTCATACGAAATCCACTCTAGCAGATAACGTAGCTCAGTAGCCATCATAATCCTAAGATTAACGCCTTGTTTTTTCTTCTAAATGAATGTTTTACTAAGTTAATCCACACAAAAAGCGACCGTTTGTCTACTTTAGGCTCCAAAAGCTCTAAAAGCTTCTTTTGGCATTACTGTACACGAGCGTGGGAAATATGCTAGATCATTCGCTCTTGAAGCTCGTCGTCAATCGAGCGCGTCCGCTTTTTTTTATCGAAGAAACAATATTCGGATCGTGACGATACGACCCCTTGGACCCAGGGCATCTGTGGTTTAGATTTTCTCGATTTTCTGTACTGTGCGTCAGTGTTTAAAATTACCTGTTAATATATGTGGTGTCTTTTATCTTTTGACGCAGCCACTGGCACTTAGAATCAAAACAAAGAGTTACCTTTTTCACTTTTTTTCTCCTACATATTTCTTGCACTAAAATTTATCGATAATCTGCCGATTCTGAAATTTTTGAAGACAATAGAAACTTATTTTCAACCAATGAAAATAACAACTGGGTACGGTTTAACGACACCACTCAGTAACAACTTTTAAGTTAAAATTAAGTTAAAATTTAAAAGAAGAAATGATGATAAGAAGAGTAAAGTGACTCTGCGTCGGCACTAATCAGGATAAATGTGACAACACATCTTTTTTCGCAGTTTTCAAAAATACAAGGAATTATCGTAAAAAGACGAAAATGAATAATAAATCAAAGAGAGAAAGCTTCCTTTCCACTGCCGCGCACAACTACCTTAAAATAACTAGCAGTAGTGGCGCTGTTTTGTGGAACAGGCTTCCCAGAGAAATTTCAGCAAGCGACATCTTTAGTATACAACCTCTCGATATATAACTCGAAACAATTGTTTTTTCCCTTTGGATTTGTTTCGCTGTAGTTTTACGCCCGATTTCTAGGAACCTGCCCAGTTACTCGAACCAATTTTCGTTTCCCTTGGAAGTTCGAGAAATCGGGATTCTACTGTAAGTTTCAATCTGGCTGCAAGAGTAATTTTTTACACGATCCTCATGGAAATCGATGTCTTTTGTTATTTTCGTATTCTGTAGGATTTAATTTATTTTATATATCAATAAGTATTTATAATATAGTTTAATTATCTTATTAGTTTAACCGTCAAGTTAATTATTAATATAGAATTATTAATTTCAGATAGTTCATCATAATCATTGCTATTTAATCTGATGATATGAGTTTACCGTGTATACATAAAAGTCACTTAAAGACAATTTCATGCCTTGACTGCTCAAACCTTATAACTGGAACTTGTCGGGGATGAGGTTGAAAAAACTAAAGTGGGCATGCATACACGGAAATCAACATTGGGAATATTGTAAAAAAAACCTAGAAATGCATAATAAACAAACCAAAGGCACATCCATGCTTGACAGTGTTCAAACCGGATTACCGGAAATTTTGAAAAACAAGGATGAAAAGGGTGTAAATGGACATAAATACACGGAAATCAACATTAGGAATATTGTAGAAAAGGCGAGAATGAGTCATAAATAAAAACAACTTCATTAGCGAGACAATACTCGACATTGACAAGAAAAATAATTTTGGAATTGGCATGAGCGATTATTTTTCTAGTTTTTCCTTTCAAGCATGATTTTGCGTTGAGGGGTATTTTTCGAGAAAGCAAGGTCTGAGAAACACCTTAATTGAAGTACTGATTACATCAATACTAGATAATATATTGGATCATTTGCGTTCACTAAGTCAACATGCAAGAATTCATATTAAACTCTTGCAAACTGCACTTTCTTGATAAATTTCCAAATCAAAACCGATCTTGATTGAAAGACAGTTAATAACCAGGGTGGTTTGATACCATCCATTTAACTGTCTGAGTACTACGATATTGCAAGCCAAGGGGGATTTATTTCAAATACTCCAAGTAAATTCAGCGATATTAAGACCTATTACGTTGAATGCCAATGGCTAATGATAATGAGAAATAAGAAATCGGACATTTTTCGATTTCCATTGAAATACAATTGTCGTTGTAGCAACCGTAAAAGGCATCACGAATAGCTGTAGACTACATGAAACGCGAACTTTCCTCACTTCTTACGTGAGGCTGTTTCATTAAGAAGATGAAAGGTTGTAATGGTGTGACGTTTATAGCCATGCGGGTTAACGTATATCTCTAGTCATGGCTTGCGGCGTTCTTGATCTGCTTGACATCCGGGCTTAGCCTCAACCAGTTTATTCGGCACAGTCAAACACTACTATTCAAAACCACAATTTCGAATGTATTCATGTGATTGAGTTGATAGCGGTTTGCCGATAAGACCGACGATCATCATAGCTGGATTTTTATAAAATCGTGTTTTTCACCTTTTCTGCTGTTGGCGTCTTTCCATCAAACACTTTACCACCTCTTAAACATTACTATTTTAAATTCCTTATCAAAGACAAGCTAAGGGTATCGGAACCTTCATTCAAAATGATATTTCTTATCACGAGATTTCCGCGTCTCCGTAAAATCTCAATATTTAAAATATGCAAGAGTAATGCACTAAAGTTTTCGGTGACCAATAATGCGATATCAATGGTTTATCATTAATGTCCATGAAACCAGATTTTTCTTTTTTCAGAGTGCTGATTGCTGAACATAACAGGACTGATCGGCGCATCTTTTGATCTTTTTCATTTTATATCATTAACTGTCTCGTTTCTCCTCTGCATTTCCTACAATGCCAACTTAATTGCTCAGCTTGTTGATCTATTTTTTTGGTACTTAATGAATGACAGGTTTTCCGGTTTCCTTATCACGCGTGCTTTTTCCCTGCCACTCAAAGACGACTAGGTAACCAGGCCACCATCTATAAAACCTCGCTCCGCTGTACGATTCCCATTTACGCAGCGTAGACTCTAGTGAGTGAACAACAATGAACAACCTTACAGGTGTCGGTAATAATTCAGGTCTTATTTGTCCAAACTTGGTCGTTTCGCATTCAGGGAAGGTGGTACATACTTTGGCCTACACTCTTCTCCTGTGCACGGCCTTTGTGGGGAATATCTTGGTTGTATTTGTGATCCAACAGAACAAAAAGATGCGGACAACAGTAAACTATTTTATAGTCAACATGTCGTTATCAGATTTAATCATCCCTCTGGTCGTCATTCCATTCAAGCTTCGTGTGGTCACTACTGGCTCGAGTTCGTGGACAGTTGATGGTGAGCTGGGTGGCTATTTGTGCAAGTTGTTTTATTTTGTCAGCGACATTACGCCTCCTGTCTCGATTTTAAGCCTCGTTTTTATGACTGTCGATCGCTTTTACGCGGTGGTGTTTCCCATGAAGGCCGCTTTAATTCCCAAAGCGTGTAGAGTCGTGCTTGTAGTCCTGACGTGGGTGGTTTCAATGGCGTTTTTTGCGCCGTATTTTTACTGCTTTGGTTTACGTCAATTTGGAACAGAGTGGTTCTGCATGCAGACGTGGAGTCACCGTTCATCAGTGATTTTCTCAACTATGGCGTGCATAATTTTCATCATCATTCCATTTGCAGTGCTTATAACACTATATACTGCAATACTTGTCACGTTGAGGAAAAACAGAGGCGCTGGAGAAGAACTTGAATTGCAAAAACGACGACGAGCCAAACTTAATATGACGGTCATAAAACTCGCATTGGCAGTAGTCTTGGCCTTTACAATATGTTGGGGGCCTTACAACTGCGTTATCTTTATCTACATTTTTTTGTGGAATTCCCAAATGCCGCAGGAGCTCATATGCGTTTGGCCGACAGTACAGGAAGTGGCCCAATTCCTGGCCTACTCTAATGCTGCCATAAATCCTATAATATATTTCATCTTAAACGAAAACTACCGTCAGGGTCTGAAGAGGGCAGTAACTAAAACGGTCTACGGACGATCCAGTCATGCAGTCCTGGATATGACGAGACTGGGTGTACAATCCGCCACAGCAACAGAGGAAAGGAGGAAGACAAATTAGAATCTAGCAGTTTTTTTATTAACCAATATACGTTGTTGAACGCCATTTGCCCTGGCTTCCAGAGGCTTCAAAAATGGTGCAAGGCCTATCTTAGTATTCGAGACAAGATTATTCGAGGGCAAGAAGACTAACGGTGAAAACGTTAGACTATCAGTGGTAATAGATCTTGTGAGACCCGTAACTAATGTACCTTAAAGGGTGATTTACAAGCTTTCACCGGTCAAAGCGACATTATCAAGGACTAAGGAAAATTCCATTAGTAAAGGCGGACATATCTTTTGAGTGGGTGACAGGTGGTGACGTAAACAATACACGACACACAATACACAGTAAAAGAAAACTTAAGAAAAATTGTACTGTACATAAATAGTCTACAGATGGAACAACCAAAATCAGACGATCGCAATTCACCATGAACATACGAAAACAAAAACTGTCATTTTATTATTATTTCAGTGGAGTACCTGGAAACTAGCTGGATAGCTAAGCGCTCTTCCACTCTAAACAAAGCATCATCATCATCATCATCATCATCATCATTATTATTATTATTATTATTATTATTATTATTATTATTATTATTATTATTATTATTATTATTATTATTATTATTATTATTATTATTATTATTATGCAGTTTATTAAAAACTAGACGCACACGTGCGTTCACTCGTGCCCCTGGAGCCCTTTTTAAGAGAGGCTCCAATGACCGGCCCCGTTCGTACTCTTCCCCGAGCCGTTTCACGCTTTCTTCACCATTCCGGGAAATAGCTAACCGTAACATAATGACCTTTTTTGAATCGGCTAACTTAAACAAAAAATTTCTTGATTAGTCAGTTTGTCTGTCAACATATTAGTGTTTCCCTTTGTCTTTCTATTATCATGCATGATATCTCAAACATGCAAAAATATTCCAGTTTATTCAACTTCTTATTTCACTATATATCTCAATTGTTTGCTGTAAAGACTTCTACAACGGCATATTTGACACAATAACAAATCGTGTATTTTTTCGTTCATGTTTCGGATGCTTTATATATGAATAAAAGACGTTACGTGACCAAACGCGAAATACAAGGTCAATGGAATCTAGTTTCATGCCATTCCGATATTAAATTAAAATTCAGTACAAAAACCTCTCAAGATCTCTTGAATGCTTGAATGAGGAATATAATTGACTTGCTTCTATGTATGTTCGTTTAGCAACATGTAGGATGAGAAATTCGTAGATTTCCAGCTCATAGGAAATAGTCTTTATCGCGAGGGCCTCCTTTCAAGTACTCCAATTAGAATTGGATATTTGGTCAAAGTCTTGGAGATGAAGCTCAAAATAACAGCCCATTTTGAAGCTCTTATGAGTGTCTAGGTATATCTCGAGTTAAAAGCTCCATTTTACGATGTATTATTCCTAGAAGAGCCTGTCTCTGAAAGCTATTTTCTTTGTAGTCGGCCATCTTGCATTCCTAAAGTTCCTCACTGGCGTTCACTACGAAGAGTAGGTGATGAATGAAGGGCATTGTTTCTTACGCTCTTAACCAATCAGGAGTGCATCGCGTCACCGATTGCGCAAGAATGCCGCATTCTCGTGGACGACGAGAGGAAAAAAAAACATTTGCAGTTTATAACTCGTTCCCGGCCTAAAGGCCTGGGCACGAGTAACTAGACGCACTCGTGCGCTCACTCGTGCCCATGTGAAAGCGAGCCCAAAATCGGCTTAAAAAGGACATTTAGATTAGCTGCCGCTAGGGTAAGAGCAATAGACATGTTGTCGTTAATAAGCTTTTTAAGGTGGCTCGACTGGGTTTTGTTTGAGGCGCACCTCCGCTGCTTGATCGCAAAATGCGTCGGGGCAAAAAACTTATTTTCAAAACAAATTCCACAGCAAGTCTAGGGATAGATTAAAGTTTCTTTTGACGTTTAAATCATTTTGATCGGAGTTTTCAATAATTTATAGTGGCGGCATGGCGATTTTCATAAACCCGATTTTTTGGAAAAACTAGAGTTTTGTACAAAACCGCATTTATTGTTTCTAAAATCTAGATCAAGTTCTGCACTCTTACTCAGCTTCAACGATTTCTATGGAAGCGTTTTCGAATAAAACGCGCTTGAACTTTTACGCATCAAAAACGTAAACAATTCCAAGCATTCAGTTTACTTGGCCGAAAACCTTACTTTTAGGATTCGGAAAAAGCTTGTTTTGAGCTCACATTGTCGACACGTTCAATAACTGTTCGTTTGGAAAAGTAGAACAAAATTGCGTCGCACGATTTTGAGAAATCTGAATTTAGGTCAAGTTGATAGAGGTGCGCCTTTTCATCGTTTGCTTATCATTTCACTTATTACTCGTGCCCAGGCCTTTAGGCCGGGAACGAGTTATAAACTGCAAATGTTTTTTTTTTTTTCCTATGTTCGTCCTCAGCTACTTCTGATTGGTTAAGAACGTAAAAACAATGCCCTTCATTCATCACCTTTGAGCGAACGCAAGCCAGGAACTTTAGGAATGCAAGATGGCCGACTACAAAGAAAATAGCTTTCAGAGACAGGCTTTTCCTGCAGTAGAACAATGTAATTTGGAGCTTTTAACTCGAGATATACCTATATACTTATAAGAGCTTCATAATGGTCTGTTATTTTGAGCTTCATCTCCAATACTTTGACCAAATATCGAACTCTAAATGGAGTACTTGAAAGCCGAGGCCCTCGCGATAACGACTATTTCCTATGAGCTGGAAATCTACGAATTTCTCATCCTACATGTTGCTAAACGAACATACATAGAAGCAAGTCAATTATATTCCTCATTCAAGCATTCAAGAGATCTTGAGAGGTTTTTGTACTGAATTTTAATTTAATATCGGAATGGCATGAAACTAGATTCCACATTGACCTTGTATTTCGCGTTTGGTCACGTAACGTCTTTTATTCATATATAAAACATCCGAAACATGAACGAAAAAATACACGATTTGTTATTGTGTCAAATATGCCGTTGTAGAAGTCTTTACAGCAAACAATTGAGATATATAGTGAAATAAGAAGTTGAATAAACTGGTATGTTTTTGCATGTTGGAGATATCGTAATACCCATGCATGATAATAGAAAGACAAAAGCAAACACTAATAGCTGTTGACAGACAAACTGACTAATCAAGATATTTTTTAGTTTAAGTTAGCCGATTCAAAAAAGATCATTATGTTACGGTTAGCAACTGGTTAGCTATTTCCCGGAATGGTGAAGAATGCGTGAAACGGCTCGGGGAAGAGTACGAACGGAGCCGGTCATTGGAGCCTCTCTTAAAAAGGGCTCCAGGGGCACGAGTGAACGCACGTGTGCGTCTAGTCTTTATAAAAAGCTAGAAAACTTAAGATTCCCTCGATATATTTTTTTCTTACTTCAATATCAGCATTTTCACCGAGTTGTTTCTTGATCCTACACATTTCCTGGCCATTGAAGCATTGGCCTAAAGACGGCCTAAAGGCCTGGGCACGAGTAACAACTATATGCATATACAATTCCACATAGGGCGCGAAGCGTAACCTATGGGATAATATAATTATTAACACTGACGATGGGCCAGATTAACATCAATCAAAGGACGGCCCCGCACCCTCGTGACCTGGATTAGTTCGCTAGTCGGGCCTTCAGGGGCATCCCCTATACAAAATATATATGTATATATATAAATAGTTTATCTTCCTAGTAAACCTCCAATCTTAATAAAATCCAGACGTATTATTCATATGAGTCATGTTTTAGGATATTTATATAACAACACGCTAAGTTTATAAAACTTCCTGTTAGCCCAAACTTAGCTAACGTGTTTTAGCCAGTAAAACACAATGTGATCCTTGTTCTTTTTCTAACCTAGCTAACACGATTTAGGATTTAAAACTTCCTTTGAGGCCTACTGTCAGCCCTAACAGAGCTAACAGTCCTCGTGATCCCTCTACGTCATCAGTACCGGAGTTGTTAGCGGCTAAGAAGTGCTACGCTTCTTGAAAATATATTATATTCATACAACATATCACGTTCCAAACTATGTGGAAGGCTGACAGACTAACAAGGCTTATAGACTAACAGGGCTAACAAAGCCGGTAAGTCTTACAGCTAACAGGGCTTACAACAGGTCCTTTAAGATTGTCTGCGTGTCCAATTTCTATTGTTTAATTAGCACTGTTCGGTACTGAACAGTGCAAACATATGTTTTGTACGCCTTAAATGTTTATGTTTCTTAGTGACATTTTGTAGTATTTAGATGATACTGTTTCGTGGTTTTAGAGTGATTTTCATCGGACTGTGAAATAGTTACTAAGCCAATACACACTAGTAGATCCCAATTCCATTGTTTCCTTTTGTTCAATTTTGACTGCTATACACTAATAGCTAGTTAGTATTTCACAGTCCGATGAAAATCACTCTAGTGTTTGCGGTCTTGTATCTGGGCAGAAGTAAATCAATTTCATTGTACGAAATTTTTGCATTAGATAAGAGAGGTTTTGCCTCGCGTACACAGGAAGCTCATGATGCTTGTTTGTCACATTAAAACAACACCTGTCGACTAGAGTGATTTTCATTTGACTGTGAGCGAAAAATAACTATTTAGTTTGTAGTAGTTGATAAGAAACAAAAGAAAACAATAGCTTTAGAGTCTACTGCCAACTATTAGTTTGACTAATCTTTCACAGTCAAATGAAAATCACTCTATCCAGAATGCAAGCAAGAGACCATAATACTAAGAGAGCGAAGCTCAGTATTGATGTCTGTGCCATGTTCGTGGCGGCTAAGGCTATTTTTAGTAACTTCGCCATCGCGCGCGCAAGGCTCTTAGACAATGGAATTCAAACGGTCCCGTCCGCGCGCACGTCAAAAATCAAATTCTATTGGTGGAGGGACTTGCGCGCGCGATGGCGAAGTTACTAAAAATAGCCTTAGCCGCCACGAACATGGCACAGACATCAATACTGAGCTTCGCTCTCTTAGTATTATGGTCTCTTGATGCAAGATCATTCAAAATTGACAATGTAAAGATGATTTATAATTCTACCTCGTTACCGTGCTGAGAGATCCCATGAGATAGCAAGCGCATGCGCCAATCAGTGCAACGTCTGTCGCCGGTCAGTGAAGTTGTTCATGTATTTGAACAAAGGAAAATTGCCCGAAAATCCGTCTAAATCATACCAATGTCGGGTTCTAAAGACTCGCAAGATAAATCAAAGGAAAAAGACGACGGCAGAGGCTGTCTTTTGAGCAAATGGCAGCCAGAACCCAAAGGAAAACGAACAGAACAGTCCACAGCTACCATGAATGGCAGCAATGTCAAAGGCGGCAAAACGCCAAATGCAAAAACTCAGGCAAACGGGACCAAAGATCCCACAAAATCACTCAAAAGTGATACTGAAAGCAAAGACCCTGGGCAGAAGTCCAGCGAAACTCCTACAGGAAGAAAGACCTCGAAAAAATCTACAAGGGAAAAAAGCGCGCCAAAAGGGTCACCAAAGCTGGCCGAGAACCATGGCAGCTCGTCGAATGAAAGCTCAACGTCAGGCGAAAACATCGCTCAAGTCTTTAAAGACTCGCTTTCCAGCTTGGCGGCTAGCATGAATAAAGGATTCCTTAACTTAGGAAAACTACTTAAAGACAAAAACGAGTACCAAGGTGGTCGACACGAGGATTTGTCTAGCTCTGACTCTGAATCGGAGGAAGAGAGTGCCAGTGACACAGAGCCACCGGCCCCAAAGAGGCAAAAATCTGATGGCGATGGTGCTTCCTTAAGCGAGGAAAGCAATGCCATACTTAGTCAGCTAGAAAAGCAGTACAACGTTACTGATCAAGATGGACCTGACATTAATGCAGGTTTGGCCAAAATCCTCAAAAACCTCTTGGGGGAAAAGACGAATGAGGAAAAGCTCAACGAAATTAAGAAACGCTACCCCAAGCCAAAAAACTGTGAAATCTTGACCGAAACCAAAGTCAATTCAGCGATATGGAGCAACATCTCAGAGAAGGCAAGGACAGGAGACATAAAGCTCCAAAAGGCTCAAAAAGCACTAGTAAAAGGCATAACTGCTGTGGTCCAAGTGATCAATGAAGTACTAAACAAATCAGAAATGCCACCAAAAGAAAAAATTGTGGACACCCTTATGGATGGTGTGCAGTTACTGGCCAATGCCAACATAGAAGTCAACATAAGACGTAGAGAAGCCCTGAAACCAGAGCTTCACACTAGTTACCGCTACTTATGTGCCCCATCAAATCCTATAACTACTGAGTTATTTGGAGATGATTTACCCAAAGCTGTTAAAGATATAACCGACACCAATCGGATTACTTCAAAGATTAGTAGAGAGCGAAAAGATGGCTACAAAAGGTCCAGGGATACCAGTGCTTCAGACAAGTATGGGAAGAGATACCCATACAAATACTCAGGATCAAAAAACTACAACCGCCCCTTCCCCAGCAAGAGGGAAGGGGGGAAGAAAAGTGGTCAAAAGAACCAACACTAGACAACCAAACTGAAACCAATCCAGAGGTAAGAAACTTAAAGGTTGCTGGCAGGCTAAGATTTTATTTGTCAGCTTGGACAAACCTTACCTCAGACAAGAAAATATTAGACATGGTGCAACACTGCCATCTTGAATTTATTGAAACCCCAAAGCAAAACTATCCTATACCATCTATGAGATTTAGCCCTAATGAGGCTGAAATAATTGATTGTGAAGTAACCCGATTACTAGAGAAAGGGGTAATTGAAAAAGCTATCCCCATTGACACTCAGTTTATTTCTAACATTTTCCTTAGGAAAAAGAAAAATGGCTCTTATAGAATGATTCTCAATCTGAAAGGACTCAATGAGTCAATAGAGTACATCCATTTCAAAATGGAGAGCCTAACATGTGCCATACAATTAATGAAGAAAAACTGTTATATGGGTTCCATAGACCTCACTGATGCATATTATACTGTGCCTGTAGCAATAGAACACAGAAAATTTTTAAGATTCATTTGGAGAAACAACCTTTTTCAATATACTTGTCTTCCAAATGGACTTGCATCAGCACCGAGATATTTCACAAAACTCTTAAAGCCAGTGTATTCTACTCTGCGTAGTCAGGGATACCTAAATGTAGGGTATATTGATGACTCTTATATACAGGGGTCCTCAGTTGCGGAATGCACCAACAACATTTTGGCCACACAGAGGCTCTTTGAGTCATTGGGGTTCATTATAAATTCTGAAAAGTCAGTGTTGCAACCTTGTCAAAAGTTGTCCTTTCTTGGCTTTATCTTAGATTCTGTTCAGATGAGAGTATATCTTACACCTGAAAAAGCAGACAAAATAGTCTCAGCCTGCCAACTACTGTTAAAGAAAAGGTTGACCACTATAAGAGAGGTTGCTCAAATTATTGGGCTATTAGTATCTTCTCTGCCAGGAGTCCAATATGGGCCCCTGTTCTATAGAAACATAGAAATAGATAAGAATAAGGCTTTGAAACTTAATAATGGAAACTTTGAAGCACCCATGACATTGTCAAATGACTCTAGAAGTGATCTGAATTGGTGGGTTGCTCACCTACCAGGAGCTTATAAGAGTGTTTCCATTAGCAACCCAGATATTGAAATGACAACAGATGCCTCAAAAACAGGGTGGGGGGCAGTGTGTAATGGAAAGGCAGCACAGGGTATGTGGTCCCCTGAAGAGAAACAAAAGCATATCAATGAACTTGAAATTCTAGCAGTATTCTTTGGGGTGAAATCATTCCTCTCTTTACTAAAGGGACACCATGTTGCTATTAAAAGTGATAATTCTACTACAGTTTGCTATATAAATGCAATGGGAGGTACAAAATCCATTGAGTGTAATTCACTTACAAAATCCCTGTGGATGCTCTGCATGCAAAACAATATCTGGTTAACTGCATGCCACCTTCCAGGTGTTCTCAATGTGGAAGCTGATAAACAATCTAGGGTATTTAATGTGAGAACTGAGTGGCATTTAAAGCCAGAAATCTTTGCCAAGATTACTGACAAACTTGGAACTCCAGAGATTGATCTTTTTGCATCAAGGCTAAACAACCAGTTGCCAAAGTATGTCTCCTGGAAACCAGATCCAGGAGCTATGCATGTAGATGCATTCTCTATCTCTTGGGGTGATAAGTTTGTTTACATATTTCCCCCATTTTGTCTCATCTCCAGATGTCTCCAGAAGTTAGAGAAGGAACAAGGAAATGCATTGTTGATAGCTCCTGTCTGGCCCACACAGGTGTGGTGGCCCCAAGTACTCAGCCTCCTTGTAGCAGCTCCTCTGATGCTCCCACATCAGAAAGATCTGCTCACTCTCCCACACTCAGGAGCTCAACACCCCTTGAAGAACAAACTCCAGATGATGGCATGTTCATTGTCAGGGAACACTATCAAGCAAAGGGAGTATCAGAGGCAGCTGCCAGATTACTCATGCAATCATGGAGAGAAGGTACCAAAAAACAATATTCAAGCTACCTTAAAAAGTGGACACTTTTTTGTGCTGAAAGGAAAGTCAATCATTTTCAGCCATCTATAGGACAGGTTCTTGATTTCTTCTCTGAGCTTTACAAACAGGGACTTACATACAGTGCTATTAACACTGCAAGAAGTGCAATTTCTACATATGTCACAGTAGCTGATGGAAAGAGTGTTGGACAACACCCACTTGTTCAACGCTTACTCAAGGGGATTTTTCAATCCAGACCACCCAGGTCAAAGTACAAGGAAATATGGGATGTTCAAGTAGTACTAAAGTACTTGGGTACACTTCACCCAGTTGAGACATTAACTCTGAAACAGCTTACCCTCAAGCTTGTCATGTTATTATTATTAGTTACTGGCCAGAGGGGCCAGACTATTCATATGTTAGATGTTAAAAACATGTTTGAGTCTCAGAACAAAGTTACTTTTGTTATTTCAGACCATGTTAAACAAAGCAAACCAGGATTACCTAACCCTCGGGTTGTTCTTGAACCTTTTGAAAAGTCATGTATTTGCGTTGTTACTACATTGAGAGAATATATTGCAAGAACCAAAGCTCTTAGAGATAACACTAACTCAAAGTTACTTATAAGTTATGTAAAACCTTACAAACCTGTAAGTAGAGATACTATAACTAGGTGGGTGCGAGAAGTTATGGCTCAAACTGGAATCAATATATCTATCTACTCTCCCCACAGTACCAGGGCAGCTTCTACTTCAGCAGCCAGTAGGGCGTCTGCTAATCTAGATGACATCTTGAAGACTGCAGGATGGTCATCTGAATGCTGCTTTGCTCGATATTATAAAAAGCCTATAGCTAGTGTTTCCACTTATGCAAAATCAGTGTTGTCAGATGCATAAGATATATCTTGATATGTATAGTGCTTTGAATAGACAATAAATAGAGCACTTTGGGCTTCATGTCTGTGTATATACTGTATGTCATAGCCTTTAAATGCAGCATTTTGGGCTTCATGTCCGTGTTGCTTTAAAATCTCATGGGATCTCTCAGCACGGTAACGAGGTAGAATTTAAAAATTAAACGAGACTTACCTGGAAGTTGAAGTTTGATTGTAATTCTACCGAGTTACAGAGTGCTGAGAGATTACATGCCCATAACCCTTACCCACCCATGTAGGGATACCTTGAAGGGTAACACGTACATTCAGTCTTCTAAAACTGATTGGCGCATGCGCTTGCTATCTCATGTAATCTCTCAGCACTCTGTAACTCGGTAGAATTACAATCAAACTTCAACTTCCAGGTAAGTCTCGTTTAATTTTTAAATTATAATATAGCTCAATTATAACGCACGCTCTGATTGGCTGAGAGACCACAAAAATCTATGCTCTATTTCACCGGTAAAGACATGGTTTTGCCGGTTTTGACTCTAGGAAAAATCTCTTGCCAATTTTTCAGTAAACCGGTTAGCTAAAAACTAAAAGAGTATGGACTTTCCATCATTTGAGTTTAACTTAAATTCACAACCTGAGGCCTCTGGGCATACTTTGACTATAAATGAAGAAGGTGAAAATACAAGTAAAAAGCGTCGTTTTGCCGATGTGAATGACGAAAACCTCAACACTCTAGTTGACGAGGCGCAAGCTAAAAAGACCAAAGAGTCCACAAAATGGGCAATTTCTGTTTTTCAAGGTTAGTTTCAGTCAGATAAAGTGACTCTTCATTGACCAAAATTTTAAATCTTACTTACAAAGCGACAAAACAAAACCTTTTGAATGTTATCATTGTTGATGTTTTCTTTACAGGCTTACGTACAGGCCTCAGTCGGCCTCAGTGATAATTTGTAGACATTCAAAAGTAAAAATAGTCTTCTGTGACAAATTTGCTGATTAAAAAATTATGTATATTAAAATAATATATTTTTTAACTAGGCTGGTGTTCTGAAAAGGGTATGAAAGACAAACTGGAGGAAATGTCATGCGAGAAACTCGATGAAATCTTGAGAAAATTTTACGCCGAGGCGAGATCCAAAAATGGCGAAAATTATAGCCGAGCAACACTGCTGTCACTACGAAATGGCATTGAAAGGTTTCTTAACAGTCCACCAAACAACAGAGGGATAAAACTTACCCAAGATCCAAGGTTTGTTCTGTCTAACCAGATGCTTGATGCAAAGATTAAGCAATTAAAGAGAGATAACCAACAAAGTACCGCACACAAGCCCGCAATAGAGCGCGAAGACCTCCAAAAGTTGAAAACAAGTTATGTTCTTCTTCCAAATACGCCTCTCTCACTTATGAGGAATGTATGGTTCCACACAACACTATTCTGGTGTAGGCGTGGACGAGAAGGCCAAAGAAGTTTAACGAAAAACAGCTTTGTTTTTGAAACTGATGGCACAGGCGCTCCGTACGTAACCATGGCGCACGACGAGAAAACAAAGAACCACCAAGGCGGAGTCCAAGACGAAGAAAGTTTTGAAAAATATGCACGAATGTACAAGAGCGACAGTCCAACTGATGGCTATTCCTGTTTGGAGCTTTATCTCCAGAAATTAAACCCCAATTGTGAGGCATTGTTCCAGTACCCAAAACGAAATTGGTGTGGTGTTTCAGAGTCTTGTTGGTATGAAAACCGTCCACTTGGTGTAAACAAGTTGAGCTGTATGATGAAAGATATAAGTGCAGCAGCCGAATTGTCAAAGCTCTACACAAATCATTGTGTAAGAGCTTCTGCAATCACATTATGGTCCCAAGCTGGGCTTTCTAACCGCCAAATCATGGCAATCTCGGGCCATCGTAATGAGAGCAGCCTCCGAAGCTACAACAACCAGCCTTCTTCTACTCAGCTACGCCAGTGTAGTAATGTCTTGACACAAGCACTTGGTGACAGGCATTCAACTGATAATCAGTCCAATCAACAGCTGTCCACCTACCAACCAAATCCTCCAGTTGGTTCTGTAAGTCTTGTTCAAGCAAGTTCAGCCCAAACCGAAAACAAGGCTTTCACGATGTTCAACGCTTGCACAGTAGAAAATGTTTACATAACCTACCAATCTTGAAGAACTGGTATTTATATCAGACTTTTTAAAGCATAGTTTCACTAAACATAGTGCAAAAGTCTTCATTTAACATTCTTTTTATCGAATATTCAATCGATTAAAGTTGTCAAAATTTTTCACTGACTTCTGAAACGCCGGATTTTTGAATTGATAGTACGGCGGATGTGATTGGTCAAACTGTAAGAGTTTGGAGAATTTTACTTTTGATCATGAAATAAAACAGTCTTCTATCGATCTAAATTGCCTCATGCTATATCATAAAAGCAATAGAAGATAGTTTTCTATGACTCTACCGGTGAAATAGAGCACTTGTGATGTTGGGAGAAACACTCGAAAAAGTTTGAAAATCACTCGCCTACGGCTCGTGATTTTCAAACTTTTCTCGTGTTTCTCCCAACATCACGCGTGCTCTATTTCACCGGTAGAGTCATAGAAACTATCTTCTATTGCTTAAATAGACATAACAATATGACATAACAATATGATAATGAATCATCACAATCTTATATTTTCACACATGAAACAGCATGTCATCTAGGCGTTGATATCGTTATAATAGCAGCCCTTAAATGTACACTATTCAGTGAAATCACTGCCTGATTCTGATCCATGTCTGAAAAATACTTTCGTTCGCGACTTAGTGAGCTTCAAACTCGCAAAAGAAAGCGGTCCTATTTGGAAGAGGCAATTTCGACAATTATTTTTTCGCACTCTGTCAGCTTACAGAAAAATCAACACGGAATATTTAATATCCTAAAGCTAGACGGGCATTTGCCGATCGCAATGCTGTTCCTCACCACATTCTATGTTCAAATATTGTTCAAAAATTCTAACTCCCTTCGAGTCAAATGCGTACTGACAGTTGAACTTTTGACAACTTGTTTGTTGTGAAATTGAAAAACTCCTGAAACAGCAACTTCATGTTGAGTTATGCCAGACGTATTTTTTAGGGGTTGAAATCGCCGATTTGGTATTTTTTAGGGGTCGTCAGAGAAAATCCAAGGTTTTTCAGAAAAGATGGTATTTTTTAGGGGTACAAAATAAACGAGACGATTCGATTGCTGTTCGATTGTTTTCTTTGTTAGTTTTTTGTTTGATTTTTTTGGTATTTTTTAGGGGTATTTTTGAGCTGTTAGGTATTTTTTAGGGTCGAAAATTTTGGCATTTGGGTATTTTTTAGGGTACGTTTTGGAGGTTTCCGACGATCATCCCTAGCGTTTTGACCCCGAATCATTATACATGTCTTTTTTTGGTCATTTTGACCCTCTTTGAGTTAAAGCCTGCGGAAAAACGCCGCTTACGCCAAATTACAACTATAAATCTATTAGTACTTCGTTAGTTTTAGATAAATGACTGCACACCACTATTAATCCCATTATCTAGCAGATTTTTACCTCCCTTCCAATAACTTTTGATCGCATACCATTCAGAAGAATTAAAGGAGAGGAAATGCTTTTGTACTAGATCTTGAAGTCATCTTGAAGTCTTTTACACTCCTTTAGTCATGCTTTGGAGGTGCAGCTTGGCATCGCAGACTTTCTAAGCACGTTGATTAGAGGGCATAGTTAGTATAAAGTATTTATATATGATTCTAACAAACACATTTTTGTGATCCCAACTATCCAGACTTCTTATCATGAGTTTCTTGATCATGGGACAGCCCCTATCAGTTGGTGTCTGGTGGTTGTGTTTATATAACCAGATGCAATTCTCGCTTGTGCACGCAGCACAAGTTATTGATGCATGCCGATCTTTATGTATGTCCAAATTCTGTCTGTGATTGCGAGAGGGGAGCGCAACTTTACCACAGTTTAATTACCACTGGTGCGATCAGTGGTTGACGTTTTTGTATGTTGTTGTAAAAATGCAGTAAAACAGGCAGAGGTGTCGAAAGACGATTTGATTTTTTTAAGATTTATTAGATGGATAGTCTAAAAATGTCATTTCCTTTTCTTTCTGTTTTTTTTTTTTTTTTTCTTTCTTTCTACCCATCTTGCTATCTTACTATTTATCTCTCTCTCTTTCTTTCTTTCATTCATTTTTTCTTTCTTTCTTTTTTTCTATCTCATCTTCTTTGAACTCTTTTTTGCCCTTTCTTTTCATGTATTTTGCAATTATTTTCCTTAGGGACCAATCATTATTTACAGGGAAGGGGGGGCTGGTGGAAATATGGGGGGGTCATCATTTTTCATGCACACACTGCATTATTGTTATAAGAGAATGTATGTGGAAAGGGGGGTGGGGCAATCAAAAATTGTGCAGCACATTTCTCATTTCCACCAGCCCCCCCCCCCCCCCCCCCCTCCCTGTAAATAATGACCGGTCCCTTAATTAACTAATTTTTCTTTTCAGTTTATTTGGGTCCAGGTCCGGATCCGGTCCGGGTCCAGGGTCCAGGGTCCAGGTTTTACAGTATGCCCTGTAAGCGATCCCGGCGTGGTTTCCAGGGATGGGTGACTAAAGATTTCTTTATATTCATGAAAAAAACAACAACAACAACAAAAACAACAACAACAACAACTTAATTATATTTCTAGCTAATTAACGTAACTGTCATTCGAAATAGAAAACTGATTGAGTCCTGTTTATAGAACAGCTCATGAGACTTTCCTAGCGATTCTTTTTAACCAGGTTTTCAATTTTTATTCTATTTGTATGGTTGGCATGGTTGGCCGAGCGGTTAGAGCGCTGGCCTTTCACAATTATGGTCCGGGTTCGAGTCCCAGCTCGAGCACCTGAATCATATGTGAATTGAGTTTGTTTGATGTGTTGTTCTCTACCATGCCACGAGGGTTTTTTCTCCGGGTTCTCCGGTTTTCCTCCCTCCAGTAAAAATCAACATGTGAGTTGAGAGTTGTATGCTTAAAACTAGTCAATGTAGAGGTAGTGTGTGTGAGAGTACAGTGTCCCCTAATTAGTGCGCAAGTGCTAGAAAATTTGGACACTTAAATAAACAGTTATTTTATTATTATTATTATTATTATTATTATTATTATTATCATCATTATTATTATTTTGTATTGCAATTTTTTGGAAACATTACTTAAATCAAAAAGCAGGTTTATTGTCTATGAAGCTTCAAGAAAATTAGCTATATATGGCTAATTGCAGAAACATTAACCCGTTCAAAATCATCAAACAGAATCTTTATATCGAAATGACTCAGCCTGCCAGTTGAGTAACGTAATTGGATTGTCATATATATGCACTACATAATCGCGTCTGTTTTCAAGTCTTTCTGCAGTCTTACCTCCCAAACATTGAGGATTCGATTCATTTTTGCATTTTTTTGAAATTTGCATAACGTAATGGAAAACTCAAGCTTAAAAAACAGCTCCTTGATACATAAATTCTATTTCCTAGCTTTTCAGCTGTCTTATCGGCTACCTTTAGCAATGGTAGTTAAATAATCCACTGTTTATTATTTGCTATATCATTAAGGTGACTGTCTACGTTAAAGCGGCGTCATCTTGGAAATTATGCAATCCACGAGTTAAAAACCACATGGCATTATGGTGCAGGCCAAGCGGTCTTCATTTTTGTGGTTACTGGCTTTATGCCAGTAACACACTATGTCATGGGCTTCATGCGTGCGTGGGTGCGTAATTCGGAAATCCCCGAAGTAGACACGAAGTGTCAAGCCGAAAGATATGCGAACCTCGTGCGCCCGTCCGAGGGTGTTTAAGTCGATTATTAATAATCAAATATAGGCTTTGTGGTTATAAAATATATCTCTCCATACCAAATTGTTCACTTTAGTTGATAAAGATATTGTAAGGGAAACGTTTGATCAATTTTCGATAAACATAGTATTGACGAAGCCGTTCCGATTCCGATCTGCCCTTTAGATGCTACACAGGTAGCCCAATCTTTGATAGATATATTCAAATATAGAAAATGATCGAAAATAAAATAAATCCCATCTTTTACCTGTATTTTAGTGTTCTATTGCATTCTTTGTGGTTTTTGGATGGTTTGGTTGCATTTTAAGGCGATTTAGATGTGGAAAGGGGAATGCTTTGCATTTTCCAAAGTAGGCAGTTTGTCCAGGATCGTTGTTGACATCATTCTTTGTCCTCACTTTTTTGCATTTTCGTTTCTTTATATTTGGATTTGAGGCCAGTAACCACATGGCCTCATAGAGGTCTATTTTTCAAGATTGCTTGAATGCTTGCTGATAAGACTATTTTCTCTGTCGTCTTACAACTATTATCTTGCCATTTGTAATTTTTTTCCTGAATGTTGTTGTTGTTGTTGTTGTTGTTGTTGTTGTTGTTGTTCTTCTTCTTCTTCTTCTTCTTCTTCTTCTTCTTCTTTTTCTTCCTCTTCTTCTTCTTCTTCTTCTGAATGAATGTGCAAATAAATAAACTTACAATGAGAGAAAAACGTGCAAGTATAAAAAACCGTGCAAATATAAAAACCGTGCAAGTATAAAAACCGTGCAAGTAGTCTATAAATCTGTACAAGTTAAAGCATGACGCATGAAAAACAACATACAAACTTAGCAATAGCATTTCGTTATCACTTTATGGAATAATCCAACAAACCTTTTACATCAGTTTAAGTTGTCAAAAAAGGATCATAGCTTTCACTAAAAAGCGTTTATGTCATGTTTTATTGCATTTTAATTGCATTTTCTTATGATAGGAACCGGATAGGGAATTACAAAATAACTATGATATAACGCGCGCTCTGATTGGCCAAAGGACGCGTGCCGCGCATTCTCTATGAGAACACACAGCACGCACGCGCACATTTTCAAACTCTCTCCAACGAAAAAAAGAAAATAAAACTCCAATTGTTTTTTAAAAGAGAAATAGAAAACTCGGCAGCAGTGCTATGTTGAGTTATAGAAGCACGCGGGAATTGTAAGAAGATGAGAGAAGTGTTAGGAGAAGCACGAGGCGTAGCCGAGTGCTTCTCAACACTTCTCGAGTCTTCTTACAATTCCCGCGTGCTTCTATAACTCAACATAGCACGCTGCCTCGTTTTCTATTTCTACAATACATTTTCCTACATATTTCCTAGATATTTCCAATCATTGGAAATTGCATTTTCTTAAATATTTCCTTCCTTTTCATTTTCCTATGATAGGAAATATCTAGGAAAATGCAATTTCCTATGATAGAAAATACCTAGGAAATGTGTAGGAACATTTTCCTACATTTTGTCTAGTTCCTATCATAAGAAAATGCAATTTCCTACATATTTCCTAGAGATTTCCTAACGTAGGAAATGAGCAACGATTTCCAGTGATTCCAAGTAAAGCTGATTTGCAAAGCGGCGAGGTGACATTGAAGATCAGACCGATCGTAATATCTAGTAAAAATGACTCTAGTTCAGTCACTTTTCGTAATCTTATTTATCGACAAAGCAAGTCATTTCAATTTTAAAACTCCACTTCTTTCTAGAAATTGTCACAGTTTTGCATTTTGCCTAAGTTATTTCATTATTTAAATTAGAAATCTATAGATCATAATTAACCATTATTGTTAGTCTTAAGCACGTTTGTATGTTTTTGTATTGTATTTCTATATATACGCCCTGTGTCCGTTCTGCCCACACGCTCTCATCACAAACACCGTTGGCAAGAACGAGGGAGCACAGTTCCAGTTGAGCTTTGAAGCAAGAGACGAGATTTTGGTGGAGCAGACTCACTCAGAGTCCCACTATATATATTCGTTTAGTGGAGCAGACTCACTCAGAGTCCCACTATACTGGAGGAGAATTTGTTAAGTGAAGAAGCAAACTCATTCAGAGTTCAGAAAGGAAGACAAAGCCAACAGACACGAGGTTCTTGATAACTGAGAGTTGGACGACGCGTACATTCTGAACACTAACAACGAGTCAAAAAGTACCAAAGAATTACAGCAGAAAGACGAAAAGCACGCTCGTTAATTCCGAGGAGCAAGTCCGAGGACAGAGTGAAGGCAAAGAAGCGAATCTGCTACGATAACAAAGTGAAGACAAAGGTTTGACGAAAACGATACTGTACAGAAAAAAAGCTACGAAAAACGTCGCAAGAGAGAAAATAACGTAAACCAGGGCAGTTAAGTAAAGAACTCAAGACTTGTAAAAGAAAACTCTCTAAGAACACTAAATTTTTAGAAGACTTTATATTTAATAGAAATTATATTTAATAGACTTAATTCACATTTAGTTACTTATCTATTTATGCCAATTCTAGCTTTATATTTAATTATTTATTTAAGTCAACGATTGAATTTAAGTACCTTAGGATAATTTTCATACGAATATTGTCTTGCATTATAAGTAGCTCTTTTGTATTTAGTTTCATAAATGACAATTTCAAATTGAAAAGGAAGACTGAGTGCATGCGTTGGGGTTTGGTGGATGTGTTGAACACCCATGAGCGGATTCGGTCACAGAAATTTACTATATATTCATTTTATACATTGTTCATAACATTTAATGGCTGCTATATTTTTCTCAAGTTCGAGTTTGGCAGGAAAAATTCTGTAAACAATGAAAGCGCAAAGAGAGCGAGATTGTCGGCAAATGTCGACGATTCATGTGAGGTTGATGCTGAATGGAAAAGTCATATTCATTCGCAATACTTTCGTATCAGCTTAACATCCTCCGTGAACCCTCCATTTATTTATTGCTTCTGTTTTAAACAAAAAGAAAAGGACTTTAGACTAAATGTTTTAAAGTGAAAGCCTACTATTTGGGACTCAGTAATAGCACTCAATTAAAACAAAGTAATAATAGTTTTCTGCGCATCAGTACAAATGATACATGATCCAACAGTCATCTTTAAAATTGTAAAATAATGCATTGCGATCGTAGCGCGCATGTCCACTGACATCAATCAGCGCGAGCTGATTGGCTGCCTACCATGTTTATATTAGAGGATATGTTTATATTAGATGACATATGTTTATATTAGAGGACAGAGACATGGCTCGCACAACTAAACGTCGAAAATACTTAATAAAAGCAATATAAACAAATGCAAGACAAACACTTGGCTACGCCTCGTGTTATTTTTCTTGTGCTATACATCTTCTTGCGTATTTATATCACAGTATACAGAGACATGCGCGCGCGTTTTATATTGCTTAAAGAAATGTTGGTTGGACTGAGCCATTCTTAACCAGTTTACTGTGAAAACGCTTGTATCGCGACCTACAACTTTACACTTTCAGTTGGATTTTGGGTTTTTCTGATCCGCCAATCATGTGAAGGGGGCGAAGCTTATGCAAATGCACTCTATCCGACGTCGATCCACGTTTGCCACCCGCCTTGAGGTCCCGGATCGGAAAAAGAACAAAATCCAACTGAAAGTTTGAGTTTCGGTTGCGTCTCTAAATAGGACATATATTTGCACATTTTACTACAACTACCAGAATGCTTTACGAATTTTCTTTCTTATTCAAAATTGTTTCCCCTCTTGAGAATAGTAGAACAATTGGCATAAATTGCTTCACAAAAGAAAGTGGGCAAAGGCTTCTGGTAGTTGTAGTATATGACGTCATCATGTAAATGGCCTATTCTAAAACATGACAAGCGTTACTATATGACTGATTTGATAACAGTTCTTTCAGGTAGCACTAATAAATCGAGAGATGGTCTTTCAAAACAAGAATTTTAAGTGTGATCTCTATAAAAACGAATGTATATACCGATAAGTAATAGGCTTGTCATTACCGGATTATAACGGAGAGGCGGGCAATCAAAACTACTGACGTTTTTGGCCATAAAACTCCTCTTAATTAAGATTCAAAAGGTTTTTGATCTAAAACCACCAATCAATCTATCATGTCAATCAGGATTACGAATCTACATTGCGGCACGACATTCGGCTTTATCACGATGGAGTGATTTTTCATTTCATAAAAAAATCATGACGAAGCTTTGCAGTTTTACATTTAACGTTTTTACGTCTTTTTCCCTCAAAAATAATAAATTGCTATTTATATATATTTTTTTTGCTACAGAAATAATATTAGTGTTATAAAAATATTGTTCTTACTCTAAATTATCACGGTTTACAATAATTTTTTATATCAATTGAATTTTGAGAGCGTATATTATAGACAATCCCCGATAATACTATTGTGCGACAGTTAAATAATCTTTTAAAATCATAATGCATTTCTGTATTCGATCGGTATTTCCATTTTAAAAGTGGTATTTTCTTGAGCTATATTCTTAATCTCCCCTGAAGGCCTAAGTTAGGGGGCCGCATTAGTTTGAAGATCAGTTACTTAGCAAGCTAAATACAAATGGATTACAATCAACAACAAAACAATAAAGAAAGCATTTATCGTATAAACGCTGGGAGTAGTGTCTGAGAAAAAGAGACTTTTTTCTATACTTTCTTTACTATACTTGTGTTGTTTTGTTTTATTGATTTATTTTTTATAAAGACGGCAAAGAGGATCACGTGACCTACTTTTTTCGCGTCTATAATTGCTGTTTCAACGCGAGGATGGGTCATTTTGCATTTGCCGTAAACATGAAAAGTCGCTCTTTCTTTTGAGTGCCAAACGCGCAAGTCCAGGCAAGAAATTCGTAGGTCACGTGTTCCTCTCTGCCGTTTCCCGTGTGCGTGATGCTTAATCTCTCTAGTTTCTCAACGTGTGCGGCGGGCTTTAGCGCTGTCCACCCTTGAGTTGTGAAAGCTAACTAATCAATAGAGGAAACTAAGGCCTTGTTCCGACGTCGTACTTTTCATTAGCCCGTGTACAGCTATTTCCCACCCCTCCCTGCCCCTCAGGGAAAAATTGGTGAGGGAACGATTTTTCCTTGTACAGGGGAGGGGTAGAAAACGGCCATACATAGGCTAACTTTCCATATGCCTTTCTCAATTTAAATTCTAGAAAAAGCCATATTGTTTGGCTGGCTCAGGTGTACTGAATGCGTAGGCCATTTTAAATCGAACCAGCAGTTCCAAATTGATTTAGACGCTGAATTTTCCATGAATTGCACTGCAATTGGTACTCTACATGGTTGTACGATGTCTGAACTTGGCCTAAGGGTATTTTCTATTTAGTGAAACCAACCGCCCAGAAAGGCTAGTTCTTAAAGTGGCCCAATACCGTTAATTGGAACGTTGGAGATATTTTCCTCAGCTTAAATTTTGTCGATTTCTGTAATTTTTTGGATCTTAAACCAACAAAGTTTGAATCGACACAAATGTGTCGTTCCAAAACTGACCATAGAACTCGTTAAGCAATATCGGTATTCGATTTACCATGATCAGTTTTGCATTACTAATTCATTTGCCGATAGCTCAAATACTGGAAGATTTAACCCAGACTTTCTACGTACCGAAAGACTGATGCTATTTCGAATTTATGAAAGAAACTATGTGATTAGTGACTTGCAACTAACACAGTCAGTGCTAAACGACGAGAGCACAATTTCGCTCATTCAATGTCAAAAATACTACCAACATCATAAAATAGAGTCCTGCTTAGGATTTTATATAATTCTGCATTTTTATCGCCTTGGCAAGATTAATTTTCTTTCTTTTTAATTTTTAATATAAAATAACTTTGACCAGAGTCAATTTTTAAATTTTTGTTTCATTATTTGCAATTGTTGTTCATTATTTTTATCATTATTGTAAAAAGCATAGAGACGTCAGTTAGTTATGCGTTTTTAAGAGACTATTATTATTATTTTTATTAACAGTAGTAGTAGTAGTAATTTTTTTGTAATATGTAAAGCGCCTTAGAGCCTGGTATAAGACGCTTGAGAAATAGTAGATTATGATTATTATAATAGAGCATATACACCAGACTCTTACCGATTTTCAACATCGCACGTTCTTTTGAACGTAAAGCATGGTATACGTACTATAAATCCACATATTTCAGATACAGGCCTTCAGGGCTTGGCTCCTTATAAGCTGAAAAGAATTAAAGAGAAAATTCGTCGAGAGATTTCAAAATTTTCGACGTTTTTGCTTAATCGAAGTTTAAAATGCACTATATCTCCAAGAATTTTACACCAATGGAGACAAAAATAACATTTCTTTTAAATTCAAACTTTGTTGGTTTAAGATCCAAAAAATGACAGAAATCGATAATTTCAGCTGACGAAAAGCACGCGTCAAAAATATATCTCCAACGCTCCAATAAATAGTAACGGGCCACCTTAAATAAATGGTATATGTCCGTGTTCCATTAGCCAGAACTAAACCTAAAAAACGAGGTGTGCCTAAAAAAAACTAGCTGTTCTTGCTGGCTAGTTCCAGGGAGCTCATACTTGGAAGATTTCGTCCCGGCCGGGCTGAGTTTGTCCATTGTTGAATTGGTCCCGCGGGACAAGACTGTTCATTTTTAAACTTTTTCATGAGTAGTTTCTACCCCGGACGGCATAAAGGTCTTTTAGTCCCGAGATGAAATGAAATGCAGCGTCAGTACTAGCCTGTTCTGGCCGAGTAGCAAAGTGCTTACATGAATGTTGTGTTACATTTCGTCTCTGCTGGAGACAGGGATAAAATCGTCCCGGCAAGAAGAAGTTTCTGAAGTATGAAGTATAGACAGAGAAATGACTAGATAACGGGGCGAAATTTATTAGGCTGCGCCTTGGACTGGAACTATTTGCGCGGACTTGAAACCCCGTCAAGACCTCATTGTCGTTGTCTTTAAGTATCAGTACACTTAATTAACACTCGAATTGGTGCACTTTTTGTTCTCATCACATTGTGACGTCATCTGTGTATCTATTAGAGTTCAGACGCACCGTAAAATGGAATCTACTTGTTTTATATTCATCAAAACATTTCGACCAATTAGAGCGCGCGTAATAGAGTACAGACATTTAATAGCGCCCAACGTAAACATCGATAAATGGTACTAAATAGTGCTATTCTATGCTAATTATATTGTTTTCTATTATTGTTCAATTATCACTATTTAGAACTAAATAGTGCAAAGTTTTGCACGCTTTTAGTGGTTATAAAAACTTTAATAATATTTGCCTCGGCGACCGGGGTCGACGGACGTCATATTCGTGACCTGCGTTTTTTGAAGGTCTTTAGACAAAGCTAAAATATAATGTCACTGTCGAAATATTTGCCGAGGTTTGAAGTACAGACAGAAGTGGATCTATGTGCATTAATTATTAAACCACTGGCCGGTAGTGGAGTTTTTGATCAAATTTAAAAAAAGTATTGCCGGCACGTTTCTGTTCGCAAACTCCACCGTTCAATGGTTTGCGGCCCTCTTTGAAAGAAATTCATTGCAAATTGTATAAAACCTCAGGCGGCACTCGGCAAGAGACCATAGAACTTGAAATGTTTTGGCCCGCAACACCCGTTTCTTCAACCTTTTAACGTTTTCAATAAAGCAAATTATTCTTCCGTTGTATTGATAGTAAAGGAGTTCAAGAACGATAGAGGGCACAGAAATAGAAAGAGACACGTCAGTTTTAATTTGGTCAATATGGGACAATGTATATGTCTATGGAGATGCGATCCGTAAAGGAATTTGGCTGGATTTGCTAAAATCACTCAACACTGATGTAACTCGATCAGACTGCTAGCTATCAGTAATCTCTGTTGCTGTGTGCAAGGAACAACGAGACTCTTTTTCAATATTCCTGGAAAATTTATTTTCAGCCGGTACAAGAAAGAAGGTTCAGACTAAAAGTAACCAACGATCTAATGGTATTATGCTGAGCCAAGAGAGCATAAATAAGAGAGGGAAACTTGTTAATGGGGCGCGCGCCGTGACGATTCCCATCTGTGCTATTTTTAGTAACCGGATGCAGTTTAATTTTCGTCTTACCCTACTCCCGTGCGTCATAATTTGGCACTTCCGGACCCAGAGAACCGTTTAGTGCAGATTTGAGTTTTCAAAAATAGCATTGAAATCAAAGTTATCTTAGTTCTGCTCTTGTTCATATTATCTACCATCAAAAGTGTGTACTTTCTGATTACAAAGGAACGATTTTGATGAGAAAAAAGGCAAAAACCTCGAGGATTTTGTTGTGTTTTTGAAAGAAATTTTAGCGGAAATGCGCGCGCTACTGACGCATCATACGTCATCGAGCGCGCGCTTAGGTTTATTCAAAACTTTTCGCTCATTTAGATGAGAAAAACTCGTTTGTTTTTATAACTTTTTGATGTATGTTATTAATTGGACATCAGATGACGTTTTCGTGGAATCTAGAATAAATTTGGTATCGATTGTGTGATTTTATGAAGCTCAAATCGCGAAATTCCACTCGTTCAATTTTTCGATGCACGGGAGTAGGGTAAGACGAAAATTAAACTGCATCCGGTTACTAAAAATAGCACAGATGGGAATCATCACGGCGCGCGCCCCATTAACAAGTTTCCCTCTCTTATTTATGCTCTCTTGGCTGAGCTTAGAGTGCACCAATTATAGGGTGGTTAAATAGATCTACTCTACAATGCGTGCACTCAGCTCTATAATGTATGTACTCTATAGCGGTAGAAAAACAAAATGGCGGATGTGCACTGAAATTTATCATCAGTAATATTTCCAAACAAACAAACAAACAAACAAAACAAAACTAAACAAAACAAAAAAATCTTGTAAAGGATTCAGCGAGCCATGCTTGAACTTATAATTTATGCACGTAATACCAAAGGGTTACCAATTTATCATATGCGAACAGTTCTATAATTTGATTCAAGTTTGTGAATATTAATGTCTTTGCTTTGCATATAAATTACCTTCACCACCTGTAAAACTTGATTTACCGCCCTTATCAGGTCGTCTATTTTGGACAAGTATGCAAGAATTGCCTGCTCAGTTAAATGAGTTTTCCGGAATTCAAACTGATGTTTAAATACAATTTTATGCTTACCCAGAAATAGTGAAAGCTGGTCATAGACTTTCTAGAAGTCTTTCTAGAAGTCTTTCTAGAACTTTTGCACATGGTGACAATATTCAGATAGGCCTGTAATTACTAGCATTGCTAGTCAATCCTGACCTATATACTGGAGTAACCCTCGA
The DNA here is from genome assembly GCA_029948255.1 of Telmatactis stephensoni. Lineage (NCBI taxonomy): Eukaryota > Metazoa > Cnidaria > Anthozoa > Actiniaria > Isophelliidae > Telmatactis > Telmatactis stephensoni. The sequence continues at coordinate 409,015 of JALIZF010001783.1, forward strand.
GAGTTTTAAGGTGGCCCGTACCTAATTCTTGGCGCGTTGATGACATTTTTGATGCGCGCTTTTAGTCAACTAAAATATTTCTGATTTCTGACTTATAAAATACGAAAACTACAGTCACACTGTATAAAGTCTGAAAGCCTAATGCTTTTCCTAACATTATTTAATAGAAACTTAGTCATCAAAAGCCTACATGTGTCAAATTCAGGGCTAAAACAAGAAGTACTTTACACGGCGAGCAAGGCGAAAGTTAGACTAGTGAAATAATTAGATTTCCTAGCATATTTCTTTGTTTATGATGCAAAATAATATCCTTATAACAAAATACAATCTTTACTGCAGGTGCTTACCATTTTTCAACATCCCGGAGGCTATATAAGCGGAGAAATACAGTCTGCAACTTGAGTACTTCTTGTCATCCCGCATTCGACTACAATGAAAACCCTTTTGCTTTGTAATATATATTCAAAATTTCTGGTTTGTTGTTATATTATGCACGGGCAGTGCGACTTCACAACGCTACAGTACAAAATCATTTCATCCACTATTTGAAAAGCCATGCAAATAAATTATCATTCGTTGAAACTCGCAATCCTCTTGTGACCAGTGCTGCCTGTGCTGCCTGCTGCATTTTATAAGTCAGCTTTGAGCAAATGCTTTTGCATTGCAGAAACATAGCAAATTGAAGTACTGTTTTGTGCAGCGAGTTCTACGGTCAGTTTTGCTTCCAAACAAACAGATATAAACCTCGAAGGCTTTACGGGTCATTTGGTGCGATAGCAAGAAAATTCATCGAAGAATTTAAAGACCAAGAATTATGGACCAATTTGAAAAAATGGTAGTTTTTAGTGAGAATCCGTTTATATCTCAAAGAATTTTCAACCAACAATAACCAAAATTACATCATTTTATGATCCAAACATTGTTGATTTAGGATTCGAAAAATTACAGAAATCAGAAATATTTTAGTTGACTAAAAGCGCGCATCAAAAATGTCATCAACGCGCCAAGAATTAAGTACGGGCCACCTTAACAAATCTGGTAAAACCCCTTGGGAGGTTGATTGGTTGTATATGTGAGTAAGCGGAATCGATAATGGATGACTGGCAATTTTGAGTAACTTATTTGGAATGTCGACGGATGCCTTATTATCGTTTAGTTTTGAAAGTAACATTTGGACTTGAGAACATGTGACAGGTGATAGGTAGAAACTAGAGGCTGGGGAATTTGTAAGGAAATCGGTAGCTTTTTGAGGCGATATTTTTATCTTGCCAAATTTGGGCCAACATTTAATTTAATAATTTAATAAATGACATTTTTATAGCGCCTATTCCGTGTAGTCCTACCCTGGGCTCCAGGGGTTTATTATTCGCTTTCCTTAGAGAGTTGGCGAGCGCCGAAGGCTCGAGAAGCGAAAATAAACCCCTGGGCGCCGCACGAGTTAACCGTTTGAAAGCGCCGAGCCAATCAGAGCACTACCTTCAAGAATTTGAAGGTAACTCTGGCTAAAACACTGAGTAGCAATTTGATTGGATGATTCGTTCAGCCGGTTCTATTTTGCCACATCCGGCGTTGTATTACAAGCGTTACTAGTGTTGACGTTATGGCGAGTAAAAGACGCGTTTTAAAAATACTATATACATTTATGCCGGTTTATTGTTATTTTTCAAACTAATGTGTTTCTTATTTGAGCTGAGTTTGACTTTTTCTCCCACTTAAACCCTTACAAATTATACATTTTTCAATCCACTGTGTTTGCGTGACCTCACGGTGACCTAAAACCGGTTTAGCCATGTTTCCAAATAAGGCAAATCGTTAGTAAACAACATGGAAGTGAGATTTGTAACTGCCGCGGCCAGGGGTTTCTCGTCGTGTGACTCTCCTATCAAGTAAATAAACGTCGGAACGTGACGATAAACCCCTGGCACCCAGGGTAGTGTAGTCCATAGGCGCTTTACAATAATGAAATTAATTAATTTAATAAAAATAATCGTAAAAAGTTAAAACTTGAAACTAGTGTCATCAATAGAATGCTTTTCCAAATAAATGTGTTTTTAGCTGGCTCTTGAAAGTGTGAATAGAAATATTTGTGTAGTTCCTTAAGTTGTCAGGGAGTGAGTTCCATAATCTTGGTGCAGATACACTGAATGCTTTGTAGCCATAACGTCGTAGATTGTAGGGAGCAGCCTCAAGGTAGTTCTTGGATGAGGATCGCAGTTGCCGCTTGGGAGTGTAGACATTTATCAGCTCTTGCAGATAGTGGGGTGCCAGGTTATTCAAACATTTGTAAGTTATTAGCAGAATCTTGAATTCGATCCTGTATTCTACAGGCAGCCAATGGAGTTCTTTAAGCGGCACAGGCGTGGTGTGATCGTACTTGGATTTTAGACTGACTAGCCTTGCCGCACAGTTTTGAACACTTTGTAGTTTCTGTAACAGGTGCTCAGGGGCTCCATAAAGTATAGCATTGCAAAAATCAATTTTTGATGCGATGAACGCATGCACGAGTATTTCAGTTGACTTTATAGACAAATATTTACGGATTCTGCTGAGGTTACGGAGGTGGAACAGTGCTGATTTACAAGCTGTATTGATGTGTGTCTCCATTGACATCGATGAATCAAATACTACTCCGATATTTCTTGCGCTTGGTGAAGGCTCAATGACGTCATCACATACAGAAACAGAAGTAATGGGTGGTCGAAGTCGATGCTTTGCATTTAGAAGTAGCAGCTCAGTTTTATCATTGTTCATTTTGAGCATGTTGGTTGACATCCAGGTATTTATATCTCGGATACAAGCTTCAATCTTGGCTTTTGCTGCCTCAACTTCATGGTCTACAGAGGACTGAAATGAGATGTATAATTGGGTGTCATCTGCGTATAGGTGATAATTCACATTATGTTTACGGATGACATCAGCAAGTGGTGCAGTATAGAGTAGGAAGAGATGCGGTCCTAGGACCGAACCCTGTGGGACACCATACAGTAGATCTCTTTTCGATGATGAAGCTCCATTAACACTGACAACCTGGTATCTGTCAGAGAGATAGGAAGAGAACCAGGCGAGAACACTGTCACTGAAACCATATCTCTGGGACAATCTCGAGAGCAGAATATTATGGTCGATGGTATCAAAGGCGGCCGACAAGTCTAACAGCAACAGAAGAACTGATCTTTTATCATCTATAGCACGAGTTACATCATTGTGAACTCTGATCAACGCTGTTTCTGTGCTATGACGCTGCTTGTATGCCGATTGAAAGCGCTCATCCATACCATTACTTGGGATGTAATCAATCAACTGGTCAGCTACGATCTTTTCAATAATCTTTGAAGTGAACTTCAGATTTGAAATGGGTCTAAAGTTCTTTAGCTCTTCGTGGTCAAGGGAGGGCTTCTTAAGGCGAGGCTCCAGAACAGCCATCTTTAGGTTGGATGGTACGATGCTCTCAGATAATGATAGATTGACCATCCTGGTTATGATGGGGAGCAATACATCAACATTCACAAAAAAAATTATTAAAGGGTTCTGATATCGACTTTTTGTCTGAGAAAACTGTACCGTTTACTTTAAGGGAGGAGGTATAGTTGATTGAGATTTTGCACTACACTTAATTACAGAACCAATTAGTTTCCGTGTTATCTTAAGATTTGCTTTGGAATTGTTGATTGTAATAGTGTGAAAATGCTAAGAGTAAGGTCAAATTGTCGACTAAGAAAAGATTCAATATTCTGGTTTCTATAACAACAGTCAGCCCTGAGAACCATCTGCTTATTCAGAACAATAGGAATAAATTTGTTGACCTTGTAAAACATCTCGTGTCAATAGGTCAGTAATTGGAAACTACTGATCGGAAACTTTAAAGGGTTAATTTAAGGTGGTTCGATATGTTTTTTTATTGACCATGCTTCCGTTTTTAATTCCACTAATTGAGCAACTTACTCTTGACCAACCAAAACAGTTTTTACACTAATTATTGGACTTACTGTGAGGATACTCGAACCATGAACGCTCAGACTTTTTTGAGACATTATTTCGACATTCTTTTGAAACCGACCAATCACACGCAAGATCTGCATGAACGCTCACTAATTATTTGGACATTTCTTAGACATTATTTAGACATTTTTTCGACCTTGCTTGAATTGCTTTACAACCATAAAAAGTATAAAATATCGAATTTATAGAACTTGATTGAGAGCACACAATCCAGAGTCGATATATTATCTTGAGAATCGCCACTCTTTTGGACTATTTACCGCTATATTCTCTAGCATTTTCCGTGGTTTATTTGTGTTACCATGCATGATCGTGTGATACTCAGCTGAGAGTTTGAGAAAAATAATTTTGTACGTTGTTTTCACGTTATTCATATAAATAAGCAGCCAAACCGAGACTATGGCCCAGGTAGGACCAGGTAAATTTACAACTCAGTTTGTATCTTTTAGATCTAGTGAATTAGTGTTCAATTCCCGTCTCTCTCATATAGGCAACCAAAACTTCTACGTCAATGAGCAGAACGGCGCATATATCAATGGAAAACCGCATTCGCAAATAACAAGAGAGAGAATTCTAGATCTTTATTACGCTGGACAATCGCAACAACAAATCGCTGAAGAAGTTAGAGTTAGTGTTGGATATGTCAACAAAGTAGTCCAGCACTGGCCACTTAACAACTCTTCTATTAGTGATCCCCGTAACAACACGGCGAGACAAAAGCTTACACCTGACGTAGTGGAATATATGGAATCCGAAAAGTTATGTAAACCTAGTGTATACACTAGAGAAATTCAGCAAAGACTTCTTCTTGATGGTGTCTCAACAGTTCAAACCTTGCCATCTGAGGCAGCTATAAAGAAATCTTTGCGTGAAGACTGCGGCATGACCAAAAAGAAAATTTCACAAGTTCCCATAGAGTCCACTAGTCAAACCAATGTTGATTACACTGATAATTATTTGAATGAAATATCACATATCAACTATACTAAACTTCACTTTTTCGACGAGTCAAGTGTCGTACTTACTACTGGTAATCGCAATTATGGTACTTCTCATAAAGGAACACCAGCTGTAGAAATGCAAAGATATGCTTCGAATGCTAACTTTACTTTGAATTTGCTCCATTCTGTTCATGGGGTAGATTATCACAATATCGTACGTGGTCCTTCAAACGGAATGGAGATGCTCAATTTTTTTAATGAAGCATTGCAAGTTGATAGACCAGACGGCAGTGCTATTCTTGAAATTGGTGATGTAGTAATAATGGATAATTGTGGTTTCCACCATGGGAACTTCGTCGAACCACTACCGCGTGATATTCTGCAAGAACACGGCATACAATTATTATTTCAAAGTCGGTATTCTCCGTACTTGAATACATGTGAATATTGTTTTCATGAAGTAAAATGTTATCTTCGACGAAATACTGAGCTAACCATAAACGAAACTGAAATAGCAATTATTGAAGGGGTCGGTGAAATTAGTGCTACAAATTCTGTGGCTTATTTTAGGAAATGTGGGTACTTATCGTAAGTGTATAAACTTGTGCCAATAAAATAATATTTGTAATTTATAGTTGTTTTGTATATTTGAGACTGTTCCGAGTCAACATATGTACACGGTTATGATTGGCACTTTGCCAAAAGTTGCCGCCATAAAGTCTGCCAATCCCGCCAGTTCGGTGTTGCTTCTGCGAAGATGGCCGGGGTAAATACTCCCGATACCCAAAGCGAAGTTTACTTATGGCTAAAATCTTTGTCTCCGGGGCTCAAACTTGAGCGATTATCGCCAGAATTTGAAAATAGAGGATTTAGATCAAAGAGATCTTTAAAATATTTGCAGCCAGGTGATCTAGACAGCTTCTTTCCGTCGCCGGACAAGTTATTGTTGGCTGAAAGAAGAATTATAGAAGACGAGCTAAACAAAATAAACAAGAACGACAATTTGCAGCCACAGAAATTGGATTTTAGGGGCGAGCCTAATAACGACAGTGCTTTTCCTAGTTCAAGCACACACGATAATAACAACCAGATGAGATGTGCGGGAGTGGATTCCTATTCGCGCCAAAACTTCGACTCAATAACCACTAGCCCACTAGATAGAAGAGCGCAAGAGCACACAGAAAATCTCCAAGTACTCAGTGTCCAAGTAGCAAGTGCTAAAGAACAGCTCACACTGAAAAGAAAAGCTATGGAATCTATCTCAGATACCGTACAGAAAAAGAAAGCTTGTAGCATTTGCCACAAAGCCGGCCATAACAAGTTGAAATGCAGGGGAGATCCCTGTGTAGATGCAAACATTTGTAAACTACCTGACAAACATCCAGAGCTTCAAGCAGAAGTTCGTGAACTCCAAAAAGAACTCAAAGAACTCGAACAAAAATACACTAAAGCGAAAAATGAGAATGATGTTTTCTTGGCGTCGCGACAACGCATCAGGTCTAGTTTCTTCTCAGTAATGAGACCCAGACTCAAAAAACAAAATTTACCCAAGTACATCGACCGTTATGCGTTAGACAGAGATTTGATGGTTTTACACAGGGCCCTTTCAGGACAAATACCACCTAATGAAAGCCTTGATTGGAGGTTACCTGCTATGATCGAGGAGTATAAAAGAAATGTTGACACTTACCGCGCCTCCTTCCAACCGAGTCAACCACCTATGGCGCCAAACCAAGGCTTTTCGTCCCCGCCGATGTCCACTCAGTCTCAGAATCCAGATTTTAGTCAGTCTCATTTCTATAATTACCAACGATGACTTATTTACAGAACTCTTGTTGTGTTATAGTATGTTGTGTTATACTTTTGTTGTGTCCAATGCGCATAGGATCCATTCTTAGTGTTCACATGCCAAGATACGGACAGCGATAGTATATAAAAACATGTTTGTGTTTTCATCTATTTGTATATCTAGTTGCTATTTCAATAGATTTTGTTATACTCTAAATAGATAATAGATAAATCAATAAAGAAGCAGGATGACCGTTTATATTTTGTTTTATTTACCTTTTTGATATAACCTGAATTGATAGAAGAATAAAACTGATTGCCTTCTATATTGTCGGTAGAGGGTGCTATCAAATACTCAAATCTGCACAAACGCTACACTCTCTGGCTTCTTTTTGTAAAATATAGATCATAATGAACGTCCAGTAAGTAAGAGAAGACAGTTTCAAGCAAAGTCGAAAAAATGTCTAAGTAATGTCCAAATAACTAGTGAGCGTTCATGCAGATCTTGCGTGTGATTGGTCGGTTTCAAAAGAATGTCGAAATAATGTCTCAAAAAAGTCTGAGCGTTCATGGTTCGAGTATCCTCACAGTAAGTCCAATAATTAGTGTAAAAACTGTTTTGGTTGGTCAAGAGTAAGTTGCTCAATTAGTGGAATTAAAAACGGAAGCATGGTCAATAAAAAAACATATCGAACCACCTTAAATTAACCCTTTAAAGTTTCCGATCAGTAGTTTCCAATTACTGACCTATTGACACGAGATGTTTTACAAGGTCAACAAATTTATTCCTATTGTTCTGAATAAGCAGATGGTTCTCAGGGCTGACTGTTGTTATAGAAACCAGAATATTGAATCTTTTCTTAGTCGACAATTTGACCTTACTCTTAGCATTTTCACACTATTACAATCAACAATTCCAAAGCAAATCTTAAGATAACACGGAAACTAATTGGTTCTGTAATTAAGTGTAGTGCAAAATCTCAATCAACTATACCTCCTCCCTTAAAGTAAACGGTACAGTTTTCTCAGACAAAAAGTCGATATCAGAACCCTTTAATAATTTTTTTTGTGAATGTTGATGTATTGCTCCCCATCATAACCAGGATGGTCAATCTATCATTATCTGAGAGCATCGTACCATCCAACCTAAAGATGGCTGTTCTGGAGCCTCGCCTTAAGAAGCCCTCCCTTGACCACGAAGAGCTAAAGAACTTTAGACCCATTTCAAATCTGAAGTTCACTTCAAAGATTATTGAAAAGATCGTAGCTGACCAGTTGATTGATTACATCCCAAGTAATGGTATGGATGAGCGCTTTCAATCGGCATACAAGCAGCGTCATAGCACAGAAACAGCGTTGATCAGAGTTCACAATGATGTAACTCGTGCTATAGATGATAAAAGATCAGTTCTTCTGTTGCTGTTAGACTTGTCGGCCGCCTTTGATACCATCGACCATAATATTCTGCTCTCGAGATTGTCCCAGAGATATGGTTTCAGTGACAGTGTTCTCGCCTGGTTCTCTTCCTATCTCTCTGACAGATACCAGGTTGTCAGTGTTAATGGAGCTTCATCATCGAAAAGAGATCTACTGTATGGTGTCCCACAGGGTTCGGTCCTAGGACCGCATCTCTTCCTACTCTATACTGCACCACTTGCTGATGTCATCCGTAAACATAATGTGAATTATCACCTATACGCAGATGACACCCAATTATACATCTCATTTCAGTCCTCTGTAGACCATGAAGTTGAGGCAGCAAAAGCCAAGATTGAAGCTTGTATCCGAGATATAAATACCTGGATGTCAACCAACATGCTCAAAATGAACAATGATAAAACTGAGCTGCTACTTCTAAATGCAAAGCATCGACTTCGACCACCCATTACTTCTGTTTCTGTATGTGATGACGTCATTGAGCCTTCACCAAGCGCAAGAAATATCGGAGTAGTATTTGATTCATCGATGTCAATGGAGACACACATCAATACAGCTTGTAAATCAGCACTGTTCCACCTCCGTAACCTCAGCAGAATCCGTAAATATTTGTCTATAAAGTCAACTGAAATACTCGTGCATGCGTTCATCGCATCAAAAATTGATTTTTGCAATGCTATACTTTATGGAGCCCCTGAGCACCTGTTACAGAAACTACAAAGTGTTCAAAACTGTGCGGCAAGGCTAGTCAGTCTAAAATCCAAGTACGATCACACCACGCCTGTGCCGCTTAAAGAACTCCATTGGCTGCCTGTAGAATACAGGATCGAATTCAAGATTCTGCTAATAACTTACAAATGTTTGAATAACCTGGCACCCCACTATCTGCAAGAGCTGATAAATGTCTACACTCCCAAGCGGCAACTGCGATCCTCATCCAAGAACTACCTTGAGGCTGCTCCCTACAATCTACGACGTTATGGCTACAAAGCATTCAGTGTATCTGCACCAAGATTATGGAACTCACTCCCTGACAACTTAAGGAACTACACAAATATTTCTATTCACACTTTCAAGAGCCAGCTAAAAACACATTTATTTGGAAAAGCATTCTATTGATGACACTAGTTTCAAGTTTTAACTTTTTACGATTATTTTTATTAAATTAATTAATTTCATTATTGTAAAGCGCCTATGGACTACACTACCCTGGGTGCCAGGGGTTTATCGTCACGTTCCGACGTTTATTTACTTGATAGGAGAGTCACACGACGAGAAACCCCTGGCCGCGGCAGTTACAAATCTCACTTCCATGTTGTTTACTAACGATTTGCCTTATTTGGAAACATGGCTAAACCGGTTTTAGGTCACCGTGAGGTCACGCAAACACAGTGGATTGAAAAATGTATAATTTGTAAGGGTTTAAGTGGGAGAAAAAGTCAAACTCAGCTCAAATAAGAAACACATTAGTTTGAAAAATAACAATAAACCGGCATAAATGTATATAGTATTTTTAAAACGCGTCTTTTACTCGCCATAACGTCAACACTAGTAACGCTTGTAATACAACGCCGGATGTGGCAAAATAGAACCGGCTGAACGAATCATCCAATCAAATTGCTACTCAGTGTTTTAGCCAGAGTTACCTTCAAATTCTTGAAGGTAGTGCTCTGATTGGCTCGGCGCTTTCAAACGGTTAACTCGTGCGGCGCCCAGGGGTTTATTTTCGCTTCTCGAGCCTTCGGCGCTCGCCAACTCTCTAAGGAAAGCGAATAATAAACCCCTGGAGCCCAGGGTAGGACTACACGGAATAGGCGCTATAAAAATGTCATTTATTAAATTATTAAATTAAATGTTGGCCCAAATTTGGCAAGATAAAAATATCGCCTCAAAAAGCTACCGATTTCCTTACAAATTCCCCAGCCTCTAGTTTCTACCTATCACCTGTCACATGTTCTCAAGTCCAAATGTTACTTTCAAAACTAAACGATAATAAGGCATCCGTCGACATTCCAAATAAGTTACTCAAAATTGCCAGTCATCCATTATCGATTCCGCTTACTCACATATACAACCAATCAACCTCCCAAGGGGTTTTACCAGATTTGTTAAGGTGGCCCGTACTTAATTCTTGGCGCGTTGATGACATTTTTGATGCGCGCTTTTAGTCAACTAAAATATTTCTGATTTCTGTAATTTTTCGAATCCTAAATCAACAATGTTTGGATCATAAAATGATGTAATTTTGGTTATTGTTGGTTGAAAATTCTTTGAGATATAAACGGATTCTCACTAAAAACTACCATTTTTTCAAATTGGTCCATAATTCTTGGTCTTTAAATTCTTCGATGAATTTTCTTGCTATCGCACCAAATGACCCGTAAAGCCTTCGAGGTTTATATCTGTTTGTTTGGAAGCAAAACTGACCGTAGAACTCGCTGCACAAAACAGTACTTCAATTTGCTATGTTTCTGCAATGCAAAAGCATTTGCTCAAAGCTGACTTATAAAATGCAGCAGGCAGCACAGGCAGCACTGGTCACAAGAGGATTGCGAGTTTCAACGAATGATAATTTATTTGCATGGCTTTTCAAATAGTGGATGAAATGATTTTGTACTGTAGCGTTGTGAAGTCGCACTGCCCGTGCATAATATAACAACAAACCAGAAATTTTGAATATATATTACAAAGCAAAAGGGTTTTCATTGTAGTCGAATGCGGGATGACAAGAAGTACTCAAGTTGCAGACTGTATTTCTCCGCTTATATAGCCTCCGGGATGTTGAAAAATGGTAAGCACCTGCAGTAAAGATTGTATTTTGTTATAAGGATATTATTTTGCATCATAAACAAAGAAATATGCTAGGAAATCTAATTATTTCACTAGTCTAACTTTCGCCTTGCTCGCCGTGTAAAGTACTTCTTGTTTTAGCCCTGAATTTGACACATGTAGGCTTTTGATGACTAAGTTTCTATTAAATAATGTTAGGAAAAGCATTAGGCTTTCAGACTTTATACAGTGTGACTGTAGTTTTCGTATTTTATAAGTCAGAAATCAGAAATATTTTAGTTGACTAAAAGCGCGCATCAAAAATGTCATCAACGCGCCAAGAATTAAGTACGGGCCACCTTAACAAATCTGGTAAAACCCCTTGGGAGGTTGATTGGTTGTATATGTGAGTAAGCGGAATCGATAATGGATGACTGGCAATTTTGAGTAACTTATTTGGAATGTCGACGGATGCCTTATTATCGTTTAGTTTTGAAAGTAACATTTGGACTTGAGAACATGTGACAGGTGATAGGTAGAAACTAGAGGCTGGGGAATTTGTAAGGAAATCGGTAGCTTTTTGAGGCGATATTTTTATCTTGCCAAATTTGGGCCAACATTTAATTTAATAATTTAATAAATGACATTTTTATAGCGCCTATTCCGTGTAGTCCTACCCTGGGCTCCAGGGGTTTATTATTCGCTTTCCTTAGAGAGTTGGCGAGCGCCGAAGGCTCGAGAAGCGAAAATAAACCCCTGGGCGCCGCACGAGTTAACCGTTTGAAAGCGCCGAGCCAATCAGAGCACTACCTTCAAGAATTTGAAGGTAACTCTGGCTAAAACACTGAGTAGCAATTTGATTGGATGATTCGTTCAGCCGGTTCTATTTTGCCACATCCGGCGTTGTATTACAAGCGTTACTAGTGTTGACGTTATGGCGAGTAAAAGACGCGTTTTAAAAATACTATATACATTTATGCCGGTTTATTGTTATTTTTCAAACTAATGTGTTTCTTATTTGAGCTGAGTTTGACTTTTTCTCCCACTTAAACCCTTACAAATTATACATTTTTCAATCCACTGTGTTTGCGTGACCTCACGGTGACCTAAAACCGGTTTAGCCATGTTTCCAAATAAGGCAAATCGTTAGTAAACAACATGGAAGTGAGATTTGTAACTGCCGCGGCCAGGGGTTTCTCGTCGTGTGACTCTCCTATCAAGTAAATAAACGTCGGAACGTGACGATAAACCCCTGGCACCCAGGGTAGTGTAGTCCATAGGCGCTTTACAATAATGAAATTAATTAATTTAATAAAAATAATCGTAAAAAGTTAAAACTTGAAACTAGTGTCATCAATAGAATGCTTTTCCAAATAAATGTGTTTTTAGCTGGCTCTTGAAAGTGTGAATAGAAATATTTGTGTAGTTCCTTAAGTTGTCAGGGAGTGAGTTCCATAATCTTGGTGCAGATACACTGAATGCTTTGTAGCCATAACGTCGTAGATTGTAGGGAGCAGCCTCAAGGTAGTTCTTGGATGAGGATCGCAGTTGCCGCTTGGGAGTGTAGACATTTATCAGCTCTTGCAGATAGTGGGGTGCCAGGTTATTCAAACATTTGTAAGTTATTAGCAGAATCTTGAATTCGATCCTGTATTCTACAGGCAGCCAATGGAGTTCTTTAAGCGGCACAGGCGTGGTGTGATCGTACTTGGATTTTAGACTGACTAGCCTTGCCGCACAGTTTTGAACACTTTGTAGTTTCTGTAACAGGTGCTCAGGGGCTCCATAAAGTATAGCATTGCAAAAATCAATTTTTGATGCGATGAACGCATGCACGAGTATTTCAGTTGACTTTATAGACAAATATTTACGGATTCTGCTGAGGTTACGGAGGTGGAACAGTGCTGATTTACAAGCTGTATTGATGTGTGTCTCCATTGACATCGATGAATCAAATACTACTCCGATATTTCTTGCGCTTGGTGAAGGCTCAATGACGTCATCACATACAGAAACAGAAGTAATGGGTGGTCGAAGTCGATGCTTTGCATTTAGAAGTAGCAGCTCAGTTTTATCATTGTTCATTTTGAGCATGTTGGTTGACATCCAGGTATTTATATCTCGGATACAAGCTTCAATCTTGGCTTTTGCTGCCTCAACTTCATGGTCTACAGAGGACTGAAATGAGATGTATAATTGGGTGTCATCTGCGTATAGGTGATAATTCACATTATGTTTACGGATGACATCAGCAAGTGGTGCAGTATAGAGTAGGAAGAGATGCGGTCCTAGGACCGAACCCTGTGGGACACCATACAGTAGATCTCTTTTCGATGATGAAGCTCCATTAACACTGACAACCTGGTATCTGTCAGAGAGATAGGAAGAGAACCAGGCGAGAACACTGTCACTGAAACCATATCTCTGGGACAATCTCGAGAGCAGAATATTATGGTCGATGGTATCAAAGGCGGCCGACAAGTCTAACAGCAACAGAAGAACTGATCTTTTATCATCTATAGCACGAGTTACATCATTGTGAACTCTGATCAACGCTGTTTCTGTGCTATGACGCTGCTTGTATGCCGATTGAAAGCGCTCATCCATACCATTACTTGGGATGTAATCAATCAACTGGTCAGCTACGATCTTTTCAATAATCTTTGAAGTGAACTTCAGATTTGAAATGGGTCTAAAGTTCTTTAGCTCTTCGTGGTCAAGGGAGGGCTTCTTAAGGCGAGGCTCCAGAACAGCCATCTTTAGGTTGGATGGTACGATGCTCTCAGATAATGATAGATTGACCATCCTGGTTATGATGGGGAGCAATACATCAACATTCACAAAAAAAATTATTAAAGGGTTCTGATATCGACTTTTTGTCTGAGAAAACTGTACCGTTTACTTTAAGGGAGGAGGTATAGTTGATTGAGATTTTGCACTACACTTAATTACAGAACCAATTAGTTTCCGTGTTATCTTAAGATTTGCTTTGGAATTGTTGATTGTAATAGTGTGAAAATGCTAAGAGTAAGGTCAAATTGTCGACTAAGAAAAGATTCAATATTCTGGTTTCTATAACAACAGTCAGCCCTGAGAACCATCTGCTTATTCAGAACAATAGGAATAAATTTGTTGACCTTGTAAAACATCTCGTGTCAATAGGTCAGTAATTGGAAACTACTGATCGGAAACTTTAAAGGGTTAATTTAAGGTGGTTCGATATGTTTTTTTATTGACCATGCTTCCGTTTTTAATTCCACTAATTGAGCAACTTACTCTTGACCAACCAAAACAGTTTTTACACTAATTATTGGACTTACTGTGAGGATACTCGAACCATGAACGCTCAGACTTTTTTGAGACATTATTTCGACATTCTTTTGAAACCGACCAATCACACGCAAGATCTGCATGAACGCTCACTAATTATTTGGACATTTCTTAGACATTATTTAGACATTTTTTCGACCTTGCTTGAATTGCTTTACAACCATAAAAAGTATAAAATATCGAATTTATAGAACTTGATTGAGAGCACACAATCCAGAGTCGATATATTATCTTGAGAATCGCCACTCTTTTGGACTATTTACCGCTATATTCTCTAGCATTTTCCGTGGTTTATTTGTGTTACCATGCATGATCGTGTGATACTCAGCTGAGAGTTTGAGAAAAATAATTTTGTACGTTGTTTTCACGTTATTCATATAAATAAGCAGCCAAACCGAGACTATGGCCCAGGTAGGACCAGGTAAATTTACAACTCAGTTTGTATCTTTTAGATCTAGTGAATTAGTGTTCAATTCCCGTCTCTCTCATATAGGCAACCAAAACTTCTACGTCAATGAGCAGAACGGCGCATATATCAATGGAAAACCGCATTCGCAAATAACAAGAGAGAGAATTCTAGATCTTTATTACGCTGGACAATCGCAACGACAAATCGCTGAAGAAGTTAGAGTTAGTGTTGGATATGTCAACAAAGTAGTCCAGCACTGGCGACTTAACAACTCTTCTATTAGTGATCCCCGTAACAACGCGGCGAGACAAAAGCTTACACCTGACGTAGTGGAATATATGGAATCCGAAAAGTTATGTAAACCTAGTGTATACACTAGAGAAATTCAGCAAAGACTTCTTCTTGATGGTGTCTCAACAGTTCAAACCTTGCCATCTGAGGCAGCTATAAAGAAATCTTTGCGTGAAGACTGCGGCATGACCAAAAAGAAAATTTCACAAGTTCCCATAGAGTCCACTAGTCAAACCAATGTTGATTACACTGATAATTATTTGAATGAAATATCACATATCAACTATACTAAACTTCACTTTTTCGACGAGTCAAGTGTCGTACTTACTACTGGTAATCGCAATTATGGTACTTCTCATAAAGGAACACCAGCTGTAGAAATGCAAAGATATGCTTCGAATGCTAACTTTACTTTGAATTTGCTCCATTCTGTTCATGGGGTAGATTATCACAATATCGTACGTGGTCCTTCAAACGGAATGGAGATGCTCAATTTTTTTAATGAAGCATTGCAAGTTGATAGACCAGACGGCAGTGCTATTCTTGAAATTGGTGATGTAGTAATAATGGATAATTGTGGTTTCCACCATGGGAACTTCGTCGAACCACTACCGCGTGATATTCTGCAAGAACACGGCATACAATTATTATTTCAAAGTCGGTATTCTCCGTACTTGAATACATGTGAATATTGTTTTCATGAAGTAAAATGTTATCTTCGACGAAATACTGAGCTAACCATAAACGAAACTGAAATAGCAATTATTGAAGGGGTCGGTGAAATTAGTGCTACAAATTCTGTGGCTTATTTTAGGAAATGTGGGTACTTATCGTAAGTGTATAAACTTGTGCCAATAAAATAATATTTGTAATTTATAGTTGTTTTGTATATTTGAGACTGTTCCGAGTCAACATATGTACACGGTTATGATTGGCACTTTGCCAAAAGTTGCCGCCATAAAGTCTGCCAATCCCGCCAGTTCGGTGTTGCTTCTGCGAAGATGGCCGGGGTAAATACTCCCGATACCCAAAGCGAAGTTTACTTATGGCTAAAATCTTTGTCTCCGGGGCTCAAACTTGAGCGATTATCGCCAGAATTTGAAAATAGAGGATTTAGATCAAAGAGATCTTTAAAATATTTGCAGCCAGGTGATCTAGACAGCTTCTTTCCGTCGCCGGACAAGTTATTGTTGGCTGAAAGAAGAATTATAGAAGACGAGCTAAACAAAATAAACAAGAACGACAATTTGCAGCCACAGAAATTGGATTTTAGGGGCGAGCCTAATAACGACAGTGCTTTTCCTAGTTCAAGCACACACGATAATAA
Organism: Telmatactis stephensoni; assembly: GCA_029948255.1. Taxonomy (NCBI): domain Eukaryota; kingdom Metazoa; phylum Cnidaria; class Anthozoa; order Actiniaria; family Isophelliidae; genus Telmatactis; species Telmatactis stephensoni. The sequence continues at coordinate 425,306 of JALIZF010001783.1, forward strand.
CAACCAGATGAGATGTGCGGGAGTGGATTCCTATTCGCGCCAAAACTTCGACTCAATAACCACTAGCCCACTAGATAGAAGAGCGCAAGAGCACACAGAAAATCTCCAAGTACTCAGTGTCCAAGTAGCAAGTGCTAAAGAACAGCTCACACTGAAAAGAAAAGCTATGGAATCTATCTCAGATACCGTACAGAAAAAGAAAGCTTGTAGCATTTGCCACAAAGCCGGCCATAACAAGTTGAAATGCAGGGGAGATCCCTGTGTAGATGCAAACATTTGTAAACTACCTGACAAACATCCAGAGCTTCAAGCAGAAGTTCGTGAACTCCAAAAAGAACTCAAAGAACTCGAACAAAAATACACTAAAGCGAAAAATGAGAATGATGTTTTCTTGGCGTCGCGACAACGCATCAGGTCTAGTTTCTTCTCAGTAATGAGACCCAGACTCAAAAAACAAAATTTACCCAAGTACATCGACCGTTATGCGTTAGACAGAGATTTGATGGTTTTACACAGGGCCCTTTCAGGACAAATACCACCTAATGAAAGCCTTGATTGGAGGTTACCTGCTATGATCGAGGAGTATAAAAGAAATGTTGACACTTACCGCGCCTCCTTCCAACCGAGTCAACCACCTATGGCGCCAAACCAAGGCTTTTCGTCCCCGCCGATGTCCACTCAGTCTCAGAATCCAGATTTTAGTCAGTCTCATTTCTATAATTACCAACGATGACTTATTTACAGAACTCTTGTTGTGTTATAGTATGTTGTGTTATACTTTTGTTGTGTCCAATGCGCATAGGATCCATTCTTAGTGTTCACATGCCAAGATACGGACAGCGATAGTATATAAAAACATGTTTGTGTTTTCATCTATTTGTATATCTAGTTGCTATTTCAATAGATTTTGTTATACTCTAAATAGATAATAGATAAATCAATAAAGAAGCAGGATGACCGTTTATATTTTGTTTTATTTACCTTTTTGATATAACCTGAATTGATAGAAGAATAAAACTGATTGCCTTCTATATTGTCGGTAGAGGGTGCTATCAAATACTCAAATCTGCACAAACGCTACACTCTCTGGCTTCTTTTTGTAAAATATAGATCATAATGAACGTCCAGTAAGTAAGAGAAGACAGTTTCAAGCAAAGTCGAAAAAATGTCTAAGTAATGTCCAAATAACTAGTGAGCGTTCATGCAGATCTTGCGTGTGATTGGTCGGTTTCAAAAGAATGTCGAAATAATGTCTCAAAAAAGTCTGGGCGTTCATGGTTCGAGTATCCTCACAGTAAATTAAAGTTTATATTTGTGTCTATTTCAGTTTGATTTGTGTTGCCATAGCGACGGTAAACAAAGATGGCTGAAATCAAATTTTCTAAAATATCTCTCGAACTCGAGCAGCTCTAGACAAGGGACTATATATTAGGCAATAAACTAAATAATAAAGCAAAGAAAGGCTGAATCCAAAAAGTTTTACCAAGCCGTTTTCGAATAAAACGTGAAAACATGAATAATGCAAATTTGCCCATTTCCGGTCCTTTATTCCAAATCCCTTCAATCAAAGAGATTTAATTCTATGTTATCTACTTTAACTTGGTATGTACTTTGTTACATGGTATTTGGGTGCCTGGGATTCTTTGAAATCAAGATATATTCCAGATAAACTGGTTTCAGCCTTATTTTTATATCGTTGCGATGGTAACACCAATTACACTGAAACTGACAAAAAACAAAACCTTGAACTCAGTTTATCTACTGACAGGAAAATCGTTGTGATTAAACTAGGGTAAGCTTATCACTTGATAAGCTAATCAATAAATTTCATTTTTTGAATTGTTTGTAATTTATTCAAAAACGGCTTGGTAAAATGTTTTTGAATTGTGCCTTAATTTCTTTGCCTTAGTGTGCAGTTTATGGCCCATGTAGTCCCTTGTCTAGAGCTGCTGAATTTTGAGAGATATTACTAATTCTAGTAGAAAAAATTGATTTCAGCCATCTTTGTTTACTGTCGCTATGGCAACACAAATTGAAGTGAAATATACAAAAATCAAAACTTTGATTAAAGTCCAATAACTGGTGTAAAAACTGTTTTAAGCATTGTCAATAAAAAACTATTTCGAGCCACCTTAATTACTCAAAAGAACGAGAATTAAACTTTGTATTCCAGCTGGTCGTCAGTCCGGTTGAACACCACATGCGTAATAAGAACTTGCCTGGAATTGTACTGGTTGGCGTCTTTTATTAGATTTGTTTGTCCTCGGACTTTTAGTCAAGAAATATCTAGCTATTCTTGATTAAGACTTTGGTTTCTATATCTCAGTTAATTTTGACTTAAGAGCACAAGCGAATACCATCGATGCTTTGTTAAGTTATTCCTTTTTACAAAGGTTTTTTTCTAGGATTAAGACTTTAAAGTCAATACCGCCAATATTGAGAATATGTAATGAGACTTTGGAAAACCCAGTACAAACCAGTTTAGTGGGTTTTGCTAATTTATTCTATAAACGTGGCTACCCACTAGCTTAGATACACACTGACAGTTCGACTCCAAAGCTGTAAACAACTGAACTAGTCTTGAGTCGACGAATAAAGATCCTGAGGACGCTCAGACCGTTTGGTCTCTCATTGAACTCTCATTGGTCTCTCATTGAACGAAACCAACCTGTGTAACAGTTGGTGGACCAAAACCCAGCTTCATTACAATAGTCTATTTTGCTAAAATGTTTCACTCTGTTTAAAGTGTTGCAATACTTTTTATAGTTTTGCATCTTAGAAGGATCGCCACTGAGATAATGTGTTTTGTACATTTTTTGTTTCCGTTTAATTGATTTCATTATTGAGTTTGTTATCCAAGGTTTTCTTCCATTTTTCTTCCATTTCTACGCCTACAAGTGATGAAAGATCTTTCACAAGCTTATTTGGATTGTCATCTTTACTGCTTTTCTGTATACCAGTGATTTCTAAGCAATCTCTCAGTTCTAGCGTACTGTCACCTCCGTACTGTTGTAGGTCATTGACATTCATTTGCACAATTTCAGTCATGTAAGCGTCCGATGGTTTGATGTTGCTCCCTCATACTTTGCAGCCAGACACGACCGAATGCTACGCCCTCTCTATCGTTGATTATTGGGGTAAACATGGATATGAAGAATCTCAGTACTCTCTTCCGTGGCACAAGCAAGTCCATCCACAACTAAGCCAAGAGAATGACCAAACAAAGATCCATTGGCACATACCGTGACAACTGGATGAGTGCCCAAAAGATGATGCAAACAGACCAGACATCAGCATATCTTGGAAAAGGGTAATAAAGAGTGATGATAAGTGCGACGCATACACAAGAGACCATAATACTAAGAGAGCGAAACTCAGTATTGATGTCTGTGCGATGGTCGTGGCGGCTAAGGCTATTTTTAGTAACTTCGCCATCGCGCGCGCAAGTCTCTCAAACAAAAAAATGACGTGCGCTCGGACCGTTTGCTTTCGGCTTTTGAATTCTATTGTTTGAGAGCCTTGCGCATGCGATGGCGAAGTTACTAAAAATAGCCTTAGCCGCCACGACCATCGCACAGACATCAATACTGAGTTTCGCTCTCTTAGTATTATATGGTCTCTTGGCATAAAGCAGAGAAAATGGCTGGAGTCATGGAATATCAAGGGCACCAAAGATTGCATCACAAACAGCTGACAGCGGCAGAAACTTTCCTCATTTTTGTTGGACTGATTTTATCATTAATTTGATATCTTTGTAAGCGCGTGCTTAAAAAAACTTTCTAAGACAGCTCGCACGACCTAAGTTAATGGCATATAGTTTGGCTATTGATAACCTGATACTGTTAAATCTGCTTGAATTACCATCTCTCGTCGCAACTTACGACAATTTTATAAATACACGAATAGTCAAACAGTCCCCTTGAAATTTGTCATTCGCTTCCGCAAACGAAAATATGAGGAATTACTAATATAAATATTGCTTTGATCCATTTACTAATTGTCTAAGATGGATATTATATGATTAATTTCAATATGTTTATTTATTTTAGTTTGGAACCGAGCGCCCGTCCCCAACATCTCCAACATGCAGCTGTTTAAACATGTTTACAAATGTGGTGTGGTAAAACCGTCATAGTGAGTGCGACTTGCGCCTTGGCCCGCGCCTGGCCATGTGGGACCCCTGTGGTTGTAGAACCCTTACTCCATCATGTTGTAGAGCTCCAACTTCTATAGGCGGTTGATCGAGCCTGATAGCCTGATTTGATAGCGTGAACTGTAACATAAAGAAAGGGGTAGGTGTTCGAACCACATAGCCTGGACTGTCACACAAGATGCGCCCTGAACCCGGACCCGGGCAGCCCGTTTTGCAAATCCAACACTCAACCTGATACTACTCATCGCACACTCAACATACACGTATAACTGTTTTGTTTTTGTTTCAAAGAGAAAGACGTTAACGTTTTGCATGAGGGCTTCAGTTTCTCCTCGGGGAAGTGAAAACAAAAGATGAAAAAAGCAAAACAAAACGAGAGTTTTGACAATTTTACCCTGAGGGAGGGGGAAGGAGAAATATTTTGCTAATATAGATGTGCAGCGCGTCAGGATTTTAGCTCGTAAATTTTAAATTTGGCAAAACCAGTTTTAAAGAAAATTTTATGAATTTTCCGATAGTAATAAAGCAAAACGCCTTACAACTACCCTTTTTAACCCCCTTTTTCTATCTAAGATTCGTAAAAACGGTTGTTTTTCCAGATCGGAGCCAAATTTTGCCGCACATGGGGAGGCATCTGCTATTGGTCACAATATGGGGTTACATGAAAATTCAGGTATGTGGTATTGACAACATTGAAAAATGGAGAAAGGATTGACAATGCTTTTGAAGGCCATGGGTTTAGGGCATGAACCGTCTACAAAAATCACCACTGTCTCAACTAGCTTTCTCCATGATTATAATATTTCTGTATATTAATACTCAAAGATAATTAGAGCCGGAATGTCATTGGTATCTTCTGAAAAGACCAGTACAAAAGTGTAACTTCAAATATTTTTTTATCTAAAATATTACCTCAGCAAGTATACCAATATCAGTGCTAATCGTCTCGCATGAACCTTTCCAAATAGTCTGACTTTTAGCTTTATTTAGATTTGTCTCAACTTGTGGTGATTAGCAGGGTTTCCGGTTTCCGTATCACGCACGCGTTGCCACTCAAAAACGACTCGGTAACCTGGCAATCACTATAAAACCTCGCTCGGCTGTACGAATCTCATTTACACAGCACAGACTCTGGTAAGTGAACAACGATGAACAACCTTACAGGTATCGGTAATAATTCAGGTCTTATTTGTCCAAACTTGGCCGTTTCGCATTCAGGGAAGGTGGTACATATTCTGGCCTACACTCTTCTCCTGTGCACGGCCTTTGTGGGGAATATCTTGGTTGTGTTTGTGATTCAACAGAACAAAAAGATGCGGACAACAGTGAACTATTTTATAGTCAACATGTCGTTATCAGATTTAATCATCCCTCTGGTCGTCATTCCATCCAAGCTTCGTATGGTCACTACTGGCTCGAGTTCGTGGACAGTTGATGGTGAGCTGGGTGGCTATTTGTGCAAGTTGTTTTATTTTGTCAGCGACATTACGCCCCCTGTCTCGATTTTAAGCCTCGTTTTTATGACTGTCGATCGCTTTTACGCGGTGGTGTTTCCCATGAAGGCCGCTTTAATTCCCAAAGCGTGTAGAGTCGTGCTTGTAGTCCTGACGTGGGTGGTTTCAATGGCATTTTTCGCGCCGTATTTTTACGGCTTTGGGTTGCGTCAATTTGGAACAGAGTGGTTCTGCATGCAGACGTGGAGTCCGCGTTCATCAATGATTTTCTCAACTATGGCGTGCATAATTTTCATCATCATTCCATTTGCAGTGCTTATAACACTATATACTGCAATACTTGTCACTTTGAGGAAAAACAGAGGCGCTGGAGAAGAACTTGAATTGCAAAAACGACGACGAGCCAAAATCAATATGACGGTCATCAAACTCGCATTGGCTGTGGTCTTAGCGTTTGCGATATGTTGGGGGCCTTACAATTGCGTTCTCTTTGTTTACATTTTTCTGTGGAATTTCAAAATTCCGCTGGAGCTCATTTGCGTTTGGCCAACACTACGGGAAGTGGTCCAATTCCTAGCTTACTCTAATGCTGCCATAAACCCAATGATTTATTTCATCCTAAATGAAAACTACCGTCAGGGCCTAAAAAGAGCAGTAACAAAGACAATCAGCGGACGAATCGGTCATGAAGTCCTGGAAATGACGGGAGGTGTACACTCTGCCACATCAGAAAGAAGGAGGACAAAAAATAGCAGTTTTTGATAACTAATTTCAGTTGTTGTTCCGCGAGATGCACCCAGGGTTTCAAGAGCCTCATAAATAATGCACGTACTATATTCGTGACAAAATTGATTCGAGAGCAAAAAGAACTAAAGGAGAAACGTTAGACCGATCTGTTAATGTAAAATTCTATAAACTTTCTGAAAACTGACAATATTTTATCTTTAGTTCTATAGTTTGTGCGGAAGAAATGTTAATGTAGAGCCATTCTTAAGATATTGGTTAAAAATGTGATTGAGTTTGTTTAAAAAATTCATAGTCTGCCTAAATATCTCTGAATTGTAAAACATGATAAGTGTTAGTATAAGATTGATTTGACAATAATTCATTCAGGTAATCATAATAAAATCGAATATGATTTTAAAAATAATAATCTTTAAGTGTCAGTAATCTCTATAAGAACGAACAATATGTACTGATGTGCTTACACTTGCCGTATTATGGCGACAATCAATCAATCTACTGACATCTTTGGCCATAACATAGTGCCTCTTGACTAACCTTAACGATTCAGGAGGATTTTGGTTTAAAACCACGGAAAAACCGATTAGCCTGCGTGGCGTCACGATATTTGCCATTATGAAGTTGGCGTGATTTTTTCCTTTGAAAAATAAAGAAATCGTGACGAAACGTTGCAGTTTTACCTTTACCTACAGATTTGATAGACTTTTTTTTCAATGAAATAATTATATAATTTCAGAACGACACTCAACTAGCGTGGAAAAGGTTAATAATTCTCAACGGAATACTAAGGACTAAGAACTAGGGCATGGAGAACGTTGTCATACATTGTCAGACGGGATTTAAATGACTTGTCTAACAATATACCAGTGCATTGTTTTGTTCACAGACTTGCAAATGAGATCATATTTCTTTATAGCTTGGACTCGGTGTGCATGGCGGACCCAAATTTGTTTTCTAAGTTTGTCCTTTTTCTGTTTATTTATTTGTTTTTCAGAAGTGTCATTCGTGTCTATTAAAATATATACTCCGAAAAAAGTTTTCTAAGCCATTTAAAACTGCTGTTTATCTTTTTACAAAATGATTGATCAAATAACTTGAATTTTGCCATCGCCCGAAAGTCTGGTAACCACAATGGTTTTGATTGGTGTTTTCATCTAAAAAGAATGGTATTCTCAGCCACTCTTGAGCTATTTTCTCAAGTATTATTCCCCTGCTACCTCATTCGCGGATTTGCAATCCACTCACTCACTCACTCGAGTGTTAACTTGTGATGTCGCAAATAAACCTTTTTGCGATAACAACCATTCTCGACATCTCGTGCAGTGAAAACAAAAGAACTGTATATTAATTGTGACATCCGGGCTTAAATATTCATTGTTCAAGGATCGTGGAATGTTTGTACCATATATAAGCGTTGAACACATAATTTTAAATGTAAACACAAAATTAACTAAAAGGGATTTGTTTTCACTCCGTGTTATATGTTATTCGTACTGGGTTTAGACATGTACTCAGTTCTGACTACCGAATATTCGATATGCTAATTTAGGCCCCGTAAACGCATAGAACTATTAAGTCGACACGAAAACGATGAACGTTTTCGAATCCTTTTAGTGTCGTCCATACGTATGCGGTTTCGTTTATAAACGCATACTTTTTAACCGTTTAGCTCCGTCCACACGAAAACGCTTTAAAATATAAACAATGGTGAACGTTCCATTGATAATTCATCAACGTCAGCGCTCTCCACACAAAAACGGAGTTTTCGAAAGTACCGGACTTTTTTCGAAAATATTCCTTTACGGTGAGCGTTTCCATCGCTTTCGTGTGGATGGAAGGCCTAAACGCATAAAAAAGTATATGTTTTCGAACTATGAAAACGCATACGTTTGGACGGAGGCTTAGAATTCAACAGTTACCCCTCCGGCACACTGGTGTTTCACAGTGACAATTATTTAGTTCTATTATTTTCGTTGAAAACATGTAAAGATATTCGCAGGATTTTTGTTCTATGAACACGAAGTGTTGAGAAAGTTCGTTATCACAAAAAAGTTTATTAAGAAAAGATTTGATTCCCCCTGAGAGAAAAACGCTATTATTTTGATCATAAAGATGGTTGCCAGGAAATCCCTTTATACCTTTGCTTTCAATAAATTCACATAAGCTTTGGCACCCCGTCTCACTGTTTAGCATACTAACCAGTACTTGCGGTCACTTCATATTGGCGTGTGTGTAATCAGGGGATACTTCACACATTGAAAATTCCATCTTGAACAACGAATCCTCGAAAAAGTAAAATGATAAGGTTGCATGGGGTTTGGGGATCGATCATAAATGTATTATTACAAGCATTGAATAATATGTGAGTATATATGGCGCGCGGAATGGTTCAAAATTACGACATTAAGTTTGAACAGATAACTGTTGGTTGACTGCGTTACATCGCGTTAGATGATCTTCTCATCACAAAAAAAAAAAAGAAAAACCCTCGATCAAAGGCAGAAAAAACTCGGTCGAAGACGATCACCATGCAATGATCGTATTAAAGTCCCTTGATGCGTTCCTTGCCGTGACCGTGCCGTTTTCACAGTCTTACAAATATTGCTCTAAATCGTCTTTTCTGATCTCCTGTGATGACGTGTATAAAACTGTAATAAAAGATCATGCTGTTAGAGCAGTTTTTGTCTAGCTGTGGAAAACTCATGACAAGCGACTAACAGTTCTTCAATGGTACACTGTTCCCTTTTCAGTCTTGCCACATTTCTAACTCTTCGTCTCTTTCTTCTATCTTTAGCATACAAAAATATTCTGAGGATCGCCAGCTATAAGTACGACGATCTCTTTAATTTTCCCATTGTTACGATCGCAATTATGGTCGAGATTCGCAATACACTGTGAATTTCTTTGTTTCAGACCAGTTTTGGTACAATTTGCCAACAGCATAAAGTGATTCGAGTAACTAAACAAAAAAGGAAATAAGTGATCTTTTACTGGTTTCAGTACATGCAACATGGATCGACATTCCATCAGAAACACTTTCACGGTTGTTCAGTTGATTGCATCACCCTCTTCCTGACTCCTTTAGTAGAGATGAATACAGGCATAGGCGAAGGGAAAGCAATCGTGTAGACGAAGAACTGTTTAGTCGTTCATATTTACGTTTACGTTTAGGCCTTCCGTGAATGTTCGTTATCGCCGTTTTTTTGTGATGACCAAAAAGGTCTAATAATGGTTGATTAAAATGGTATGTGCCATACAGTGGGTGACACTGCAACGCTGACAATTTGCTTGAAACTAAGAGACTTTATTAGTAGTTTCATGCATATAGGCACAAATAATTTACACTGCTTCTCATTTCTCATTATTTCATGCAAATATCTATATTGTTACTATTTTGATCCGTTTCTTAAGATTATATTTTTCCTCATTTTTTTTCTTTCTTATTTCTTTCTACATGTTTGCACGTCACCTTAAGTTTTTGTACTTTGTTGTTGTATTGACTGTGTAGCATAATGCATAATTTCGTGAGATAGCTATCTACCTAGGTTAACCTTATGGTTATTGTATAGATAGATAGTATCTGATATCCTGTTTTATTTTACTGTATATTTTCGTTCAAAAACTGCATTGTATATGCAAAATAAACGCGCCGTTGCTAAAGAAACATGTCGAAAACAGATATCGAATAATTTTTGATACAAGATATATTTCGGCATCAGTAGGATTCAAAGAAGGTGGTTTACAAAGCTTCGAAACATTAATTCACGTACCAAGCTTCAAAACATCTAATTGAAAAGATAAATCCATAGTGCTGCATATATAAAGAAGTCAAAACTGTCGGAGTATTCAAGTAAACAATAATTAGAAGCAAGAATGGCACAGCTGGTTAGTGCGCGGCCTTCGGGTGTGAGAGGTCCCGAGTTCGATTCCCAGTGACTTCATATTCTTGTTTCGACTTCTTTCCTTTCCATGTAGCTTTATTTAGCTTTAAATACCCGTAAAACAGAGAACTAAGGAGAGAGGGGAGTAAAGAGTTTAATCTTCGAACGCTTTATACATGAGCTCTTGGCTCGGGAGAATTGGGCAACCACTTCCCGCGCTCTCGAAGTAAAATGAATTGTCTGCTTTTTTTTGTTTTTTTGTTTTTGCATTTTACATATTTTGCGCAAGCAGCAAGAGTAACTGAAATCAGATTTAAACTATTTATGTCCACTCTTCATAGAGTGTGTGTAGTGACGTTGTGGCTAGATAGCAAGAGCCACTACCGACGGCCATTTCCTCAAGGAATATAAAAATGCTTAAAAGCTAACTAGAAAAATTCCCCTCAATATTGCTAGAAGAATGGAAAAACATTATATCTGACGAGAGCTGATAATTTGTACAGCCCCTCACTGACAAAAATGACTGATAAGAATTCACTATTACATTAGCTAGTCTTGCACGGAAACCAGCTGCCATGCAGTGCCACTTGTAAGGGCAAATGGGGCCTTGTTGCAAGCCTGGGTTCGCTTGGAATTAAATCTCACCTCTTGAGGACACTCGTTGGCCAAATGGTTACGTTTGATTATCGCTTTACTCAGTAATGGCACTAAAGTGCTAGTAATTTCGGTTTTCTTGCATTTGTCGAACTGAATATTGGTTACAACGCAATTATTCGGATTGTTTTTCATCCTGTTTTTAATAAGGTTAGCTGATATAGTCGTAGTTTTTTAAGTTTTTTAAGTTTCAAATGCAACCGAACCAATTCTATTTCTAATGTCAGACTGGCATTGAAAAAATGGATCGCGATCGCTTTCCAGAATTGAATTTTAATTCATCCAAAACGGACCACCTCAAAAGTACCGAACAAAACAACTTCTACTAATATAGTGGACAAATGGTATACTCACTACAAGAACATTTGTGTCAAGCAAGCGAAAAATGCTTTTGAATAAAATAAATTATAAAAGCATAGTTGCGATACCGCTTCGGTCTGCATCACGGTAAAGAAAAAACGTCTGGTATTAGATAATTGTCCATTATCTAATGACATACGAGGATGAACAGCAGAGCAAGGAAATGAAACCCAATTATAACTATTAAATTAACCTTACTCTATAGCTATTACTGAAGTGGCATTGTATGTCAGAACTAGGCGACTCTATTGTTCCGCAGCATTGCGCTTTGGCCGCGGTAGAATTTCTTATATATATCCACCTTTCTTTAGTGCTAAAAGTTATTTTCCAATCATAAATGTTCATGACAATGTTACCCACGTTGGATTCTTTGTAGTACTAAGATTCAGCAGTATTTTTGCTAAAAAATAATTACTTAATAAATAAGATTGAAATAAATGTGTTAAAGGGAGATTTTCATGTTCAACGCCAATTAGGTAGAGCTGTAATCAGCAGGCTAATCTTGTTTTTTGCAGATGTGTTTCGGCAGTGTCTCCGATTAAAAAAACAAGAGGAAGACTATAAATTATTGTAGTACAAAAATATAAATGATATCTTTTTTTATATACAACCGATCTCTAAAAGGCAGCCTGTTTTTGCCAAGTATATCTGTCACGTGACCACATTTAATTACGGTGTAGAAAACTGTTTTTCTTGTCTTTTGATAATATTATGAACATATTTCTGGGGTTAACTGTTTTTCTTTCTCTGTTGCAAGTCGAGTCAACTGGCATCACCTACTATATATCATAAACACATAATAAACATGCATTAATACATATCTTTCTCAAAGTCATAAATAATTCATGACTTGATCTACCAATTAGGTACTTGTTTTAGGGTCAGGTGTATACCTTTGGATACCTGATCCAACACCTATATGCAAATTAGACCTTATGCAGACTAACTGAAAAAAATTTAAAATTTATAAAAAATGAAAAGAAGAGAAACTGTCAAATAGCTAGACAAAATGCTATAGGCAATTGAAATAAAGTTAGTGGCGAGCTTAAACCTTGAAGCCGATCGACACTGATAAAAAGCACAAATTAAGTCTTCAGAAACCTCAGGGTTTTAATGTATAAACAGTATAATTACGACCACATACTAGCTATGATATCAAATATCTAGTCATTATTTTTAATGAAAAAGGAAGAACTTCCTGACAATTTGTTTTAGAAAGAACAGCGCCAAGTACGTTTATAAACAGCATCATGGTGCCTCATTACCTGGCATTAAGACACCCAAAAACGGTTTTAGCGTAAATTTCATCGGAATCTCAAAGCGTTTAGATTCATCTATGAAAAAGGTTGTTTTAATGGATGCCGTAAAAACCTGAATGCATCATGAATCTCCAAAACATTTAACCGATACACTCAAAAGGAGGTGACTTTAGTTATGAAACCTAAATACTGAATAGTGGAATCTGAGACTGGAATGGTTTGTGAATCTCAATCGATTTGCAACAATTTTATTAAAATTTCAGGTGCATCAATCCTAAAAAAAAATAGGAACTGAACATTAAAACTGAATCGACCTGTCATGTGACAGTCTCGTAAAATTGACTCAGCAAATTACATACACTGACAAAAAAAATCAAATCTTTTTGTTTACCCTCGGATTTCAGAGTAGCAAATACTGCTAATATCTCCGAGACTCATTCACACTCGCTACCACTACATTCGATATACTCTACATACAATACTGAACTCACATGTTGATTTTTGTTGAGGAAGGAAAAACCGGAGAACCCGGAGAAAAATACAAGTATTCAACACTAGCGCCGTACAGGGGGACGTAATTGGTACTGGAGAGTATAGTTTGGTTTAAATTGACCTATACAATTATCACTACTGCAAGCATTTGTAGATAAAGTTGCTGCTCAACAATCTAAATCCAACATTTCCTTCGGCGTCCGGGGTCGATGATCGATATATTCGACCTGCGGTTTTTCCAAAGCCTCTTTAGGCAAAGCTAATATATTGCTTTGAAAGATTTCCCGAGGTTTGAGGAGCATACAGAAGTGGAACTATATGCATTAATTATTAAACCAGTGACAGTGGAGTTATTGATCAAATTTAAAATGTATTGTCGGCACGCTTTTGTTCGGAAACCCAACTCCTTCAACGGTTTGTCTTCTTTGTTCAAAAAGAAACTGATTGCAAATTTTAAAACCATGAAACTCGACGCTAACTATAGATCTTGAAATGTTTTGGCCCGCATCACGTTTTCCTCAGCCTCTAATGAAAACAATCAGCTAACGCAGATCATTTTTCAGTGTTTTAATGAACGAAAGGCAAACAAAGTGGTTCGCTATTTGTAAGTTACAACCTCATCAACCTTTTAAGGTTTTCAATGAATTAAAAAGCAAATTATATTTTTCCAGAAAAGGGGACGCCAAAGGGCACTGAAATACAAAGAAAACATTTTGGTGAATATGGGATAACGTATATGTCTGTGGAGATGCGATCTAAATGAATTTAGCTTCTCGGTATTAGAATCACTCTACACGGATGTGACCTCAAATTATTATCTTGCAATAATCTTGATTTTGTGTATGGAAAGAGAGTATTTCAAAAATCTTCAAAAATCCATTCTCTATAGTTAACGAACTGGTTGCTAAAAATAGACAACGGTCATATTGTGGTGCGCCAAGATAATTATGTGACAGATAAAAGAATAACTTCCCCTTGTACTTATCATTTTTATTTCATTCCTTTTTATCCGTTTAGTTTTGTTCCATCAATGATAAAAAAGGTTTAAAAACATTTGAATCAAACAAAATCCTATCAAAAAGATAAGGTCTTTTTTCATTATTATTTTTAAATTATTTGGCCTTGAAAGTCTTTTAGTAACCGATACGACAGGGACGTTGCCTCACCTCCTTGCAGTAATATCCATCTCACACACAACATACAAATACACGCACAACTGTTTCGTTCAAAAAAGCGGAAAGAAAGACAAGGTGAAAGCGAAGGCTGGAAAAAGCGAAAAGAAAAACTGCACGAGAAGTGTACACTCATCAAGTCAAGTCTTGTTTACAAGAGGGCTTTACTTGAGTTACTTAGGTCAAGTCATTTGCTTTTTCCGTCCCCACGGGGAAATGAAAAAAAAAGAAAAGAAACAAAAAAGAAACAAAAAACAAATCGAGAAAAGATAGCTTGCGCGGAGAGCTGTATATACCTATTTCAAAAAACGTTGACGTTAATTGAAACATGTATTTTTCTTTTGTGTCGTTCCTCTCTAAAATCCTGATACTAAAAAGTACAATTTGAACTCAGACTCATAACTTACATTCCAATATACGAATACACAACGTCGCTCGCCAGCTTTGCAGGATTATATCAAAATTTGGAGATATTTACTCGGTCTCATATCAAATTCAGATTTCCTACCATCAACGTTTGTTGATTGAAATAGGTGCATCCTTTTAAGTCAAGTCTTTTGCTTTTCGGTCGTCGAGGACTAGAGAAAACAAAAAGCAAGGAAAAATAACAAGAAAAGACAAAACAATGAAAAAAAACACAGTTTCCCAAAGGGCTGTACGTACATACCCACTTAAGTCAAGTCTTGTTTTTACTTTCTGTCTTCGGGGAAGTGAAAACAAATCAAGAAAAATAAGGAAAATGAATAGTTGGCTGTACAAATACTGTCTATATATATATATAATATGTCTCTGTCTTCGGGGAAGAGAAAAAAATCAAGAAAAATAAGGAAAATGAGCAGTTGGATATACAAATTGCTGGGGTGCATGTGACGTCATGGCAGCCATCTTGGTTGACCTTCAACAAAAGATTTCTCATTAGCGTTTATTGTTTGGTCATCCAACATGGCTACCGCTTCATTGTCTTTGGATTCCCAAAGGTATGGATGCACCCCAGCAATACTTATGGAGAAAGCCCTCTACACGGGAAAGCCAGTGTCTCCAAAAACTGGTGCTAGCACTTTTGTTGGAATTGCCTTGTCGCCAGGAATATAGGACAATTTTTGAGGTAGCTTAATGTCGCCAAGCCTCAAGAGAAAAGAAAATAGCAAAGCCATGTCTAGCCGTAGGCTACCCAAGCTAAAACATGAGCTAAATGTGAATATCATCTAATCTTGCCGAAAGGAAAATTCGCGAAAAACGTTCTCCAACTTCAAAATGTCGTTGCCAAGGAATCCTCCTTAAAAGATAACTAATTTAGGCTGACATTCAGATAGTCAACAATAGAGGCTCTAAACAATGTAAACTTACAGCTACGAACGTTTAAAAGAGCTTGAGTTAATTTGATTGAGAACTGGTATATTCAAATCTTGGAAATAGGACAATCACACACATCGAGCCATTAGTATTACTATATGTAATCATTCTACTAAATAATACAAAAAGACTAGAACGTTTGATTACTGTTGATAAGATATTTAAGTGTTCAATGTATGCGATTCCCTTCCGGTCAATAAAAGCCATATTCCGGCAGCAATGAAATTAAAGGATAAATAAATTAGTGCCCTCAATTTTAGACAACCAGACATTTGCCCTAACTAGCTCTACGGCATAATTTTGAAATAAAAAAAGAACCCTCTATAAGAGCAACGAAATACTGCTCAAAATATTGCAGCATGTGTCTGGGTTGAATATTAATGAATGAACAAAGAAATACCTTCAATTCAAAATCGTCTGAATTAAAGTTGTTTTTCACATTATCTAAAATCTTTGTACGTATTTCATACCATTAACA
Organism: Telmatactis stephensoni; assembly: GCA_029948255.1. Classification (NCBI taxonomy): domain Eukaryota; kingdom Metazoa; phylum Cnidaria; class Anthozoa; order Actiniaria; family Isophelliidae; genus Telmatactis; species Telmatactis stephensoni. Next base: position 441,306 of record JALIZF010001783.1, read on the forward strand.
TAAGGCCTGTTGTTATACGATTAATTAAATTATCTAACCAACCTAGTGGAACACTTCATTTTCAGAGAAAAGTTATATTCTCTCAAAGAGAAAGAAGAACATGAGATAAGATAAAAGGTATAGAAAAACTCAAGAAGCCACGTACAGATAACTACAAGTGCATTCCAATGAAAAATAAGTAATTAATCAATTTACTATGTACAATGCCGACAAAAAGCATTTATTCTTAACAACTAGTATCTACTTCAGGTGTTTGTGAGCTCAGGGATTTGATTGACACTATTCCGCAATAGCAATACAAGTAATAGTCACTGCTTCAAATCACTTATTTCAGCAATTTGACAATTAATAATTGCTTCCATGTACCTTTATTATAATAAAACAAGTGTTCTCTTTTTGTTTGGTGGAAAATTACCACTCGGCAACAATTTTTGGATGTGATTCCGCGTATTCTTATTTCGCCTGACTCGTGTCTTAATCTGTTCTTATTTCCCCTTGATCCTTTTCTTACAGCCGGATTAATTTGTATAGAAATAGAATCAGGAATAAAAAGTAAATAAATTCCAAAATATTTCTCTTAATTTGAAAATCACTCGATCATCTTCAAATGCGACCAGGCTATCATTCCTGTTCAATGGTCTGACACTATTTGTAAACTCAAAGATCATTTCCGTCGTTTTCAAGTCCTTTCCTTGTCCTCCGTTTAAACGATAGTAAGGACAATACGGCTTCCTTCCCGAAAAGAATCTTGGAAAAGTAGAATTGAAACCGCGGGGTAAATTACATATTTAAAAGGAAGGCTACATTTGCTTTTTCCAGTCTTTCAACCGATTTTTAAGAAGAGCTGTAATGTCATTTATTTCCTATGAAGAAACTGCGCTAAATATGACTTCAGATATTTTTGATCAAAAATAATACAAATAAGTACCAATATCAGTGTTAATCATCTCGCGTTCACCTTCCCAAATATTTAATTTTTACAATTTTTAAATAAATACTGATATGACATTTTAAAATTTCAATGCAGACATGTCTGCAAGGAAATTTAAAAACGTTGCCATTTATTTAAAAAATGTGACAACTTTTCTGCTTTTAAGACTGTGATTTTTAATTTTATTTAGTGATTTGTCATGATCAAACACCTACATATAGGCGGAACATTTCTTGTTGCTAATATAGCTTGCACACACTCCTATATCAGACGTTCAAGAAACATGATAAGAAAAGAATGAAAATGTGCACATTTCAACGATATGTGTGTGTGGGTGGGGGTGCACATTTCAATGATATGTGTGTGTGTGTGGGGGGGGGGGGAGTGTGCCCATTTCGACGATATTTGGGTGTGCCCATTTCAACGAGGGGAGAGTATTCAATCTGAGAGTTTGTACTCTTGACTCGGCCAGTATCAATTAAGTGTGAATAGAGATGAGATTGTAATTGTCCGAATGACTAATTGTGGTCTTTCTAGCCCGACTCAGAGAGAACACTAACATTAGGAGCAATTGAATTTTCCAGGGAAAATGAAAGTCCAATTGCAGAACTACAACGTTTACTATTACAACCACACTAAACCCTTGATCGTCATCTTCATCATCATTATTATCATCATCATTATCACAAACACTCGGAGTCCCTCTATAGATATCACCATCATTACACTACCATGAATGATTACCGTCAAAACAACTTTTGTTATGAAGCTAAAACGGCCATGGCATGCGTGCAACTACGGAAGTCATAGTTGATGATATGATATCAACATCACCACCCATGGTTTAATGGTTTGTAGAAAAATTGCCGTTAGCTCTTAAACGGTTTTTATGGAACATTTTGTTTCGTCGATGGTTTGAATTAGAAGGCGGGCTATTAATGGCTCCAAGTGGTTTAAGGATTGATCATGGCGCGCCGTTGGCTTAATTGTTTTTCCTTTTAATATTTCATAGATATTTTCACATGAATGTGGGGCTGATGGAATCGATAGTCTACAGACCTAACAGAGATTGTAAAGAATTACGAGTTTCGTTTTCCAGCCTTTCTCCTTACTATTATGTTTAACTAAGTAAGACTGTAAAAGTTACACAGAGAAATTATCTAAAACTGCGTTCTTACCACTACCTAGAGCAAATAGATATAGAAAAAAACACCCGACAAAAAAATTGTTTTGACAGAAACAAAATTCTAGACTTGACATCCATTATTAGATTTTCTTATCAATAACAACTTTCGATGCAGAGATTCTCCTGAGCGCCGGATTTCTTTATCATGCCATAACAAAGTACAATCCCAATTAAAGGAAATCTTGGTAATCGACAATGGATAGGTGGAGTGGCTATTCCGCTAACACACCATTTAAGTATAAGTGCATGAATTATATATATGAACAATTTTCGTATGATCACTGGAAATTTTTGCTGATTTTTTGATAGAAAATATGTAGGAAATTGCATTTTCCTATGATAGGAACTGGACAAAATGTAGGAAAATACATTTTCTTACATATTTCCTATCATAGAGAATTGTATTTTCCTACATATTTCCTATTATAGAAAAATGAAAAGGTAGGAAATGTCTAGGAAAATAAAATTCCCTATGATAGGAAATATCTAGGAAATATGTAGGAATATATATTTTCCTACATATTTCCTATCATAAGAAATAGGCAACAATTTCCAGTGATGATAATTTAAAAATTCACACGTTTTTTTCCTTCGGGAATCGAAACACCAAGATAAGAGTAGTTCGAGCGCTCTATTTTGTGTCTCTATTGTACTTACTTTGATCTACTTAGCTTGTGGGAAACCAACACACATGCATGCAATATCACAGAGAGTTATGTTAATCACGGTTTTATACATTATTTATGTGAAATAATGACTGCAGTAGATTCCAAGCTGAAATAGAAAAATGGCCCAATTTTTGAGTTGGTTGATGTGTATTGCTAGGTTTCATCCAATCCTTTGGGAATTCAGAAGCGGTAGCCATTTAGATGAACAAACAATAGATGCTAATGAGAAATCTTTTGTTGAAGTTCATCCAAGATGGCTGCCATGACGTCATATACAACCCAAGAATTACCAGCCACAACGCAAACTCTATTCGGGAGACACCTCTGTTAATGGCGGGACACCTGTCATGGTCCCGAGGGTGTCCCTTGAATGGAGGTTTCCGCCACTGTATCATGATATTCAGAGGGCTCGGTAGCAGTAAACTGAGTGAAACACGCCACGATCCCCAGATCGTCATGAAGTCTAGCACATAATTCTTAACTAATAACATCTTTACAAAATGTCAAAATAACTAAAGGACTTCAATAAAAACAGGCTTTAGTGGTGCACTATTTTAAGGACAGAAACTGCTTTTATATGGGAGTAAATCATGACTTTGATGTTCGTAACTGAGTTTATTTTAGAATAGTAGACTACAGGAAAATGAAAGTTTACAAGGGAAGAAGAATGCTCTCTGAGGACTAGTATTTCATGAAGTTTTATCAGTTTTGACTTAATAACAAACAGAAGCTCATTGGAGATCAGAAATAGAGTTTTGTATGTATTAATTGCTTGAAGCCTTTGTGGTCTTGTTTTCAAGTATTTTCAAAGTTTGAAATCCTCATATCTTGTCAAGGATTTATTAGATTCTTTAAAATCCTCATGCACATTTTCTAAATCAACAAACTCCACCCCCACCGAGTAGTTAGAAATTACAACTCCAAAACTGCTCATTAGCAGCGAACATTATGAAAGTCGTTACAAGATTTTAACAAGTGTCCTGCTTAAATACCATAGAATTCCTCAAATACAGTATTACAGAGTGGAGATCTCGTGCATGTTTTTGTTTTCTTTCATTCTGTTTGCCGTTTTTGTTATTTTTGTTTGTTTGTTTTCTTAAAAAGCTTTATTTCTGGAATGAACAAAGTCTGACCATCTTTCAATTTTACCATGTGCCGAGGTTCAATCCTTGGCTAAACGAGGAAACATGTTTAAATCACTAACGCACATGTTTTCTAAGCTTTAGTTTTCAGTTTAATTAGCCATACACAGGTACCAATAATGCGAATTGAATAATGCACTGATTATTGACTTCGGATTGTTTTAAAACCGTGTCGAAACGAAACCGATGAAAATAACAAAAGCCCTACTCTCTTTGGCCATCAGTTTTAAAATTCGAGGGGGTGCATTTAGAATATAGAACCAAAACATTAATGCTTGGGCTTCCTGTGGTACTCGGCTTGGGATTCTTGGTTTGGTCTTTCTGATTCAAAAAATCCAAGATTTCTACACAAGTCTACGGGTTATGAAATTGATTTTTTTCGTACGACAAGTCCACCTTGACCAAAGCATTTGTAGGGCATATTGTCCATCTTCAGATTCGTTTCCAGGGGAGGGAAATAGCCTTAGCAACGACTTTAAATAATCCGCCCAGTTTACTTTTCCAAATTAGTTTACGCTTTTGTTGGAAGATAGGTGTTTAAGCGTTCAAAAAACGCGATGCCATTGGACACAGCATCGTTTTGTATAATTAATGAAACTTATAAATGGAACTTTTATTACCATCGCCATTTCCATCGCTTCTAACGCAAACACTTCCAAATTGGTTACCATTATCTACATCGTACTAGATGCAGCTTGCTCTTTGAAGGTGGTTCATTCCACTCAAGTCTTTGATAGGATAAGATGGTCCACTGGTAAAATATCCATCCCCGTTAAACGACTGGCAACCAATTCAAAGTAAGTTCTTTTTGCGTATTTGAAAAAAATACTTTTGTTATTAACCACTAGCTATACGTTATTGCCAACCAACCCATGCACACACAGATACAGTAGTTTTATCCTATTAGCCACATTTCGACATGTAATGCGCCGAGGAAAACCACTTTGTCTTCAACGGACCAAGATAATTTTCACCAATTTTTGCGGTACCTTATGTGTATTTGCTATTAAGTTTTGCAATCTGTAACATTTTATTTTGTGTTATTGTGTTTTTTATTTTGTTTTGTGCGTCCGTGTGTTGTCATCATTTTTCGTGATGAGCTGGCAAAACGCCCTCTCGACTGATCGTAATGTTTTATAAAACAGGTTTCATTCATGAAATCACTATATTTATTATACAATTCTCAAAAGAACGCACGTAATATGCACAAGAACGCGAAAAATTTGAGACCGTATTAGGTTAGTAACATTTAATTGGCTTCCCGGTGCAAAGCTGCGCGCGCTAATCAAAGTCAAAAGCGACAATAAAAACGACATCATTTGTATTATTGATTTTTGCAGAATTGTATAACGCATATGTTATTGGTCGATTAACGAGGGAATACAGCTGTGAATTTATACTTGTCACTTGCATTTTGGCTCGCCAAAATACAGCGTGACTCGTAAAAATACACAGCTGTATTAGCTGGTTAGTCGACCAATAAACTTTATATCAAATTTTGAATTTGATAAAGTAATTTAGTAAAAAGCAATTCAATTTTCTAGCATGCTTATCTTTTTACTTTCGACAAGGTATTTATCCTTTTAAAGTATCATTATCATCGAAAAAATGATGTTTACACTTTCAATGAAAAAAGCACTTGTTAGTGTAATTGTTTTACTAATTGCTAACAAATTTGGCTTTGTTTTAATCTAGAACTACGAGGCTCTAATTGCCCTATTTCATTGTGACTCACAGAATGTTTATGAGAGTGACATAAACTATCATTATCATCGAAAAAAGGAATTTACACTTTTAATAAAAGAACACTTATCAATATAATTGAATTACTAATTGCTAACAAATTTGGCTCAGATATAATCTAGTACTAAGAGGCTCAGTTATATTCCTATTTCATTATGACGTCACAACTTATAAAAATTAAACTCAAAGTCTTGACTTACAGACAAGACCTCCATAAAAGCCGGAGATATGATGGAAAATAGATGGATTTTTCACTTTACATCATCTGCGGTACCTGCTGAATTTAGTTTGTTTTTCAGTTACAATGTACGCTTATGGTGTTTACACCTTATCAACATAATGGTGTTTAAAATGCCCCGTTTACAGTAATTCTAGATCAGTCGATAATATTCGTTACACAAATTTTAAGCTTCAGTAAAGCCAACATTGCCCACCATTATTTATGCAATTGTTAATTTAACAAATGAAACTTCATTGATACAAGTTTCCTTCATTTTTTCACATTAAAGGAAACTCAAAGAACTATGTTTTTGTTCAACATCTTGGCCATCATTCTCCACATCATCACCATCGTGGATGCATCCCAAAACACCTGTCCACTTGTAAGATACTCTGGCGTATTTAACTCTCACGACCACGTGAAAGACCACGCCCTCGTAGGCAAGTCCTACAAAAACCTTTCTTTGGAGTCCATCCAGCAATGTTTCAGTGTCTGTGTCCAGGACTGTCGATGTGTGTCCTATCAAATGAATGGCACACGATGTGAGCTTGTTGATGAGAACAAACACACAGCTTCAGAACATTTCAAACCGTTGCCTGGATACAAATACTTTGAACTGAAACAGCAATTCAAACAGGTAAACTTGCATACATGTAATTACTATCGACTTTGATAAATATTCATTTATTAGAACACAGTTAACATGTCCCCTCGATAATCTCTTAACTATGATTAGATGTATGATTATGATGTGGAACACAAAACTTAAGCAAGCAGCTGTTGCACTCGGTCTAGCACAAAAAGAAGAATAAAGTTAATCGTCCCATTTGATATATCCCCTAATTTTATCAGTCAGAGGTATAATATTTGCAGGCATGCGGTTTATGATAAATTTTAATGGGATATCTAATAGGACGAATTGTATAAAACATTTTTTCACATATTTTTTTTTACTTCAACAACAATGTAGCTTCGGTACATTTTTAAAAATATTTCAATTTGAACCCTTGCATGACGATCTTCAGTGTAACACAAATTTAGACTTGCAGAGAACTCACATTGATGCATCAGTTGCATGCATGCATGGTAAGCCATTTTGTTGCAGAATTATAAGGAGAATCTTTTTTCTACAGAAAGGATGTTCCAGTCAGTGCAGCAATGGATGTTGTCGCCAACATTCTCAGCCTTGTCAAAATGGTGCAACCTGCATCGAGCTCTGCCAAAACGTCACACGCAAGTTTCAATGCAAATGTCGTAAAGGATTTTCTGGAAGAGTTTGCGAGATTCCCTTAATTCCTACATCATGCGCTGCTTACAATTCTCACTTTCCACCAGACAGCTACCCTATTGCTCTCAAAGAAAACCAAATCAAGGTGTTTTGTGATGCCAAGTCTGAGCCAGGAATGGTATGGACATTAACTGAGTCATTTGCATTTTCGCTAAGAAAGAAATATTCCAAGAAAGACTTCTCACAAGATTTTCCAATCAACACAGATCACCCGACCTGGTGGGATTATCGCTTGGCCCGACAAGTTATGAAGTACATCAAAACCCAATCTACTCACTGGAGAGCCACCTGTAACTACAATACCGATGGACTGGTGATGAGAGATTACGTACGGGGTCGCCTTAGCAGTATGGATATCATAAATGAGATAAATGTTCGCAAATGTGTTAAAGTTGAATACGTCAATGTACGTGGAATTAACTGCAACAATTGTACCACGCATATTCGTCAAGAATCTGGTCAGAAACATATCTTTATTGACAGTTACTTCGGAAAACGTATGCTTTGTGAAATCAATTTTGAACATGGGAGTGTAAAAATTGAGAAAAATAGATGTGACAATTTTGGTTTGTATGAAGTAAGCAATCCTGCTCACAGATGCTCTGCTTCTCCAAATTCTACCACACAATGGTGGCTTGGAACTATTGTTAACGACTAGAGACACCTTCCTCGAGTTCTGAACCGTTACGCTGCAAAATATGTCTATTTTCGACGAATATCCTCAGTTATTAGAAAAGATAGATAAAACAAGGCCAAATTAAACAAATGTCATAATTTGTTGTTGTTGCTGTTGTTTTTCATTTCAAATACGTATATATTTTCTTGTTTATTGGTTTACGCTCAGCTCCATTTTACGACCTTTTAAAGATTTCTAATACCAGAGACTGCTTCCCATTGTGGTTTACCATCACTTTGGACTTGGATTGCTAGAAGGGGACTTTAACCACGCCGAATTTCTGCAGAGAAGGGTGTCGCTGCAGGTTGAGGGTTGTTTGGTGAGAAAGGCCAGGAACATTGATGAGATTTCGATAATATATATGACTAAATTGGATCCAACGACTGCCGTAACCTTTCCCAAGCGACAACTTAACACTTACACAGTCCATCTCAAATGATGAAAAATCCTCTCCAACTCTGAAATAGCTGAAACAAGATCTTTCGGTCGTCAGTGTAGATGTATTTGAATTTGAATAACTAAGGCCCCGTTCAGACGAGAACGCAAGCGGATGTAAGTTTTGACTTGCAACCTCTCCACGCAAGTCCATGAAAATTTTTCGAAAACGTTCAAGGAAAACCAGCTAGCTGAAGGACAGCGAGAAAATCAGTTTTGTTTTTGTTTGAATTATTTGTAGGAGATGAAATGTGCAGGAGTTCGGACGAAAAATTATGAAAAACAACTTATGAAGTTTAGCGTGGTAACTGTTCAAACGAGCCAAAACTTGCATTAGCTTGCGATCGAATTTGAGCACGTTCAAACTGCTCGCAAGTCGATGCAAGTAGACGCAAGTCGATGCAAGTTGGTATTCAAACGAAGATGCAAGCCCGCGCAAGTCAAAACCTGCGTCGACTTGCGTTCTCGTTTGAACAGGGCCTTATATCAGTCTTCCTACCTAACTTTTTCCAAAAGACCAGTTATATATTGCTAGCTATATGTCAACCGCGATTGCGTAATACATTCATTAGAGGTTTGGTAACAACCCGTGGAAAGTGCACATGAATTAAGCAAGGAAGTGTGAATGATAAAAGCAAATGATCATATACTTAGATGGCATTATTAAGAAGGCAGCTAAAAAACCGCGCGCACATTCTCTGCTGTCTGCGTAAATGTAGCTGGATTCTCTGCGCGTGATCTCCATACGATCAATCTTGGAGTATTGAACATTCTTAAATTTAATAAAATAATGTTTATTGAAATATATATATTGGCACATAAAATTACGTGAATTACGATATATTAACAATTAAGAAAAATATTGAATATATTTATATATATATATAATACAAAATCATAGACAACAACGAAACTTAAAGTCGAACCCTTGCGAGTACGACTCAGTTCAAAGTTCACTCAAATGTGCGTACTTTCCAATACAGTGGAACCCCCATGGATATAACGATGTGCCAAGGGACTGGTAAAATAAGATCGTTATATTGGGAGATCGTTAAGTCGGGGTTCTGTTCCATACATCTTGCTGTACTGTAACATTGTTCGAGCTGAATAATGTTGATAATTAATGATGCTAATAAGAATAAGTGGAGTCTGTAATCATATGAGGGATAAACAAAATTGGACGCGTACAACCGCGTAGCAGGAGTCCAATTTGTTAATTCCGAGTATGATTACAGACAGAATTGGACGACACGAAGTCCTGTTACCAATTAATCATAACTATTACAATTTCCGAGGAAAGATTTTCATGCTAATCAATGCTAACCGCAACTAAAATAACCAAATTTTGCATACCATGCAGACCAGATCAAATTGTTCAATGAAAACTCATCTAAAATAGTAAAAAGGTCCAATAAAGTTTCCCTTGATAGTCATTAGTATTCCTTATTTCATACTTGACACGGTTTTCTTTGTTATTCATAGAACTCTATATCGCTTATATCCCTGTCATTATGAATTCAAGTGCTGTATACAGATACATCCCCGGGATGTATCTGTATACAGCACTTGAATTCATAATTCGAGGGTTGTATACAGATATTTACCTCGTCCCATACTTCCTTAGATCTCTTACATGCGGACACTGAGACTTAGAAAATTTCTTAGAAATGTACTAAGTAGCGATTTTTGCCGTGAAAAAAAAGTCTTTGATCCATGACTGGGAATCGAACCCGAGACCCTCTGCCATACTATACAAGCCTTTACCAGTTATGCTACAGAGCTAACAGATGGAATAACCTCAATAAAAAAACGTTTTGTGTGTTGTGATGAAGTTCGTTAGCATTACTCTGAATAGAATTGAAAAGCAATTGTTTAAGGTTTCCTTCTGGGAGTTCACTAAGGCCCCGTCCACACGTATACGTTTACGTTTGTAAACGCATACTTTTTTATGCGTTTAGGCCTTCCGTCCACACGAAGACGATGAAAACGCTCACCGTAAACGCATAAATTCGAAAACGCTCTCCAAAGTGGATAAATTTGAAAACGCCGTTTATGCGTCTTCGTGTGGACGGCCGTAAACGTATATTTTCGTAAACGCTGTGAAAACGCTGACGTCACAATATAATTCAATACCTGCTTAGTCAAGCGTTTCACATTGTTTTCGAGTTGAAGCGTTTACGTGTGGACGAGTCTAACCGCATAGAAATGTATACGTTTACTAGCATCAAGTTGTTCGTGTGATGCCGCTTTAAACGGCCATCGTTTTCGTGTGGATGCAAATACTTTTGATCTGGTCGTTGAGTACAAGTGTCCTTTGGGATTGCTTTTGTTCCGAGGCTTTTAGCCAAAAAACTTTAAAACATTTTGTTACTCTCCTAAAATCTACCTAAAAAGAGCTACACGATCAAACGATTTTGCGAAAACCTTCTCAAGTATGAAATAAGTCACATAAATACCTCGAAGCTCGGCTTTTATCCATACACCTATTTCAAAAAAGGTTGTCACCGCTAACAGCGATAGGCGATAGGTAATAGGTCATTCCAAGACCGCAAAGCACTATTGATTTCTAATTGATTTACATATGAATAGCCAAATATTTGATGGAAGAGTGTAAAGAAAGATTTAGGATGGCTTAATTAAGAAATCAATAGTGCTTTGCGGTCTTGGAATGACCTATTACCTATCGCCTATCGCTGTTAGCGGTGACAACCTTTTTTGAAATAGGTTTTTTGAAAAAGCCTCGCTTCTCGGTATTTATCCCTTCCATAAAGTCTAATATAACATATATTCTGTCGATTTGCAATTGCAAATCAAAGCCGTAGTTTTTCGTTCAGAACAGAATTTCCAACTGCCATCATAATCCAGCGACCACATGGTTTGGCAAATCTTTTGATTGAGTCTGTTTTCTTCCACCTGCATACTTTTAGGTGATTTTAGTGACCGTTTTTGAAAGAATGTTTAACATATTTCGCCTTTGGCTGGATTTTCAAGCTTTAAAAGAGGCCTTTTTCGACAAAAACTTGCCAAAACAAATTTTCAACTCGATCTGGGACTGTCATCCTTCTCGCCTGTTTTAGCATCAAAATGGTTTCCTTGATGTGATTGGACAGAACATGAATTTCTTAGTTTTTGATTGGCTAATTCAAAAATGATGCTATTAATGATCCAAAATGATGCTATTAATGCTTGAATAGCACACTTTTTAACCAATCAGATTGCAGATTTTGTGAGTGATTTCAAAATGGATATGATTAGTGCTAAAATAGGGCAGTCTCTCGACCAATCAGATTCGAGGAAATTGTAATAGTTATGATTCTACCTCGTTACCATGCTGAGAGATCCCATGAGATAGCAAGTGCATGCGCCAATCAGTGCAACGTCTGTCGCCGGTCAGTGAAGTTGTTCATGTGTTTGAACAAAGGAAAATTGCCCGAAAAATCCGTCTAAATCATACCAATGTCGGGTTCTAAAGACTCGCAAGATAAATCAAAGGAAAAAGACGACGGCAGAGGCTGTCTTTTGAGCAAATGGCAGCCAGAACCCAAAGGAAAACGAACAGAACAGTCCACAGCTACCATGAATGGCAGCAATGGCAAAGGCGGCAAAACGCCAAATGCAAAAACTCAGGCAAACGGGACCAAAGATCACACAAAATCACTCAAAAGTGATACTGAAAGCAAAGACCCTGGGCAGAAGTCCAGCGAAACTCCTACAGGAAGAAAGACCTCGAAAAAATCCACAAGGGAAAAAAGCGCGCCAAAAGGGTCACCAAAGCTGGCCGAGAACCATGACAGCTCGTTGAATGAAAGCTCAACGTCAGGCGAAAACATCGCTCAAGTCTTTAAAGACTCGCTTTCCAGCTTGGCGGCTAGCATGAATAAAGGCTTCCTTGACTTAGGAAAACTACTCAAAAACAAAAACGAGTACCGAGGTGGTCGACACGAGGATTTGTCTAGCTCTGACTCTGAATCGGAGGAAGAGAGTGTCAGTGACACAGAGCCACCGGCCCCAAAGAGGCAAAAATCTGATGGCGATGGTGCTTCCTTAAGCGAGGAAAGCAATGCCATACTTAGTCAGCTAGAAAAGCAGTACAACGTTACTGATCAGGATGGACCTGATATAAATGCAAGTTTGGCCAAAATAGTGAAAAACCTCTTGGGGGAAAAGACTGATGAGGAAAAGCTCAACGAAATTAAGAAACGCTACCCCAAGCCAAAAAACTGTGAAATCTTGACCGAAACCAAAGTCAATTCAGCGATATGGAACAACATCTCAGACAAGGCAAGGACAGGAGACATAAAACTCCAAAAGGCTCAAAAAGCACTAGTAAAAGGCATAACTGCTGTGGTCCAAGTGATAAATGAAGTACTAAACAAATCAGAAATGCCACCAAAAGAAAAAATTGTGGACACCCTTATGGATGGTGTGCAGTTACTGGCCAATGCCAACATAGAAGTCAACATAAGACGTAGAGAAGCCCTGAAACCAGAGCTTCACACTAGTTACCGCTACTTATGTGCCCCATCAAATCCTATAACTACTGAGTTATTTGGAGATGATTTACCCAAAGCTGTTAAAGATATAACCGACACCAATCGGATTACTTCAAAGATTAGTAGAGAGCGAAAAGATGGCTACAAACGGTCCAGGGATACCAGTGCTTCAGACAAGTATGGGAAGAGATACCCATACAAATACTCAGGATCAAAAAACTACAACCGCCCCTTCCCCAGCAAGAGGGAAGGGGGGAAGAAAAGTGGTCAAAAGAACCAACACTAGACAACCAAACTGAAACCAATCCAGAGGTAAGAAACTTAAAGGTTGCTGGCAGGCTAAGATTTTATTTGTCAGCTTGGACAAACCTTACCTCAGACAAGAAAATATTAGACATGGTGCAACACTGTCATCTTGAATTTATTGAAACCCCAAAGCAAAACTATCCTATACCATCTATGAGATTTAGCCCTAATGAGGCTGAAATAATTGATTGTGAGGTAAACCGATTACTAGAGAAATGGGTAATTGAAGAAGCTATACCTATTGACACTCAGTTTATTTCTAACATTTTCCTTAGGAAAAAGAAAAATGGCTCTTATAGAATGATTCTCAACCTGAAAGGACTCAATGAGTCAATTGAGTACATCCATTTCAAAATGGAGAGCCTAACATGTGCCATACAATTAATGAAGAAAAACTGTTATATGGGTTCCATAGACCTCACTGATGCATATTATACTGTGCCTGTAGCAATAGAACACAGAAAATTTTTAAGATTCATTTGGAGAAACAACCTTTTTCAATATACTTGTCTTCCAAATGGACTTGCATCAGCACCGAGATATTTCACAAAACTCTTAAAGCCAGTGTATTCTACTCTGCGTAGTCAGGGATACCTAAATGTAGGGTATATTGATGACTCTTATATACAGGGGTCCTCAGTTGTGGAATGCACAAACAACATTTTGGCCACACAGAGGCTCTTTGAGTCATTGGGGTTCATTATAAATTCTGAAAAGTCAGTGTTGCAACCTTGTCAAAAGTTGTCCTTTCTTGGCTTCATCTTAGATTCTGTTCAGATGAGAGTATATCTTACACCTGAAAAAGCAGACAAAATAGTCTCAGCCTGCCAACTACTGTTAAAGAAAAAGTTGACCACTATAAGAGAGGTTGCTCAAATTATTGGGCTATTAGTGTCTTCTCTGCCAGGAGTCCAGTATGGGGCCCTGTTCTATAGAAACATAGACATAGATAAGAATAAGGCTTTGAAACTTAATAATGGAAACTTTGAAGCACCCATGACATTATCAAATGACTCTAGAAGTGATCTGAATTGGTGGGTTGCTCACCTACCAGGAGCTTATAAGAGTGTTTCCATTAACAACCCAGATATTGAAATGACAACAGATGCCTCCAAAACAGGGTGGGGGGCAGTGTGCAATGGACAGGCTGCACAGGGTATGTGGTCCCCTGAAGAGAAACAAAAGCATATCAATGAACTTGAAATTCTAGCAGTATTCTTTGGGGTGAAATCATTCCTCTCTTTACTAAAGGGACACCATGTTGCTATTAAAAGTGATAATTCTACTACAGTTTGCTATATAAATGCAATGGGAGGTACAAAATCCATCGAGTGTAATTCACTTACAAAATCCCTGTGGATGCTCTGCATGCAAAATAATGTCTGGTTAACTGCATGCCACCTTCCAGGTGTTCTCAATGTGGAAGCAGATAAACAATCTAGGGTATTTAATGTGAGAACTGAGTGGCATTTAAAGCCAGAAATCTTTGCCAAGATTACTGACAAACTTGGAACTCCAGAGATTGATCTTTTTGCATCAAGGCTAAACAACCAGTTGCCAAAGTATGTCTCCTGGAAACCAGATCCAGGAGCTATGCATGTAGATGCATTCTCTATATCTTGGGGTGATAAGTTTGTTTACATATTTCCCCCATTTTGTCTCATCTCTAGATGTCTCCAGAAGTTAGAGAAGGAACAAGGAAATGCATTGTTGATAGCTCCTGTCTGGCCCACACAGGTCTGGTGGCCCCAAGTACTCAGCCTCCTTGTAGCAGCTCCTCTGATGCTCCCACATCAGAAAGAACTGCTCACTCTCCCACACTCAGGAGCTCAACACCCCTTGAAGAACAAGCTCCAGATGATGGCATGTTCATTGTCAGGGAACACTATCAAGCAAAGGGAGTATCAGAGGCAGCTGCCAGATTACTCATGCAATCATGGAGAGAAGGTACCAAAAAACAATATTCAAGCTACCTTAAAAGGTGGACACTGTTTTGTGCTGAAAGGAAAGTCAATCATTTTCAGCCATCTATAGGACAGGTTCTTGATTTCTTCTCTGAGCTTTACAAACAGGGACTTACATACAGTGCTATTAACACTGCAAGAAGTGCAATTTCTACATATGTCACAGTATCTGATGGAAAGAGTGTTGGACAACACCCACTTGTTCAACGCTTACTCAAGGGGATTTTTCAATCCAGACCACCCAGGTCAAAGTACAAGGAGATATGGGATGTTCAAGTAGTACTAAAGTACTTGGGTACACTGCACCCAGTTGAGACATTAACTCTGAAACAGCTTACCCTGAAGCTTGTCATGTTATTATTATTAGTTACTGGCCAGAGGGGCCAGACTATTCATATGTTAGATGTTAAAAACATGTTTGAGTCTCAGAACAAAGTTACTTTTGTTATTCCAGACCATGTTAAACAAAGCAAACCAGGATCAATATATCTATCTACTCTCCCCACAGTACCAGGGCAGCTTCTACTTCAGCAGCCAGTAGGGCGTCTGCTAATCTAGATGACATCTTGAAGACTGCAGGATGGTCGTCTGAATGCTGCTTTGCTCGATATTATAAAAAGCCTATAGCTAGTGTTTCCACTTATGCAAAATCAGTGTTGTCAGATGCATAAGATATATCTTGATATGTATAGTGCCTTGAATAGACAATAAATAGAGCACTTTGGGCTTCATGTCTGTGTATGTACTGTATGTCATAGCTTTTAAATGCAGCATTTTGGGCTTCATGTCCGTGTTGCTTTAGAATCTCATGTGATCTCTCAGCATGGTAACGAGGTAGAATTAAAAATTAAACGAGAATTACCTGGAAGTGAAGTTTGATTGTAATTCTACCGGAGTACAGAATTGCTGAGAGATAACATGCCCGAGATCCCAACCTCGCCCTATCGTTATCTGCTGTGGGTATCTACATGCCCATTCAGCCGTGTCTTCACAAAACCGAATTGGCGCATGCGCGTTTGCTATCTCATGTTATCTCTCAGGCATTTCTGTAACTCCGGCTAGAATTACAATCAAACTTCAACTTCCAGGTAAGTCTCGTTTAATTTTTAAATTATACCGGGAATATTTTTAAATCGAGGATCGTTATATCACACAAAAATCTATGCTCTATTTCACCGGCAAAACATGGTTTTCAGATGAATGATCATGAAAAAGTCGACCTATGTACAAATTTAATTGAACATGCAAACTTTTGTTTCTTACTTTCAAATATATATACAGGCAAGGCTTTCCAAAACTGACCGTCGCCACGAGACAACTTTTTCATACCAAATACGCCAGCGTAGTGATGTTTTAACACAAGCTATCGGTGACCAAGCAACAGATAATTCAAATCAACAGCTTCGCGTTTACCAGCAAAATCCTCGTTCTGTCAGTCTCTTTCAAACTTCAAATTTTTCAAACCAAAAATACGGTTTTCACCATGTTGAACGTTGCTTGATTCATCGAAAGCGCGTAAACTTTTCCAAATCTTGAAGAACTGTAAGCTATTTCACCTGACAAACTATCTTCTATTGCTTAATTAAGTATTTTTATGATTTTATTGAATTTTTTTCTTCATTTTTCTATGATTCAATTTCTGTCTTTAGATTTATATACGATTTTTATGTAAATATTTATATATTTATTATATTGCACGTTCGTGTTGTGAACGAGCTTTTGATCTTAAAAGCAACGTGCTGAATTAAATTATTGATGAATGGATTGCTTGATTACTTGATTGATATTGATTGATTGATTGATTGATTGATGATAGTTAGTATTAAAATACGGAGTCAAATCAGAAAATATGAAAACATTCCAGCTATGCTTTCTACATACACACACACACACACACACACACACTTTTCAAGGTGCTTCGCGGTCCCAGCTTTGATTTCAATATATGTTGTTGACTTTGCCGTGATTTGCAATGCGAGCTGATATGTTCCTGGATTAGTGATTTATTTGCCTGTAGGCATGTACGATATAAATGTAAGAGATGAGCAGTCTGCCTACTTGCCTTACCGCTCTGGACGCTTTATTTGCAAGGTAGAAATTGTAGATGGGGAAATCTTATAATCCGTCGAAACAAGGAAGATCAGAAGGACTAAAACATAATTCGTCCAAGGTTTTTTGCGGACTAAAAATGTTTATTCACAAGCATTGAAGCGAGGCTCCAGGGTACACACATAGAATTATTCCTGAATTTGTACCCTGAAGCCTCGCTTGGATGCTTTGTGTGTGACCACTGAACCGATGTATGAAAATTGGTGTTACACCTTTAAGTAGAAGTCACTGAGGTTAACAATCTACTTTTGGCTGCTGACTTTCGGCATTGTTGGCTATAGTGATCATCAAGTATTTGTCTCTGTTTAGTATTTCAATCCTAGCTGAACAATTTCCTATCTATAATTGTTGTATATTGAGTTCTGAACTGAACTCGGACATTGTTTAGCCTTGCAGTATGCGGGCAACATGTCATAAGAACCCAATATAGTGACCATTACCCCCGGGAGGGGGGAGGGGGGTACTCAACCCCAATTTGGATAGGGGTGTGCCGCCAGAGTTCTAGAAACCTGACCCTGTTTAAGACACTCGAAGGTGAAAAAAAATCATACCCTGTTCAAGACAAAAGAGAAAAAAATCGACCCTAGCCTCGTCATTCGATTCCGATCCGTTGCATATGATTAGACAAAAAACGGCTGAGGAATCGCTTTTGTTTATTTTGAATATCGTACCCTATCTAAGACACAAAAAGATGATATGGCTCGGGATCTCGTCAAAATTATAGATCCTGTTTAAGACAATTTTGGGTAAAATGTATACCCTGTTCAAGACAGTATAGCAAATATATGGGAGTACCCCACCCCCCCAAGTACAGTCTCCCTGCAGCTCAGCGAGGATCCGATCGGTATATGAAAGGTCACGGGTTCGATTCCTGTCAGGCGAACTCAAATATTTTTTCTGAGTTCCCTGCACAAGGGACAAACTGATTACCTTTTTGCTATATTTCGATCGGTAGCTCGTAACAGTTGTACTTTGATCTTACACTGATAAACCGTTTATCAACCTCAAGGCTTGAGACCGACGATGCGCTCATTTTACCACCACCCCCCCCACCATCAGTGCTCCGTTGTTAAGGTATTTAAAGCTAATTAAAGCTACACATATTGGGAAAAAGTCCGCAAACTCTCTCGCATCGAAGGCCGCGCACTAACCAACTGTCGGCCATCCTTGCTCCATTTTGATGGTTTAACACTCGTTACAGCGGACAACTTCAGACGTATCAGTTGAATGTCGGAAGTCTTAGAATGTTCATTCCTATGTACAGTATTTTGACCTATAGAATAAACTGGAAATCTCAAGAGTGTATAGCAGTATACGTTCTATGTGAAACTAAACCAAAGAAAAATTGGTTAATTTTCGTCACATCTTGCTATTGCGGACCCTCGCTTATTACGGGCACCGAATGAAGGTCCCGAGGGTGTCCCGGCACTATAACGAGAGTTGACTGTATTTCAATTTTCCTACATAGACCAGTTTTCCAGTCTTATCCATTTTGTTTTTGTTGGTTTTTATTTCGACAAAAAAATATTTGGGTCAAATTGTGCCTGTCTCATGCCCCACGAAAATTATTTAATTTTGAATTGGCGATCCAGGCAGTTATGCAACATTTTCACTTTCCATGATATGAAATATACCTTGAATTATTAATATCCGCAAGACAGTTGGAATTAGACATTTAACAAGGTTTCCTCCATGTTAATTTCACTAAATTTGATCCAAGCTTTCGGTCCTAATCATCATTCGATCCCTGATGATGAACCAATCAGGTCGGAAAGCTTCGATCAAATTTAGTCAAATTAACGCTGAGGAAACCTTGATATATGCCTAATATGATTCCCACCTACAAAGAAAATTTCAGATACAGTTTAATTGTTTAGATATTTTATTAAAATTTGGGCATACGTGAA
This sequence comes from Telmatactis stephensoni, assembly GCA_029948255.1. Classification (NCBI taxonomy): domain Eukaryota; kingdom Metazoa; phylum Cnidaria; class Anthozoa; order Actiniaria; family Isophelliidae; genus Telmatactis; species Telmatactis stephensoni. Next base: position 460,374 of record JALIZF010001783.1, read on the forward strand.
AGGCAATGAATATATATTGTGAAACATGTCAACAGCTAACAATTTTGAAATTTGTGCTACATGTTTTACTTTCGGCATGAGATCCAGCAGCCTTTGAATTATTAGTACCCACTTTTCAAGGACTGACATTGGTAACTGCTTTGCATGAAGTTATTAAAATTTGGGCTTATTATCTAGAAAGGCAATGAATATAGCAAAAAAGTGAAAATAAGTGAAAAAGAATGTGAAAAAAGTGAAAACCTTTTTCAAACAAAATGTCATTTTTTGCAGGTTAACTTTGCCGACTTCTTCTGTAGAAATTAAAGGAGCTCACTTTTTATTCTGTGATCAAGTAAACTTAAAAATATATATAATCACACTTATATACAAAGAATTCAAAAGGCGTTGATTCGCAGCCATAAATAAAAAGACCCGGAGGACATCAAAGACTAAAATAATTTAATTTAATTACCATAATCAAAGAATTATTCTTGAAAACTGCATTCAATATTTCCTTTATATTTTCCCTTTGCCAAGGTCAAAACTAGGTTTTCTCCTTTTAAAATAAGTTATACGATTGATTCTGTAGACATCCACTGTGAACAGTAAAGTGAAAGCTATTCCACTTCATTGCTAGTGACTGCCACTTCTATGTTGGATATATATATATGTCAACTGTATATGGGCAGCAAGGGTGGTCGAGTGGTTAAACCGCTTGCCTCTCACCGATGTGGTCCTTGGTTCGATTCCCGGACAAGGCAAGGGGGCACTTCATGTCAGTTGAGTTTGTTAGTTCGTCCTTTCCTCTGCCTCGAGAGTTTTTCTCCGGGTCCTCCGGTTTTCCTCCCTCCATCAAAAACGAACTGGTGAGTTAGGTGTTTAGAATATCGGTGGAGTAAGGAGAGCGTGTGAGAGTATTAGGATTTCTGCATTGTGAACCACATTGAGACGTTGTGAAATGTACTATATAAATACCTATAATTATTGTAGTTTGTATGCCGAAGCCTTCACTTTACTGTTCGGAGTAGATAACTACAGTTTGTAGTCGAAATACAGTCGTTTTTAAAGTAATTTAAAGAAAAATGATCAGTTTATCTTCTCTTTATATTACAACCTTTATTATTTAGTTTCATCGCTTTGAAAACTGCGGAAAATCAGGACTCAAATGACATTACTCCTGTAGAATCAGGTTTAAACAAAGGTTTTCTTTCATAGAATGTACTGGAAGCATTTTTCCAATCCTGTAGTTTGGGGTTCCTGTGTGAGACAGAAGTTTCTTATAGTACCGGCAATATCTGCCGCTTAATTATAGCTTCCCAAATACATACACCGAAGATTTAAACAGCAAACCAGTTAGATTACAAAAAATAATCTACTTTGGAACGTTCAATGAAAAACGTTAAACAACCCTCATTAAAAGTGACAGTTAAACAATAAGCTGTGTCGCTTTGTCCATCTGGTCACTTAGTAAGATTGCCTCCATTTTTGAAAGTAATTCATTACTATTACCAAGCACCCAAAATGTCCATCAAAAGAATCTAGGTAACTAACACTATAATCTAAAACAAGGTGTTGGCCTACGTCAAAAACGTGCCGAAAAGCTAGGTCTTAAAGTAATTTTTTATTAATCTGCATCACTAAGTCCTTTACTAGTGAAGACTTGTAAAATCGATGCTGTCGGTTCTGTTTCCCAGGCTTTTACTTTTTTGGTTGAGCTAAACGCAAGTACAATTAAATATTAAAAAATCCTTCCTCTATAGGTGAGTTTCCCTTTAACAGAGTAGATTTGTGGTTGAACAAAACTGAACCAATATGGACCAACGACTGGCAAAGAAAAAATTCATAAATATCTCACATCTAATCAACAAGACAATGACAGAGGTATTTACACAAAGACTTCTAGTGAAATGAAACCGTGTTTTGGATTATTAATTTTGGTATTGGGTACTATTTGCTAACAGATATGTTTATGAACTTCATCTTGGTAAAACAGATCAATGTGAGCGACAATCGATCAAAATTGACTTGATAATTTTTCCTTCCATGTGATTCAAAAATCCGATGAATGTATATACATATAAACAAAACTTAAACGGATTTCCATCACATAATACCAATGGCGGCAGATGAATAAACAGAACAGCACGAGGTGGATTTCAGAGATGTAATTTGCCTGTATTAATTTTACGTAAAATGCTCGATAGCCGTTAAAGGTACATAGTGAAAAAGTATGTTTTTTCGCTTGGTATCAAGGAGGTAGTGATCTTAGGACGCTATATCTTGGACTAACCGGCAATAATTCTATATTTGTCTTATATACATTCAAACCAAAGAGTGATGTAAACCATCTGAATCCACCTGTCGTTGAAACGTTTTGTTGACTGAGCTTTGCTAAAACTTAATAAATCCACGGACTACTTCTTGTTATAACGGAAAATCTCACTTAAAGAGAAAAAACTAACCAACACCCCAAAACCTATTTCAAAATTGTTTTATGTATTTCAATCGAGAGTTTCCAATTCTATTAGAGTAATAATTATATTAGTTTGTTCCGGATATTTACATGCAAATTTAGGGAACAAAAATATTAACTTGTGTTAAGTGTTGAATTTCTAGTTGGATCGTTTGTTGGTTGAATGTAGGGCACATTGTTCTCGCTGGGTCCCCCGTGGAAGCGTATGCCTTCTAGCAGGTGCACTATTGATTTGATTGATGGATCGTCAATGAAGCATCGAGACTGAACGAAGTCAAATCGAGTCAGCTAATGCCATATAGAAGCGTCGTACTAAAAGAAAGCATACAAATACTCAATTGAAATCATTTCCAGAAACTCTTGCAGTATATACATGGTAATCGACGTCTTTGGTGGTGGTTCTCAGATTATAAAAAAACTCGATTTGTCCTGAGAAATAGATTCTTTCGCCGGAGAAAGTTGGAAATGAAGACTGTTGGATAGGATTCGTTAGCTCATTACCAGAACCCTTCTCTTTCAGTGGACCTGATTTGACCCCATACAAGAAGAGATTGGTTATCTCGAGGACTTTTTCAAGATGAATGAGTCGTTATCAAGCAACTCAACAACACAAAGTAGCAAGTGCACAGAGTTTGGAGAAAATTCCACTCCATTTAAAATCACTTTTATAACGCTTTATGTTTCGCTAGGGATTGTGGCAATTTTAGGTAATTCCTTTTTAGTTCATATTATATACACTACACCTAGAATGAAGACGTCCTTTAACTATTTCATTGCCAACATGGCCGTCTCAGACATCCTGGTCCAGTTCTGTTCCATTCCAAGACTCGTGACCGATCTTCTGTTCGATACCAGACGTTGGCTCATTGGTGATACTATTGGTCTAGTTCTCTGTAAGCTGCTGTATTTCGTCCAAGATATCTGCACGGCGGTATCTATTGAGTGCATTGTTCTTATCGCTATCGATCGCTTTCTTGCTGTGGTGACCCCCACAAAGGTGCGGTCGACATCCCGGGGGAGACTAAGAGTAATTATCATCATTATGACCTGGATCATTGCCATGCTCGTGCACGCGCCATATCTTCACTTCCAGAGGATCAAGATAGAAAGTCATGATATAATGCGCTGCACAATCGACTGGAGCCCGTGGTCAGCAGACGTACACACAAGGTACATGGCTGTTCTTGGGACAATCCTCTTCTTCGTTCCTCTCGGTACCATAACGATTCTCTACGCGGCCATCTTTACCATCGTCAAACACAGGAAAATTCCTGGCCACGTTTCAAACGATAGACATCAATTCCGACACTACGAGAAGGTTAAGGCAAACGTCCTTCAGCTATCCATCGCCGTTGTGTCAGTTTTTGTCATAAGTTGGGCTCCAAACATAATTTATCTGGTGCTATTAATGACTGTATGGGGCTGGCGCGTTCCATGTAATATGTACCCCTTCAGATTCTTTGCCTTGCTAATGGGCTATTCCAACACAGCCACAAACCCATGGATTTATTTTATACTGAGCGCTAACTATCGACAAGGACTTAAAAAGCTTATGAGATGCGGCCGGTTGAAAGACTATCAAAAACGTCTCAACTCAAGGACAAAGTCGAGGACTTGGGCTACGCATCAAACTGACAGTGGCGCTCAAGCTGATATAGGTCAACAGGCACAAGAACAACAAATGTGCACAACTGTATGAAAATGCTTAGATTACTGGAACTTCACACTTTCAAGATCAAGAACTGAAGAGTTGACGTTGGTTTTTAAATAATTCATCTTATCCGCATCTTTTGGCCTTTTTATCACATCACTGAAATGCAAAATATTAAACAGGAAAAGTACAATACAAACTTCTATCTACTAAGCGCGTATTCATACAAAAGCTTAATTTTTTTAATTATTCTGTAATAAGCTAAATAATTTCTTTTTTCTCCGTTTTCTCTGTCACTATAAAGATGACTTTCTCATATCAAGGGAACAAATTCAAATTAAAAGTTGTCTTTTGAATATTTTACATCAGTATGCCAAATTACACAGCTTTCCGCAGCGGAAAATGCCGGCTGAAAAAATTGGGCTCGTTTGTTTGTATCGGAAAGTTTATACTCATCGGATTTTCATGTGCTAAAGATTCAAATCATGTAAAAATGTTGTAGTACTCTAGTTCGTGGACTGAAGCAAAACTTCGAAAGAAATATTGAAGTATAATCTTAATTAAAGGCATAACAAATTTACTTTATTTTTCGTTGTGTTGATTAGGTTTTTCTTGATAACGACTATGTCAAAAATTTGTTTGTCATTCTTATTTACATTAAGTCACAATGTACAAAACCTTCAACGAAAATAAATTTAGCATTACTTTCTTGGCTTGGGATGGGATAGAGAAATTTATTTTATTGAACTAAAGCAGTGTCAGCCGATGCAAGGCGACAAAACCAAATGGAAACATACGTCTTAGCTTGGTTGAAAATAGTTAGCTTCTGTCATTTTTCACAGATCCTTGAAGATTTCTCATAAAATTAAAGTCATGGCATTTAAAAAAAATCAATAACCCAGCGCGCGCAGCAGTGTTGGCGGGAAAATATTAAGCCATACAATGAAACGTAGATAAGACAAACACCGTAAAAGGGTTACCGAGCATGTTTGATTAGTATACGTACAGGATGTGAAAGCGAATAAGAAAAATCGAATTCTTATCGCTACGATTTACCTTTGAATCAGTTCAAACATAGGCCCCTAAAAACAAACAAACTATCCGTAAAAAGTGTCCCTACGATCGAATTTGCTGCATCAAAGGCTTTTGTTTACAAGGCTGAATGAATTAACGTTTCAGGTTGAAGGGTTGACCGGAGAATGGTCTTTTTCGTGGTGTGAAAAGCTTTTCAATCAAAAGATCTTTTGTCGCACAAATAGAATATTTCTGAACGTTAAACCTCCCAAAACAATATTATTTATTCCATTGTTTTCTTTTGATGCCAGCCATTTTGCGTGGTATATGATTTATTCCGATAAAGTTGAGCCCAGACCATCTGCATCAGGACTTTTCTACTAATTTAAAGTAAAAATTCCATCCCAAATCTTCTATTTTTAATCCCGAAAAGAAAAGAAAAGAAAAACAAAAACAAAAAGCAAAAAATTTCACTTAAAAACTTTCCAATCTATTACTCTGTTGAAATTTGATGAACTGTTTGTTGAAATTTGGCTGAATACAGATGACCAGAACCTTTCATTTTGCATTGCTTTTGTAGACTCGAAAAGACCAAAATCCTTTGACTCTTGGGAAACTTTCAAAATTGGAAAGATGTTTTATCGAAGTAATAAAAAACAGAGGCAGAAATATAACCACATAATGCCACCAAAGTCACTTTTAAAATCACTCCAGCACAATTTTCTCATTTAATTTCTTTACGAAACGACGCGACAGTCGAAATTAACTTAAGTGACAAGTGCCTCGATAGGAAAAGGTATTGAATTTTTGTTTCAGATCGCAATCTACCTCAGACATCCGGCGAGGGTCAACTTTTTCTTCCATTCGTGATTTTTGTTCGTCTTTTAGTTATTTACGAAATTTGGCATCCTGAATTGATGTTTATGAAACATTTCACTGTCGAGCCTTCTAAATATTTCGCATTTTGGTCCAAAATTACATCATTTGAGTAAAAGAGTGCTTACAATATATCCGTGAAAAAGTTAGTGAACTAAATTGTACTAAATAGCGCGAAATCCTTTGTTTTCTATTGTTTAATTAGTGCAAATTAGTGCAATTTCTTACAAAGTTTTTCATGGATATATTGTAAGCACTCTACACAATTTGTTTAGGGTAAAGCAATTTATTTGACTACAATAATTTTGGATTTGATAGCTGTCGAGAGATTATCCGGAATGACACCTGGGTAAGAGAAGAGAGAAAGTTTAAAAATGGATAAAAAATATAGTAAAAAAACCCGATATTTCTGTAAAGTATATATCACTAGGAAAGAAAAAAGATTGTGCGTTTCTCATTGTCTCTTTCTGTCATCTTTCTCATCTCATCACTTTGTTACGCGAAGTCGTACTGAATCGATGTCAGACGGTTGGTTTGAACTATTTTCGTAATTTGTTTGTTTGGTTGATTTTTGTGTGAAGATCCATTTGTACGTTTCGCTGGTGGTAGAGTCTTTAATTGACTAATGCACTAACATTTACCACAATCTAAAACTGTGTAGGTGAACACTGTAAGCCATGCACCAGAGTCCCTGAGACGACTTATGCACTCAAGAACTGATAGGTCATGAATACGTGTCGAAAGTTCATTCTATGTCTCTCAGAGGGGACGTAAGGGTTTGCGGTGATGCGGTTTTGCGTTATTTTTGATGCGCTTTTGTGGTTATTTGTTATTCTAACCTGCGGTTTTGCGGTTTTAAACTTCAGATCTTGTACGCGTTTGGGGGATTTTGACGATTTTCGTTGCGTTTATTTTTTCCTCAATTTTGTTTGTGGTTTTGCGGTTTCCATATTACGACCCCCTCCTCTCAAATTCAATTTTGTGTGCAAAGGAGATGAATTTGAGTAGTCTAATGTGTAGTCCTGTCTTGTAAATCTATTTCAAAGCAATGATGTGGTCAAATGTCACGTGCTTTATCATTATGGATTATAAATTTAAAATATGAGCACTTGTGAAGAGTGCATTCAAACAAATCGTAATATAAAATGTGCAAATAAACAAATTCTAATTCTAGTTAGCTAACGGAGCGACCTGCACTTCTCGGAAGATTTCATCCCATTGGTGGGCCACCCGCGAGAATCTCAACAAAAGAAACTTTTGAAAACGGCAATGGCAACAATAGATTCTTTTGTTTTATCAAAGCAATTAGATGACATCTTACGAGGAGGTACAGATTACCTGTAGCTAACAAGTGGCATGGATGGTACCATGCGAGCAGTTTAAATGGATGGGCAATTCAGGTTTTACAAACAACCACTACAACTGAATCACGCAGTTCTCCAAGGAAGATGGGAGAGGAAATCTACTGCTCGCAGGGGACGTGGATGGGTAATTTAGGTTTCACAATCAACCAATTACCAATCACACGAGGTGATGCTAAAGAACATTGCATTGTTATGACGAAACCAAGAGAATCATGTTTGTCTTTAAAGATGTACTAGATGTGGATATGCTTTTCCATTGAAAATAACAAAGAAAAACAATTAAATGCATGTGTATATATGTACATAATTAAGCTGTTTATTTGAAGCTGCCTCAGTTCTCGCGCGCATGCGTCTCAACATTTCCGATAGAACTTGACAGCTATCAGAAGCTTCCTTCAACAAAGGGATCAAGTAAGCGAAACGAAAACGATGATGATTTTCATTAATAACATATCAGTCAGCTTACCTAGCCATTTTACCTCTATAAAACTCTTATCGAAGAACATTAACTAATATTTCTATTTTTGTTATATATCCAAAAGTCATTAATCCCGCGTTGTGTCGTCTCTCTAGGGTTTTGGAGGAATTTAGTCCCTATGACGCATATTTTTTTAATTTCAAACTCATTTCTTTTCCGGGAATATAGTTAAGATCTTTTTATCCCATTTTGGAATACTCTATATTTTCGGAGATATAAAAGTTTCAAATTTCAATATGCAAATGTGATGACGTCAGGGGAGTCATCATCACTAGCTTCTCATGGATTTTACTAAAAGAGGTCTTAAATTCCACAACCAGATTTTTTACTCAAACACAGGCTTTACCAACGGAAATAAATTCCAAATGAAAAAATAAGAGTATTTCAAGTCATCTTGGTTTTGTATAATAAATGATGACTCCCCTGACGTCATCAAATTTGCATTTTGAAATTTGAAACCTTTATATCTCGAAAAATATGGAGTGTTCAAAAGCAAGACAAAAAGAAATCAACTATATTCCCAGAAAAGAAATGAGTTTGAAAATAAAAAAATATGCGTCATAGGGACTTTAAAGTAAGATGGTTCATATCACATATAGGAGATGAACCTAAACAGTTTGAGTACCTGAAACATTCCTTTACCAAGCAAACTTGTCATGCGGAACGATTTTATTGAATTTCCATACAATTCAGTTTATATATTTCGAGCATGACCACAGGTAACCCAAAATAAGCGGTTTGGATTACCTGTGGTCAAGTATTTATGGAAATTCAATAGAATCGTTCCTTATGACATGCTTGATTCACGGCACGCCCCGAATAGTTCAAATAAAGTAATTAAAATAATAAACTTAAAATGTTACGTTGTTTTGGTACTAGTTTTAGCGACATTTATACCTATAGTATGAACTTCACTTCCCCTATGTACTCATACTTGGACAAGGTCGGCAAACCCACAACTCAACTCAACCACACCATTCACTTCTAACGTCAATAATTCCTCGACTGAAGCTGAGCTTCAGTTCACGCTAGAACTTCAGAATCCAGCCAAAAAATATGAAATAGATAAACACACACAATGTAGCGACAAATTAGCCCTTTTTTATAGTTTCCTTTGGAAATTAACATCGTTGAGTATTTACCTTTAAGTTGAGAACATTTCCCAATTCATTAGTTTTGTTTTCCAGTTATATTTCTCGATATTTAAGAAGATTTTCCAGGATACCGTTTACTATTCGTTTTTGTCCGCCATTTTGTTTCTAAGATAATATTGGACTTCCTTTCTCGTAGTTAGCTATATTTGGAGAGTCAAGCCATATTTGGCAAAATGGTGCGTATTTCGTTACTAAGGCTTCGTAAGCACTTTTTGTTGCTATGGAGCAGTTTTTTGGGCAAGTTCAGGCAAGCCCCTTTTTGTAAGCAAAGTTCTTTCGGGGATATTCACACCAAAACTGTAAGTAATTTTAATCTTATTTACGTACAAATGTTTCCAAGGATATTTTTTTTAGTTTTTAGTAATTTTTGGGAATAATATTGTATTTATATATTCTAAGTTTGCGCAATTATTGCGCGCGTCTCAGCTCTGTAAGTAACAAATTAGATTTGTAATTTTATCTAAGTTTGTATTTATTTATTATAGTGAACCACATCATCTAGTACACAGTACACGTTACTTTACTGTAATAAATCTATGAAGCTTGCCGTAAATAAAGAGTGTTTTAGTGTATGGTTGAGTGCGTTCAAGCAGTTATCCCAATGTAGAGACGCTACACACAACATACCTTCAATTCAGTGGACATATGTCTTTTTCTATTCGAATATTACGTAGTACTTTCAAACTTCTCAAATTTAGCTTTTGCCCCTTATCTGTCAAGTCTACCTGGTGACATTCCTGTTTCGCGCGATAAAAGCACTTACTCATCATTACACCGTGTTACTCTGACAACTAGTCAGAACTTACTTAACAGAAAAATGTACTTTTCATTTATAATACATAAAATGTGTAGCACAGCTGATTTAAAGACCAAATATTGCTTTTGTCGCGCGAAACGGCGCGTTGAAATGGAAGCAGTGTCACCAGGTAGACTCGACAGATAAAGCCTGGTTCTCACTAGCGACGCAAGCACAAGCGGAAGCAACATACGCAGACTCAGTAGGGTACTGCTCATTAGCGGTGCTTGTCTTTTCTCACACCTCGGTGATAAATGCAGTACTGAGTCTGCGTATGTTGCTTATGCTTGTGCTGGCGTCGCTAGTGAGAACCAGGCTTAAGCGGCAAAAGCTAAATTTGAGAAGAAGTTTGAAAGTAATACGTAATATTTAAATGGAAAAAGACACATGTCCAGGAATTGGTATGTTGTGCATGTCTATCTATTTAAGATTTTTCTGGCTTGATTCTGAGGTTCTTGGGTGAAAGTTCGAGAAGTTATTGGCGTTTGAAGTGAATAATGTGCTTGAGTTGGCCGCGTTGATTGCCAACCTTGTCCAAATATAAGTTCATAGAGGAAATCATGCTTAAGGCATTAAATAACGCTAAAACTAGAGCCAAATCAACACTTAAAGTTAATTGAACACTTTATTCGAGCCCTAAATCAAACATACACGTCATAAGGAATAATTTTATCGAAGTCCATACAATTCTTTATATTTCGACCATGATCACAGGTAACCCAAACACTTGTTTAGCCATTGGCGCCTGTGTTTATACAGCCCAGGTCAATTTTTCAATAATCTCGATCATTCTCCCAGAATTTTTCAAAGACCTTCGATAGAACCAATCATAGTTTCCGCATCACAGGGTTGCTGGTTTCCCCTCGGGGTCGAATTCAGTCGATTAACTAGGAAGTAGGACAAACTACATCAAAAAGTGTACACTGCAAAAACGCGCGAGTAAATTTACTCAAAAACTTGAGTAAATCGGTGCATCCATAGTAACTCACTTATCCGAGTACATTTACTGACAGTTATTTAATTTGAGTAAAGAGTATACAGGTACTAAAATTTCTCTTGTATACCTTTGTGAGACAAAGATATTGCATTAATGAAGACAATATGTGAATACTGGCCCTTAAGCCTTGTTCACACTTGTCGTAAGAATCGTAAAAATCAGAGATTTTTGCGATTCTTACGACAAGTGTGAACGTGTGTTCGTAATTATTCCCGACATCCCAGACTGTCTCCGACGTGATCGAAAGAATCGCCAGCATTTCTATTTTCTGAGACTCGTCCCAGACATCGCTGATATCGAGAATTACTTGCGATAGTGTGAACCAAAATCTGGGATATCGGGGACATTGGCTACCTGCAATGACGTCAATTTTCGTTTCCAATCCTCCGATTTTACTCGGATTTCAAGATGGCGTCTTCCATGAATGCAATTTGTCTGGAAGGTTGGCGATTATGGCGACGAATGTGAATGTGTTGTCGTAAGGATCGTTAGAGTCCCAGACATCCGAAACCCCCGATTTTTACGATTCTTCGGACAAGTGTGAACAAGGCTTAAGTTTCAAGAATTGACCTTAAGTTTTGACATTTTGTGAAAATCATTGTTGAATTAAGGTGGCTGGACCCTATTTCGCCAGTGCGCGGCTAGTCGAATTGAAGCGGCTATTAATTGCGTTACAGAATTAAGTTGACCAAACTTTTTACGCACACCTACTACAAATGGACCAAATTTTATAATGATGCTAGTTTGGTTGAAATCGGAGCTTTTTTAACATCGAAATTGTTATACACTTGATTTGAAATTTTGCCAATTTTCTCAAAATCCTGACCTCGACGAGCAAAACGATTTATGAGACTTTGTAAATCAAATGTTTGTCTATAATGTGAGAGCGTTTCAAGAAATTCTATTAAGCCGATTTTGAGTAAAAACGGAGCAATTATTTTACTTTGAAGAAATTTAAATTCGTGGGTGCTTTACTAAAGTAATTTTATAACCATAATTTCCCAAAGAAAACTAGCAATATTTTTGGTTCCAAATAATACCAAGGCATGGTTCTTTATTTTGTGAATATGTCATTGTATTTGCAGTTTTTGATTGCCGTTGAGACGACTGTACGTAAAGCACTAAATTGCCACGTTTAACTCGGAATTTCGACATACACGTTAATAATACTGGTTCTTGAAAACTAGTAGATGAATTTTTTTTTATTTCTCGATATTGAATATTCAATCCTTTACCAGTAAGGTGTGTAAATTACAAAGGCATTGAAGTTTTTTAAGACCATTAAATAATTTTTTAAACATTGCCATATGTGCATCTCTATTCTCCGAGTTGTTGCCGGTGTTTGATTATGCATGCCTGCATGCGTGTCGCTTTGGCGCCTCGTGCAAAAAATGCAAATATACATGGAAAGTCACGCCAGTGATATCCAGAGTAACGCTGTACGTAGCAGTTCCTTACTACAGTTTCTAGAACTATGGTATTTCCTTGTACAAAAAGAAAACGGAGAAGTGAAATATTGCAGGAAAACACATTAAAGGCTAAAAAGGCGAAGGAAAGTAGTTCACCAGTCCAAGTAACTTGGAAGACTTCCATATATTTGCATTTTTTGCACGAGGTGCCAAAGCGACACGCATGCAGGCATGCATAATCAAACACCGGCAACAACTCGGAGAATAGAGATGCACATATGGCAATGTTTAAAAAATTATTTAATGGTCTTAAAAAACTTCAATGCCTTTGTAATTTACACACCTTACTGGTAAAGGATTGAATATTCAATATCGAGAAATAAAAAAAAATTCATCTACTAGTTTTCAAGAACCAGTATTATTAACGTGTATGTCGAAATTCCGAGATAAACGCAGCAATTTAGTGCTTTACGTACAGTCGTCTCAACGGCGATCAAAAATAGCAAATACGATGACATATTCACAAAATAAAGAACCATGCCTTGGTATTATTTAGAACCAAAAATATTGCAACTTTTCTTTGGGAAATTATTGTTATAAAATTAATTTAGTAGAGCACCCGCGGTTTTAAATTTCTTCAAAGTAAAATAATTGCTCCGTTTTTACTCAAAATCGGCTTAATAGAATTTCTTGAAACGCTCTCACATTATAGACAAACATTTGATTTACAAAGTCTCATAAACCGTTTTGCTCGTCGAGGTCTGGATTTTGAGAAAATTGGCAAAATTTCAAATCAAGTGTATAACAATTTCGATGTTAAAAAAGCTCCGATTTCAACCAAACTAGCATCATTATAAAATTTGGTCCATTTGTAGTAGGTGTGCGTAAAAAGTTTGGTCAACTTAATTCTGTAACGCAATTAATAGCCGCTTCAATTCGACTACCCGCGCACTGGCGAAATAGGGTCCAGCCACCTTAAGGCAAGCGTAAAAGCGAAATTTGCATAAGTTTACAAAAGACGCGAAGACGCGAAGAGCGCCTACGAGCATGCGAAGACGTTTTTCGCTAGTGTTCCCATCTCTGCAGGCGTACCCCAGGGCACAAAGCTGACCCTATCATCTTCCTAATTATAAAGTAAACTCAAATCTCCTGAAATCGAGATTTGGATGTGTGTGGATAAGTAGAGATGAATAGAAACTTCGAGACACCGTGGATAACGTACGCATAATTACCTAACTCACAGTCTTTCTGACTAAATATCCACAAGCTGACTTGAGCACTAGTTTTGATCAGACTACGACGAACAAAGTACATCTGAATCCAACCAAAGAAATAATAAGGAAATAGAGAGCTAACTATGCAACTCCCTCCCTTCTTCGGGTTCCTGTGGACGATCGGCGCCTCAAACGAGTTTTAAACAATTTCTTGACTTGACTTAATTGTCCAAAACGATATCAAATGGAACAACCAAATACATATACAATACAATACAATGAAGGTTTATTCCAGATGCAACTAAAACTTGTGTGTTACAGATATGATAAAAGCTTAAAGCGAGTATGTTACAATAGCAAAATAAATAATCGGCATCTAGAAAGGAAGTTATGAGGTTATCCCTATATGAAAACTTCCTGAAAACACAACAATATACAAGCAAACGAATTAACTATAAAAAATATACATTTGCGCAAAAGATTAAATAAATGAATGTAATAAATTTAATAATAATAATAATAATATAGACAATATTACTCAATAATGGGCCATCAGCACAAGACCTGGTTAACATCCAAATCGCCCTAATTCGATCCATACCTCTATTCCTTCATACTTGGAGGATAAAGTAGAGATTTTCCAAAGAGATAAGACTTCGCATCATGTACCTTTCTTATAGTAGGGACCTTACGCAACGACGACGGCGACGTCTGTGAAGACGGGACGCCAAAAAAGATTAAAGAACAATCGATAACGCTATTTCTTTCGCTTGTTCATTTTCATGTGACCATCTTCAGACTTACAATCTTGAAATAAATGAAAATGAAAGATCAGTTTTCTGATTTACTTCTACAAGTTGCCGTTCTCGGTAGAGCGTGAAATCTGGACTTTTCACGTTGTAGTTTTGAGGAGTACGGTCGATATCTTTGCAGTTCTTCACATTTGCACGTGTGCATTTATTGTATTTTGTAATTAAAGGCATTGTTTTATGCCGTCGCGTCGTGCACGTTGCCGTCGTGGTTGCGTAAGGTCCCTGAAAACGACATCCCTTTTACGTCTTGACTAAAGAAGAGACGCTCTTTGTGGCAAAACGCTTTGCTAGACAAAATCGTAGATCTGTCATCGCAACTGCATCCAATCCTAACTCCTACCAGGTACGTTGTACATGCAGTAACTCGAACTGAAACAATTACAGCAAGATTCAATTTGTACAGAAAAGCCCGAAAAGCCCTCAAATTGAGTGTTTCTACAAAATCGACACGAGTTTGAGAGAAACATGGGACCATGCAAGTGAGGGGATGTAGTTCTTTGTAGGGGAGGGAAGGAGAATGTATTTTGTTTGTTAATCAATATGGCGAATTTCGGGGCAGATTTCTGACAAAAAATCTCCTTGAGAGTAAACACGTATGCACGGCAACAAAAATTGAATTTTGTTGTTCAATTACAATTTTTTATTTAAATCTTGAACAACGAAAATTGAAACATTTTTTGATGTTAAAATAAAACAAAAATCGAATTGAATGGCAATTGTTGATTTTCGATTTGCCCACGTACATACATATTACACGCATTCCAACAAGAACATTCATCTCACGTGCTGTTCGGATACAAAGAGATACAAAGGATATAAAGAGGCTTCATTAAAGAAAATGCTAGATTCTGTGAGCGCGTGGCGCTATTGAAATTTGACCTGCGTATTGCACAAAAGGAAGGTGTGAAAACCTGTAGATGGATCATTTTGAGAATATCAACTACTGTAAGTTAATACAAAAACGATATAAACCATGTTTCCACGCACAAAATAAAAATGCACATGGTTTCTCACGAAATAAATCCCCTTAGGAAATTTGTAGCCAACAAAACTCTTTGTACACGTTTCCGTTTGCAGACATAAAAAGGGAAGACGAAAGAAACCCGACCGCTTCTTTCCGTGTTATTTTCCAAGGCCTAAGATGAAATTATTTATGAAATTTCTGTGTTTTTCTGTGCTAAAAGGTTTTTGAAAAGCAGCTCACTTGTTTGTAGTAAAATGGGTTTGGCAGTAAATAGGAAAAGGGATGACATACTGAGTTACCAGTGGTAAACACTGCCACTTTTACCAAAGATTTTAGCCTGACTTTTGTTCTTTACATTTGTTTGTTTACCCTTACTATTATCATTTCCATTAAAACTAATTGTTGGAAAGCCTAAAATAAAACTAGAGGTACTTACATAGTACTTGGATCTCGTGTTGTTTTTATAAAGCGAATTTGTTTTATCACTAGGATACTTATGAATACTAAGAAGAATGTCATGCAACAAAACTGAGAACAGCGTCAAATGAACAGCAATATCTACAAAAAGCGTTTCTAAAACAATAAATATAATGTAGAGAAATACAGTTTCAGGAAAATGCCCAGTGGAAGGAAAATTTAAGCGCGAAAATTTAAAGCAATTTGTACATTATAACGGTTGGCGTTTCCCTGAACGCCACAATTTGGCCAAAGGCGTCAAAGGAAGTAAACCATTACATTTGCGCAAAGGCTTCTATGCATCTATACTATACACAATTCTACTTAATTAACTTAGTCTTGCTTATAACTTTAAAGTTCCACCTGAGCTTTGCTTTCAACGTTCCTCTTCAGTAGTCAGTCGTGCGTTTTAGTTTCAAACTTTGTTTTCTTCCCCGTCACCATTCATGTCTGAGTCTTGCATTTCAATGGCGATGTTACCGTTCTTGGTTCTTGTGAGCTGAGTTGTAGTTGAAGAACGTCTAACCGAGGATTCTTTCCCTTCCAGTCTGTGCTGTGAGCAGGGCGAAGACGCACAAAAGTTTTCCAGACCCGCTCTAAAATTCCTCAAAAACAAGAAGTACAAAAGCGGGTTGATGGCTGCATTGGAGTATGCCAAGTACTGTACAGCGAAGACGAAGTTTCGGAATTTGCAGAAATCCCAGCTTTTCTGAAAGTTAATCAGCATCAAGACAGAGAAGTAGGGTCCCCAGCACACGGCGAACACTAGGACGACGGTGAAGGAGAGGAGAGTGATATTTCGCTTCGAAGCCTCATTACGCTTCTTGCCTCTTTCTGTCTGGTTCAAGTCTATCGGCCGTTTTTTTATTTTGTAAAGAATGCACGAGTACATGACCATCAGAAGGGAGAATGGAATGATAATGAAGAGAACAGTCAGCAAGACGGTGTAGACACGTCGGGTATCAGCTTGCCATTGCATGGAGCAACGTCCCCACTTGGTAACCCCCAAGAAGTAAAAATACGGAGAACAGAAGACCACGGCCACAATCCAAGTCATTGCGATGAAGTACTTGCGGAATCTGCCCGGGAAACTGGCCGCCTTGAATGGGAGAACAATAGCTGTGAAGCGATCAAAACTGATCAACACAAGACTGAGGATCGAGACGATGGGAGACATGTCCGACAAGAAGTAAAACATCTTACAGAAGAATTCGCCGATTATGCCTTTCACTCTCCACTCATCATTACCCGTAGAGATATCCACTACCGCTTTAACAGCAACAAACAAGGGAATGACCAAATCGGAGACAGCCATGTTGACGAGAAGGTAATTCATCGTATTCCTCATGTTTGTGTGAATGCATACAATCAGACATACAAGGCAGTTGCCGAATAAGGCCACGACCAGTAGAACAACGAAGGCAAACAGTTTTGCAATTCGCTGACCTGACGAATCTACGCAGAACGAGGTTGTGGGAACGCTAGAGTTCATTTCCAAGGTGCTGTTTGGCTCCATGTCTTCAAGAGAAAAAGAGATGCGTTGGCATTAGTCTAGTTACGATGTGACAGGTGCTCTCGCACTGAGTTCAAATAAAATTCGTCGACTTTTAATTGCTCAATTACATCATTTTGAATATGAACAGATTAAAGAATTGAGGAGGGGCGTATGTATCAAATGTGATGCATAATAATAATAATGATAACAATAAAATTATAACGGGAATAGAATACCTGTTCTAGATCGAAATGTTTTTCTCTATGATCACGAGCTTTCAACTCCTGTCCTTTCAATGAAATTAAAACTACAAACAAAAAGACCAAATGAAGATTGAATATCTCAGTACGCTCACAAAAGGAACAAACTGAATTCAGCTTGATCGCGGATAAACATAGTGTTGTTCTGTAGTTGTTTTTAACCCAACACTCAAGGAGAATCAATGAAGCAAGAAACACATGCATGTGACTTGTGTCTGACAAGTTTAAGGATCTCTTTAAGGCCTCTTAAATAAATAATTCACAATCCATTCCAACTAAAACCAACTCTCCGTATGAACAAACAGGCATCATGTAAAATTCTTTGGCATCGACTCATATTCAATTAGTGCATATTCAAGGTGTTAAAAGGAAAAACTGAATTTCAAATGAACTTGATATTCTAACTAGTGTTCATAGTCACGTCTTTCAAATACCTGTTAAGCATACACTAATGTGATCAAGACGATAAAAGCATTAAAAAGACCATTTGAATGGCTTCAGGCAAATTAATAACAGGTAGAGCATTATATATCCTAACAATATTTACCATCCGAGTTCTATTTACTCTTCAATCTACTGTTCACTGTCACTGAGATCTTTAAAAGGTTTAAATAATTTCATATAAGCAAACAGCAGGTAGAGTTTTATTGTTAACGCGTCACACTAACGGTCGACATGTAACTTAGTAACTCAATGCTCTTGCAGGCTTTTGCGATACGGCTTTATGAAAAAGTCTCTCTTGTGAAATACTCGGTTAATGCACACAGTTTGTACGCTAAACAAAGACGTTTGACGTAAGTACGTACACGATGGCAGTCAGAAAATCAACTATAGAGATTTGCATCTAAGAAGGATGAGAATGAGTTTAGAAGTAATATCGCGCACTTAACAAATTTACGTACGGTGGTTTTGGGTGGTGTATAAGTATATGTCTCTTTGTTTGCAACGGATTTTGTCCTCCAATCGTCAATGTAGATTTGAAATGTAGATTTACAGTAAACAAAATTAATGAGCCAAAAAAGACCCGAGAATTAATAATTGCAATTGAAAGAACAAGTTTCGGCACGCGCGTCTCGCACCTGTCTTGGCATGTATACTTGTTTTTCATGGCTCAAAGCCAGTTGGAAAGTAAAACTTTAATACACTGTAATCTGTACCTCGACATTATCAAAAAAAAAAAACAATTAAGTGTGATAACACGATGAACAAACTCTAATCCTCAAATTAATACTGTTTTTAAACGCATTCCCTTCAAACGTTAGCCGATTCAAGCTTTATAAAAGTCTTTATTGCTCAAGGGTAAGCAGCATGTCTACTTAGTGTTAAAACAATATATACTTAAAAGCATATAATTAAACAAAATGTTGCTTCACAATTTTGCAAAAGGTTCACAGGAAAAGAAAAAGAAAGGGTATTATCCTGTATACCAGGGACATCTGGTCTTTATCTAAGCAGCCCCTTAGAAATGGTCCTTAACTTTATAGGTAGAATAGCGAAGCCTCTAGAAGACAGGATATCGTTATCAATGCTTATCAAACTCATCAATAATTCATTAGAAAACACAATGGAAATCACTACCGTAACGTAGATCTTCATATCGGATTAAGATTTTTGTTCATTTGCATAAACTTTAACTTGGATTTTCTAAGCCAAAAATAGTCAAACTTGGAAAATTCTGATAATTGGTAATATGATAATTGCATGACAACTAGACGTTTGATAAGTAATATTAAGAACTCCAAAGCGTGTTATATCGGGTCTAGCTAGAGATCCTCGCCTTCGGCTCGGATCTTTAAATTATCCACTGATGATATAATGATTTATCAAACTCATTAATAATTCATTAGAAAACACAATGGAAATCACTACCGGAACGTAGATCTTTATATCGGATAAAGATTTTTGTTTATTTGCATAAACTTTAACTTGGATTTTCTAAGCCAAAAGCAGTCAAACTTGGAAAATTCTGGTCCAATATGATAATTGACAACTAGACGTTTGATAAGTAATATAAAGAACTCGAGAGCGTGTTATATCGGGTCTAAAGATCCTCGCCTTCGGCTCGGATCTTTATCCACCGATATAACACGCTCTCTCGTTCTTTATACATTACATAACACGCTCTCTCGTTCTTTACACATTACCTAAAAGCATATAAGGCTTAATACAGAGCGCTACAAACAATCATTTGTAAATCGATGCTTTTTCTCTTCATATTGTTAATTTATTACAATAATGAATTTATTATTATTTTTAAATGATTGTATATATTTGTTAAGTTTCACGTTTGCTGAATCTTTTAATAAAGACCATTATTATTCATATTATTCATATTATTATTATTGTTGTTGTTGTTGATGTTGTTGTTATTATCATTATTGTTATTGTTATTATCGTTGCAACAAAATATATATACGCTATCTAGAGGTTTAGAAATGGAAAGAACGTAGTATATAATGGCTAATTATCAGTAAACAAGCTGTGAATGTTGAAAATAATAACTAATCAGTTGTATGAACACGCCTGATTGAGACTGTGTTGATGCTTTGAGAGTACCTAAGTTCCAAATATCGAAAAATCCTCGCCCCTCCCCTCCCCTCCTTTTCTTCTCTTCCTTTTCACTCTTTTAACGAAAATTGCTTTAAGCTGCGGCTGTAGGAGTGATTTTTTGCTTGCACAGGCGACGCGATTTTTTGAAATCACCAACATGGTAGCTATAGCTAAGCAATAGTCAAAAATAATGCAAATCTGGTGGACCAAAACTGCCACGCGCGTATTTCTCAAATCTCTCAGTTTCCATTCGTCTGACCCGATAGTTTTCATTGTATTGTTTCAATAATATGTTCAAATATCTGACATCCTCCCTTATAATCGATGCATTCATTCATATATTATGAATACGTTTAATTATATTTAATACGTTTAATTTGTTTGTTACTATAAATATATCAATATTCTCGAAGGTTTCTTTCATTAACAGCCGTCTTTAGGACAAATATTACAATACACACTTTCAAACGCATTAGTTATTGCTGCGAGCAAGGCGACTAACCACACTATTTTTGTCTCTGAGTTAATGTACGAAGGAGTATGCCTGGGCCCCTGAAAGCACCACAAACTCAATGTTTAGCGGGCTAGTGAAAAGAAAGTGAAGATTATTAATAACTCCATATGCATGGTCAGCGGCAGCTTTTTTGAAGATATGCTAAAAACAACCAAAGTTTTTGGAACGTTTAGACAGGACTTCAAATTAAGGTAATTCCGGACTCTTGCTGCTGCGATTCTCCCTCGCGCATTTTTATTAAAAAACATCATTCTCGTCCCCAGATTCCACTCATTCACCCCACTCCACAATTTTGCTCAGTTATTTAGTAAAGGGTACCGTACTGTTACTGAGTTATTTGAGTAAAGAGTACTCAGTTACTCAAATTGTGATAAACGAGTGCCATTGTCAAACATCACTCGGCGGACAATTTTGTTTTGAATAGATATACCGAGTTTAATTTGCCTGTTATATCATTTCAGCAACATGCTGCAAAATGGAACATTGGTAATTGCCCTAATCATTTTGACGTCACATTAAAACAATCTATTGTCTGAACACTAAGAATCATGTTCGTGGAAGGAGGACAAAAACAGCAAAAACACAAAGAAAAAAAAATATATGTGATATATAAAATGTGTTTTCTATAGAACAAAGTAAAGCGGCAACAGCCATCAAATGAAATAAAACGTGTTTATGAAATATCGATACACTTTATATTTGGAAACCAGACTATTTGAGATTAAACTTTTTTTATCGGCAGAGAAAATTTTGTTCAAGTTTCTATAATTCTAGACGATTCTGTCTCCGTCATAAAGAAGCCGTGACGTCATAATAAAATAGGGCAATTGCTCAAATTTGAAGAGTGATTGCTCAATTTTGTGGCCTACGAGTATGATTTCAAACATGAAGCTCTAATGCCCATAAAAGCATCCATGATTAATTTCTAACACAAAACATTTGTCCGCAGCACATATCTATTGGAAATATTGAGTTATTATAAAAATGGAGTTGGTGTAGCTATAACATCTTAATGAAATTCACAACTTCGCATGCGCAACGAGCAGCGCAGTAACATAACAACGATTTTTCGCGAGTTAAATTTATGCCTTCTACATTACAAAACGGAACGGTTTTTAGCGTAATTCTGGTTTCGGCAACTTGTTACAAGTTTTTGTATTTGAGATCAAAACTCTCAACGCAAAACAACTAATTTGTCACGGTCGGTTGGGCGAAAAAAACCTCGTTGCAAATCGTCTCTTGTAACATCAGCTTAAAATGAGGGGAGTAATCAATTTTGTTTCTTTCAATTACTAAGTGCCATGGTATTA
Organism: Telmatactis stephensoni; assembly: GCA_029948255.1. Lineage (NCBI taxonomy): Eukaryota > Metazoa > Cnidaria > Anthozoa > Actiniaria > Isophelliidae > Telmatactis > Telmatactis stephensoni. The sequence continues at coordinate 482,140 of JALIZF010001783.1, forward strand.
CATGTAATAAGTGCAGCTTAACACAGATATCATATCAATACCTGGACGACTGTAATTGCAATTTAGTTGGTGAAATTATCCTGCATTTTAAGCTATCTCTGTGTGACTGCTTTAATCTGATTGTTCAGGATCCCGCAAAAAATAATCATCAGTACGATAGAAATCCAATCCTTTTCTCCATTTCTGGCCTTCTTTTCCATTTTCAAGAAAATATGATGATTTGAAAACCAGAACTTTCTACCCTCTTCGTTAATATGTTCCCTTTAGAAAAGGTAAAGTGAAGTCATATCAGTACCTTAATTTAGCAGCCGGTCAAATTGTGTTTCACAAGCAAACCGTGACGACCTGCATGGCTGCTTGAATATCCAAAAAGCACAAACAAAAAAACATCTGTCTGCATGCCTAGTTTGGTCTAGTTCGTTCTTAATTAGATGTCAAGAATTATAGGAAAAAAGCCTGGAGCAAGATGTCGTAGGAATTACAAGCTTAAAGATAAGTGCTTGCGGTTGGTTCAGCGTTTATTTGCACGGGTTACATAATCACATTTCATCTTCATTTTCAAACAGCTAATTTTCATTTTTTGTTTATGTGCCACAATGTCATCTTATCTTCTTTATGGTTGACATTTGACGATTAGTTTTCTTTCTTTCTCTCTTGACTAAAGCCAACATGGATTCGAGCGGAAATGAATACGAATTCAAGTTCAGAATGACGACGACGATGTAGAACAAGTGTAGTCGAAGGAAGGCTACAATTTAGCTTTAATTTTTGTCTTGTAGATCATTATCAGTATAATAATGGCCAATTTTAATTTGACCCTTTTCCGTGCTTGAAAAATGAAACAGAATATATTAACAGAGAAGTTCGGCGAAAGTAAAAAATAAGATCAATAAACATATTCCAGACCTCAATTGACTATCATCTGACGGACAATTCAAAAACACAACTAATGAAAATACTTACTTTAGTTTTGGTTCAATGGTGTAAAATGCTACAATAGTTTGATGAAATGAATACCTTATGAGAAATACGTTTTATAAATCTTTTTTTTGTGTGTGTGTGTTCTCCGCTGACTGTTATTTTATGATTTCAACTTTTTCTTTTCATTCTCTTTGTTGGTTTGCTTGTTTGTTTGTTTCTCAAGGTACGCTTTTAAACGGCATTTTTTATACTCACGGTTTCAAAAGTTTGTTTCGAGTACTATGTTTATATCTTCCTTCCTTCCCTCCTTCCCTCCTTCCTCCCTTCCTTCCTTCCTTCCTTCCTCCCTCCCTCCCTCCCTCCCTCCCTCCCTCCCTCCCTCCCTCCCTCCCTCCCTCCCTCCCTCCCTCCTTCCTTCCTTCCTTTCTTTCTTTCTTTCTTTCTTTCTTTCTTTCTTTCTTTCTTTCTTTCTTTCTTTCTTTCTTTCTTTCTTTCTTTCTTTCTTTCTTTCTTTCTTTCTTTCTTTCTTTCTTTCTTTCTTTCTTTCTTTCTTTCTTTCTTTCTTTCTTTCTTTCTTTCTTTCTTTCTTACATCTATCGATGCTTACGATACAATCTAACAGGCTTACATCTATCGATAACGTATATCTTTATGTAGCGGCTGGAGACGCGATATTAGTCGATGTATCCCCGGTTGGGCCGCATTGATTTATTCTCGGGAAGAAGTTTTATAACTGGGATTCCAGTCGATCGTTACGTTCTTTATTTGTGGAATCACGTAAAAACTGAAATTACAAGGGGAAAGGGTTCTAAACATTAATTAATCCTAAGCGATAAACTTGAATGAGAAAATACAATAACTAGGACAAGTACGAAATGTTACAATAGCGGTTATCTATCTAAATTACATAACAATGATGAACAGACTAATACTAAAATATACTATAACATTAATTAAAATCATACCTCTTTCCTCCGTAGGTCGATTAAGTAATTTCATGTAATTTTGACGATAATTTTGACGATGATTTGTAGTTCGATAGAATTGGAGATCAGAGCACGAGGTATATGAAACGCGATACCTATGTATTAGGATGCGCAAGCATGCATTGCGTTACACTTTATGTCCATTCGTTAGACCCCTCTTTTTTAAGATCCTAGAGAACATGAAAGATGTTACCGACGATATGAAGTCTGTTTCTTTGCTATTTGGTATTTTGATATGATAATTAAGACGTTTCTTCTACACTTAAATACAGTGTTTATTCCTAGCTTTCCGAACAATTGTCTATCACCAGGCCGAAGAATCGAATTTTATACACCTATTTCAAAAAACGTTGTTGTGGTTCAGAGCAACAAGCATCAAGCCAAGACCGAAATGAATGCTGGTTTTGTTTGTAATGTATTCAAATCAGACTCGTTTCTGTTGAACTAATTACAAAATGTGAGCATCTTCAAGTCCTTGTTAGTATATACTGCACTCAATTCTTTTGATAACAAGTCTGATTTGAATACATTATTGATTATTAACAGCACAAAACCAGCATTCATTTCGGGCTTGCCTTGACGCTTGATGCTTTGAACCGTGACAACGTTTTTTGAAATAAGTGTATATGTACAAACGTCGAAAAACCAACCAAATACCGTGCACATTAGGTATTTTACCGTGCGAACTACAATCACGGACATACATTTCAGCTGCTAGTCAATTAGGTCGCCTCTTGCTTACAAATTATTTATTGAATCATATCCCCCTCCTCCCCCGGGTCAATGTTGTACCAGACGATAGCCCATTCTATGGACGACATTGTGCACCTACCTCAACATTGGGTAAGAGGGGGAGAGGGGAGAACAATTAATTGAAAGTGATGGGTTTACTCAAAAAGCAACAATTTTTCGCTTTGTCTTAACCTTTTTGTCCGGCATATATTGTAGATTGAAAAATTCAAAAAAAAAACCCAGCCCAATGCGTAGAATTCTACTGTTCTCAGCAACATTAAAACGCAGGATGTTCAAACGTCACTCATGATCAGTTGATCTTTGATTCAATTCTATATGATAACAGGAATATGGTTCTAATAGACTTAGTCATAGTCTATAAAATCTCTTCAAACCTAGTATTTATCTTATCAATAGTTTGATCAGTGAAGAACAGTAATGGTGGAAAAATGTGGTCAAAAAAATATATTTCGAGTGATTTCAACGCAACGAATTTCTCCCAAATCATTAAAATAACTAGAATGGCCTCCCTTTAGGCTTTCTCAAATAAAATCTTTCTCAAATGAACGCTTTGTCAAATTTTTTCATCCATTCAATGCTTTTTGAGGTTAGCCTATTCGGTTTGCCGTGCCATCAGCTAGCTAGTGCAACGTGCACAGGAGCATGCAGCGAGGAATGGGGTTGGGAAGTTGCTTGAAGTTGGCTATACATTTTCACAGAGTGAAAACGCTTGGCATAATGCGTGGGATTCAAGATCATTTTCGAAGCTCAATCTTTTGTCTCAATCGTGTGACAATGTCAGTTCCCAATTCAAAGACAAACCTCCCGAGGCAATCCTTTTTTAGAAACTCGTCGGATTAACGTCGATATTCATTTGGGATACTCACGGATTTTTAAAAGAGTAATAACAAAAGAAAATAAATCCTCTAGGAGTTTCGGTCGCGCATGAATTGTGACGCGTGGGAATTAAGGTCTATTGTTCGATATTCTATTTTTCTGAGCGGTTTTGCAATGTTTTGTAGCTCCCCTCCTGAGTCAACTGCGTCAAGCAATTAATCACAGGTAAACCTAAAGTAGGCCAAATTTCGCACAACAAATATTTAGGTGATTTTGTAGGCGGAAGTGTCCTTACGGGAAAAGCTATGATAAAGTATATATGGTTATGAAAAGGCAGATAATGCTAGATGAAGAGTTAAACAACATCATTGTGTTTGAGGAAATCTACATCATGCTACGTTTTGCGAGTATTAGAAGTCAGAATATTATTAGATAAAATCCCCGTACATTTTTGGCCAAAACTGCCAACAATTAGAAGGAAATCCCCCCCAAACACACACATACACACACACCAAAAAAAAAAAAAAGACGATGATTATTTTCAAACTGGCTATAAGAATTCCCTTCTTTTTAAAAGCCCCTCCGATGAAGTTATATAGTAAGCCGCAACGCAATGAAGCACAAAATTCTGGCCCGTTTTTATTACTCTCACTTGGTTTCCTTTTCTCCTTTCCTGTTTTCTTTGTTATTTTGTTTGTGTTTCCAAGAGCGGAACTGGAAAAAGCGTTTAGCATCTTAATTGATCTATGCAGAACAAATGGCTCAATTATGGTAACATGGAGTATAACCGATCGAAAGCGTTTTACAAAACAGTTGCAACATTGTCGCATTTTAAGAGTTAAAAATCGTTTCAGAGATTCTTTCTTCTGATGAGGGTGACCCCTTTAGTTTACTGCGTGTCAAGATTCTCCGTTTTCAACTCGATTGTCTGAGCAACAATGCAATCCAGTCACAAGGATAAAGGCGAGGTAAGATATTGAACATCGTAGTAAGAATTGAAACCTCTTCACTCATAAAATCTTGAAATTAAAAGAAAAAACAGGATACGAGAGGAAATGATGGCAAATAGGTAGAATTACCACAACCTTCGGCCAGGAAAAGTCCGGCAATTGATCATAATAGCACGATAAAAAAGAGTTATAAGTAATCATTTCACAATTTCAGAAGGAAACGCAAGAAAAAATGAATAAAAACAAATCTATCCTGCCAAGTCCTCAAAAAGGAATTCAGATTCTTTAGCCTGTAATGAAAAATCGATAAAACCAGCACTTAAATTCAACTGAAAAGAGCGCTCAGAATTGAACTAAGAATTAAAAATGTCATCAGTTTTTCGTATCAAATTAAAATACAATTATTTATGAATAAAAATGTTAATCAGATATTCAGAGAGAAACTAAAATATCGATCTATCAATGTCTGTGTCACTGTGACAAAATTGAAAAAATAGCATACCTCCAACTCAAGCAGTAGAACACAACCAGACATGCAAAACCTTACTGAATCTGCCTTCGTTTAGCTCCAAGTGTCGTTTAACAGCTGCATTTGCGGACTTGAAGAAGCCGCAGTGATAAAATATCTATTCAACTCTAGTACTCCTACACACATAAAGTTCATTTCAATTGCCGAAAACACCAGGCTCTGTTATTGGTCAAACATCAAAGTGTCTATTAAGGGAAATAATGAAAGACCGCATATATTGCGAGCAGAGTCTGGAACAAAGGCTTTTGTTGAAACAAATGATTAGCAAAGTGAACTTGGTTTAGAGCGTTGACGTCAAAGAAAACAGGAGCAGATAGCAAGTCTTTACATTTTGCACGCACGACTTCTTCGCGTGAACTTTTGTTTGAGCGTCCTTTCGTTTGCTATTGTTTTCGTTTGTTGCATTTGTTTTCGTTTGTTTGTTTCTCGTGTTTTTATTTATCTTTTGCATCAGTTGTCGGTTTGTTTTTCACTTATTTTCGCATTATTTTGAAATATGGTGATTAAACTTGTAAATAAATAATAATTTTAATAGACCTTTCCTCAACTCTCTTGAATGACCACGAAACAATAGATTCAAGGCGAAACTGGAGTAGATAAAATACAGTAAATGTATGGATTTGAAAACCCCAGCCTCGACTTGAATCTATTGTCACGTGGTCAGTCATGCGAATTCGGGAAGGGTCTATTAAACATCTAATCATAACTATTACAATTTCTTCGCATCTGATTGGTGTAAAGGCTGTCCTATCGTAGCATTCTATTAATTGGACAGTTGTAATCGGACAGTTCCAAGAACAAACCAATCACATTACACATTTTTAGCGCGTTCTGTCGCGCTATCGCTACGCCATCGATCGCGCACTCAACTGGTACTTCACTTTTTTCGCTTTTTTTAACAAAATTCCATCATTATACTTGTGATTAACACTGTTTAGCATAAAAATATTTTCTTGGGAAATGTAATATTAATAGCTATAATTAATGATGGTAATCGAACTGAGTGATTTGATTTCTCCTTCCCCGTTCGCGGGATCTCATCAATCTAGAGCGGAATGATAGTAGCTGTCCAAACATGCTGTAAGTTTTGGTATCGAATGCCAAGCCGTTTTACCACCACAAAATGAGGTTTTATAGAGAATTATTTATTCTAAAATATTTTTGTTATCAGCTCAGGTTTTAGCACCGTCCTAAACCTCATATCAATCCTTTGGAAGGAGTACGACTGGCCATCCGGCGACCACCGTTATAAGCTGCCATTTTCAAAACAATGTACGTGAAAGCATTCATTATCATTTCACGATCATTTTCATTGCATTTGCTCAAGGCCAAACTTTATTGTAAAAAAGACAAATTTAGAAATTTGAACCTTGTTATGGCAGTTTTAAAGATTAACGTTTACGGCAAACGGCCGGCACTGCCAAACGACAACAAACTTTAGCCGCCTATCCTCAGCCGTTTGTCGTTAATGTATTTGTATTTGTATTTTTTGTTGCTACGAGATTTCCTCTTTACTCGCTTGTTGGATTGATTAAAGGATTAGAGTAAAATATAAAATCAAAATCAAGGTCAAGTTTTGCCGTTTCGGTCGTTAATTAGCGGTTTGACAAAATCGTTAATCTTAGGTTTCTATACTCTACTTTCACATTCCCCATAATGCCTCTGTTTTTTGGGGGGTAGTTATTGTAATGCTAATCAAATCAGTTGTTATTAAAATCAAATACATTTGAATTACAATAACTACCCCCCAAAAACAGAGGGCATTATGGGGAATGTGAAAGTAGAGAATAGGCGACTTTTTGAGAAATAATTACTGCCAATTGTTTTGCTATTCTCAGAATGGAATAAAAATCTGAATAAGAAAGAAAATTCGTAAAGCATTCTGGTAGTTGTAGTAAAATGACGCCATCGTGCAAATGGCCTATTCTCTAAAACGAACGGCTCGTCTGGGTCTCGAGAACTTGGCGATTGAATTTGCATTTATAAATTTGCCTTTGTAAACACATGCCTGCGACTCTCTTGCATCACATGTATTTTCACCCAAATAAAAAAAACGTAAAATGTGTGGTTTTGGTCAATGAAATAATTAAAACATAACTTTCATAGGCAAAAACTCACCATTAAGACAATTTATAGTGCCTGCAGCTGCAGCTTGAGAATCCTTTGGTCAGCAGAACTAACGCTTATATTGAATCAGTTGAACCGTTCTCGATGTATTAAAGGATTGATATGAAGATCGTATGGTCCAAAATGTCTGTAATTCCACACCATGAAACTAACCTCGTAGCGTATCTTCATCAGACCTCCTCGTAGGGAGAATGTTACTTCCAGATCTCACAAAATGATTTTGTTTATCTTAGCAGCTGTTGAAATTTGCTTGAGTACTTTGTCCATACAAAATATTTTGATACGTACCCACTTATTTGATATTTTTTTGTGTATTACGTGCTGATATTTTACGAGTCGCGCATGCATTTTGCCAAGCTTTTAGGGGTAGAATTTTTTGGCAGAATTATTACTCGTGCCCAGGCCTTTAGGCCGGGAACGAGTTATAAACTGCAAATGTTTTTTTTTTTTTCCTCTTTTCGTCTCGAGAATGCAGCATTCTTGCGCAATCGGTCACGTGTTACACCCCTGATTGGTTAAGAACGTAAAAAACAATGCCCTTCATTCATCACCTCCGTAGTGAACGCCAGCGAGGAACTTTAGGAATGCAAGATGGCCGACTACAAAGAAAATAGCTTTCAGAGACAGGCTTTTCCTGCAGTAGCACAATGTAATTTGGAGCTTTTAACTCGAGATATACCTATATACTTATAAGAGCTTCAGAATGGACTGTTATTTTGAGCTTGATCTCCAATACTTTGACCAAATATCGAACTCTCAATGGAGTACTTGAAACCGAAGCTCTCGAGACGCGATAAAGAAGTGATTCCTTTTTTGAGCTGGAAATCTACGAATTTCTCACCCTACATGTTGCTAAACGAACGCATATAGAGGCAAGTCAATTATATTTCTCATTCAAGCATTCAAGAGATCTTGAGAGGTTTTTATACTGAATTTTTATATATTTATATATTTTCATGGAACCAAGGCTCTATAATTTTGACCTGATGCTTTTGGTCACGTAATGGATAAAACATCCGAAACATGAACGAAAAAATACACGATTTGTTATTGTGTCAAAAACGTCGTTGTAGAAGTCTTTACAGCAAACACTTGAGATGTATAGTGAAATAAAAAGTTGAATAAACTGGTATATTTTTGCATGTTGGAGATATCTAATATCCATGCATAAAGGCAAACACTAATAGCTGCTGACGGACAAATTGACTAATCAGATATTCTTTAAAAAGGTCAAAAAAGGTCTTTATTATGTTACGGTGAAGTGAAGAATGCGTGAAACGGCTCTGGGAAGAGTACGAACGGGGCCGGTCATTGAAGCCTCTCCTAAAAAGGGGCTCCCAGGGCACGAGTGAACGCACGTGTGCGTCTAGTTTCAGTTATATAATACTGCCATGTATACGAGACCGTTCTAGAATATCTAACTAAACACGTATAGATCATTGATTTTGTGAGTGATATAGGTTGTTTCAGTTATCTTTTGAAAATAAATATAATGGCGTAAAACCGCTAATTGTGGACAAAAATACAAAATACAAAAATGTGCATACTTGAGGATAGCTTAATTGTTTTGAGAGGAAAATGCAAGTGAACTACGAGTAACTTCAAAGTTAACTTAGGCCCCGTTCACACTACAGCATTAGATCGATCTGAGATCGATCCAGTCTAGTACATCGCTTTAGGCTGGATCGAACTCAGATCGATCTAGAACTGTAGTGTGAACAGGGCCTAAAACTAAGAACAGACTACAACATTTTTCTGTGAAATGTCCAGGAAAGGCCTTTCCATCGGGGGCTTGAAGAGACTTTGTGTTATTCGTGATTTGACTCTAAATAAGTGCGTGATCCGTGATTATATGCCAGATTTTGCCGTGATTTTCGTGAAATCGTTGTTTAAATATGGGCAATTCGTGAATTGACGGAAAAATTTGAAAGCGTGATTCGTGTATTGACGGAAAATTGAAGTTCAATTTGTGATCAAGACCCTCCCTCCTCCCCCTCCCCCTTCCAGCCCCTGTTCCATTAGTCAAAATAAGACAATGAAAAATCAGGGGCACAAACTTCTGAGACACTAAGTATAAACTTCTCCTAAGTAGTGCACGTGAGGGGAATAGCCGATTTCCGAGATACACTTCAATTCCGACATGATACAAAAGTATCAAGACAAGGCTACGTGCATAAAGCTCAGTCATTCGTAGCAAGACAAAAGTTTTGGCACGTAGCCTCGTTCTATCTAAATCCTTTATATGTGGCAGGCGAAGCGTATCTTGGAAATGACTATTGTTCCCGCTTTATATCCCTGCAACATGTAATCAATCAATCAATTTATTTATTTGTCAGCGGTATATAATACAATTAATTCATTGACCTACAAATCGTTAAAGCTAATCTAATTAAGCAGGTCGGTGGATAACAATTCAAGGAAAAATCGCACATAAGAGGCATATCAAACATATTGTCGTTCGTGCGGGCTTCCTGTGTTTCTACTATTGGGTTTCCTGTTTACCGAAAAGTTAGGTTTCTAAGCTAATTTCAAGATGGTGGACAATGTGATGTGTTTCATCGCTCCAATATCTGCAAGTTTTGATGGAATTTTGACAGTTTCAGGCTCTAAATTGTAGGAAAATCAACAAAAAGAAATCTACGTGGCTTCCAAATAAGGTAATGCCTGTCCAAATATGGAATATACTTCATGGCCGTGCGAACGACACATTTTTATAGAGATATGTTTGATATGGAAAAAAATAAATAGCAATTAATCTAAATACAACTGTAATAAAACGTAAAGAACAAAAATAACGGTATTACTATAAAATATCCATCAAATTATAGTAAGAAAAGATAGTTATTAATAAATGAAAATAAATATAAGATATATAATAATAGATTGCCCCTTAATAATAAATGAATAAATATAATATATATGTATATATAATAGATTGCCAATGATTAGAAAAATGATCTAAATTCGAAAAAAATAGCTGGATTTTGTAATCTGTGTATATTTCATCCCTCCAAGAGTGATAATTATAACAACGTTCAATTTTGAGTAAAGAGATGCGAGATCTTTAAATTCATTCAATGTTACTTAAACTGAATATATGTAAAAGTGAAGTAAATGAAACTAAGATATCACTTGGATAATCTGAAATCTAATGAATTATTTGATGTCCATCCGGGGTGAATAAATTAGCTACAATCATTACCCGATTATTTGTTAGCGCGATGTGTAATTCAAAGTGTTTAGTACATTATAATTATTCCTCCTTTGTTGTTTGGTACCACTACCCCTACACAATATTGCTATTACGGTAAGGTCTACCCAATTGATTTCAGGGTAGTAAGTGCTAGACTTTTCACAGCGTCATAGTAAAATGAGTGTGGTATTGTGGGAGACCTGTTCTCTTAGATACACCTGCGCGCGCAGGCATCTAAAAGGCAATCGTTTCAACAATTCTGGCAATGAGAGTAGCCTACTACTAAAAGTCCAATATAAATATTTACATAAAAGAATGAGACAAAATATTATCATTTAATACACTAATAAATATATTACGCGCGCTCTGATTTGTCGAGAACCGTGTGCGGCGCCCAAACCAGTTCTCTCATAGTTTCCGTTTATACCATTGATTCTGTTACTCACTTTAATAAGGCGATGTACGTCCTTCAACTGAACAAATACATGAAAAGAGTGTTTATGAAAATATCATACTTTTTTGTCAAAGTTTCACTTGGTTGAGGGACACAGCTGCCATTCATACTTCTATAATCAGTACACTTGTCAATCAGTACTTTACCCTTGCAGGCGTTCATGAGTTAGCTTTCGACAATGTCTCGATCTCTCAAAAGCGTTTTCTATCAATCACGTGACAGACGCTTGTCTATTAATCGGTGGTCTATCAGTTAAGCGTGAACAAAAAACGAAATTCAAGTGGCATCTTAGGTGAGCAGAATCTTTGCGGATCAGTCTCAAGATTACCAAATGACAGGCTCGCCTTAGTGCCTTTATCCTTATTGCATAGACGAACGGATTCACAGCAGAAGAGCTGAATGCTATGAAAATCCCCCATAGCCAAAACCTATAAATGCGGAGTTTTTGGCAGGGATCTTTGGTTGCAAACTCAATTAGGGCAAAGATTAGATTTGGAGCAAAGAGAACAATAAAAACACCAATGATTATTCCTATAGTGAGTGAGGCTTTGTGATTTTTGAGCTTTCTCCTCATCTCAAAGGAGAAATTTGTCGTAGCATAACGTATCTTTTCAATTTGGCATTGAGCTGTTTTAAAAACACGAATGTTACAATAGACCATGATGAAACAAGGGAAGATAAATGTGACAGTTAAAGAGGAGATCCAGACTATTGATTCATGGATTTCTTCCACAAAACAGCTAACAGAGGCAAACGCTAAGGAGAAACCCCAGATAAGAATAATAACCCATCGGACTATTTTCTTCTTGAGAAGTTTTTGGTAGCGAAAAGGATTCGTTACAGCTACGTAACGGTCGACGCTGATGGCTGTCAGGCTAAACGAGGTGCTGACCAACGTCTGCATCCACATGTAATTCTCAAACTTGTATAGCGGGCTGTAGGAGACCCAGGTTTTGGTGGTAGAAAGGGCAATGTATACAGGGTTTACAATCAAACCCACCGAAAAATCAGCCGCCGCTAGAGAAGCAATGAAGAAGTTCGATGCTGTGTGAAGCCTTGGAAATCTCAAAATGACGAAGCAGATCAAACCATTCCCAGTTACAGTAACAATGCTTGATATCAAATGACAGACAACGAAGACGGCTAGTGCAATTCCTTTCAGGTTGGCTGTACAAGTTGGATCAGTGGTATTAGCCGATAACATGGTCTTGTCGAAGAGCTAGACCTACTTGTCCTGTGTTTCACATCGTGTAACTGTTTCTTAGAACGCACCGATAAAGTGCAATATTTTTTCTTGAGCAGGGGATTAAAAACCCTCAAAAACACAACCCCTGGCACGACGCTATTGCTAGAGTCACCTGCCGAACAAACCCAACATTTCCAATTTTCTAGGATTTTTCATAAGAAATCTTCACTTAAGAACAATGAATATTCATGTTACCGCAAAGCCACAAATGGTCACGTTTCCGCGTTAACACTTCTCTGACAGAAATCATAGCTGCCAGCGTATCTGAAATCACAAGCTTATTTGAACAGCGGGCAAAAAAGAAACATTTGTATTTACAAAGCAACTAAAACATCAAATGATATCAATTCTCAATGCTCGTTTCGTCCAGTTATAAATATGACGCAAGTGAAATAATCACGTTGCAGTGCATATATATTCACGTGTTACAATCCAAAAAGCTATAGCACTTGGCAAATTTTGCTTTGTTTGGTGAATTGCATCAAAGATAACAATTCTATGCCACTAGCTTGCGCAGTCAAGACCGGCTGTGGTTCGTTAGAAATGATAAGTCATTATAGATAGACTCCTTAATACGTTGATATTCCTAAATTGCAAAACGGACGCACCAAAAGCAATAACAGGATTTTACTCATAATAATACCTTTGTCTGATTAGTTGACTTTTATTGAATACTTTAAGTGGTACTGAAACGGAAGTCATACATTCCCACCTCTTCTCCTTTTTTAAGAAGAATAGAGTTTTGATCCATTTTTTAATTTAGCGAGTACGGCCGGTTTAAGGGAAAAAGCTGAATCAGTTTAGTTCCTACCAACTGAAATATTTTCAGATCAACTGGCTTTGAAAGCATTCTCGAGCACCCTTGGATCAACTTCTCCTTCTACTTTATTTCCTTGCATGACTATTAAGGTATATATGCAAACTGATCATATTTCGGTGTACACAGTCTATATACATCGCTGTTTTAAAAACATTAGTTTCCATAATTATTATTTCTTATCTTTACCACAAAAATATTGTACGAAACCAAACAAACTTGTGTCTAGGTTATGGTAAATCTTTCAACTTGTTCGATTTTTTTTTCTTTTGAGGGAAGTTTTAAGGTAAGGTTAAGACTTTTATGCTGGGAAAGAAAGTGGAAATGAAAGATGTTCAATCTCCAAAATGATACATTTAGGTTGTTCTCGATGAAAGATAACAGCAAGATATTGGAAATGTAAAAATATTGATTAAAATGTGTGCAATATTCAGATCTTTGTAGCTGAGTAATGATATGTTTTGTTTAATTTGTTTAATACCGGCTGAACGAAAAGGAAATGAAGAAATGTAAAAAATAGAAAAAGGAAATATACGGCCAACCGGATTATGTATACAAAAAGGGAAGATTATCCACTTAAAATAAGACAACCCAATCGAAGCCAAGACATCGAATTAATTATAGCTCGAGTAAACATGGTCTTTGGACCAATGGATTGTTTGCATATGTAAAAACCCGATCTTAAACTAAAATGGCAATTTGTAGTTTTGTTGTTTGCTAAACCAAAACTCGGCTAAAACGAAATAATCATTAAGACTTTCAATGAGTCAAATTTGAAATTAGTAATTAAACATGGTGCAGTGAGCGATCAGTTTTAACACCTTTCCTAGGAAAAATAAACAGATTGCGAAAATCTATTGCTTTTTTAATTTTTACAACGACGTCTTCTAAATTGATTACGAGCTTTTGTAAAAGTTAGTATAAAAAAAATATTGTAGTTCGGAAAGTCTAAAAAGCATCAGAAATACTAACATTTTGGACTGAAATCTGGTGCTTTAGAGACCGGACAGTGAGTACACATGATAATTTGCAACCTTGTGTATTTGTTGCACCTTTCCAAACACAAATAAAAACCGTGTTTATCATGGAGTCACGTACAAATTGCTACATTTTGTCTAAACAAACAATTTCTTTACGGATCGATATTGAAGTTTTTCTTCACAATACAGACGGTTAATATGCTAATGAAGTGATTTTGTATTCGGCCATTGCTTTGCAGGAATTTATGTTTGGTTTGAACCATTTTGACAGAATAAATCCAGGCAACATTTCATCAAAAACAGTGTTAAAACATTTAAAACTAGTGCAATTTGATTTCAAACATTAAATTAGCGTCGACGAAAATCAATAAGTTGTTTGTCTTTTTTTATTGATATTTCATTTGTTTTACTTTTTTATCTTTAAATGTTCAAACGACTTTACCCTCTGGCAAAAAAGCAAAGTCTAATGTTTTACTTCGAAATCGCGGGGAGTGATTGTCCAGATCTTCTGAGCCAGAGGATCACCCCTCTCTCCATCAGTGCTTCGTTTTAAGGATATTTAAAGCTAATTAAAGTTACGTGGAAAGGAAAGAAGTCGAAACGAGGATGTGACTTCTGGGAATCGAACTCGGGACCTCTCACACTAAAGACCGCGCACTAACCAACTGTGCCATCCTTGTCCCTACACTCTACGTTTCAAGTCCTTGAGAATCAAAAGATAAAGAAGCGGTAAGCCATTTAATTTTGTTGGATGAAGCTCATCCAAAATGGCTGTCAAAACGTTATTTGAAATCAGGAGTATTAAGGGTGAGTTAGATTCTTTTTTCTGAGAATACTTTGGGTAAAGCGGAATATCCGATCCGTTCGACCGCTGAGTTTCCATTAATAGTCGGCCAGAATAAGCGGACCGTCTTCCAAGTATCCTGCTAACCCGAGCACAGTGCTGGGATAATTCCGCTGATGATAATAATATAAAAATTTGGTACTACCTAATAGCGGAACTCTCATTTAAATTTTAATGTTTTTGACGTTTTTGATTTAAAAGATTTGGGCTTCCTGTGGTAATTGGCCAACAAAGATTCCATTTTGTAAAAGGCTTGAAAAAAGATAAAGCTTTTAGCATTTGCTTTGGTTTGTAGATACTCTAACTCTTGGTCTCCTTGTGAATTATAAGGACTTGCAAGCGCAGTAACCTTTATTATAGTGATATTCATTCAGATTCAGTCACATTTTACAATTGACTTTGCATGTGTATTTGTGGTTCATAATTTTCAGAAATAGAAAGTACACAAATATCTCCGAAACTGATTTGGTTCACACAAGTAAACCATTTCAACATCTTGGATATTGTAGAACATCATATTTTGGTTTTTCTGTCTTCACATTTTCAAAGGAACAGAATGGAATAACACGGGTATATGAAAACAAGAATTTACTCCTCCAGCAAGGTTACACTGATAATACAATTTTGATCTTGTTTAAAATGATTATTAAAACAGCTATTTGACATAGGAAAACAAGGTTTTAAATATTTTCAATTGAAATTTAAGGTCTCAGAGAACTCACAGCAACTTCAGAGTTTAGTTTGCATATGCAAAATTCCCTCTTTTTCGCTGTCAACTTTCTTCATTAATCGCCCAGCATAGAGCAGTTATTATTCTGAAATATTCCGGAATACATCCCTTTTCCCGAAAATGGTCAGTCGTGAACGCACCCGACCTAATTGCTAAAGAAAGAGGAACTATTGTTCTGCATCATTTTGCTTTTCCCTAGAATCTGCTCGAATTTCGTGGTTTTCAATTCAGATTGAAGAAATATTAATCCACGCTTTATTTGTTTTTCAGATGCATGTTCAGCTTATCGAATTAACGTTAGGAGCGGTTTTGTCTCGCTTATGTTACGTTATTAGTTCTACTAACGTAAACAGCTGATCGATAGTAAACTGAATTTAAATTTGAATTTAAACCAATCCAATAAGGTAAAATCTCATGCAGGAACTAAAACGTAACACAAGCGAGACAAAACCGGCGGCAATCCAATAAGCTGAAGTCTGAAAAACAAAAAAAGCGTTACGCAAGAGAGATCAAAACAAGGCTCAAAACACCAGTTGCGATCGTTCGCACGGCGACACTAGTGAAAAACGTCTGCGCATGCTCGTAGTCAAGTCTTCAACTTATGCAAATTTCGCTTTTACGCTTGCATTCAACAATGGTTTTCACAAAATGTCAAAACTTAAGGTTATTTCTTGAAACTTAGGGCCAGTATTCATATAATGTCTTCATTAATGCAACATCTTTGTCTTACAAAAGTATACAAGAGAAATTTTATGTATACACTGAGAACACGAACATTTCATTTCAAGCTAAAACTCACACATTTCTTAAGAAAACATCGTAATATGCACGCATGCGCAGACGTTTTTCACTAGTGTCTCGCACGGCCATGAAATCTATTCCATATTTGGGCAGGCATTACCCTATTTGGAAGTCACGTAGATTTGTTTCTGTTGATTTTCCTGCAATGAGCTTTTCTCACCCCTTGCGTGACATTTTATATTTTAATCAAACAGCAACAAAAATATAACATTTGAAAAGAGCAACCCAAAGTTAGCAAAAACTGAAATTTTGAGGTAGTTTCGATGGTAGGGGCAAAGTTATGGGCGGCCGAAGTTTGTGCTTTTTGTATAGAAACGTTCGATAGAGGGCAAGCTGTTGCCCTCCATCGAACGTTTCTATACAAAAAGCACGAACTTTAACCGCCCACAACTTCATTCATCGCGAAACTACCTCAAAATTTCTATTTGTGCTAACTTTGGTGTGCTTTTTTCAAATATTATATTTTTGTTGCTGTTGGATAAAAAATTAAAATGTCGCGCAAGGGGTGAGAACAGCTCATTTGGAGCCTCAAACTGTCAAAATTCCATCAAAACTTGCAGATATTGGAGCGATGAAACACATCACATTGTCCACCATCTTGAAATTAGCTTAGAAACCTAGCTTTTCGGTAAACAGGAAACCCAATAGTAGAAGCACAGAAAGCCCGCACGAGCGACACAATATGTTTGATATTTATAAAAGCTATTCCACGTATATTCCACCTATATTCCACACGAGCCAAAAACGCTTTAAATTGGCTATGTTCCGTTTACGCCGCGTAGAATGTTTGCCATGTTTAATCTCAGGAAATTAATAAGATAGAAATATTATTCATAGGCGTTTGTACAACCTTGTTTAAGGACGGAGCCCTCTAATGTGAAAGTAATTATTTTCTCTAAAATCTATATGGGTGTGAAAGAACCCATTGTAGGCTGTTAGAATCCAAGAAAAAAATTGGGGGTCACCACGCATTTTAATGAGTTATACGTCATCAAATGTTGCGGAAAATGCATTTTTGACGACCCAAAGAAAAAATATTAAAAATCCTCTATACATCCAATAAGTTTCAAACTTTTTTTCCCTAAAACACTCTAAGCATAATTCTCTGGTAGGGCAATACCATAAAACCGCGAAAACAAAGAAAATAATGGTTTTTTTTTTAATATTTACTTGGTTTTAGGATGTTCTAGTCTATGATTGCTAAATATAATATGTGATATTTTTTATCATTCTTCAAAAGCTTATATAATTCTAGATTTTTCTTTGGTTTATAATTTACAAAAGGACAAAAAAGGGGGGTATCCAGGCGATTTAAGAAGTTATTTACCGATAAACGCACGAAATACGATGAAATCCCTAGCCCTCCATACAGAGTATAGACAGATTTTACAAAGCATTATGGGACATTTCCAAGATGGCGGCCAATAGGCAAATCTAGTCCTTGTGATCAAAACAGTGGTTTTTAAGCGAGTTTTATTCATCAATACTGAATTTAATTCTACTACAGGAACAGTCAAATGTTTTTTCTACAAGCAAGTAAGTTTTATTTATCCAAATATCGCAAAACTGCTTTGTTTTTACGATGTTTTTACTACGAAGGGCCATGCACAGAACGCAGTGCGCGCTGACAATAGAGGGCACAGTCCTTAAGGTGACTGACTTGTAGCGGCGCCATCTTGGAAAATAACGACAACCATAATGCCAAGCGGTCTTCATTTTCCAAGATGGCTTGCTTGCCGTAAAGACTGTTTTCGCTGTCTTCACACCTTTGACGGCTAAAAACTCTTCGTTTTTGCACGGGACCCTATATTATATTTTTTTGCACTTATTTGAAAAAGGAACTTGTGCGGGCTTCCTTTTTAGGGCTCCTATTGATAACAAAATACTATGTATTTTGACAGGATTATCCAAAGGTTTACTACTATATCCCAACCATCAAATTTGTAAAAAATCGTAATTACTCTAAAGGCGTTCCAAACTAAATTGGCTTTTTCCATTTTAGAAAATTTCTACCAAGTTAACGTTTTTTAGATAAATCGTACGCGTACTGCCAGTGGATAAACAGATAACTGACAATCAGGCTTTTTAATTAGAAATTCGCCAAATGAAAAAAAAAAGATCAAAAATGAAGTAAAAATAAATAAAATGGAAAAAGCCAATTTAGTTTGGAACGCCTTTCTAACCTATGAGAAAGTGGATAACTAGACATCCATTCAACACTTTTTTCTTTTTCGTTTTGGAATCACCATTAAATTTTATACACAAAAAGTTTCAATTGAAGGTTTTATAATTACTTTTTGCCAACATAGGACTTCAGCCTCCTTAATGGATAGCATGACGCCGACCTACAAAAACACACTTAAAATAGAAATAAATGTGTCAACTCAAGAAGTTATGGGGATTATTATGTTTTAACCAATGACTGATCTGAAGAGTTTCAACAATTAGCACCTCTCTGTACGTATTCCGTGCTTTTAGTCCCCTTAATACTACTCGGAGCATTACCTAAAATTTCAAATTGAAATTTCAAATTGAATTTTGAAAATTATAACATATATATAAAAATCAAGCGTTAAAAGAACAAGTTTAATTTGTACTGTGTCAACTTGGGCGCTCTAATTGGTAGATTAGTTGCACTAATATTTATTGTTTTTAATTTGGTCTCCTAATTTCAACGAAAACCTTTCATGTCATTGTATTGCATTATCAATAATGCTGTTCTCCAATAACAATTCAAACGCACGATTGGCCTTACTTACTAAGTTTGCCTGTAAAAATGTTGTTTTTTAGCAATTAAGCCTTCTGTTGCTTTTTGTGATGCAGACTTGAATCTAAAACTAATGTGTCAACAGGATGAAAAAGTCCGGCAAAATATGTAACTCACCTAGATTTGGAATTACGTTCTTGAAGATCAATCTTTGTCGGGAAAGATGAAAATGACGAAGCAAGCTCGACGCAGAAGGTCAGGAATCAGTCTACTTCGTAATGCTTTTTGCTTGATATTCACATGAAAACATCTTCACATCTGATGTTTAAGTCCTAACAAATATCATTTTGAGAGACAGTAATCTTAGTTTCAGCCGTAGTAAGATAAGTTTAGCAGACTTAAAGACGGCATCAATTAATATTTGAATTATTAAACAGCAAACTTCGACCAGTAAAGTAGCTTATATCGACTTTTTGTTATAGCTTCTACTCAAACTTGAAGATAAGACAGTGAAAGTGCTGTGCATAAGGAATAAGTTTGTGTAAAAAGACAGGAAAAAAGAAATTATATATAGATGGCAGACAGTGCAGCTTTGTACTGATTATCATCTTCCCAATATAATTATCATATTATCGAAAATCTACCTATAATTTCAGATAATTTTTCAATAGAAAGATTACGGTCCACGTACACGTACACTGACGGCAAAAGGATAATCACGTGACCTTTCTTCTCATTATGACGCCACGATATCCGATAAGTGATCTACAGTTAAATTGTGACTCCTTGAGATCATATCTCCACGACGGAAGAAACTGATCGAAGTTTATCTGTTATACTGTTATACTGATGACAATCAGTGGTATACTGATGGATAGCAACAACGTAAAATCCATATCAACACCGCTTCCAGTAGACAGTGGTGATATCATTGATATCGTCACATGTGAATCGTTTTTCGACCAAACACGAGCCAGAATTTATCCGCTTTCGGTTAAGGGCGCGTCGTGCACTAAAACTCGATCAAATCCAGTCAAAATGTGATCAAATTCATGTTTATCTTTGCTATTTTACTTAAAATGCTTGAAAAAATGGTCTTTTGGTTTCACAAGATATCGAGAACAGTTGAGAAACCGTTTTTTGCTGTACTCAAGATCTTCCTACTTGCGTTGTTTAGGAAACTATAATTCAACTTTTGAGCAAAAACTGGCATTCACGTTTGCGTGAAACTACTCAGCTCAGCGAAGAAAATGTAATAATTACTGCCCTACCTGGACTGCAAGTTTACAGCTTCGCCTCCCACTTAACTAGCTAACTTGTAGACTTTGAAATTATTACAGCCATGAGTTAATTTAGACTCCAAAACGGAACAAAGAATGTTTTAATCTTATCTGCTGTTTTGTCTAGTCAGGATTTGCAAGGGAAATTTAAGCGTGGATTTTAGAAAGTACCGACGAACGACTGTGTGACTCAAACGAGGCATGTGGTTAAAACTGTAAGTTAAATACTGTTTTTTATGATTTTCTGCAAAGATTAACAGTAAGAATGAGCTGTTTTCATTGAAGAAATCGGCCGGGCAGTTTATGGTGTCAACTGAGGGAAATGCGATGATTCGCTGTTTTGTCATTGAAGTTATTCATGTTATGAAATATTGGAGCTTAGAATGATTGTTCATTTGATTTTGCCGATTGGCAAATTCATTTTATACTGAGCACTAAGGCTAATAGCTAGAAACAGTACGGCTAAAAGTAGGGTTTTTGAGTATTTTTTGTTGTTGTCAGTTTGAAAAACTAGAAAAAATATAAATTTTCGTGACTGGAAATTTTGTTTCCACAGTCCTAGCAAATAGTGGTTATTACAATTTTTGTGACAAAATACACGTAAATAAACCTTCAAAAGCATCGAAGTCTTCATATGGCCTTTCGTCATCTTGAAAACCGAGTTTGTATCCTTATTCTTGTTACGAGAGAACAAATCGATAACTAATCGATATTTCTAATAATGAGTTTATTTCTATTTTTATTTTTTGTTAGCTTCGCCGTAAAATATACTTACATACATAAATAAATAAATGGCAGGGCGACCGCAACAACGTGGCCAATTACTGCAGGCCCATGACACTGGTTTACGTCCAAAAAGATTGAGTTGACAGCAAGGGAAATATTTTTAATTAATTTTATGTTATGAGAAACTGAACTGACATTTAGCAGTGTTTGTAACTCATCTCTGACTGACATTTAAATGGAACTACCATGAATTCGTTAGTTTATCCTTGAAGTTACGCGATAACTGAACAGGAACCTTAAGGCAGACTTTCTGTCTCCGTTTAACATAAGGTTAGTTTATTGCTGCGAGCGAAGCGAGTAGCCTCCTATTCGGAACACAGTGTAAATCTGTGGATGTCACTAGACGAACATGCGATACATACGATCAGCGGTTCAAGTCCATACCGTATCGAGAGTCGATTCAAGGATGTCCGTAGACAAACACGCGATACATACGATCAGCGATTCACATCTTTTCCTAAATAAACTAGCTTTTTAAAATCAGTTAGTTTTATATAGTCATTGCCAACGCTAGCCGTTTGAGATTGTTTGAAAAATTGCTTTACTCAAAGTGCTAAATATTTTGAACTGTGTGTGTCCGACACTGATCCTTGTAGTTCAATATTGAAGGTCAACTAGCAGCGTTCGTCACACAACGCACAAGAGATAGACAAGAAACATTTGATATATCAGAGAAAGCGGTGTACTTTCGTAAGTTTTAGGGGAACAGTTCTGCTAACGTGGATACACCAGCTGTTTTCTGCTCGCAGCACTTCACTTTCTATTAGAAATAGCTAGTTTTATATACACATATTTTTATATTTTTATATTTTCATTTTTAGTCGTTTCTGTTGTAAATATTTATTTCTATTTTGTTATGCGCCTGTGATCATCCCGTCATGGAACAAACGCTTTATAAGTCCATTAAATTTTATTTATTATTTATTATTTATTATTATTATTATTATTATTATTATTATTATTATTATTATTATTATTATTATTATTATTATTATTATTATTATTATTATTATTATTATTATTATTATGAAAATGAAATTCATTCACAGCTTTAGGTGTATGCTGGTATTTTAGGCATCGGACAGTAACAAACTGTCAAAGACTACCTAAATTCTTCTTTCCTTTCCTTACTGTATTTCAAGTACCTTCCATCCTTTTTGTCACGTTTCTTGGTGCAGTAACTTGATGACGACCGAGGTCTGCCTGCAATCTCACAGAACAACTGCCGGACGAGGAGCCCTCTTGTATAGAAGACAGGGATCCATTAACGTCGTTATCTTCTAAAGTTTTGTTTGCCATTTTTTCATCACACATGTGAGTTGTTCCCATTAGTCGCCTTTTACGACACGCAGAGAACATTGCGTTGGCGGAATTCTAAACCCCCCAATCCACAGGGGTAATTATTATTATTATTATTATTATTTCTTGATTTTTTTTACTGGTTTAGTTTTCTTCTTACAATACCGAGTTTAAACAATAGACCTAGGGTAATGCAAGGTTAACATTCATACTACTTCATTGAAAGAACTCTCCTTAAAATGTGAGCTGTTCCAAGGAGGGCAATTTTTTGTATTTCGCTAATGTAAATATTTCCTGGAATCTTATTTGTAAATTTTTCTAAACCTTTCTTGATAAGACCCAGGGCTCCTATCACAACTGGGATAGTTTCTGTTTTTGTCCCCCACATCCTATTGATTTCAATCTCTAAATCCTTATATTTAGATAGTTTTTCAGAGACTTTTATGGAAGTGTTAAGATCACTAGGGATAGACATATCAAGAAGCAGACACGTTTTATCTTTCTTATTTCTGATTATTATATCTGGTCTGTTAGCCCTTATCTCTCTGTCAGTGTGAATGGGCATATCCCAAAGGATAGTCACATCATCATTTTCAGTTACAGTTTTCGGTTGATGTTCATACCATTTATCATTAGTTTTGATTTGATGAGCTTTACAGATTTTCCAGTGAAGGTATGTTGCAGCCTTGTCATGACGGAATACATATTCAGTCTTTGCTAATTTAGGGCATCCAGAAATGATGTGAAAAACTGTTTCCTCAAACTGGCCACAGATCCTACATGATGGGTCAGTACCATCTTTTATGATATGATGGTGATAAGATCTGGTAGCAAGGCTTTGATCTTGTGCAGCAATTATCAATCCTTCTGTTTCACCTTTAAGCCCTACCGCTTTTAGCCATTGGTTAGACTGATAAGTATCTACATTCTGCCTCATTCAATCTTTTTGCATATTTTCCATGCAGAGCCTTATCTTCCCAAGTATTCTTTAGCTGTTCTAATCCCAAAGATTTTGCCTTCTTTTTCACTCTTTTTGCATAGAGCGTGGTTGACTCGTTCTCTTTAGATGGAATTTCAGGAACATTTAATACATTCTTAAATTTAGCTGCTTCCTTTGTAATTGAAAACAGCTTTTTACTACGTTCATGCATCTTAACTATTTCCAGTAGTGGATCATTGGTATGGCATAAATAGGCATCTAAGCCTAGAGTAGCAGTTTTATATGATAGTTCAAGCTGCACTAGACCCCGTCCACCAACTGATCTAGAAAGATACAATCTGTCAACGTCTGCTTTTGGATGGTGCATTCGTTCCATGGTCAAGAATTTTCTGGTCTTTGCATCAAGCTTTTGTAGATCACTTAGTTTCCAATTAATGATGTTAAAGCTGTATGTGACTACTGGGGTAGCTAAGGTGTTAATAGCAGTAAACTTATTGGCAGAATTGAGTTCACTTCTTAGAACCAATCTAACTCTTCTATAATATTCCTTACGAATTTTTTCCTTCATCATAGAGTGTTGAATACCATCTCCCTCATTTACACCAAGATACTTATATGTATTTTCTTGATCCAATTCCTTGATAGAGGTATTAATATCAAGGTCGATGTTATAAGTACTAAATAATTTACCTCTTTTAAAAGTGGCTTTAGCACATTTATCAAGACCAAATTCCATCCTTATGTCATCACTAAACCTTTTTACAATTGTAAGGAGACCTGTTTGCTGGTTGTCATCTTTAGCAAACGTTTTAAGGTCGTCCATATAAAAGAGATGGGTTACTTTACTAGATTTTGACACATATCCATAGTTACTATTATTGAGAAGGCTACTAAGTGGTGCAAGTGCTAGACAAAAGAGCAGAGGTGAGAAAGAGTCTCCTTGAAATATTCCACAGTTGATGTTGATTGGTCTCGATCGTAATAGACCATTAGAATGGTGAAGATTTAAGGTAGTTTGCCAATTTGTCATGCTCTCTGAAATGAAATTAACTAATACAGGAGAAATTTTGTACAATTCTAAACATTTCCTAATCCAGCTATGAGGAACGCTATCAAAAGCTTTCTTATAATCAATCCAAGCAGTTGAAAGATTTTTCTTACTTTTTTTAACTTCTTCCAATATAACCTTATTAATTAGAAGCTGATCTTTACAACCATAACTTCCTTTCCTACATCCCTTTTGCTCTAATGGTAGTAACCCATTAACATCAAGAAAAGTGTAAGTTCGATCAGTAAGGATTGAAGTCAGGATCTTAAACATAGTTGGTAAACAGGTTATTGGGCGATAATTCTTGGGATTTTCAGTGTCTTCTGTCTTGGGAAGTAAAAAAGTATTTCCTTGAGTAAACCATTTGGGACATTTCTCAGGATTCAAGACAATATCATTAAAAGCAGATGTTAAATCTTCATGGGTGTTAGAAAGGTACTTTAACCAGAAATTGGATATACAATCAATACCTGGGGCCTTCCAATTACTTGATTTAGTTATTGCAGCTTTGGTTTCAGCAATACGTATTGGAGACCAATCTTGCGTCTGCACACCTCTGAATTGATCTTGAACTTGACTTATCCAAGTGGCATCGTTATTATGTTCTTTGTCATTTTCCCAGATCTTACTCCAAAAGCTTTCAACTTCTTTGATTGGAGGTGGGTTTTTAACTTCAATATTATTGTTTCTAATCTCCCTGTAAAATTTCTTAGGATCTTCTTTAAAAATCTTGTTTTGTCTGAAAAACTTACTTCTTTTGGTAAACCTTCTAAACCTCTGCGCCTTAGCCTGAAGTTTTTGCTTCAGGATTTCAGTTGTATGAACAACATCATCCTGTGATTTGGTGTTATATTTCTTCAAGATGCGGACCTTCTTCTTCTCTTTAATTACATGTCCAAGATTGATTTCAGACAGTAATGACAGTTCACTACGAAGATACTTTAACTGTCTTTCAAATTTATCTTTCCAACCAAGATGTTTACTTTTTCCTTTCTTTTTAAGTTTGGGAATTCCTATTAGAGATTCAGTTATGACTGAAGCAGTGGCATATATTAAACAATTTATTTCAGTAAGATCTAAAGGCGTGGATAGTTCATTTTTGATAAGGGATATTGCCCTATTTGCATTTTCAATAATCATCTTAGAATTTTGATCAACCTTAATCTTAGAAAGGGCTGTTCTTTCATTAATAGGAATTTCTTTAACTACTTCAAGCCTCCGTAAGATATTACATTTCAAATCCAAGACCAATTCATCTTCAGTTTCAGTTTCCAATATATTCAGTTCTTCAGGCAAATCAAAGTTATTATTTTCGGCTTGTTCTGATTCAACATCAGCAGTCATTATGTTTGAATCACATGAATTATTAGGAGCAGGTATATTTTGAACTTTATTTTTAATATCCTGAATTTCTATATCAGTAAGTCTTCTATTTCTGATAATGTCACGTTTAACATTAGCAAGCTTGTTTGCATCAATGCACAATCGGACATTCGGATGTTTCTGTCTCCACAAATTATATGCCGCCTCAGTTGTTGATGTATCAGTAGTATTTAATGTTATATCATAATAAGCTTCAATTACTTCTTTATACTCTTCCCGCGACCATTTTTGTCGATTTGGTTTTAATTGGTTTAGAGATGTTGTAACTTGAGAGCCATTTTGAGAAACATTCTCGGCATGGATAATCTCATGTTCATTAACGGGCGAGTTTGTTCCAGTAGTAAACTTTTCGACCCCAGCCTGGTTCCTTACTGAAGGTCGCGGTCCTTGTTGACCCGCGCGACGACCGATGCGGTATGATTTTCTATTTTGAGATTTATTCATTCTCTTAAGTGCCCCATTAGTCGCCTCGTACGACACGCAGCAGGCTTGGCGTTGGCGATATTCTCGACCCCCCAACCACAGGGGTTTTATTATTATTATTATTATTATTATTATTATTATTATTATTATTATTATTATTATTATTATTATTATTATTATTATTATTATTATTATTATTATTATATTATTATCCCTGTCATCACTCCACTCCATCTGGTCTGCCGCTCACGCTAATCTTCCTAGGAACATTTTTAATTTTGCCATACGATACATCAACAATTCACTACCCACACGCAAGAATCTAGTAACATGGGGCCTATCGGCCACTTGTGAGTGCTCCTTTTGCTGTTCATCAGAATCACTTAATCACATTGTTGCAGGGTGCCAGCACTATCTCAACCGTTTCACCTGGAGACATGATTCCATCGTTAACTTCATTGCGACATCATTACAACCTGAAATTAACAGATCTTCTCTTTACGCTGACATCGACGGATATAAAAACCCCTCAGTAATCACTGGTGAAGCTCATCGACCCGACTTGCTGATAAAAACAAATGACTGCCTATACATCGTAGAATTGACTGTTGGTTTTGAATCCAACCTAACAAAGAATGTGAACAGAAAATACTTAAAGTACAAAACTCTTCCTACAACATTACACAATAGTTTTAAATCTGTAAAATTTGTTAATCTCTCAATCAGTTGCCTCGGAGTTTTCTCGACTGAATGTACTTCTTTTTTAGACATGATAGATGAGCTAGGATTTGAGAAGAAATATAAACTGTACATAATTAGGAAAATAGTCAACATTGCCATTAGATCAACGTATTTTATCTTTTGTAAAAGAAACAAAGATTGGGAAAATCCCGAATTGATGGAATTTTAAGTTTCTTTATTATTTCATTTGTTTTGTTTTTTGTTTTTGTTTTTTTTCGTTTTGTTTAGTTTCATATTAATCGCTTTCATTATAAATGTCAATTTCAAGTAGCCAATTGTAAGTTACCTTTTATAGAGAGATTTACAATGAAAAATGAAAATAAAGTTTCCATTATTATTATTATTTATTAGTTGCTGGTGCACACGATTGTTACAAGCTTGGTTTTAGGGGATAGTCCCACCTACTTCTGCATATGTACCTGGCTACGCCCTAGTCAACTTTTATTATAGATTCCTTTCTTATTTCAATCTTTTTTTGAAATGTCTTTGGACTAGTTAGTAGCTAGTCCTTCACTTTCGTCACCTATTTCTATACTGATCTGTATTCTTTGATCTAGCTTTTCTCTGTGAGTAATCCGGCTTTTATTTAGACTCGGGCGTAATACTTGTTTGAGTCTTAAGCTCATCAGTGAGATATATTCTCCTAGTTTCAACCAAACCAGAAAGTTACCAATAGCTGACAATATTGTATATTGACATTGTAGTATTTGTTACGAATCGCTAGCATAAATATAGGTAGTTTAGTGCTGAGTTAGTCAGTTGGTGATCACAGTTCTCATAAAGCTCGAATGGTATCAGCTCCGCTAAGAGGCGTCCTTCTGTAACATTCTTTTAAACCTCAATTAATGGCAACTATCTTTAGGAAGGAGATGGAAAATAATCAGACATAATAAGGAAGGTGACTGAATTGAACTTACAGTCATTTTAGTGGTGCTTCGTGGACTTCACAACTCCAAGTCGCTTTGGCTTTACGAATTCTTAGCTTTTTTCCTCGTGGTATATTGCAGTTAGTGTTTCCTGATCTCAGCATTTAAAAATTAATATCATTTGAGCGTTTTTGTGTTTCATTATAATTCCATTTAACACATATCAATAATTGAAGACGATGGATTCAAAGGACTTAAAAACCTTAAATCCGTGTAAGTCTAGATATAAATGAAATATAATTTTGGACCTCCCTTGATAAATACTTCAAAATAAAAGACTAGAATGTTCAATACCGCGTCTTCTTCGTTTTCTCGTAAACTGTATTCTGGTTACATCCATAGTTAATAGGTAAGTCCCCTCTATTAACTATGTTACAGTTGAAGCTCTCGTGAGCAACTACGTATACCCCGCAGAATGTCAACTTTAGGTAGTCGCTTAAGGGACTCGGCGGGCAGTGGTCGCCTACGAGAATAATATAATAACAATAGGGTGATTAGGAAACGCGACACAACGCGAAAACAGGACGTTGAATTTATCACATTCGTTCGTTGTGTTACTACCGTGACAAGGTCGCGACGCCACGTCAAGCTTTGACTTTATCAAAAAGCATTTACACGATATAAAACTTCAAACTCTGGAGCTTGCCACAGAGTACACTGTAAAATTGATATTTTGAAAGGGCTACACAGACTTAGTCGACCACACAGGATGATGCTAGAGCTACACGTTATGCAGTGTTTGCAGTGTGAGAGGATTATATATCAAATGGTCGCTTCAGTACGGAAGATTACACCCGATTTCAAAAGAGTGCAAACTCTCGGCATTTTCGTTTTTCGAGGCGCACACGACTCGACCGACATCGTTCGACGTGCTCGGTAACCAGGTACTGCCATTTTGACAGCAATTTGTAGCCTCGCAGGTGAATGTCATTTTGTTCCTAAAAGCACCAAAAGAGTGTTCTTATTCATTCCAAAACACGAGATGGAGGGAGCCAATAGCGTCTTAGTTTTCTAGTGGAGAGAGCCTGCCTGAAGTCAGTATAATGTCTATATAAATGTGGAATTGAATTGAAAATGGTACTCCAGGATGTTAACGGTTCTCAGGGATCACCGAGTACGAGTCAGCAGAATGATGGCCAAATAGTTATAGATGCAGTCTTTGCAGGCTGCAAAAATACTTACAAACGTTCTAAACGCTCCTCTCAATTTGGAAATCTAGAAACTTGACTTTGTACGGGAAGATTCAGGTACTACGTTCTCTTGCTCTACCAAAACTATACTATGTTTGTACAGAGATGTATATCGGAAGGGAATTTATACAAATTGTCGAAAGCAAAATTAAAGATTTCATATGGAACGGGAAAAAAACTAAAATACGTTAGTAGGAAATTATCTACAAGGGGCCGGTCTAAATCTTCCTGACTTTAACTCACACTTAAAAGCAAGACATATCAATTGACTTTTAAAATTGATAAATCACCGTAAAGATGAAAAGCTATTTACAATTATTCCTGATATTTTTTTAGAAAGAATTGGAGGACTTGGACAAAAATGCACAAATTTTGAGTCTCAAAGAACACCTAAATCATGCAGTTCCCCCTTTCTGCAAACAACTATTAACAACTTGGTCAGACTATACAAAAGTCAGTCCTGAATATCCATTAACTATATTAAATAAATCTATTTGGAACAACAGATTTATCAAGGTTGACAAATTGTCCTTGTTTTACAAAGCGTTTTCTGAGCTAAATATCAATAAAGTGGTAGACTTATGCGACAACAATGGCGACTTCTCATTTCACCACGCAAAAAACAGGGATTTACTAGACAAACAAGAACAAAACAAAGATTATCTTAGATGGGAGGGGATAATTCACACAATACCAAAGACCTGGAAATAATGATATTACACAACACTAAGGAAACACTGAGGAAATTATTAATCAAAATGATGGGAAATTCTTGTTGAGAAATACTGTTGTGGTCGTGGGAAAAGTAGCAACAAAAGAGATTTATGAGCAAATTACTCAAGAAAAATTTGTGAAGCCAACAGCCCAAGCAAATATACAAAAACGGATAAAACATGTACAACAGTAAAGCAATTAATGAATTGGGGAAAAGTTTATAGTAGAATCGATTCGACTACAATAGACAGTTATTTAAGAATGTTTCAGTATAAGATCCTGAATAATATTCTTTATTTAAATTATGATTTGTATCGCTTCAATATCATTAATTATTCCTCTTGTTCTCTGTCATTTACACCAAGAAACTGAATCGACCATCTTTTTGTCGAATGTATAGAATCAAAAAATTATTATTTTGAAATACGCAACTGGCTAGAGGAATACGACATTATTCTACCAAATTCAAACAAAACTAATATAATATTAGGAATGGACGAGATATTAATTAATTTCATAATTTTGCTATCATACAAATTTTCCATATACAGTGCTAGAGATAAAGCAATATATAAATGTTGATATTGCCGACACTATTTTTAATCAAAAATCTATTAAAACAATACGAAGGAATCGAACGGAAAGTGGCCCAAAACAGAAATAAAATAAATCAGCACAAAAAAGTGGATCTTAGTAGTCGAGCACAAGGATGAAATTGTAAGTGTGTATCGGTGTGGAATGTATTGTGCATGTGTCGTATTGTGTACCTGCGTTATTTTTGAAAAATGGCAAATTGTTTTGTTAAATAAAAAAACAAATGTAAATCGAAAAAAAAAAAAACCCTATCTATTGTATATACTATTTATTGTATATGTAAGTACTATTTATGGTATACAAATGTAAATAAAAGAAATGTCACAAAAAGGTTATAGATGCTGTCTATTATGTTTCAAAAGGAAAGAGAACTCTTCCACTTGTTTCAATCGTAAACATATAAAACAAGCCCTGAAAGAGTACCTGAATTACAGAAAATGGCCATCGTAGTACTGCACCGCTTAGACTGGCATAGAAAATGCAAACCCAAGCTAACTGTAACTGTCAGGTTCTGATAAAATCACATTCTTCAAAATACAATTTTCAGCATCTGGAATAAATATATGCAGGACTTACATGTCAACAGTCGATTCCTTCCTCGTCTTCTAGGGCTTCTAACATCTTCGTTCTTGCTGCTTATACAACTCAGTTTCGTTATTTTTCACACAAACGTCTTACCAACGGAAAGGGTCCGGAATGTTTCCTTAATACTAGCACTATATATTATTTAGTGATATATTACTCGCCAACGAAAGTCCCCATATATATTCTTGATGTTAATTGATAGTGCTCGGTTACCTAGCATGACGAGTGATGTCGGTCGAGTCATGTGCGTCGCAAAAAATTAAAATGCCGAGAGTTCGCACTCTTTTGAAATCGGGTGTTAAAAAAAATCTTGTGCGACCACTTTTCAAAAATACCAAAAGTTTCCCATACAAATCACTGTAATTGATTATTTATTTTTAATTGGTATTTTTGAAAAGTGGTCGCACAAGAAAGGCGGTTGCTTACGGAAAGTAGTCACAAGCGGAGATTCTACTGCACATTATATTTCGAAGTCTGAAATTCGCTAAATTGAAACCCATAAGGAAAATAGAATCTTTGATCTCGCTTGATAAATACTTCTAAAGAAAAGAAAGTCTAAAGTACGTCGGCCACTTTGGGTGACGTCATAAGTCATTTTCACAGGAAGTAAGTTTATTTACTGAGGATTTTTCAAACCCCCCTGTATATGTTTCGTGGAGTAAAATTCGCTACAACATATTCTCATTATGTCCAGCAAATAAATAAATTTTTCTAGTTGCATGCGGCGCCAACAAACAAACTGTCAAAGACTACCTAAATTCTGCTTTCTTTTCCTTACTGTATTTCAAGTACCTTCCTTAAAATTCTGGCTGTGCCTAACAGAGCAGTTCTTTGAATAAGCTCTATGGGTGTATTCACTTCCACTGCTTTGAGATATTTTTGTAGCCGTTTTGGCACAGTTCCAAGAGCACCCATTACCACTGGTATATTATCATTATTATTATTATTATTATTATCATTATCCCTGTACTTTCACAGTAAATAGATGTTGAATTCTGTGTTTTGTCCTAGTATCAGTTGACAACAAGTCCCCTCAGATACATAGGAATCTACGGAGGATTCTTGCCGACCCTAATAAGACAGTTTTCTGAATCATTGCAGGCGATATACTTGCCTTAAGTTCTTTTAGGTACTTCTCTAATCTATTGGTGAATATACCCAGGGCCCCAATAACAATAGGCACTGTCTTGACATTTTTTAGCTTCCAAATTCTCTTAATTTCGATTCCCAAATCTGTGAAGCGTTCAATTTTTTTTCCTTGTCTTGAATTCTCTTGTCTCCAGGGCATGCAATGTCTATGATATAGCATTTATTATTTTTCTTGTCGATCAGAGTAATAGCTGGGCGATTGTGTGTTACATTCCTGTCTGTCTGTATAGTAAAGTCCCATAATAACTTGATTTTTTGATTTTCAGAGACAGATTTTGGGTTATGCTCATACCATTTATCCTGCTCCAGACCATATTTTTTGCATAGATTCCAGTGGAGGGTTCTCGCTACTCCATCATGCCTCCTCTTGTACTCCTTCTGTGCTAGTGCAGGGCACTCACATAAGATGTGATTGACACTTTCATCTTTTTCTCCACATACACGGCACTTGGGATCAGCTTGCGGTTTATCGATTTTCGTCTTTATTAAATTAGTTCTGATGGACTGTGTTTGAGCAGATGTTAGCAAGCTTTCCGTTTCTTTCTTAAGGGTTCCATTCTTTAACCATAACCAGCTCCTATATCACTCTAAATTTTTTTTTACTTCTCTCATGAATTGACCATGAAATGAATATATACCACTAAAACACTTTCACTCTAGTTTGTGCCAAACCAAATCAAATCAGAACTATGATTGAATGGCAGTAAGGATTTTATTAAAGCAATTAGAACGCAGAATTTTATTAATTTGATGTAATATAAGCACTATTCCTAGGTTTTAAATCATTTTAACATTTTTAGAATTTTATATTTTAAATATATTTTAACTTTATATATTTTATTTTATTTCATTCATTATTTATTTCTGTATTATAGCATTTCATTTTTGTTGTGGAGTACCTGAAAACTAGCTTTGTAGCTAAGTGTATTTTCCACATTAAATAAAGTATGTATGTATGTATGTATGTATTGTGGAAAAAAAATTGCAGATACTCGGCTGCTATCAAAATTTCAACCAGCACATTTGAGGGTTTTTAAAAGTTAGGAGCAAGGATGGCACAGTTGGTTAGTGCGCGGCCTTTGCTGCAAGAGGTCCAGAGTTCCATCCCCGAATCTCACATCCTTATTTCAACTTCTTTCCTTTCTGTGTAGCTTTAAGTAGCTTAAAATACCCTTAAAACGGTGCACTGATGGAGAGAGGGGAGTGAAATGAGCGCACCGTCGACCTCAAGTTTATCAGCCACTTAAATACTGTCACGAGTTATCGACGTAAAATATGGTCGCTTTACTTTACTTTACTGTACTTTACTTTAAAGTAACGTATACTATATATGAGTAGCATGTGTTATTTTAAATGTTCAATACTATACCGAATTTATTGAATTTGACAGTTGAGCAGGTAGTAAATCAGGAGTAATTAAATGCACAAAACGTTGTGGCATTTCAAAGCAATAAGCAACAAAACAGGCCTTCTCTAGGATCTAAACTCGTCTTGACTCGCACTAACTCGCAGTTCTAACAGAGGATAGTACATGAGGGCTCATGGATCGAAGTTGGAAATGGAAGTTGTTATTTGAAATTTCGACTTGTTTTCAATATATAACTAATAACATGTACACAAGCATCTGAAAATGTACACACTAAATCTACATACACAATAGTCCCCTTCACAGTTCTCTGCGCCATCTTGAAAGGTAGCCATGCCTTTGCATCGAAGCGAGACCAACGTTGAGCTTGCAATGATAGAGACCTGTGAATAATTGTCCTAGGTGTTAAAAAAGATATCTATCATTGCACGCTCACCGTTCGTCTCGCTTCGATGCAAAGGCACGGCTACCTTTTAAGATGGCGCAGGGAATTGTGAAGGGGACTATTAAGCACTAATTTTTTATGACAAACTTTGTTTGGCAAATTTAATGGATTTGTTCCTTTTTTCAATTTCATATGAAAATACATTTGTCACACGAATGTGACGTGGTCAAGTTTTCTCATACATACATGCATGCAAGCAAAAATGACTATTTTTCATAGGAAACAGAGTTTGTTGGGCAGTCAGTGTCCATGTCCATGCAGACACTGAAAATCTGGAAATTTTTGGTCATTTGCTATGATAGCAAATAATATCTAGGAAATTGCATTTTCCTATGAAAGGAACTGGACAAAATGTAGGAACATACAATTTCCTAGATATTTCCTACCATAGGAAATGCATTATCCTTGATATTTCCTAACTTTTCATTTTCCTATGATAGGAAATATGTAGGAAAAAATTTATACAAAAATATATGTACAGAACATATATTATCTACATGTTAGGATAAAAATATAGTGATTGAGCACAGCTACTTTTAATAGCTAAAAAAGCTAAGATAGAAAATGTCTAGGAAATGACATTTATTTTCCTACATTTTGTCCAGTTCCTATCAGATAGGAAAATGTATTTCCTATATATTTCTTAGATATTTCCTATCATAGGAAATGAGCAAAATTTCCAGTGAGAAGGGCCTTTAGAGAAGGGCCCATAGAAACGTGCGTGGTTTGATTATGAATACATTATCAGAAAAAAATGAATGCGTTTCACCACGTTTTATAAATAGGTAAATATGGAAACTAGAGAGTAAAAGATGAAATATGAGCGAATGTTGGTACTTATGTAAATTTACAATTAACTGAGCATCCTCGTATGGACCGTGTAAGTAAAAAGTGAAAAAGTCGTATAATAGTTCTTAACCTTGTATTACCCGGGTACTGTAAAATGCACAATAGGCCGGAGGTTTTGAAAAAGGTCGTCGTTCGAGAGCCCTCAAGCCAACGCGCCTAGAACGAAAAGGATTATGGGTACTTACAAGACTTCGCTCTTTTCGGCTTTGGTGTTGATTTTAGCATCAACAGATGAAGTTCTTTTGTGCATAAGATCAAGGAAAATTAGATTTAATTGTGAAGATATTTGTATGGTTTTATAACTTTAGTAATTACTACCCCTATACTTCCTTTGGGTGAGTCGTGTAGACTCGTGGTCTTTTGCCCGACATATTTTTTGGCAGCGTGCAAATTGATCGTCAGTATATAAAATTTCTCGCAACAGTGGGGGTTCTTCTCAGAAATTCAAATTCTGTAGCCTTGCAAATAACACTTCAGTGACTATCTTAACATGAATTTTCAACAAACTCTACACGCCATAAAATACCTTTTAATGTTAAGCAAAGTGTACATCAAAGGCTACGCTATGAGCCCTATCAAAAACTTGGATATAAATACCGACCAAAATCATCTATTTGACGAGAAAAATCGTGTTTTCTTCTCTGTTGTTGAATTATCAATCCAAGCAACCCCCCCCCCCCCCCCCCCCGAGATTTCTGCTATATTCGGGATTTCTACTATTCTTTGTAATTACTGAATGGTTTTTATCCTGTTTAAATAAAAGTATACTACTACTACTATAACAAAAAGAAATTACAGAACTATTCTTCGCTTTGAATTTAATATACCAATACTCGTTATCGAGAGTTAACAAAATTCCTTTTCTCGCCCACCGCTTTTTAATCAGTGACCTTTGGTAATTAGAACACAATTTAGCGGAACCGGAACCGGCAAAGGGTATACTCAACCAAGAGATCGAGAGCATATATTAGAACAAAACCAAGATCGCGCGTGCTCAAGTAAATAATACACAGTTTCTACAAAGAGATTTTCGCTTCGTTCCGTTTGAGGAGCTTTAGAAAATCCCTTTGACAGTAAGGTACCTAGTTGCGTGCATTCTTTTTTTCTTCTTATTTCTCTCTCTCTCTCTCTCTCTCTCTCTCTCTCTCTCTCTCTCTCTCTCTCTCTCTCTCTCTCTCTCTCTCTCTTTTGCCTCGAGCAATGCTAACAAGTTTTGCAAGGTCACTTTATCCTGATTGGTTAGATTTTTCTCGAGCAATCAGCTAGGTCTAAGACGCTAACAAAATAAAAACACAACTCAGAATACTGTTCCTCGCTTCTTAGACTAAAACTGAGTACAATTTATACGAAAAAGTTTTCTGCTGATCAAAGACCGAGCACTAGCATTTGACTGACTCGAGTGTTTGATCGATGTTCAACTGACCTAGGTTACGAATGTTTAAACAATGCCAATTACCTCCTGCCATTGTTAAAACACAACTACTGAAACCTTGGTCAACGTTAAAGTATAAACACGGCACTAATTCGCGATCAATGAGACGAGTCTTTTCTTCCGCTCAAATAAATGGCCTCGATGTACTATTTTGATATTCAGTTATTTTTGAGATATGAAGTTCATAGCCTTTTCAGACATCATCAACGAGACATTTACTGGACTACGACACCTTAGTATCATGTAAGTTGATCATATTCCAAAAAATTACGATTACCTTATCATCGTATGTTCTGAGCCAATTCTATCCTTCGAGTGGGTGTCTAATTTTAGATGCTTTCAGTAAAAGCAGGCTAGCCCTAGTAAATATTTACCTACCTAACAATAAATTGTCGTTTCTCTCGTCACAGAGCTGGACAAACCATTTCCCTGAGTGCCATCAATACTTTTAATGAATTCTAATCAGGTGGGAGTTCAGAGAGGAGATCGCCGCTAATGAGGCACGCTCCGATGACGTCACGAAAATTGCTTACAGCAAAATTTCTTGGTATCTAGCCTAGACCGCTCGAAACGAAATACCGTAAGCAAGCTGACAAATCCGATCATTCTGTATTTTTTGGCGCTACAATTTGCGATAAAATTTCAAATCTCATTCGAAATGTGAATAAATGTCTGTAACGTAAAGCTTAAAACTAGTCAATAAATTATTTTCTTAAGTTTTCTGTGCAATATTTATCAAACTTCTAAATTTATTTAATTATAAGGCTTTCAGTTTATATATAGGACTAGATCGTGCAACAGAATACAGAGAATACATCTAAATGCTTTAACACCATTCAGACTTATATTAAAGGTTTTGTATGAGGTCTATGAGATGTGTGTATCTATGTAATAGAGCTACATTTATCCTCAATATTATCCATTATTAACATTATCTTTCAATACTAAAACTCTCTATATTAATTTTAATTGGATTACGAATTTTGCGTAATGAGAGGGCTGTCGGTAAAATGCGGGCTGCGGACTGCGGGCTGCGGGCTGCGGACTGTTTGCGGACTCCTATTTTTAGCACTGAATATCATTATTTTGTCAATCAATCAATCAACGTCAACTAAATCATATAAACGAGGGTCGACAGAATGGATTCTGACGACGATGATTCCCTGATGGAATGCCCGTAAGTAAAAAAATGTTTATATATGTCTTTGCAGTAAAGCTGAGATGCATTTTTAACACTAAAGTTATTTATCCTCAGTTTCAGCAGTCAGTAGCGTGAGATGTGTTACTAGTGGTGAAGTGAGGTAGGCAAATTCTCCATATTTGTACATCAAAATATATTGAAATTATTTCATTATATAAAGCGTAATTAAATCTTGCTTCAAGTATTTTTCAAAATAGTTGCTTGTTCGTTTGTTCGAGCTCGATATTTATTTCATAGTAACCAGCCTTTTCAGTGTTCATGTGAGATCGACACCAAATGTAAAAATTTTCATGCGTGCAGGTTGCCAAAGTACTTCTACAGCATGAATTTTTCATGTCTTAATGCGAATAATTAATATACGGACAAATCTTCAGGTCCAGGCAACTTTTGAGGTGACCATTTCAATGACAGAATTCATTTACAAACGCCGAAAAAAGATAAATTTGGCAAAAATACAATGTATTATTTCCATAATTAAGAAAAGATTCAACAAAATTGACGACGGCAACGCTTCGCAAGAGCCGAAATTTCTGAGAACTAGAACTGTCTTCAGACTGGCTCAATGGGTGGTAGTCGCACATTTTTACAAAAGTTCAAGAAATCTAAAGTAGATTTCAGTGTTATAAAACACCAAACGCTTCTATCAAAGGTACGTAAAAAATGCAGTGTTTGATGTCAATGCCTGTCTTTCCTTAGAGTCCGATGACTAGCACTTAGTGTCTGCAAATATAAGCTATTTACCCGGCAGTGGAACTTAGCTAGTCATTAAGCGTTTGACTAGCTTAGCCGGCTGCCATCTAGTAAAACGGAAGTTATTTTTATTCGAATAACATGACATCTTAGATATTTCTTTTATTGACGTTGATTGATTGATTGACAAAATAATGATATTCAGTGCTAAAAATAGGAGTCCGCAAACAGTCCGCAGCCCGCAGCCCGCAGTCCGCAACCCGCATTTTACCGACAACCGTAATGAGAGTTTTGTTTTACAATTTTCATCTATAGTCAATTGAAGAAACGTTGTCGTGGGTCTAAAAACATAGAACATAGAAGATGAGACCGAAGTGGTGCATGGGATGTGAATGATTATATTCTGAATTATTCACTTTACTCTGCAATTAATTAACCGATAAAAATCGAAGCCAAACGGCCCGCCAACGCAGGTCCTGCATTTGCTTTCAGCATTTTGCATGCATCGAAGGCAAAGTGTAAATGAATAAATCAGAATATGATTATTGACATCCCATGCATCATTTCGGTCTCAGCTTCTATGCTCTATGTTTTTAAACCTGATCGACAACGTTTCTTCAATTGACTATATATATATTAAAGTATTTATTAATATCTAAGTTCCTACTTTAGTTTGAAACTCAAATTAGGACATCGAGCAGAATTTTGAATAAATTCTAAAGAGCTTCTTATAAAAATTCAGCGTATAATTGTCTGCTATGCCCTAGAGAGATAAATTACGAACAGTGTAACCCAGCTCAAGTAATATTCATTGAAATTTTCAGTTGGAAAAAAAAAACACTTCGATGAAATGTATAAACAAATTCGTCAGTTTACTATGTCTTGAAAAGAAACAGAATGAATGTAAAAGAAGTACATATATTCCTTATCAAAAAATAACGAGAATAATCTGGATCCATACTATAATTTGCTAGGAATTTTAAGAAATCCAATCCACTGTTTTCGGAACTGATTTCTTCTACCAGTACTTTCTGTTCATTCATATCATACACAAAATGCTAGTAGTGGAAATCTATACATAATATGAAATAATTCTGATGAAAAATGATTCATTTTCATTCGCCGTTTCTTTTGGTGTACTTGTTGTGGATTTGCCTTACGCCTTGAACAAACTAGACCCTTATACCAAAGGTTTACTCGTGTCCAGGTGCATGGGATTGAGCTAGTACTTGGATGCAGTGTTTCATGAAATCATACTGGTTATGCTAAGCAGTTAGCGTGGTATATTTGGCAGCCTAAATAACATGAAAATGAAAAGCAAAAGAGCAACATTCAAAATCAGAAGCTATTTTGGACATTGAAAAGTTGGTGTGGGGTTCCTGTGTTTATCAAAAATGATACGAACGCTTGATTGCACGGGTAGTATAAAAATTCAAGATACATAAAGTTTTAGTCTTTCAAAGTATCCTATTTTAAATAACCGAATGCAAATATTGTTCAGCTTCCGCAAACGTTTCAAAGCGTATAAACATGCATCAAACCCTGGAACAAAATCAGCTGCTCATCGAGCTTAAAGTTAATACTGAAAGCATACAGAAATCAGAGTCAAAAGCCAAGCTTTTTTATTCATACAAATTCGAGAAGTCATCCACGTGAAAAAGAGGATAACGAGGAGAAAATACAAGTAAAAATTGTCCAGTATCGCGATTCTACTATCACTTTGACGGTATTATTTTCCAGGAACGCTGTCTCAAAATTATCGCTTGTGATTGGCTCAAATTTGTGATTGACGTCAAACAACTGCACTCGAAATGGTTGATCTGAACTAAAAAGCTTTGCTACAGATTGAAGACATTTTCCGATGTTTTTTATTGAAGATACTTTTCACATTTACAATTAAGGTATGCCAATGATTTAATTTAGGCAATTTTTTTCTGTTAAAAACACAAATAGCAAAAGTTCTTTCTATTCAACGATTCCAAAGCTGCATGGTTCGTGTCAAAGATTGTTAAGTTTATAAATGCGAGCGGTTTTTATCGAGTTAACTTTCTAAAACGACGTCAAACCCTATGTTCATTTACATATTATTTTTTATTCAAAATTACTGTTGATGTGACAGGAAATCAGCGCTCGTTGGCCGGACTGTTGAACAAACAGGATGGAAGCACTATGATGACTGCCCGCCCCTTTCCTGCTCATGATCAAATTCAAAATTTTAGTTAATTCTCTAAACTTCAATTGGATGGATGTGGGTTAGAAAAATTAGAAAGTATTCAAAAAATAAGTGGCATTGTTTTAGTTGATTTTGTTAACGTTTTGATGAAACCCGGCGAGCCCATCTCGATCTCTTCGCTGGGTTTCAAACTGTTTCAAAACTTGGCAAACCTTTATCGTAATTTTCGTTATTCTTGTAAGTGTTCAAAACCTTCAAATTTCTTTGGACTGTGATTAATTTGTACTAATTAAAACTGAGCTGGGAGTGGAATAGGTTTTGATAATTTAAAAAGAAAGTTGAAGTTAGGGAGAATCAAAAGCTTTTTTCTTGTTGACGAAAATTTCTCACGACAACACTTCGAACGTAAGGAGATTGTTCTGTAATGTATTTTTCCTCATTTTGACAAAATCTCCAGTAAATCCGTCACTGCCGCGACTCCGCCAATAACGAATATATGTATTTTCTCCCAACTAGCCGTCATTATGAACCGATAATACTGTCTCCAAATCGCGTTTAGTTTATACAATCGGCTTTTTATATATATTTTTATTTTGTTTTCGAAAACAGAACAACAGAAACACACAGCTAGTCCAGTAGATTTGTTTGAGCGATTTATTCTCAACTGATGTTCAGTTGTCAGAACGAGTCATGCTCAAATAATTAGAAGTAATGACGTTGACCGGAACCAAAAAACACACACTATGAAAAGGCGTTCAAAACATAAAGATTTTCGACTTTAATTTACTAAAGGCTGGTTCACACTAGCGTCGGAATCGGAATCGGAAGCAGAAACAAAGGAAAAGACAAAAGAGTTAAGTCAAGCGTGTGACATAAGACATCGACATAAGCATCGCAAGAAGCATAAGACCAAGCATAAGCATAATCAAAGACAAAGGAAAGAACAAAGAAAAACACCTTTCTTTTGTATTCTAATCCCTAAATTCTTTGTTGTTTTCTTACGATTCCGATTCCGACT
Source organism: Telmatactis stephensoni (assembly GCA_029948255.1). Taxonomy (NCBI): domain Eukaryota; kingdom Metazoa; phylum Cnidaria; class Anthozoa; order Actiniaria; family Isophelliidae; genus Telmatactis; species Telmatactis stephensoni. The sequence continues at coordinate 523,226 of JALIZF010001783.1, forward strand.
CCGACGCTAGTGTGAACCAGCCTTTACTTTTTCTGCAGGTCAATGAAATGCTCCGAGCCTCCAAACCAAATATTCCCGACGAACAAGTGTTGTTTTGCCATTCATGAGATCGACATTCCTCCAGGACAAAGTTAATAGAGCGGAATGGTTTGGAAACTCGGCAAACATCAAAAGGACTGACAAATAAAAGAAGCAAACATGGATGTTGAGTAAGGCCTTGACCGTGCACAATCTTTTGTTTTACCTTCATTTATTATGCATGCTTGACTGAACTGGCCCAGACGTTTTTATTGGCTGATTGTCGAATATATGCAGGAATGCTTTTGTTTTGTGCACGGTCACGGTTGGAAAAAGTGAACAAAAAGATAAAACAATGGATTTCTTAACCATTTCGCTCTATTAACTTTGTCCAGGATAATGTTCATGCACATGGCTCTCAGCTAGTGACAACTGCAGTCAAATAAAGTAAATTTTCCGGTAGTCTGACAATAATTTTGTTCCTAAGATACTCAACACGAGCCTGAAGCAAAGACAGTTTGCAAAAGAGACGATTTTCATTCACGACTATACAGCTTCATTTTCATTCGCTGGCTATTTTTGTGTACTTGCTGTTGAATGGTTTGTCATGCGCTTTGAAAAAGAGTGGCCAAAATCGGCTGTATTTTTTTTTACGTCCGCTATGGGATTCAAGGAAATCCATTGGATTACGAGGGAATTCCACGTTGAATTTTCACGAGAAAAACGATATCGCACGCGTCCCGACTCGTGCGATCTACATCGTTTTTCTCGTGAAAATTCAACGTGGAATTCCCTCGTCATCCAATGAACTTTCCTATAGAATCCCAAAGTTCATATAAGACTCGCGCATTGGCTATCGAGTCTATCGAGAAGAATCATCGTGAAATCCTCCACTTACACAGGCAGCCCGCGATTTTTCCCCCCTTCTTCTTCTCGGTCTTCTTTTCCTTCTAATGTTAGTGTTTAAAAACAATTATTTTTCGTAGTTTAAGATAATAAGGAAAAAAACAACAACAAGCAAATGAAAAAGATGCGATAGGTTTCAAGGAAAAAGAAAACTTATTTCTTCAAATTAAAGACATGGGCGATAAAAGGAGAAGAAGGGAGAAGTTAGCGTGGAATCACCCACTTACACAGGTAGCCTGGGATTGTTGCCGTGTATTTCTAATTTGATATAATTTTGGCTTAGCAATATACATGAAACAAAGTCTCGATGCTGATTGGCTAAGAGCTGTGCTGTTTCAAGGAAATTTAGTGCAAAAAAGAAGAAGAAATTTTGTGCAGTAAAAAGGAATTTACTGCTCAAGTATATTAAGGCTTGACTTAGGCCCGATTTTCGAAAATATAGGTTTTAAAATGATCGTGGTCTGTTGTTTATCAGAATCTTTAAAAAAAATCATACATTTTGTCGAATATACATGAGTCGAAACTTTATGTGAGATTTTAAACTTTGAGGGAGTGTCACGTGACATATTACAAAGAATTATTTTATTGGAATTTTTGATTACAAATGGGGTACACAAGGATTTCTTCGATTTAAACAATTTATATCTTATTTTATTTCTTTTTTTATGCTCTTTCCGACAACGTCTTTTAATATTGAAAAAATACTCTGTGGAAAGAGATATTTTAGAAAAGAGGTCACGTGACCTAACATGAAAATATGTTTTTTCCTAATATCTTTTTTCCCAAAAGTGATGGACACGATTAAAAGACGGCATCATATACCTAAGCCAAATGCCTAATAACAATGTGAATTTCAGTGAGATAGGTTAAGGTTCTGTGTACCCCATTTTCAAAAAAACGTTTTTGTAGCCTTAAGGTCACGTGACCAATGAATTGAAAAAAAATTACTATGAAAGTCTTCATAATGTGGATCTACATCATCTCCCAAGAAATCTTTGCGATATCTTTAAACCTCCGTGTTTTATGAGCGAAAATGGTTACTTCCTAATTTGCATAATAGTCAAGCCTTAATACACTTGAGTGTAAATTTGAGTTTTCAAAAACAGCCGGCATAAAAATCAAAGTTTTGTTAGTTCTGCTCTTGCACATCTATCATATCAAATCAAAACTAATATTCTGATCACAAAAGAACGATTTTAATGAGAAAAAAGGCGAAAAAGTTGAGGCCGGATTTTGTTGTGTTTTTGAACGAAATTTTGCTGAAATGCGCGCGCTACTGACGCCATCACACATCATTGAGCGCGCGCGGGAGTTTTATTCAATAATGTTCGCTCTTTTGAAGAGGAAAACTCACTTGTTTCTATAATTTTTTCATGTATATTATTAATAGGAAACCATATGGCTTTCTCGTGCAATTTGGAACAATATATTTTGAACTTGACCGCGGGATTAATTTCAAAAACATGGCTTAAATTGTACTCGCCTAAGGGCTCCTGCAATTTCAAACACTATGAAATCCCACTCGTGCAAATTTATTCCGAATTGCACTCAAAACCATATGATTTCTTATACAAATTTAATTTAAAACGGTTTGAAAACAAACGTCGCTGCCAAAAATTATCACGATAAAACAAGCAATTGTAAAGAAAAAGACGCAACAATTAACAACGATTAAGATTATTCATTACGCCTAACACATGAAAAGCGAACGTTTGACACTCCGTCTTCGACATGATATATAGTATACTAGTTTTTAAAAATGTCTTAGATGCAATAGCAGCTACATTGGTAAGACAGAAAGAACTCTCAATGAACAAACGGATGAGAATAGCCGTGATAACGGACAACGCTATCTATTCGAACACATCAGATCACTACTAAATTTTTCACCAGACTTTGTTTGCTGATCAGCCTTCAAGCAATGTCAATTTTGGTCTATTAAAGTGAATTCTTCTTGTCAACCGTACGGAAGAACACCTCGATAATCGACAGTGATAATCAGAACTGGAATTCCTCAGTTGCTATATATTAAGAGGCCTTTCACATTAATTAAAGGACGAGAGCCAGAACTAAACAAAGGACTGAAAGCCTCAAGGGAGCTTGTGCTATTCAAATAACTGTTATTTAAGTTCTGTGTACTTTGTAATTTTACATCGTGCCTGATAATGGTTTTGAAGTAAACCGAAATATTGCAGAATCTACCGTGGTTTTTGCCTTTTTCAATGAAATTCATGAAATTCAATTCCATGAAAATGATTATTTTCGCGATTTCCTTCATTTAATATAATATCCGAAGTAGAAAAATGTTTCATTTATTTCAATAAAATAAAAAATAGATTATTTTCGGCTGCAGTCATAGACGTTTTCGAAACAAAACAACAGAAATCCGGTACTAGATTTGTTCGAGCAATTTATTTTCAACTGACGTTTTGGAACGAGTTATGTTCAAATAGTTATGTTGACCGACTCCAAAAAACTCGCTATAAAAAGGCGTTCAAAACATAACAAAACAGCTAGTATAGAAAACTATTACCATGTCTTGATACCAAGGCTTTGACTGAAAGTGAGTCAGGAAGGAATGCAAGATTTTCGACTTCACTTACTTTTTCTGCAGTGTCAATGAAATGCTCCAAACTAAATTTGTCCTACGAACAAGTGTTGTTTGGTCATTCGTAAGGTCGAAATTTCTCCAGGATAATGTTCATGCAGATGGCTTCCACTTTCACTTTAATTGTAAGTGCCACCTTATATGATAATATAATGCACCGCGTCAGCGGTTGATACTAATTTACATGTTGGATTGGAGATATGCAAAGAACTTTGATTCCTCTTCAACTGCTATATCAATAGCAGGTTGCGTAAGATTGTTCCAATGTACAATAGTACGGGGAATAAAACTAAACTTGAAAATGTTAATCCTAGCAAAATTGGAATATAGTGTTCAATTTTACTCGCTTCGCTATTGAAAGTCAGAACTCATGCATGTGCATTCCAACTAATATGTGCCTTTCAAATGCCGAAAAATTCACCATGGTCTCCCCAGAATGCTTTGATTGCTATGTTTAGTCCTAGAAACATCAAGATGTTTCCCATCCTTTTTCAACAGCCTTTTGAAGAACTACTTTTAGGAAAACATGTACAAATTGATTGACCTACTTCGTCCGATTGCTTGCTATTTAAACGCACCTATACCTATAAGAATTCTTTTCGCGTTCTTTTCTAATCCTAATGATATATTCGCACGATCGTATTTAAAGACTAGTCACTTCCTAACAGCATACCGCTGTCAATTTCCAGATGTTTGTGTTGGAGGAATGAGGTCAGATTGCTGGTGCAGACTGGACCAGTATGTGCAGTTTGTACAAAGAATTATTACAACTTGGTAAATGACCATCAGTATATTATATAGCAAGTTGGTTTGGTACTCTTTGGAGAAGTATTTGTTGTCGGGTTTCTTTTACACTTATTTCAAAAAACGTTGTCACGGTTCAGAGCAACAAGCGTCTAGCCAAGACCGAAATGAATGCTGTTTTTTTTTTGTAATGTTTCAAATCAGACTCGTTTCTATTGAACTAATATAATTACACATTTTCAAGTCCTTGTTAATATACCACACTCAATTCTTTTGATAACAAGTCTGATTTGAAGAAATTATGGATTATTACAGCACAAAACCAGCATTCATTTCGAGCTTGCCTTGACGCTTGTTGCTTTGAAGCGTGACAAGGGTTTTTGAAATAAGTGTATATGATAACATAAAACATGGATCAAGGGGACGAACCATAGCGATGTTATCAGTTCATATCGCTTATTACTGCCACGTTCTAGTTTGTAAAGTGGCCTAAAAGCTCTTCGCTAATTGCCATCAAGTACGTCAAGTTAATACAGCCCAACCTATTTCCGTCAATTAAGTTGTACCCTTCAGTGTTTGAATGACAGATTCAAGTCCGATCCCAACATATGTACATGTTTCTTATAATTCTTATTTTGCTTAACCTTTCAACGGCAATTAATAATAGTAACTTTGCTATTCTACCTTTATACGTAAGTACTTCCTCGCAGCTAAAGTAAAAGGTTTAAGTAATGGTCCTTATAAAAACTATTAAAAGTATTTTCTATTCAGGGTTCTGCGGCATATCGCTTTCCTCACATCAGAATTTTGAGATTTACTTCTGGGAATGTATCAACTTATGGAAAGCATGTTTTTGAAGTAATTTTTTTTAAACTTGTTTCTATGTTCAGTACATATTTAAGTTTAGATTTTAGATTGTGTCCCTAATTAGTGTCAACACGCTAAAGAAACATATGCATGACACGTAAATAAGTTAAGTTATGTTATTTTATGTTATGTTATGTTATGTTATGTTATGTTATGTTATGTTATGTTATGTTATGTTATGTTATGTTATGTTATGTTATGTTATGTTATGTTATGTTATGTTATGTTATGTTATGTTATGTTATGTTATGTTATGTTATGTTATGTTATGTTATGTTATGTTATGTTATCTTGTTATGTTATGTAAGGCTGTTTTCTTGGTTATATGTTCGTCACGTACCCATCAATAACTTCCAACCTTCTTTCTCTCTTACCCGCTCAAGCCTGTGAAAAGATTTGCTCAAACGAACAGTTACAGTGCAAATCTTACTGAAAACTGAAATCGATAACTCCATTAGTTCACCTCGAAGTACAACCGATCTATTCACTTAGTGTATCTCTTACTACCCTACCCAATACTGGCTGCTGCATGCCCATCCCAAGAATAGTATAGTGCTTGAAAGTGCCGATATGATGAGGCCACTTAAAGCAGAGCGAACTCTTACGTATATGGCTAATAAAACTGAGGGTTGAGCTTCTTCTTTGAAAACTACTCAGTCAATACTCAGAGCAATGCTGGTTTCGGGAAGCTTTTGAAATGTGCAACAAATTTCTACTCATCTCGTTCTCGATTCTCCTTGATCAAAGGAGTCGTACCTTCTTCTGCATCTCCACGATCTCCTTTGTTTTTAGCGATCGTAACGATTATAATATGTGGAAACCAAGATTTTCGTGAAAGCGTGGCTTACATCTCGAAAATAATAGCAAATGATTTTGTTATTCCGGGAAATAAATTCCACTGGCACCCAGGGTAGGGTTATTTTTGTTTGTTGTTTTTGTTGTTGTTGTTGTTGTTGTTTTCAAGTCTGGTTTGCCGTCTAATCCACGGTGAAACCAATAGCAAATAATATATGATCGTTAGTTTTATGCAGCAGTAAAGGAGCATAGCAATGATACTAAATCAGGAACAGAAACGATTGTGAGCAATGAAGACGCTATTTTCGATTTTATCGAAACGCGATAGACAACCGTATATAGGGATAATAACGGCTACAAGAAAGTAATAATTGCCTAGAAGTTCGGAGTATACGGCCGTGCGTGGAAGGAATACGATCATGCATGTATTCGTCAACGACATCAATCTACCCGGCAAAAAAGAACCCTTCTTGTCACGTTTGCTTAAATAACCGTGCTTCTGATAAGGGCTGAAAATCAATGACCGACTAATTTAATGGCTTTCAAGCTGACTTTCGACAATCTTATCAACATGTATATCCAATAAACATTGTACATAACTTAGTGCATCAAGAATGAATAAAGCAAGGAGAAAAACTCAATGAAAGCTAGGACGCAGCTAAGTACAGTCAACTCTCTCGTAAGCGACCATCTTTGGTGCAACAAAAAGTGGTCCGGCTTATGGACTAGACGTCATTTACAGGGAGGGGGCTGTGCAAATAGAGCTAGGGGGGCCACAGATTCAGTTAACGCTCACTCTGTAAGAATGGTATGTGTGTTGTATGTAGAAAAGGGGGAGGGGCCATCAAAAATTGAGCAGTTTCCTTTTTCATTTACACCAGCCCCCCCCCCCCCCCCCCCTGTAAATAACAAGTCCCTTACGAGAGGTGGCCGATCGCTAGGAGAGAATAAATTAACTATAGTTCAGTTGAACGAGGATTAAAGACATTTATTGAACGAATGGTTTACGTTATTTGTTACAATATGGTTTATAACTTTCTTCACTTATCGTCCGTCGACCTGAAATAATAAGAATAAAAAGAACAAAAGATTGGATTTTGCATATTTGAATTTGATAAATTGTAGGTAGAGCCATCCAGATCACAAAATCCTTTCTTTTGTAACAAAAAGACATCTACACAGTTTTCTTTTTATAGAAGTGAAGGAAAAGAAAAAGAAGGTTGGGAAAAGAAAAAGAAGGTAGGGAAACGAAAAATGCGGGCAAGAAAACCTTTTGGCATGTAGACAAGTTATTGAACAAAATTGTCCAAAATTATTATAAGTAATATATAGATTGAAATAATAATTCAATACATGTTCTTTTTATTTCACCAACATTTAGCCTTCACTCCATAGACTATGGTTCAATGTTATCCCACTTCAATCCTCTTTTGGAATAAAGATAAAGGCAAACGATGCAACTTTTCTGGCTTTTAAAGTTGCGCGCAACGACAAGCCAGAAAAATGTTTCTACCTCCTGCAACCACTGCGCGGAAGAACCCAGTAGCGCTCCTTACGTTGACGTAAGCCTTTATCATCCATGTGCCAACCAGAGAGTGATTGGCTATTTTTCAAAGGAACTTGTGAAGTGTTATTGTGAAAATGGTTGGCACATTAGCATTACAATTCGTTTGTTAGTAAACAGTGACAAGCGCTGTTATATTGCTTCGTCTAACAAAGAAATGGTAATGGCTTCGGTTTTGCATTACCAATAATAAAATAATCGAACTCGTTATCTCGAATACCTCGCTTTACACTGAGATCTTACTTCCCGTTAGGATTTCAAGAATGGCAAGGTTCTACCCTATTTTTATCATTTCATACATACTCCGAGATCGGCACACAGTCAGGCCAAGGCATTGTAGTAGAACAAGATCCATCTGAAGGACAAAGAGCCATCCATTTCCCAAACATACAAAGGTACTGATTAGCTGGGGGACGTTCAAACTTATAACCCTCATTACATATGGGTTGACAGCGTTTGTCGGTGCCCATCTTAACGCACATGAGACTTCCATTTTCTGGATCTTCATAAGGATAACATTTCTTTGCTGAAATCGGAGAAAGCACAATTATTCTAGAGGTTTATTTTTATTTTTGTTGTAGTTTTCTACTAATACTGGAAGCTCATGGTCATTAACAGTAGCCTATAAACTATTAATACCGACAAACATCTAAGAAGAGGGAAGATGTACCTGTTTCATAAAACGTAGACTGCCGAAGATCCGAGTCTGAATCTGAGACCGAGTAGAATTGTGAGAATAAGTCTTTTATCTTTAAATATACGTAATATCATCCATTCGTACTCTTATTACTTTATATTGTAATTAATTGTAAGCTCGTACCAATAATCTGCTTCCGTTTTGCTCAGATTTAGATTCACGCAGATTCAGATTTCAGACCATCTACGTTTTTTGAAACAGGTATATGATTGAGTTGTCACAGCTTAAAAAGGGTCTAAGGACGGCGCAATTATGCAGAAGCCTGTTCGTTTTTCATAGACATGCGAGCAAATGGTTCTTAGCCGTCAGACTCCTTTTGAGCTGATAGCACTAATGATGGCAGCCTACTGGAAGTCTTGGATACATTTACGCAGTATTTTTTGTCCTTATTAAGGGCGTTCGCGGGCAAATGAAGCTGCACCTAGATTTCGTTGTTGTTTTTTTTTGTCTGCACATACTACATCATATACTTGTTCAAAAAATAGAATAAAAAATGGGGGTCACCGTATTCGTTTTTCCGCTATATGCTCACAAAGGTATGCATCTCGAGAAGAAAAGATGCGCGCGGTAAGCGAAAGCGTGGATTAAAGGCATTTGGAAGATTGTGAAAGTAAACTAAGCTCAATAAAAGCATATATATCAAAACACGAATTGTTTTATCTGTGACATTTCTGGCTAAAATCAATGACTGAAGAAGAAAGTACGAATTTTTTATATATGAGACTTTTAATCCGCGCGATGCAACAAAATTTTATGGAATTCGATTGAATGTTGATGTGGATTTTTTGGTAAAATTCGTGTAACTCTTTCCCTTACTCCTAGATTTTTTTCATTTTTAAATATGTTATAGATGTTTGAAAGAACTCTGTTTAAAGGAGGAAAACAGTGGGGGTCACCGTATTCGTTTCCGTGATATTGAGCCGTACAGTTTGAAAATTCCGGCCGCCATCTTGAATACCGATCGATACGGAGAGGAGGCTGGGTCCTGAGTAGAATCTTTTCCATTCACACGAGGGAGCACGCTTCCGGTGCACGCTCCCGGAGCATTTTCCCACGACTAGTACACACGATGGAACATGTTCCGGGAGCTTGCTCCACGCTATAGTACACACGACGGAGCAAATTGAACATGGCGACTTATAGTTTGGACAATCGCAAGAAAAAGTTAATCATTTCAATGATGAGGTTGCTTGAGGAAGACTCATTTACAGTTGAAGAAGTTAAAAGGAAAACTTGGACGAGAGAAAGGTGCTTTTTTATACGATTTTTCGAGAATTGGCAATTGAAGACTGTGAAGGATTCCATGAATTTATGAGGATAACTCACGACAAACTCAACCAACTAGCAGATCTTATAAGCGAAAACATCAAAAACGAGAGTCTGCAGGGAATTCTGGATAAAAAATGGGCTAATTTGATTAGTGACTGTCAACGTAGCCCGGGCGCAACTAGAAAGTTCTGGTACACACGAGGGAGCATGTTCAATTTGCCCCCGGCGCACGCCCCCAAATATTCAACAAGTTTTGATATCATGGACCATTTTGCGGGGTGAAAATTCTGCTCCCAAGGAGCAATTTTACCCATGAAATCTTTGGTACACACGATGGAGCTTTGCTCCGGGAGCGTGCTCCCCCGTGTGTACCGGCCTTAACTCGAGGATTGCAAATCCACGAGTTATAGTGAGGGGTCGAAATATGCAAATGTGTCACTCGCAAATTGTTAAACTATGCTACTGCGCATGCTCGACGTGATTAAAGGCAGGCCGAAAGTAACGCGGGCTCTGGATACGAGATCCACAACGATGCATCTATCGTTCTTCAAACTTGCTTTGGAATTTATTCTTCGGTTTTTGAAACTGAATGATTTTTTTTCTCGAATGAATGAATAAGTGTCAGTGGTAGAGCATCCGTCTAGTTAATCGGAAGGTCGTGGGTTCGGTTCCCACCTGGGGCTCAGATTTTTCTGTAGTGGTTGTTGTTGTGTTTTTTAACGTGGAATTATCACTTATTCATTGTTGATTAAATGATTTTAAAGAAGCGCGTGGACGTGGACGTTTCAAACAGTGACCGAGATAAATTCTTGGTATTTCTAACACGATTATGCAGCGAATTCAAGGATAAAACATATGAATATCTGTAATGGTTTTACTTCCGTTGAGTTACTTCCGTTATGTAAATTAGAACACATGTTCTTTCAAGATGGCGGCTCGCGAGAGTTGTAATAAAGAGCCAACACAATCCATTCCATCTTGTTGTTTATCTGAGATATCCATCGTCGAAACCATAACATGGTGCCAGAAGTGGACCTAATCCACACTCCAGGTTTGTCATTCTAGGTCGGAAGACACCGGGAAAGGAATATTTTTGTAAAGTTCAAGCTAAAGAAACAAGATGACAACTAGTGAGCTCATCGCTGGATTACCAGTACCAAGCATTGATTGGAATGCCCCAGAGGCGCCTCAGTTATTTAAGAAATTCAAAGCAAAATGTAGTTTAATCTTTGACGGTCCTCTCAAGGACAAATCAGAAGAAGAGAAAGTTAATTATTTACTCCTTTGGTCGGGGGACGACGGCATTGAACTTGCATCAACATGGACACTTACTGAGGAAGAGAAAGGAAAGTTAGAGACATACTGGAAAAAATTTGAAGAATTTGTTGTGCCATAGAGCAATTTCAGATTATCTAGATTCAAGTTAAGATCAATGAAGCAAGGAGCAGAAGAATCAGTGGATTTATTTGTAAAGAGACTCAGAGTTCTCATCCAAGAGTGTAAATTTGAAAAACCAGAGGAACACCTCATCGATGCATTGATCTTTGGAACTAATTCTGCCAGGTTCGGTCAAAGCTTTTGAAAGAATCAGCAGATATGACGTTTAACAGAGCCATAGACATTGCAAGAACAGAAGAGGCTACCAAGCGTCAGGTTCAAGGTATGAACCTTCCAGTTTCTGATACCACACAGCTACATGCCTTAAAGAAGGAACAGGATCAACCTAAAAGCCAAGAGCGACAATCAAGTAGTGTAAAGAAAAAATGTTGGAACTGTGGTTTGAACCATGATGTGTCAAAGAGAGAGAACTGTCCTGCATTCAACACAAGTTGTAATTCATGTAAACGTCTGCACCACTGGTCACGCCAGTGTCGATCAAGGCCAAACACACCGTCACAATCCAAACCAAATATCAGACAAGGTGTGAATGCTATGAAAGAGCAAGATGATGATCAGCAGCTTTACTTCAACCCACTGATTATTGGTGATATTGGTCAAAGATCATCTAAGCAAGCAATGATTACTTTAAACATCAACCATAAACCTGTGGCATGCAAGGTTGACAGCGGTGCAGAGGGCAATGTAATGCCCCTCAAAACATACATTGAACTATTCCAAGATGTAGAAGTCAAAGCAAGTAATACTACCATCATTGCATATGGAGAAAACACTATCAAAAATTATGGTAGCTGTACACTGATTGTCTCATACAAGGATAACAGCGTAGAAACTGTATTTCATATAGTGGAATCACAGGGCGCAGTCATACTGGGTTTGCAAACAAGTCAGGACCTGAAGCTGATAACACTCCACTGTAGTTTGGATTGTACAATTGACCCAGATCCAGAACCTCAACTAGAGCCAAAAGCAACTGCCAAGCCCAAGGGAAACTTGCAAGCAAAGGAAAGACTTATTGCTCAATACAGTGACTGTTTTGATGGTATTGGATGTTTCGAAGGTGAATACCACATTATTCTTGATGAAACCTTACCACCTGTGGTGCATCCACCACGTCGTGTACCAGAAGCCCTTCGGGAACCATTCAAAGCAGAACTTGATTCATTATGTGCTCAAGGAATACTCAAGAAAGTAGATAGACCCACTGACTGGGTCAATTCATTTGTATGTTCAACAAAGTCAAATGGTTCAATCAGATTATGTCTAGACCCCAAAGACTTGAATAAAGCCATTAAAAGGCCTCATCACTGTACACCAACATTGGAGGATATCTTGGCTAAGCTGAATGGAGCGCAGTACTTTTCTATTGTCGACGCACGAAGTGGTTACTGGAACATTAAGCTTGATGAAGAAAGCTCTTACTTGACAACATTCAACTCTCCCTTCGGGCGTTATCGCTTTTGCCGGCTCCCATTTGGTCTCGTATGTGCACAGGATGTTTTCCAGAAGAAAGTAGATGAAACATTTGGTGATCTGCCAGGCGTCACTGGCATTGCTGATGATATTGTCGTAGTGGGGTTTAATAAAGATGGAAGCGACCACGATACCAACTTACATGCTGTTATGGAGAGAGCTCGTAGCACTGGTATTAAGTTCAACGATGAGAAATGTGTCATAAAAAGCACCAGCATCCCATTCTATGGGCATATCTTGAGTGCAAATGGCCTAGAGGTTGATCCCTCAAAGGTAGAAGCAATAAATGCAATGGATCCATCATCTTCAATCCAAGATTTGCAGTCATTCCTTGGAGCAACACAGTACCTCAGCAGATTCATACCACATCTGGCTTCAGTAGCAGCGCCATTATGGGATCTAGTTAAGAAATCAAGTGAGTTTGTATGGAGTCCTGAACACCAAGCAGCTGTTGAAAAAGTCAAACAAGCTGTAGTAGCAACCACATCACTCAAGTACTTTGATGGTAAGAAACTAGTAGTTGTTCAGGTTGATGCCTCACAACGTGGGCTCGGCGCTGTGCTTCTACAGGACAACCAACCTGTTGCCTATGCTAGTAAGTTACTAACTGACACTGAAAGACGCTACTCAAATATTGAACGAGAAATGCTTGGAGTGGTGCATGGACAAGAGAGGTTTCACTATTACTGTTACGGCAGACCCGTAGTTGTCCAAACGGATCATAAACCACTCGAGGCAATTTCAAAGAAACATTTGTCGAGTGCACCTCCACGTATTTCAAGAATGCTTTTAAGAATTCAAAAGTATAATGCTGAAGTGAAGTATGTTCCTGGAAAGGAAATACCGCTTGCAGATGCCTTATCGCGCATCAACCCGTGTCCTGGGGAGGAGATTCCAGGACTTGATATCTCAATTCATGAACTACACTTACATTTGAATGCTTCATCCATCAGACTTGAACAGATCAAACATGAGACAGCAAATGACACTGATTTAGCTACACTAAGGAAAGTGATTACTGAGGGCTGGCCAAACACGAGGTCAGAATGTCCATCAAACCTGCATGCATATTGGAATTATCGAGATGAGTTAACTGTTGCTGATGGTATAGTTTTAAAGGGACTTAGGATTATCATCCCTAAAACAATTCGAAATGAAGTACTTAACCAGTTACATTATGGTCATCAAGGCTCTGAGAAGTGTAAGTTACGTGCCAAAGGCTCTGTGTTTTGGCCCAATATCAACCAGGACATCGACGATATGGTAAAAGAGTGTACCCCATGTCAGCGTCATCAGAAGCAAAACATCAAAGAACCCATGATTCCACATGATATACCTCAGAAGCCCTGGCATACTCTTGGAGCAGATCTGTTTTACTGGAACAGTTCACACTATTTGCTTGTTTGTGACTATTATAGCAAATATCCTCTCGTACGAAAACTGGCCAATTGTGAATCTAGCACCACCATAGCTCATATAGACCACTTTCATAATTCAGTTTTTTCCAGTAGAGAAAATGAGGGCCTTGTGCAAGAAATTATCAATGCTATGTGAGAAATTACTTCAAGACAAATATTTTCAGAAAATTTTATCACTTTTGGTTCAATATCAAAAAAGTTATGCGCTGTCAAAAATAGAGAGTTCTGTATGTAATTTTGACCAAAAGCCTTGGTAGCCTCGTTTTGGTGCATTTTCAGAATTTTAAATCCCCATATCTTGTCAAGGATTTAATGTTTTGTTTTGAAAATCGCACAAATTATCAAAATCAACAATCTTAATAATTTCAAATTGATACAGTTCCAGAAATAGTAATTTTTCATTATTTATGCTAATTAGCAGCGGCCATTATGAAAGTCGTGTATGAAAAGCATGTTTGAAGAGCATGGGATACCAGACAAGCTGGTTACTGGTAATGACACTCAGTTTACCTCTGAGATATTTCAGAAGTTCAGTTTTACTTATGGATTCAGTCATGTGACTACGTCACCATACTACCCACAAGCCAATGGGTTCATTGAGCGTAATGTACAAACAGTTAAAAATTTGTTCCAAAAATGTAAGGAAACAGGGGAGGATCCCCACTTAGCAATGTTATGTCTCCGAACAACTCCGCTGGACCATACTTTGTTGTCACCAGCAGAACTATTAAATTCAAGAGTGTACAAAACAAACTTGCCATCAATTTCTAAAGCAAGTGTTGGACTCTCAGCCAACGGAGATGTAAACAAGAACCTTCAAGAAAGACAGGACAAGCAGAAGTTTGCTTATGATGGCACTGCAAAGCCCTCACCACCATTACAGACACGTGAACCAGTTCGAGTATTCAACCCTAAAACTCACATATGGCAGCCAGGTATTGTCAAGGACACCACTCAACACCCTCGGTCTTACATGGTTGCCATGGAAAATGGCAATGTCCTGCGTAGAAACCGTCGACATCTGCACAGAACTAGTGAAAGATTCCCCGATATTGGTAGTGCACCAGTAGACAGTGACCTCACAGCTACTGAGAGAGAAAGGGCATCGAATATGGAAGAGAATGACTTTAAAGACATTGTCAATGACAAAACAGTTGAACAGTCAGGTGGATCTCAAACATTCTTGAGGCGTTCAACACGCACAAGGAAGCCACCCGACAGACTAGGATTTGAAAATAATTAATTTGACATTTTGTTATTTCACTGTTGCAGTTTGTATTGTTTGAAAAGGAAGGGGAGGATGTAATGGTTTTACTTCCGTTGAGTTACTTCCGTTATGTAAATTAGAACACATGTTCTTTCAAGATGGCGGCTCGCGAGAGTTGTAATAAAGAGCCAACACAATCCATTCCATCTTGTTGTTTATCTGAGATATCCATCGTCGAAACCATAACAATATCCATAGATTATCAGTGTACCCAGGAGTCATTTTGGTCTCAGCTTCTAGGTTCGATGATTTTGAAAGGGTCAATGTTTGTGCAAATAGCTATATACACTTATTTCAAAAAAGATTATCGGGCAAGAGGCTTCAAGTAGCGACTACTGAAAACGAAAATGGGTAGGTACTTAACTTTACTCGCTTTTCAGCTTTGGCTTTGAATGTTAACATCAACGAAGTTCTTTTGTGCATAAGCTTGTTATACTAAACCTCGACCAGGAAAGCTTTCATCAGGAAGGAATCAGACATTAAAAACATAGAAAAAATGCGCAAAAGTTTGAAGTTATTGCAGATTTTTATGTTTTAACCAATGAAATGGACGGTTCAAACAATATACAATTAACACCTTCCTGCATTCTTCGTCGTTTGGTTGCCTACTTCTTAGGGCTTGATTATATGAACCGGGCTGGCCCGGATAAGTGGGCTGATTATTTTATATTGTTTATGGTCCCAACGGCAAAGAAACAAAAGAAGTCAGCCTGCTTGACCCGCGGGCCACCAGCCCGGTTCATAAAATCTCGCCTTAACTTGGACCATTGCTTAATGACAGTTTAATTTCTGAGCCTTTCAACTCAAAATGATTGTCTTCCGAGTAATCAAACGAAAAATGCACTCTGTGTTCCCTTCCCTTCTTCTAGCCCACGGACTCCGTACTCCACCGGATTTCGGGGGAGCAACAAATTGCAGAAATTGTTCGTCGCTCTTTTTCTGACAATGCTCGTGACCCTATCAATATTGATAGAAGGTACATTAACACAGAATCTCTTTCTAAGGCATCAATTTCGTAATGTAATCTTTCTCTTAAATACCCAGTACTATTGTGCGGCTTTTAGGACAATGTTGATAAAACAAAATTGGTTTAATCAAAAATGTCACAGACAAGTGTGATTTTAAGAGGTAGGCAAACCCTTCAGCCAATCGCTGCATGATAATGATACCTTGTGTGTTGGTAAGCACACCTGATGTTGACACTACTACACCTGCACTGGTAGGCACAATGGAGCGAGTGATCAGATTACCTTGAAATCGTATTTCTGTACTTAGATTTTTATTGTTTTCGTTTTCATTTCCATGGCTTTTCTTTTATTGTACTGATTACATCAAAGGCCAAAAAGTGAAATGACTGAGATAAACTAGTTTGGCTGCCTCGGTATCGGGTAAAGATACAATAATGAACGGAATTCCGTACTATCGAAAGAATACATCGTAATTCATTATTTGTGAAGTTCAGTCGAAGTTTATTCAGAATTGATGATAAATTCCGTATGAAATAGAACAAGTTTGCTGTTTTTTTTGTCGCTACTTTTCCTTTCTTTCTTTCATTGTTCCACTCGAGGCTCGATGTAAATAGGTGTGGGCAGAGTTAATCTGCAACTTTTAAAACAACACTACCACAAAATCTGGCAACCTTTGGGACTTCAATATATGGTTTGGCCCATTCATAAAACTTTTGCATCACATTGTTCAACTCCCTTGCGCGCAAGGCAAGACTAATTAATGAGTCAAAAATCAAAAACGCTTTCGATGAACTTGAAGCAGACTCTTGACATGACTGGTTAAAGAACTCATTCTAGGTGAATATTCACAAACAAACTCGACAAAACATTTCAAAAGGCAATGAATTCTAGAAATTATTTCAAAAGTGAGAATAAAAAGCCTCGTTAATGAGCATGATTTTCATTGAACCACCATGCAAGTCCGTGGGAAACGCTTTTATTGAGGGGAATTTAGACACAAGCTATGAGGACCTAAGCAAAATGTTGCAAAACTCTAATCATTTCAGTGTGTAACACTTACAACTATATCACACTGTTTCAAACAAATGCAACTCTGAACCAACAAACCGATACATCTTATCGCCCTATTGTAACAATAGCTCAAATTCATGGAATTATAACTGAATAGGAACTTAAAAAGCTCGATCACTTTGTCATTTGTCGCTAAATAAACTAAATTATGAATAATCTGAATATTACTAACCTCTTGTGACAACAGCATGGAGAAGGCAAAGTATCATCAATCCAACAAGACGAGCCATTTTTCCAGGTGTACTATTCCAAAATGGTTCTTGTTCTCTATTTCACAGCACTTATGTTGTCAGTGCGACGGACGAGTCAATCGAGACGACATCCTAGATGTGTTTGCACTTGCAAGAACTTGTCACAGAAAAGATGGCACCTTTGTGTGTTGAGCTGCGGATTATTGACTTGGAAAATTGCAAACAAGTTGTTTTAGGCCATTTTGTTTGCAGTTTCTTTTACGGTGATCGTGGACATAAGAAAAAAGCACGGATATTGCAACTGATGGGCTGATTAAGGCTCTAGAGCTTGTCGCTATATTTCGCTAAGAAAAACGGTAATTGGATTTTGTACAGTGTGCCATTCCGATCAAACGATTGGCTTGGTTTTGATTGCACTGCATTTACACGAAAGTGCAAAGTGCAAGAACAGGGGAGGGGAGGGAGAGGAGAAAACGGAAAGACAATGAGATGTAAGCCGGAGTTAAGGATTGTACACTTTGCTCTCTATTACCTATCTCTTTTCCTTCCATTCGATAAGTTTATTTTGCATACCTTTCTCTTTCTCTCCTGTTTTCTTGACATGTCCTGTTTTTCACTTTCCTTCTATTTTTCTTTTATCAACTTTTATCAACTTTTATCCCTCTGTCTTTTGTTTAGCCAACTATAAAGATTCAGCTTTTACCAATAGATTTTCGTGTCCAATAAATAATCAACTGTAAGTTAATTGCTTATTAGCTTTTTATCTATTTTAATTGATTTTTATTTCACTTATATGTTTATTTGTAGTACTATTTTTACAAATATCTATTTCAAAAAGACTTCTCTGTTTCTACGTATTTTTTAATAAGAACAAGTAACTTGTTAATAAATCAAGACTAATAAATGTTACAGCGGGTTTCAATCCCTCTAATGATGTTTTCTCTCCATCGAAAACTGAGTTTTCATGGACGTCAACCAAAAGCGTTTCCATGACAATCCGATAAGCACGTGCCGACTGTGACTGTATTGTAATGATTTATCTAATAGAGTCGTTTTCGTATGAGTGGGAAACTTACCGTACCGTATCGTAACTGTACCAGTATCATAGTTTCTATAAAAACATTCGAAATTCCTGCTGTAACCGTATCGTATCGTAACCGTACAGTGTTCCCACTCATACGAAAACCACTCTAACTCGATTTTAATACTTGTTTGAAAAATTTTAAGTATAGTATAAAGAACGAGAGAGAGTGTTTTATCGGATATAAAGATCCGAGCCGTAGGCGAGGATCTTTATACCGATAAAACACGATCTCGAGTTCTTTATACGGCTTAAAAAACTCCAACACACATTAGAGTTGTTCTCTAAAAGAAAATCAAAAATATCTTCATTTATCTTGGAGAAAATCGAGGTTAAAGTTGATGTAAATTAGGCCGAATCTTTATCAGATATAAAGACACTCGTCACGGTGGCGATTTTCATTGTGTTTGCCTTATGAATTATTAATGAGTTTTTTAAGAGCTTCTAAAAATATTCCCTTAATGAAAAGAAATAATTCTAAAACAGTGAGATGGGACTTCAATGGCTTGAAAATTAGTAATTTAATTTATTATATACATATCGAGATATACTCACAGAAAAGCCATTCAATAAATTTTTCGTTTGTTTACCAATCTCCGCCAATCAGAATGCGCGTATCGTTTTCTTCACGTGTGAGAAAAACGATACGTCCAATCAGAAGCCGCGTATCGCTTTTTTTCACGTGTGAGAAAAACGATACGTCCAATCAGAAGCGACTTCATTCCTGATGAAAATTTTTCTTCAAACTGGCTCCTCTCAGCACTTTTTATCGAAGGATTTTCAGTCTTGGCAGTTCAATTTTTAATCTTTATTCAGTAAAAATTCAAGTAGATTAGCTTATTTACCACAAAAGTCATCGATGTCATGCAGAAGAAGAGCTCTACGGGAAAAAGATTTTCAAAACCACGCTGTGCTGCAAAAAGCGAAGGAGGATTCACGGCCGGCAGATTCGGAGTCACTGAATGAAAATTTAGTCGAACTGAGCCCTTTTATAGAAAAGCTCGGAGAAAAACACTGATAAATCAAGTTAAAGGTAATTTTTCAAGTTTTGAAGGACATTTGAAACGCCAAGCATGTTTAACGAGCGTGAATTTGACCGTAAGTTTGTCTTTGAATACTTTGAACGAACTCAAATTCTTCGCATTGTCTTTGCTCGTTTTGTAAACAAACGTCTGTCAACGAGAAAAAAAGTCCAAGTTACACAGAAAAGAATTATAATTTTGCATTGTCATTCACTTTAGATACAAATAAATATTATTTTTGTTTTGTTTTGACGTCTGTTTGTAATTTAAATGTTGTTTTGTAGGGTTCATGAGGTGTGTTTTTTGAAATCAAAATCTTGACCATGGAAAAGCAAACCATTTTCACAGCAAAATGACTAAAATTTATGAAAAATCTCGGTATTATATAAATAAACAGAAAACACCATGGAAAGTGCTTTGTACAGTTTTTATTCACTCGTTGTTTCGTAATCATAAAACTCACTCGCTCGAAGACTCGCTACGTTCGTTTTATGGATACTTCACAACTCGTGAATAAAAAACCGTACGCCGCGCACTTTCCATGAAGTATATCTCTATACTAGGTGTATGTGATATGTATCAATTTAATATATTTATAAATAATAAAATAATATCACTCTAAATAGCAAGTAAAACTTTGTAACTTCACGAATTTTCAAATTAAAATGAGCTTTTGTTGCGAAGATATTGACCTTTGAAGTGCTCAATTTTTAGTAAGAAATGTATGGCACTTCGCAGTTGGTGTCACTCCACAGGTCATCAAAATAACAGCGGATCTCACGTCTCGGAGTAAAATCAGAGCACATCCTCGTAAAGAGGAGGAAAAACTTTATAACTCCAGGAAATTTTGAGTCCAAAAGATGTTGCGATGCAAAGATATCAACGGTTTTACAAACTCAGTTATTACAAAGAAATGTATGGGGCCGCCATATTGGTGTACAACTTTAGTACACCAACATGGCGGACAATAAATACGATTGGCAAAATCATTTAAAATATCAACTTAATCATATATTTTGATACAGATACCCAATAAACAATGGTTTTATTCATAGAGCAAGCCAAATGTGTGTTTACTTCTAACAAATTCATCGTTTTACGTCCTGAGGAAAACGCGTGACAGTGTTGCGTGACAAAGTTTTTACCTTTGATAACTCGAAAACCAAACGAGGAAAATTTCTCAAATATTCAAGAAAAACTTCTCTTAGGGTATATAAGCAACATACTTCAGACTAAATTAAATGTGATCAATATGAAGCATGAATTTTTCCGATGACGTCACATGAAAACCAAGAATATATAATATTCTAAAAAATTGTTGGTGACCCGTCTGAAGTGCACGAAATACACCTATTAATTGAACTAATTATAAAAGGTGAGCATTTTCAAGTCCTTGTTAGTATACCGCACTCAGTTCTTTTGATAACAAGTCTGATTTGAATACATTATCGATTATTAGCAGCACAAAACTAGCATTCATTTCGGGCTTGCCTTGACACTTTTTGCTTTGAACCGTGACAACGTTTTTTGAAATCGATGTTTTTTTGAAATACGTGTGGTAAAATAACACTGAAAAGGTGAAAGTGATGAAGAAGATGATGATGATATTGATGATGATGTTCAGCCTAGTCCCCAGGCTTTCCCGTCTGTCGTTTCTAAACGTTAAATAATGCACTAGCTATGGTATTGTGGAAGATATATAGGACCCTTGATTCACTTGCCGTCTGTACTTTCCTAGTACATTGCATATTATCATTCGTATTGCCCCCAGTTGCACGAAGGGTCGATATCCGTTGAATAAATCTTTATCCAGTGAATAAAATGATGGCATTTTCCAATAAATATATCTACATGATACGGGATTATCCAGCGGATAGGGATTATCCAGCGGATAGCGCTATCCATCCTTCGTCAAACCGGGGACTGGCTAGTAACCATCACATGGTAAAATTTACAACAACTATTGTTATTATTATCAGTATATATATTATTGAAATTTGCGTGAGGAAGTGGAACAGAATTTCATGACATTACTTATTAGTTAGATATTTATGTTTTTATTGACTATCTCGTTTTACCAAAGACCAGATTCTTAATTGTTGTACTGATTTTTAGAATTTTACTGAAGTGTTATAATTAGTGTATTTATTATTTTATTTTTATGTTTTTAGAGTTTTTTGTTACACGACCCCACAAGCTACTATCGTGTGTAAATAAAGGTCATCTATCTATCTGTCTATTGGGAATTGCCATTCAAAGTTTGGAATAAAGTTATTGTTATTATTATATCTACTAAATATCTATCAGGGAATTAATGATTTCTGTCTAAAAGTTCTACACCATCAGGCAGCGTATCAGCGGCACACCGAAAGCCAAGATTAGAGGCAGTTGTATCTGGTGAATTCTGACTCCTAGATGCACTGCGATAGCGGTAGCAGTATGACTGTATAAAAACCAAGGGTATTAATAATCAAAGTTGTGGACACTTCTGATTGTGCACTTCTGATACAGTGTATATGTGCATACATTTAATTGTGTTATCATTGTGCAGATAACCCCATAGAGCAGACTCTGTGAGCACTTCACAGCATGGACTTTGCAGTGGTTTTATTAAGGACATGCAAGCACTGGGCAAATTGACCAGCTGAAAAGACAAGTTTGCCTAGCTGTCTTGACCAACTTAAACCATCTATTGATAATAAATATTTGCCATCTTGCCCAGGTGTAAGTCAATGCACCCCCCTGTTAGGTCTCACCAAACCCCCTTGTCTTTACCATGAAGGTTTATTAAGTCTTAGTACCATATATCAAGACAAATCAAAATTCCATTCTATGACTGCACTGTAATTTACTTCTTTGCAAATTTTTTGTTGCATTAGGAACATTCCCTAAGGGACAGACCATTAAATTTTTGAGGGAGGTTTGGGCAATAACCAAAAAAAAAAATTCGAGCACAGCCTCAAAGAAAGAAACAAAAATAGTGCGCAATAAAAGTGCGCGCATGTTGAAAAATAATTCCTGCACTGCCATGAAAGACAAAAAAATTACCAAACTCTCCCCCTGTTTAAACTAAAGAAAGTCATAGACATCATAGATTTACCTTGTGACACATGTATGAACCTCCCTTCTTGACCTTGAGTTGCCCAGATGGGGGACCTGTCTAAAAGAAATTTATTACTGTTAGGGCTAAAAGCTCACCAGTTTTATAAGTAATGAGTAAGTTAATTGGTAGTAAGAGTTTTCATATTGCCAGCATTTGGCAATTTTTGGAATGTTGACCTACAAATATGCTGTAGGTAGTGTTTGTGAGTGACAGCAGGCCAACATCAACCAAATGGTTGCCAATTAGCCAAGCCTGCTTAAACAAATACATTATTTAATAATATATTTTATCTATAAATGGCTGCATCTCCAGCAACTCCTCTTTGGCTGGCATTTAAGAACCCAAGTTACACACTTGAAAGAATCCATGCGCAACACCAACTGCATCTGGTGGATATTAGTTGTAAGCTACATATAAACTGCTAGTTTACTTTTAATATTAGTTTATTAGCTTCTCCTTATAAAGAAGGCAGGGACACCAAAACAGCTAGTTTCACCAATTATACTCAGTGGGCCCTGTAGTGTAGTAGGTCAGACCATACACACACTGGCAACCACATGGCCTGCTCCTCCCAAACAGTGGTGTGGGTTCTTTAACATCCCTCCAAAGCAAGTCATGAGGTGTGGGGAGACGTGGCCTATGGTTTAATGTCCTTATCGAAGAAGATGTAAAGGTCTAACCATTTGCAGATGTAGTTACAAAGGCAGCACTTCTCTCTCAGTTATTTTAAGACCCTGAGTGGGGTCTGGGGATGGATCAAACCTTGACCTTTAGCACTGAAGACTGGTACTCATCCAACTGAGCCAACTACACTGTAGGTGGTGGTTTCATGTGTTAATTATTTGACTATATACATTTAGTCAAACATCCATCACTCTGAAATTTATGTACCCATAAATTAAAGTATTGTTCTTACTGGATTTTCTTGGAAATCTTTTGAGTGTCTGGTCCCCCACCAGTCAGCTGTCCATTCCCAGGCATTACCAACCATATTATATAATCCATATCCATTAGGAGGAAATGCTGTCACAGGACAAGTGCTTTCATATCCATCTTTGGCTGTATTCTCCACTGGGAATTTTCCTTGCCATAAATTAGCCATAAATTTACCATCCTTCTTTAACTTGTTACCCCAGGAATACAATCTAATGTGCGAGAAATTAAATAATATACTCAGGTACTTGTAAAACCATCTTGAAACTACATGCATCTCTCAAAAATGAGTGCAGAAAGCTGCAGCTGTATCTTGATACATGTATGTTGCATGTACCTTTTTTCTCAAGCTCCCATATTTCATTCAATATTTGTACATAACAACTTAGAATATTGTACACTGTATTGCATAGTAATACTAGTAATACTTAGCAAGTACCAACTAAAGTCATCTTAATGATTTATTAATCATCAATGCATGCATGTGACTATAATGAGAGATTTAGAAATAAAACAAGTAATATCATTTTGTAAAATAATCTGTTTTCAGAAATTGAGAAATATCTAGCAAATAATATGATTTTTTGATCTGGAATTGATTTTGGTATAAATTAAATTTGAAAAGTGAAACTTTAAAATTGGATAATATAAGACGTTAATTTTTAATTAAAGAATTTACATCATATTTCATCCAATACATTTTTAAAAAATCATCAGAAAATGGGCATAAAATTAAATTTCTCATGAGAATAATTGGTAAAGGGGAATGGGGAAGGGGATTGAGATAACAGCTGGGCTGTTAAGTTCACAAATACAGTAATGTATCCTAATGTTCTTACGTATCATCTGAGCCTCCCTTCAGTGCATATTCAAATTCAGCCTCAGTTGGAAGTCTTTTATTGGCCCATTTACAAAAAGCCATGGCATCATTCCAAGATATATGGAGGACTGGATGGTCCATTCTAAAGAGAATATAATAAATGTACACAGTATATTCTACAGACACTGAAGAGTATACAGGGCTGACACTTGTAAGGGAGCGTACATGTCAATAATTATTGAAGGGCTACCCATGAAAATGGTGTAAGTGACTTTTCTTTTATGTCCAGGCACCTTACCACAGGGAAGTCCAACAATTGATTTTGACCATTTTAGAAAACTTGAGAAATCATCATAAAAGTCACTTAATAAGCCATTTTTATTGGCATCCCTTCAATTAAATTTTGTTTGAATTTTTTATTCTTTTGCAAATAGAATTGCAAAGCATGTGATGTTTGATATTATGCCAGACATTCCTTGTTGTGAAGATTGTGTGTACACATGCTGATGATTATCAAACTTTGGAAAGACAACTGTACAATGGACTGTTCGGTAGTACCACTCTTCAAAGTTATGAAAAAGTTGTAAGTGAAGGAAAAACAGCACTATGAAATGCAGTTTTATGAAAATGGCATGAATTTCCTGTTATTACCCCATGAAAACATTTTAAGGGCCCATGAAATATGCAAAATCAAATTTCATGGCATTGGCATG
Organism: Telmatactis stephensoni; assembly: GCA_029948255.1. Taxonomy (NCBI): domain Eukaryota; kingdom Metazoa; phylum Cnidaria; class Anthozoa; order Actiniaria; family Isophelliidae; genus Telmatactis; species Telmatactis stephensoni. The sequence continues at coordinate 548,152 of JALIZF010001783.1, forward strand.
TGGTCATGAATTTCCCATGAATGATGAAGGCTAACATTCCATGGCCCATGAAAATAGTCTGTTTTGCTTGAGCCATTTTTCATGGGCCATTAATATTCCTTGAATTCAGGGATACCTAAAATTCATGGCCCATGGAACCCCCCTCTGCAAAATTTTCATGACCCATGAAAAGAGCCAACCTAACTAGAGCTGTTTTCATGGGTCATGAATATGCCATAAAAACCTAGTCTTCTACATTTTCATGACCCATGAAAAGAGCCAATCTAACTAGAGCTGTTTTCATGGGTCATGAATATGCCATAAAAACCTGGTCTTCTACATTTTCATGACCCATGAAAAGAGCCAACCTAACTAGAGCTGTTTTCATGGGTCATGAATATGCCATAAAAACCTGGTCTTCTACATTTTCATGACCCATTAATTGAGCTAGCCACCTATAGTTAAATAGAACAGTGTCATCTTGATCTACAAATATATAATCTTGAATATAATATATTTATGCAATATATTTATTGCAATGTCACTTCATGATCAAAAGCATATTTATAGGACAAACTGCACGTCTCATGCTCACTATACTTAGTTTTATAAGATAGTTTATATTATGTGTTTTGGTGATGTCTAACTCAGCTGTGTAGCTGACATCTGTGTAGCTTAGTGCTCACTTGGTCTTTCACAACAGTTGGCAGGCAGCCTTCTTCATTTATTAAAAGAGGACATCCAAGTTCATTCATTGAGGAATTTGTTGCAATCTGGAGTTCATGCAGTTTTTAGGCATCTGTATAAACTGAACCCAATCAAATAACTGAAAATGAATTCACACTCATGTCACCTTTTATTTATTTTAATTTGTTGCAATGTTATTTTATGACAGAGGATAAAAACTGTTTTCTGTGTTGTAGTTCTAGTTAACTGACCCATTATTTAGGTAGTATTATTTGTACATCACATTGGTAATAATAACCTGATCAAAATATTACTAGTAATTTGGGAGAACACTCTCAAAGAACACTCTTTCATATTCTCCAAACATCAAGATTGTTTTGTTCAGGCTACCAACAGGGAAGACATATATTATTGCCTAAAGAATAGTCACAATTACCTCTATCTCAGACCACAAAACAACCAGGCTTGCAATACTTTGGGTCCTGCAGCATGGAAGACTTTTGGGACAACCAGAGATTTGTTGGATGTAAAATACTCGCGATCGGGCTGTTAAGTTTGATGCTCTTCTTCATTACTACTATCAGAGTCTACAGCTTACTAGTAAATGAGTTTTTGAACGAGATTCTTGCTTTGATATTTATGAATCATCTTATGGTCACCCAAGGTTACAACGGTTTCTTCATCTGAGGAAAAACTTGGCTACTTCGTATCGTAGCTGCCAAAAACTTTAAAAAGGCGCACTACTTCTTCTCCATTTGATTCTTGTACCTTTTCACTCAGTACATAGACAAATATGGCTAGAATTGCACTTGTTTTCGCTGACTTTTCCTTCGAACGATCGTTTAGTTGCTGGGTGACATTCTCATGTGTTTTGGAGCAAAGAATCATGGGTGCACGTGCTCATTCCTAATATGGTCATGAGTCTATTGTTCACTGAAATACGATCACCATTTGTAAACAAACCACGAAAAGGCGCCTAAATTTGATACTGGTCACTTTTTAACGGTCTTCGTTGTGAGTTCTTGGTTTACTTTACTTTTTAGCTGTAGTATTGCTTTTATATGTAAAATGAACTATCCTGGAGGCCTCGTAAACTACTGGAATAGCCTGCTGGCTTGATAGAGATGAGTAATTTCGGGCAGTAGTAGCGCTGTTTACGGAATGATGAGGTGACTGTTCTCGAAGGCTATGAACAAAAATACAGTCCAGATGAACTGCTTTCACGCTGAACATAAACATTCACGGTAAGGACAAGACTCTTTTATGAACTTTACAGTCATCCCTTTAGCCTCTGACTCGAGAATACAACTCATTTTTATCAGCTAGATGTATTTGACACAGTGATTCATTTTAGGGAGTATTTGAAGCAGTATAAAGTTCAAAAAATGATACAGTCTCTGCAAAAGCTTGAAGTGTTCAACTTATTAATAGTTAATATAAGTTAAGTTCATTCATATGTTATTGTTAATTGCTATTCGGCATATTCTAGCTGAAACTGTGCTATATTATTAAAAGTACTATTGTATCGAACAAATAACTTACTAGATGACTCTAAGGCCAAGTTCAGACGTCGAACTTTTGCCGCGTCGAATCTAATTGTTGCATTTTGTGGATGAGAAGTGCGGCTTCTGAACCAAATGAATTTGACAAATTTGATTAAGTGTTAAATTGAAAAATTCAGTTTGAATCAAATTTGTCAAATTCATTTGGTTCAGAAGCCGCACTTCTCATCCACAAAATGCAACAATTAGATTCGACGCGGCAAAAGTTCGACGTCTGAACTTGGCCTAATATACATGTATAATTTGTGTATTTCTAAGCCTGATCATGTAATAACTACTTATTATTAACAATTATTAATAAAATTCCACATTGCTTCTCTCAAGTTGTCTCATAATTCTTCTTAATACTAATATATTATTAAATAAATGATTTTTTCCTGCATGTTAAATAACTAATAGCTAATTTAGGTATCTTTTCACATGTATCCATATTTCCAGCCATTTTTACACTAAAATCTTTTCTGTAAAGACTTTCACGTGAATTAAGGGGCATGTGAAGATTATTGTACCATATTTTTTCACAGGGTAAAATATGTGAAACAATACTGTTTAAAATAAAGTGAATGACGAGAAGTTTTGTTAACAAATGATATTTCGAACAGTAAAGTCGGTTTACTGGTTATGAAGGAACACGTCGCATGGGGACCGTAAATTTACAAGAATTATTTTTAGGTCAACAATTTTAGAGACTGTCCAAAATATCATTTGTTAACAAAACTTCTTGTCATTCTCTTTATTACTAAATTAGCTCAGAAAAATATCTTTGGACTGTTTAAAATAGAATAACCAGGTTTTTATGCCATTTTCATAGGAAAATCCAAACATTTTCATGGTAATGAAAAGCATAGCTTTTTCATGGTACTTTCTAACTGTTTTCATGGCATGCAGATTCTACTGAAACTACCCCATGAAAATATGTAGTGCTGCCAGGAGAACATTTTTAATGACCCATGAAAATACGTGGGAAAAGCTTGCAAATCATGGGCCATGATTTTTTAGTCAACTGCACAATTTTCATGGGCCATGAAAATCGCATGAAAATCTGCTAATTATTTTCATGGGTGGAGAATTTTTGCCATATTCAGGGGCCATGATTTTAAACATGGCCATGAAAATACCCATGAATTTTCAATTTGTTGTAAATCATGGGTTTTTCAAAGGGGCATGGAAATGCCATGAATATCTGTCATCTGTGTGCAGGGGATATTTCATGGGTTTTTGATGGGTTATCACACATTCCGGATGATTTTCATGGGCCTTGAATTTGCTAAAAATTCTCAGGGAATTCATGTTTTTTTAATGGGTTTTTCACCCAAAAACCATTATGTAACATCATGAAAAACCCCTCAATATACCATGAAAAACCAGTGAATATTCCATGAATTTCACATGAAAAAATTCACAGGTTTTTCATGAATTTCTGGTTCATAGTGCAGCCCTTCCACCTATAATCTTGTATATTGTGAAAATTTGCAGGAATCCAACAATATAAATTGTCTCTTACAGTGAAAACTTTCATCACACAACAACAACAACAACAACAACAACAATAATTTATGTATTTATAAGCTAGATAATAGGACTGACCCACAGATAGCATAGCTAGTTGAGGCGGGTCAGTCAATAATTATATAATTATTCTAGTTTTACATGTGAGAATGAAAGAATTTTACAGTTACCTGTCTTTGATGTTAGTATCTGATCCTTCTGGCTTTCTCCAGTATGCACCTTTAACAGGGATCCACCAAGGTGCTGCAGCAACCTAGTCAAAACAGGAACTTGTCAATATTCCAAGCACTGTATATTCAACATTCAACATCAAATTAAATGTAAAAAATAGGGGTGGCTGTAACACAGTTACATTTTATAATGACATACAGCAGACTTCACATGAGTGTGAAATGGACCGTGTCATGTTGTGTCACCATATAGTGCTGTGTTGTCCATACAACACTGGACATTTCTGAGTACCATAGGCAGACACAAAATAGAGCACTCAAACGTACTACTCAGATTATCTTCAGTTGGTGTTTTGACTCCAAAAGGAGAAATTGTCTAAATTTTTTAACAAAACTTTGAGTTATACTAGCGTGGTCCATTTCACACTCATCCTAAATAGTGTGGAAATTTTACTGTACATTATAGAAAGTTTTACTAATTCAAAATATTTTTTTAAATTAAATATCCATTGGTCTACATTTTAGCAGTCTCACTAGAAGTTTTATGAAAACCATACTTATCATAGTTTTTAATTTAATTTGTTAAAGACATGTATATAATATATATAATAACTTTATTGTAATAATAATAATAATAATAATAATAATAATAATAATAATAATAATAAATATTAACATTATTTTATTATCATGATAATAGGGTTATAGAAGGGAGGAACTTAATCCTCATTGTAAACTATACCCCATATACATGTCCACATATGTCACATATGTACCTCATATGTCCACATGTTTGGACATACCACTGTTATCATCAGTTAATGATACATGTATATATTATAGTTTTAAAACTACATGTAGCTAACAAAACATATTCATGGCTCATTGAGAATTACCATCTGAGAATCAATTACTAAACTTACTGCCTGATGTATGTCTTTCTGGATTTCTTTACTGACTCTCGACACTAGAACAAAAGAATCCCCAAATTTCTCAGCCTTGAAATAATAAAATATAAGAAGATTGTCATGATTCATTTTGGTTTTAAAAATCATTTTTAATTATCATTTAATGGTACACATAATTAGCTAATTGCATTTTAATTCAATTTTAAAAAATCATTTTCAAAAGATGGGCCCCTGTATGCTCTGCTGAATAATATACAATGTACCAATAAATATCAATGGTACTGTAATTCATATTCTCAGGTAAGAAGTGGACATGGAAATTTTATGCCATGATACTTAAGTTAATACAAACAACTTGTAACAAAAGAACGGTGTTAGTAATAAATGTGTATATTTGACAAACAAGATAGCCCTGGCTTAGTTAGGAAAATATTTGTCTGTTTCCTGGGCTTCCTCAGTCACTGTTGTTATAATAAAATACTGGAAACTATTATAAAAGTAAAAAAGTAAATAAAAAAAAAAGATATGGCTGACAAGTGGGCAAACAGATCACTGGGGATTTTGCACACCTTGCGTGACACATACACCATGACATTCTCTGTTGCCCACCAACCAACATATTTTCTATAGAAAAGAAACCCACAAACTTCGACAGCCCATAACTTTGGTGCTATTTATTGAAACTACTTCAAAATTTCAACTTTTACTAATTTTAATTGGTGTGCTCTTTTCAAATGTTGTATTTTTGTTTTTGTTAGATTAAAATTTTAAATGTCATGGTGCATGTCACACAAGGTGTACAAAATACCAAATGGGTGCCTCTCATCTAGAGGAGCAAGTTGAGGTGCAGGCATAGCATTTGAGTGTGCCCATGGAAATGGCCTAGCTAATACATTACACATTAACAGCCAGGCACTGCATGCAGGGCAAATAATGACTGGCTGTGAAAATGACTTTATCTGGGTTTTGCTGATCTATCTCGAGAAAATCAAACCAACTTTTGATAAAAAATATCTTTAGTCTTACCCAGCTATCACAGCCAGATGCCCTCATACATGTAATATTTTCAATGATAATTTGAAATGTGAAATTTATACTATTTCACAAAGCTTAAAAAGCATCAGGAAAGTCATTTCATGAGAAATGGGACCTCCTCTTCATGTTGTAATATCAGCTATTCAATGAGTTTCTGTTTAAGGTTTTGAGCCCCCACCTCCCTTCTTATAAACCCCCTCTGCTCTGAACCCCCACCCCCTCCCCCCAAACACACACACACACACACACCTCTGTTCTTCACAACCCCCTCCCATTTCCCCCAACCCCCTCTTCTCAAAACTGCTGAAGCATGTCCACATTCATTTCTTAAAAGCGTTTTTGTGTTTGAGTCTGAGTGCTAAGTAACAGCACATTACTGAGTGCATGCATGAATATGTTAATTAGTTTAAAATTAAGCTTAATAAGCTTACCTCTGTCACATAACTTGTTGCATTTACAAATATCTCAAATTCTGCATTACTGACTTCGTAGGCATCAATATAAAACTGTCTAATCTTAACCTTTCTCGCTGGACCCTCTCCATCAGCTAAAATGAACGGTTTGTCTGTCCCCATAGTGAAAATCCCCCCTTCGAGGTACACCATTTGATTTGTTCTTTTGTAAGGCGTTGAGGGCTTCTCTATTCCTTCAGACGTGGAATCATCAAGGGTATTTGCTTTCTTGGTGTATTTGAAGTGTTCTGAAGAGTCTTGATGGCTGATTTTGTCCCGTTGGAGGCTCGAGCATCCACAGTCTTTAGAACCTTTGCCTTTGGACGACGATTCGCACGCGACATCTTTGGAATTCTTTGACGTAGAAGTACTTTCTTCCCAAGTATATTTCACAAGCAATATCACTTGCAGCACAAATATTACAATTGCTTTTCGGTGCATCTCTAAAATCTTCTCAAACTTCCAACAAATGTTACTTTTTCTCAGTAATATTAAGTCCAAACAGCGCGCGCTGTTTCTGAACGTTTAGGACTGAGAACTAGTAACGGCGCTGTTTTGATCAGCGGAAATACCCATGAGAATAAATCCAAGATGGCCGCCAAAAATCAAGAGGTTTGTTCGTATTAGACTACTAATATTTTTTACGTTTTTAGAAGTTTTAACCTTTTCTCTCTTTTATTTCAGAGGGTAAGAAACGCTGTTGATCAAGCTGCACAAGCTGGAGAAGCGTTTAGTGAGTTATACTATGAAACATTCGACAAAAGGCGACATGTAAGTACTAGAAAATGAAATGTGATGACCATGCTAATTATTTTTTCAGTCCGAATTTACAAAATTTATGGTAGAACTCTGCAGGAATTAAGTTTTTACAGTAGTCCAATTCCTAATCTTAATCTCTTTTTGATTTTGTGTAGTATTGAGTGATTAAAATCCCCTTGAGAATACCAATAGAACATTAGTGTGTAAAAGCTAGAATTAGCTAGTGAAAAATATTTTGGAAGTGCAGGACCAAGGTTCTTACTTCAGAGGACATAGCCTACCTTATTCAATAGGAATCTATTATATCCTTTGTAAGTTCATTCTGTTGTATAAGTTGGAGTATATTGTTGAGGCTATATTGAATTCCTGGTTGAATTACATCTATAGACAGTGTCCTCTACGCAAAGTAAGAACCAGGATCAAAACAACAGTGTGTACAGAGCACTGAAAGGTGCTCTTGTAGAAAGAGTATGCAACAACTAAGATAGCAAATAAGACGATGCTGAGCACTGTACTTCCTTGGATGCTTTGGTATATATTATTTAGTAAGTTTGCACCTTAAAGTTTGCATAAATTTCTATTTTTGAAACAGAAAATTCCTAAATTATACTCAGCCAATGCTACAGTTGTATGGAATGGTAATATTATCAAAGGAGATGCAGAGAAATTAGTGGATTTATATACCAACTTACCATCAAGTCAACACACTCTATATTCATTAGATTGCCAGCCTGTAACAGGTATTTATTATACTAAATTCCTTGACATTTCCTTTCACTTCCTCAGCAGAAGTGCTACATTGTACTCTTTTAAATACATTACAATTTCTATTGTTATAAATTGTCATTTCTCTAACTTTTCCTTACAGATCAAGCAATTCCTGGGAGAACAACAATTCTTGTGGTGGTTGAAGGATGTGTCAAATTTGATGGCCATAAACCAGAAAACTTTTCACAAAACTTTCTTTTAACAGTTGAGACGGGTGTTGAGGGAGCTGTTTGGAGAGTTGTAAGTGACTGTTTTAGGTTTATCGAGTAAAAAATGTTTATGGAATTACATTGTATCAAGCAAGGAAGAAAAGTGTGACTTATGTCCCTCTCATGCTAAGTTGGACTCATTGGCTTGGATACAACAAGGTCTTGGTACAACTTTTTGTGGCTGAAGTTACCACAAATTACACCAATGTGGCTCTGTCTTCCTACAGATGTTAACTTATTATAAATATGGCTAAATACTGTTTCACAGAGTTTTTCAACTGAACATTTCTGTGTATGTGCAATGTGAAAGCCAGTTATAACAACATGGATAATAAGTGAACTACAGTAGTATCTGTTTGCAGTTTTGTATAATTAAGACTGAATCAAGACTTTGTTGGATTAAATTTCCCTTAAAAATTGTATGTAAAGTGCTAAACATCAAAGAGGAGGAATTTACATGATATTGTTGATGTTACAGAATTTGCTGTTTTTTTGTAAAAAGCTTCATATACAAGCCACTCAGAGGCTTCTCTACTGTCATATTAGATCAACGTCAGATATAGTTAGTGGTTGAGTGTCAGTTGATCCAAGGTCACCAAGTCTCAAGCATGGATTGTCATCATTTCTAAAGCCATTCCATACACTGTTTGTGTCATGTCCTGTATTGTTACCATATCTACAGACTGCAGTAATATTGTTGAGTTTGACCTTGGAGTGACTTTGGAGCAGCAGTTAATTCAGATGGAGTACTCATTTCTTTTGAAACACTGCTTTGTTGCATAAATGCTACAAACCCACTCAATTAAAGCTGCTGTACTGAAGTCATTCAGTTGCTGCTCATTTGCCGAACTTAATAGCCATTTCCCATGATACACTTGAGTGAATCCTGTACTAGCCAAAGCCTCGTTCTCATTACAGTAGCTGTTTATATATTGTGCTATCATGTAAATTATATGTTGTTTAAATAGCGACTAATTAAAAGCTACTTTATTCACAATCGCCATTGTCGGTACATGATAGTATGCACTGAAACCAAGGCTTTGGCTAGTACAGCTCACTCAATTGTATCTTGGGAAATGGTTATAGCAATTACAAAATGTAGGTATGACAGCAGTAATTAGATACATGGCAGGGGTAGCCTACTGTATGAAATAGGCCTACAGTGTAAGATAGTGCAGATTTCGTATGAGTGCAAAAAGGACCGTGCTGTGCCATGTTTCCTATCAAAAGATTCGAAAATTCTGCTGGAACCGCGCCGCGACCGTGCCACAGCCTTTTCACACTCATACGAAATCTGCACTAGAACAAGTTTTACACTGTAACCCATTGATTTGATGTCCTTTACTGTGGATGTTTGAAATCCCACTGTATTGTTTCTCTATTGTTCCACCCAAGGCATTTTTCAGTGATATTGTAACAATCAAACAAACATCAGACAAAAACAAACAAACAAAAAACAACAACAACAACAACAAAACCAGTGAATAAAGCAAAAGTTATCATTGACCAGGACATCACTTTTAACACATAATTCTACAAACTTTATTTGCAAAACTCCCATCAATGGTATCTGTTCTTTCATGCAATGTTACACAAACCAATCATCTACAGTTTTACTTCTACTAATGGCCAACTCTCTACAATGACTTAATTAAGGCCTGCACACTATATCTACAGTAGGGCTGTTCCAATGCAAAAAATTGCCACTTGAGAGCGAGTGTCATTGGATGAATTTACTTCAGACACTGACATCGTAGCTCATCTCATCCTGTGTTCAGCATACAGCACCCTGCTACAAGGACACCTTTCTACTTCAGCAGGGTTTTCCTTTTCAAATGTAGTAGAAGTGATTTGCTTAGTAATAATTGTAACATTTATTTCAAACACCAAAAATTCTTGACAGCAAGGATTCTTTCAGTTGCCAGCATCTGAGCCATTCACAGGCAGAGAAAATCACCAGTCACTGGCAGAAAAGGAAAACCCTGACTTCTTCTACTTAGAGGTTCAAGTAACTATGTATTTATAGAGCTTCCAGCTGTCTAAAAACTCTGACACAAGATACTGGAGTGATTTTATTTGCTACATGAAAACGACGCCTCTTTAGTAAGTACTAGTTGAAAAAGAACAAAAGAAAAAATAACAGGATGGTGTCTACTACTAAACAGGAGTTTGCCAATTTTTTGACGAGTTGAAGAAATAAAAACCACTCTACTACAAAGTCATACAATACTAAGTTATGTACAAATACAATATGATTATCAGTGATTATTAAGTTATTAAAAGTATTATTTTCTTGAAATCATCTTAAATGTTATTCAGTTTGTAATCAGGCGTGGATCCAGACCAGTTTGCAACGGTTTATGGAAACCGGTCAGATTTTCAGATTTATTTACTGTCGACGGATCAATTTTACAAAACAGTAATCCAAATACTATACTCTTTGTAAGCTTTCTTGAGTTCAAAAACTGGCCAAATTTTGTCAACTTTTGGTCTGGATCCACCCCTGGTAATCACAATCTAAACAGCTTTGTGTTTTTATTCTCAACTTGAGATTCACTTAACTACTGTACATTTGTATGTTTCAGTTTTCAAAACCATGTTTTAGGATGATATTTTGTACCCTCTTGTTTTGTAGTCACATTACCTCGCTGCATACCCCTTCCCTTATCCTACTAAAGTCAGAGAGGGAGAATTCAGCTGTCTGCCACACCCTCACACGTACCACCTCAACCCTAAATTTTAACAGACTCTAACTGACAGTAGAGTCGGAATCCATGCTCTGTCCAATTCCATCTCCAAGAACTCTCCAATGATAAAATTAAAGATGATTTTTTAGACCTCAAATTTCACTGATTATTACCAATACGACTATGCATTGTAAGGGTGCAATTTGAAATCAAGAAGTGCTGTGGATTGGAAGAGCAGCATGCATGAAGTCCCAATAGGGGTTTATAAGTTGAGAAAGCAGGGGCCTAGCTCAACATGGTGCAGCATAGAGATAAAGGACAAATGTTGGCTGTATTTACGCTAGAGACGTTTAAAATTAAATCAAGCACAAGAACCATGTGCATAAACAAAACCATGTTATTATTTTAGCAACTTGTGTGTGTGTGTGTTGTTGTTGTTGTTGTTGTTAAACTTGCGGTGAATATAGGCAAGGAACATTCACTGAGGGCTTCCTTGCAACTCACGATTTAGGCTACAGAACTTGGACTTGAACGTCATTGACTAGAGGCATTGTAGCCTTCTGCATGTGTTTTATTGTCTAAGAAGAATTCCTTTTTCTGTGCGTCTTTCATATTTCACGTTTTAGAAGTCTCTAGTATACATACAGCCATTAAAGTGCGGTTTTCATGTGACTAGGAAAATCTCACGGCGCAGGAATTTCGAATGTTTTATAGACATCACAGTACTGATATGGTCATGGCCTCGTGGGGGGTCTGGGTCCACTCGTACGAAAACTGTTCTAATTAGTAATTTACTTATTGCACACACAGTATTTTAAAATCAAGCAAAAGCTCATGCATGCAGGTTGTGGTGTATGCGGTAGAAAGCTAAAGAGCACCACAGCACTTCCACAATGCTTTCTGTGTCCAACTTCCTGCTCCACTTTTAAAGTATACGCCCAACTTGTTTCCTGAAAGCAATCAATATCAAACTATTGGTTCCCCACACCAGCTACTGCCCCCAAATAGTCCAGTTCTAAGATATGCTCCACTACCACATACAAATGACACGACACCTCGTCTTGATTCCTTTGTATGTGGCAAGTGAGTTTCAAAAACCGTTGTCGGGCCGAAGGGCCCAAGTCTACGCGACTCACCAGGAAAAGAATATCAACTAATATGGGTACAAATAACTATGAAAAATAAACGTGCACGAATATCAACACGACAGTAGTTCATATCTAGCTTGTCTCGACCTTACACAACAAATAACTTCACATGTAAATGAAAACCAAAGCCAAAAAAAGAATGAAATTTTGCGGTAGCCATACTTCTTTTTGGTCTGGTCGCGTAAGTTCGTACCTCTTGTCCGACAATCTTTTTTTTAAACAGGAGCAGTATGTGTATATATCTCGGAATTCACTAAGTCGGCTGTTAAGAGTTCAATTTCAAGACAATCTCAGGTGATTTTCCCTCTTTCCATGTACGTACCAGTCATTTATGGGCTATGCAGACCCAAAGTGTTGCAGAGTATTTTAAGAAAAACATACTTCTGTGTTAAGACGCACAATCTGAATTCACGAACAATGACAATGGGGTGTCTAGTGGTCAAGGTGAGACTCCACGAGACCAAAGATAAGGCGCGTGTTTGTGCAAGCCGACACACTTTTCCGCTGATTTTCTTGTTTCAAAACTCGCGACTCTCTTCTTCTTCTTCTTCTTCTTCCCCCGCCCCCCCCCTCTTTTTTTTTGAGGTGGGGGGGGGGGGGGGGGGAGAACAAACAAACAAACGAGACTTCGAGGTCCGCGAACTGCATAACCGAAATTTCTGGACACTAACCCGGTCATTCGACATCCATACACACCTTGCTGCTGGCGCCTAACCCAACATACTAGAAACTCATAAGGGGGCTGTAACCATACCCGTGGTCCGTTTCAGACCCCGCAACCACCTATATATGAGGGTATACAGCTACAAATGTAAAATTAATTACCTCCATATTTGTTACTATCTGAGTCTGTGAAGGTAATGGTAGGATCGGCCTCGTTTGTCTCTCCATCGGGGACGGTCTTCAGGTTAGTGCTGGCAGAAGACTTGACTATATTCCATTCACTGGCAGTTATGGCATACCAGTTATCATTTCTGGTTTCTTGTTTCATGTAGGCTCGTTTATTGCTGCTTATTGCGTACACTACTTCTCCGTCATGCCCAATAATGCGACCAACTTGCTCGTTCACAGCTGCAAAGAAAAACGCTCACTTTTTTCCACATTTTTAACAAAATTTTTGTTAGGCGGATGGAAAATTATTTCGTGAAAAGTTTGGATTATAGGGTGGAAACGTAGTAGCACAAGCAGATATGGTTTACGTTGGTGCGCCATTCAACAAATCTACACTTCCTCTAAAGTACGGGTGTTATGTTTCTCAAGCACATTAAGGCCTGGGTCAGCAGCCAAATTCTTAAACTAAAGTATGATTTTTAGTATCAGCCTATGACATCTTCAAACAGTTTGAAATTTGGCACGTCAATAGAACTTGTGTTTCTTGATTGCCTTAACTCAAAATATTTGTGAAAGACTGGTCACGTGATCAGTTAGTCGTAGAAAATGTAACAAATCAGTCTTTTAAATACTAGGTGGCCAGTTATATTGATATACAATAGCAGATACCCTAAATACAGTTCAATTTGAAAGCATGAAAAAATCACGTTTGGAATGGATGACTAACGTTCTTCATTAAGGAGATATAGTATAAAACAGGTCACGTGACCAGATGATCAAATCACTTTTTACTCAATATCTCCTTAATCAAAATCGAGAGCCAACCATTCCAAACGTGAATTTATAAAACTTATTATGATGTGTATATTCATGGTACTTTTAAGGACAGACAAACTACACTCGCCACCCAGTTTAATTTTTTCTATTTTCCAATTCAATGACGTCATAAGTCACGTGATTACAATAACTTTTACCGTAAACAGTTAAGGATCTAAAATACAATTCTTAGACCGATTTGTGTCTTATACAAACAAAAACCTGTCAAGATATTGAGAAAAATAGTTTTTCTCAGATGGGCCAAAAACCCAGGCCTTAACATGCTTGAGTTAACAGCAAAGTTTTAAACGTAAAAAAAGCCTTGTGCCGTGCACATACCGTGCCTCAGCGAGTTTGGTTGGTCAACGTTGATGTCTTAGAGCGGCTCGGTCACTGCACAGCATGCGCGGTTACGACAGGAATGTTAAATGTTTTGATAGACATCACGCGGCACTGATACGAGCACTGCATAGCGCATGCGCAGTTCGTTTCACACTGATACGAAAACTGCGCCTCTGTCGCGCCAGTCAAATCGCTGAGTAGAGACAGATCAAGGTAAGGACTTTTCAAAGTCATGCATGCATACTAAAAGTGATCTAATTACGTAAACGCGTGTGAAGCTACAATCATTGCCAGAATTGTTGGCACTATTTTGTATCGATACGCGTGCACAGTGGATGGCAATGAGATTTGCTACCCCACACCTCCTGTACAACGTTGCTGTGAAAACCCCAACACCTACTACTCGGCAATCAGTCCAACATACCTTTTAGCTACCAGCAACATTGTACAGGGGGTCCAAGCAAGGGGAAGCAAGGGTGGCCGAGCGGTGAGAGCGCCGGTCTGTCACCGCTGTGGTCCCTCGTTCGATTCCCGGACGGGGCATCACATGTGGCTTGAGTTTCTTGTTCGTTCTCTCCCTTGCTTCGAGGGTTTTTTCTCCGGGTTCTCCGGTTTTTCCTCCCTCAGTAAAAACGAACTAGTTTCGATCTAAGCTGTGCTCCGTGATCAGACATGGGTCGTATGGTGGCTGCTATGTGTATGTGTATGTGAATTTGTATGTAAATGTGTGATTGTTCAATTGTTTGTAAATGAAAGCGCCCTTGTAAACCTTCGACTCGATCACGTTGAGCTGCGCCCTTCGCAATTCAGCACTTAGCTGCAAGGAAGGGTGATGAGCTACTCCTAATTTATTTATTTATTTACAATAATATGGCCGCAAAGTGTATAGTGTATAAAAATCCTGTAAATTTTACATGGTGCCAACTAATTCTGGCAAGGATTGTAGTTGTTGTACACAAGCCTGAGGGAGCGGATGTTTTTCATTATGGTAACGTACGTAACTCAGGAGCCCAACTTTAATATCAAACTTTAGACGCTCATTTGAACGTTCACTCGGGGTACCTCGAGTAAGGAAAAGGCTGATACACTGGAGGCGTCTCTTGCCCATTCCTTTCTAGTCCCTCTACTTACTGTTTGTGGTATCCAAAGTCAAGAGAAAATTTTCTCTTGCCAAAGTAAATAAAAAGACTAAAGGCTAGACTTGATACATACCATTCCATGATGCTCCACCATCAGTTGTATAAAAACAACTTATGTCTGCGCTGTAGAAAGAACATTCCATCAATAGTTCAGCAATCATAAACTATCGAAATATGTTAGGGCTGCCCTTGATTACACATGTGATTTATTCACACTAAGGTGATTTCCATCTGATCTTTGATTGCCCTGTGTAGCCGGCGCTTTTGGGCCGGGAGGAGAAGAGGGGGCCGATAAGAAGGGAGGGCCAGACACTCCATCTCTCCCTTCCCTTCCATTCCCTCCCCTCCCCTCCCCTTCCCTCCCCTATCCTTCTCAGTCCAAAAGCGTTGGCAAAGTAGGCTAATCTGTGATCGCCGAAGTAAGTCTCTGGGACTGGTACAGCGTAAAGTAGGCAGTAGTAAAAAGTGATATCACCAAGAGAACATAATACTAAGAGAACGAAACTAACTATTGATGTAAAAAACCCGTAAAATCCATAAACAGTCATTTGCGTTACTTCTTGACTTTGCAAAGAACCCTTATGCATGCACTTAGAAATGTTCACGGAAATTTATTCTTTTATTTATATACTCTTTCTCTGTTTATTTATGAAATCATTCTTTCGGTTTAACCTACTGGACCTTGATTGGTTTTCCTATTTCCCCAAAGGTTTGGAACAGTCCTGTTAGCATCACAATGAAACTTCGCCGAATACACTACCCCGATTAGACATTAGAATCATTAAGTGTCTAGATAGCGCAGCGGTCTAAGGTGATATCTAAAGGTATGGATTAGAGTCCGGATATAGCGTGGATAGGGCCGAAATCTTCATCCGTAACGTAAGTCGATTCGATGTCTCAGCTTCTTTGAATGTCTCGGGAGAATCGTTCCAAAGTTCATTTCAGCTTTTTCCTATTTTTTCAATTATCGATCTAGTTATTCTTTCCCCATTTCCGGGGGATCCGATTTAAGGGTTACAGATTCGAGCCCTGTGTAGGTCGGAATATTTTTCTTTTGTTTTTTTTCCTTTCTTCCCTTCCTTTTTACTCTCTTTTTTTCTTTTTTGTTTTTTTTAATACTTAGATTTTAGCATTTTCTGTAATTTTTGAGTATTTTTAATTTTTTTGCAATCTGTTGTAATACAAATATTAAATTGCATCATTATTAATTTATTCAAATTTTGTTCTATTTATTTCTTGAATATGTAACCGATTTTTACTTTTACAAATAAATTATATTTTTCCCTGGGTCTGTATTCTAATAGATGTACAGACCACGTCAAAATGTGGCGAGAACGACGGCATATTGTAAAACATGGACTGGACTGGACTGGACTGGACTGGACCGAAAATCTGTAAAACATGGACTGGACTGAGAAAATCTGTAAAATATGGACTGGACCGAAAAACAATCTGTAAAACATGGACTGGACTGAGAAAAAAATCTGTAAAACATGGACTGGACTGAAAACAAAAATCTGTAAAACATGGACTGGACTGAGAAAAATCTGTAAAACATGGACTTGACCGAAAAAATATGAAAAATTAACATGAACTTCACTACTGAAATTCGATTCTACTTAACCGAAGTAACGATTTAGGACATGCAAAATTCTAGAAAAAAGTATACTAAGCATTCTGGTTGTGATGCTGTTTATTATTTGCAGTTAAACTTGTCCAAATGCTTAGATTTGCGAGTCTAAATGTGATCTATGATTGAGCAAGAGTCAGACCAACAGGAATTTCCTTTTGGTCAAGGGTTGAGGGTCCACAGTCGAGGGTCCATAGTAGAGGATCAACAAAAACTACCAAATTTTATGTCTTCGCGTTACTTGTACATATTACTAAATTTGATTTAGGAAAATAAATAATCACAAATGGATTGTCTTGGAAATTTGATAATCTCGTCAAATACCTGAACAGCGGGACAGGAAATGCCTGCCCAGCTCAGTTTGTCAGATTATATGAGTGCCAGAGGATTTAGACAAACGTTCTACCGATTTATATTTTTCTCGTCACTTTTTGGAGCTTCAATTGGCATATTTTAACATCTTGGATACTTTTAATCATTTCCACTCCACTTACTTTATTTGGTTGAGCTAGTAGTTTAGATGCATGTCGCAGTATGAACTGATGCAGCTCTCAGTAAAATATAAATTTTTCTTTGTGTCGAAACACTATCTCTGGACGAGTGCAGCGAGTTCTATGGCGCGATCCCCGGGCGCGATCCATCGAGGACTTTCAAAATCATATTAATAATCGCCAAATTTATCAACTCTTTTCTCAAACTGGGATCAGAAAAAATTACAGAAATTGAAAAAATTTAAGTTGACGAAAAACGCGAATAGAAACCAACGTTACCAACGTACTCATGGAGGTCCCGGAGTACAGAGCACGAGTCTCAGTTGTTTTTAAAAAGTTTTGATTTTATTAAAAAGCATTCTATGTTTGGTTGTTTGCTTTTAAGCTTTAACTTTTTATACAGGTTTGTAGTAGACCTAACGAAATGGCTTCATCTTTAGAATAAAACATACTCAGATGCAAATAAAACCATTACCATCACCAATCGGTTTCGCTGATACAGCTAAGAAGTTATAATTTTACTCTTCATGTGATTTTTACAAATATGCTTTAAAACAAAAGCTGAATTAGAATCGAATTTAGCGAAGTTCATGTTAATTTTTCATATTTTTTCGGTCAAGTCCATGTTTTACAGATTTTTCTCAGTCCAATCCATATTTTACAGATTTTTGTTTTCAGTCCAGTCCATGTTTTACAGATTTTATTTCAGTCCAGTCCATGTTTTACAGATTTTTTTCTCAGTCCAGTCCATGTTTTACAGATTTTCTCAGTCCAGTCCATGTTTTACAGATTTTCGGTCCAGTCCAGTCCAGTCCAGTCCAGTCCATGTTTTACAATATGCCGAGAACGACAGTTACGCCACTCATCTTTGCTTCATGGCGTACTTTTTTGTTCCCGCCACATTTTGAGGTTATCTGTGCATTTATCAGAGTACAGACGCACGGAATAATGGAATCTGTTTGTTACTCGTGCCCAGGCCTTTAGGCCGGGAACGAGTTATAAACTGCAAATGTTTTTTTTTTTTCCTATGTTCGTCCTCAGCTACTTCTGATTGGTTAAGAACGTAAAAACAATGCCCTTCATTCATCACCTTTGAGCGAACGCAAGCCAGGAACTTTAGGAATGCAAGATGGCCGACTACAAAGAAAATAGCTTTCAGAGACAGGCTTTTCCTGCAGTAGAACAATGTAATTTGGAGCTTTTAACTCGAGATATACCTATATACTTATAAGAGCTTCATAATGGTCTGTTATTTTGAGCTTCATCTCCAATACTTTGACCAAATATCGAACTCTAAATGGAGTACTTGAAAGCCGAGGCCCTCGCGATAACGACTATTTCCTATGAGCTGGAAAACTACGAATTTCTCATCCTACATGTTGCTAAACGAACATACATAGAAGCAAGTCAATTATATTCCTCATTCAAGCATTCAAGAGATCTTGAGAGGTTTTTGTACTGAATTTTAATTTAATATCGGAATGGCATGAAACTAGATTCCACATTGACCTTGTATTTCGCGTTTGGTCACGTAACGTCTTTTATTCATATATAAAACATCCGAAACATGAACGAAAAAATACACGATTTGTTATTGTGTCAAATATGCCGTTGTAGAAGTCTTTACAGCAAACAATTGAGATATATAGTGAAATAAGAAGTTGAATAAACTGGTATGTTTTTGCATGTTGGAGATATCGTAATACCCATGCATGATAATAGAAAGACAAAAGCAAACACTAATAGCTGTTGACAGACAAACTGACTAATCAAGATATTTTTTAGTTTAAGTTAGCCGATTCAAAAAAGATCATTATGTTACGGTTAGCAACTGGTTAGCTATTTCCCGGAATGGTGAAGAATGCGTGAAACGGCTCGGGGAAGAGTACGAACGGAGCCGGTCATTGGAGCCTCTCTTAAAAAGGGCTCCAGGGGCACGAGTGAACGCACGTGTGCGTCTAGTTTTATATAATATTCATCGAAACGTTTCAACCATCCAGAGCGCGCGTAAGATTCAATGACGTCATCTATGCGTGTGTATTGTTATCACATACGGTTCTCCGCCAATCAGAGCGCGCGTAATTTAACAAATAGATTCCATTTTTCCGTGTGTCTGTACTCTAATCGATGCACAGATGACGTCAAAATGTGGTGAGAACAAAAAAGTACGCCACGAGACGAAGTCGAGTGGCGTGACTGATGTTCTCACCACATTTTGACGTCTTCTGTGCATCGATTAGAGTACAGACGCACGGAAAAATGGAATCTATCTGTTTTATATAATATTTATCGAAACATTCCAACCAATCAGAGCGCGCGTAAGATTCGATGACGCCATCTATGTGTGTGTACTCTAATCACACATGGTTGTTCGACCAATCAGAGCGCGCGTAATATGCCAATTATTATATAAATACCAGTTATTATACAATCGTACTTACACATTTTCTGAACAAACAAAAAACGTTTTGCTTGATGATATAACCAGAAATCCTCGACCGTACCATTCTGTAGAATAAAATTGCTGGTTTAATTAAATGACCTGTGCATGAAACCCCGCTATTCAATATTAATAACAAGTACTGAAAACTTATGGAACGTACTTTCTTTTGATATAAGTCAGGGGATATTTCGTTCATATAGTCGACTTCGTGTGATTAAAGAAACACATAAACAGATATTTGCAAATTAGAAGTGAGATTGACAATTACAATGTAGTCCATTACAATTACAGCAGATACATGTAAAGATACTATGAAGATATGAAGCCATCAGTGTGGGAGATCGTGGTTAACTGAGTTGCGCGGGGGATATGAATGTACCAGCAGCTTCTCCACAAGACAAGAGTAGATTGCATATAACTGAAGCAAGATTGGATGGGAGTTATATAAAAGTGTCTCTATTTACTCGGACTTGCTTACCTGGCAAAGGGGACGAATCAACAGAAGGCTTCCCAGCTGATTGATCTTTAAAACATAAATCAGTAAAAATGATCCACGTCATTTAATTATTATATTTTGGAATACCATCGTATAATTTTCATCATCAGAGAAGCCAACTTCTGATATGCCTTAGATGGAAATTAAACAGAACAAAATGGATGATAAAAAAGTCAGATGTTCTGATCTGATTACATACATTTGTTCTAATCTGTTTAATTTCCATCTATGGCATGTCAGACATTGACTTATCTGATGATGAACGATATGGTTCGAAATATGCCGTTATATAGTAGCCTGAGTTGCGGCCCTAAGCGGAAGGGGAGGGGACTCGGAAGAAGAAGGGAGGGGGACTGCAGGCTATTATATAGTACATGGTATATTTCTTTATACAAGATTTGGTAAAATAAAGCTTATTATTATTTCAATTTTTTTTGATACAGTTAGAGCCCGATATAACGCTAACCACGCTATAATGAACCATGGGCGTTTTTCTGCACCATCAAATAATTAAACAAGATCCAAATGAAACCCGATATAACAAACCCATTTTTACAGTTCCTTGGTCACTTTTTAAATTTACGAGTACGTGGTTGCCTACCAGAGCTCTGACTGTATAACCAACCAAAAAGGTCCTAACCTCTTTCCTATTACTTGATATTGTGTTACTGTATAGAAACAGGAGCCCATTCTGATAGGAATTATCAAGCAACAGCGTACAAATAAAAGCACTAACAGATAATTATTCCTGACCTGGAGGGTTGTTGTAAATACAACACACCCCGGCTTTCCTGCTGAGAACTTTCGAGGTATCGTGACCAACATAGGTTACTTCTGCAATGGATGTCGCTTGAATATCTCCCGTAGGCATCTTTCCTTCAGGGTCAAGTTTAGCGATGTAAGAGAAAGTCAGCTTGTCCAGGAAACGGAGCGTTTTCGTGGCCTTCAATTAAAATCACGTTTTTAGAAATATTGAAAATAATGATTAGATACGTAAATCCTGGACACACGATGTAACTTTTCATTGCAATTAATGATGCTCTCTGTGTCCACCCCCCCCCCCCCCCTCCTCCACCTCCATACCCCACCCCCCTCCCCCACCTCCATATGAGGATGAGAATATTAATTTACAATTAGTGACGCAAAAGTTTGCATATAATGAGCCTGTGGTACTGAGAAAGTGCGCACTTCGCTAGTCTCTCTCGCAGCCGTTTTTGTGTCGTCACGCAACGCTTCCCTCTCCACAAAACGTTTCTGGGAAGGGAAGCGTTGCGTGACGACACAAAAAACGGCTTGCGAGGGAGACTTTTCTAGAGAACTCACAAAAAGTATGCATGTCATAGAACGGATTTTGTATGGGGAAAACTAATACGCGCGGTAATACGGTACGGTTTATATGGCTATACGGTGTAACCACCCACCCAAACAGAGGTTGAAATTACGTACGTTTACAATACAATACAGCAAAAATCGTAGCGAAGTCTATTCCAGTGCCAGATACCTTACCGTTAGTTCTGGTCCTGCTGCATAGTTCAGCTCAGGGCTCTTAAACTCCTGTCTGTTGAAGATAACGTATGGAGGAAGCATATGGATGATCTTGACCTGTTCTGCGTGCTGTTCAGAGAACTGATTGTCGTGCGATATTGTAATATTAAATTGTACGTTGTCACTGAAAAAGAATTTGTGTAGAATATATTACAGCCATTCATAGTTATTTTGTTGACTACAAACATTGACATGCAGAAGAAAAGTCAATGACATGGGCGTAAGCAGGGGAGACACGCGCACGTTACGTAATGTAATGTGCTGCACCTTTTTGGGGATATTTTTAGAACTGCATGCTCTGGGATCGTCCAGTGTGTACGCTTGCTGAAAGTTTTTTAATTCACCAGTGCTGAACATTTTTGAGTTTTACGATTAAGGTTTTTGAATTTTACACGGCATTCACTATCAGAGCGAACTGAAGTCCTTCATAATTGAAGGAAACATGTCATATTTAGCTACAGAGGCTATCTATAAGGGTGCGCGGGAAATCCCTGAGTCGATTATTTAAACGGTGTTTAAACCTGCCCGACGTCTATCTATTGTTTGAAACAACAGGAAAACATTAGCAAAGACCGCGTAAACACCTTTCAAATAACTGGCCCAGCGTCCTATAATTACACTCTCCTGAAGCAAGGTTGACGACATCCTATGGCCATCGAATGAAGTACAATCGAGCCTCCCCCTAACAGCCACACTCCTACAATGGACAGATGTTGGCCGAAAAGAAATAACATGCAGGGCCCATATTTGGCCACTTTAGAAACGAGCTGGGGACTGGGACGAGTTTTGATGCGCAAAGGCACTTGGAATCATTAGTGGGGACAGAAGATCGTACGAGTACAGTGTTTACAGTGAAATGTCAGGAGTCCAAAGTATAATTGTTGTGATCCTGGCCGTATAGGAAAATCACATCGAAGATTGTCCCCAAGAAAGGTCGCTATAGAGAGATTGGGGAACTTATGAAATTCGTGAGTTCACTTTTTTATTGCCTTACTTTTTCTTAAGCTTTCCATTACAACACGATTCAGCTGTACCCGGGACATAGCAGTTGGCCTCCAGTTTCAAGACGGGCTTGGGGTCAGCGGTTGAACACACATTCACAGCAACCTCGCCTATCCACATCATACGGGAACCTCCACGAACGCCTACTGCTGGCCAGTATTTTGAGCCGTTAAGGATGTTGGGATGATCATTGAGAAGGACTTTGAATTTGATGGATATTTCATTGGCTGGAATGTTTGTAATTCCTACAATGCTTTTTACATCCCCAAAATCTATTGTACATCGGTCATTCAGGGTGTCATTGACAGTAGACTTGCAGTTGACAGGCTTATTTACAAGGCTAGCTGAATTCACAATGTTTGAACCGACAACCGGAGTGGAGACGTCTGTGATGGCCATGACTGGAGAGGATTTATTTACTGGTACAATGATCTAGTGAAACATAAACATAATTATAAAATATTTGACATTGTACGCGCGCGCTGATTTACTGACATGGCTCGCACAAAAACTTATTTGAAAATATTTATAAAACGATCGCTTGTATCTCTGTACTGTGATATAAACACGATGGGAGGTGTAGAGCACTCGAAAAGCAAGAGAAACACTCGGCTACGCCTCCTGTTCCTAAGTTTGCTTTTGTCTTGCTCTACACCTTCCATCGTGTTTACAGTATCACAGTACAGTACAGAGACAAGCGCGCGCGTTTTATATTGCTTAAATAAACATAACTAATAAGGTATGTAATTGTAACGCGCTGGCTGATTGGCTAGCAATAATCGTGTATGTATCAGAGGACAGAGACATGGCTCGCACCAAGAGAACAAAAAATTATAAAAGCAATATGAAACGTATGTCTCTGTACGGAAGGGATAAATACCGAGAAGCGAGGCTTTTAGCCATATACGTCCCGAGGGCCGTAGGCCCGAGGGATGTATATGGATAAAAGCCGAGCTTGGAGGTATTTATCTGCAGTTATTATATGATTGAGTCTGTTTTCTTTGTTATTCATAGGACTTTATATCACTAAATTCACGATGATTATATATTCAAGGGTTTTATATAGAGCTTCTCCGGGATGTATCTGTATAAATCACTTGAATTTATAATTCCCGGGGTTTATCTAGATACATCACTTGAATTTATAATTTCGTTCCATACTTCCTTAGATGATTTATGTGTGGACATCAAGACTTAGAAATTTTCTTACTAAGTATACTAAGTAGCGATTTTTGGTGGAAAAAAAGTCTTTGATAAATGACAGAGATTCGAACCCGAGACTTTCTGCACTCCTATACCCGCTTTTAACCACTATACTACTGAGCTATAACTGATGGAATCTTCTCAACAAAAAAATCTTTTGTGTGTTCTCATGAAGTTCGTTAGTGTTTCTCTGAATAGAATTGAAAAACAATTATTTAAGGTTTCCTTCTGGGAATTCGGTAACAATGATCTAATTAGTGATTGTCTTTTTGAATCGCTTTTGTGTGAAAACCTCCTCAATCATATAATAATGTGATATAAACACTCTGGAAGATGTAGAGTAAAGCATTCGAAAAGCAAGAAAAACAGGCGGCTACGCCTCATATATGTTCCTAAGCTTGTTTTTCTTGTCCTCTACATTTCCCACGTGTTCCCAATCCATAGCACAGAATGATCACTAGCTAGCTCGGGTGTACTCAGCAGAGTTAGTGAGGCAAATGACAGAGAATAGCAGTGAAACAGCTCCAAGCTCCAACGGCATGCAATATAAAACGCGCGCATGCATGTCTCTGTACTGTAATATAACAAGGCAAATGGTTGTGCAATTTGCAATATATATAGCCACAGATTATGTAATAATTGGTATATTACGCGCGTTCTGATTGGTCGAAAACCATGTGTGATTACAGTACATATACGCACACATAGATAACGTCGTTGAATCCTACGCGCGCTCTGATTGGTTGAAAATTTTTTGAATATTATATAAAACAAATAGATTCCATTGTTCCGTGGGTCTGTTCTCTAATAGATGCACAGAAGACAAGAACAACAGCCACGCCACTCGACTTCGTTTTGGGGCGTAATTTTTGTTCTTATCACATTTTGATGTCATCTATGCATCTATTACAGTACAGACGCACGGAAAAATGGAATCTTTTTGCTAAATAAACAACATATATGTAAGATACATCATAATCAAATTAAAGCCTTCTATAAACTAACCTCGACTTTAAGAGGAGAATTAATCTTTCTCAGTAAAATCTTGAATTCTAACTCCATAATCGAGCCAACCTTGTAACAGCTTAATTTGTTGACGATGTTCAAACTAAAAACAGGTACAGCAGCAATCGCTGGTGGCTTGGGTTTGTGAATGGTCGTCATTTTATCTTTGTTTGCCTCGTTCTTGTAGGCAAGCTTCACGAAGGCATTAAGCTCAACTAAAGGGTTCATGTTCTGTCTGACTTTCGTAGTTAGCGTCCCAGTTATCTTGTCGCCTAAGAAGTAAATAATCATTCAGAACCAACATCCCAGATCATTTTCAGACTTACATGGGTTCATCCTTCAGAAAATAAAACTATGCTGTTTTCCTCATATGAGACTTTGAATACTTAGCCTCCTCATCCTCCCTAATTTTCTCCTCGCCCAATCTCGTATAAAAATACGTCTTTTCATCCTGTGTCACCAAACTCTTCTTCACCTAGCTTTCTTCAGTGTCATTTCCTTTGCCCTTTCCTACTTTAACCCCCACCCTCTCGCCTCTCCTTACAAAAATTGGCATGGGCATATAACTCGATGACCTTAAGAATTTAGGGTGAAAAGTTTTAAGGTAACGTGACCACGATCCTGGCTCCCATCAACGAAAAACTTTGATTTAAAATGGGGAGATGGATTTCATGTGTAGGTAGTACTTAATAGTATATTTTCACTTCTTCCCAAGAGATGTATAGGAGACTGCCTTAATACCTGAACTATCTTTTCTCAATAAGGTGATAAATGCTAATGTTTGATTAAACAAGCAGGTCACGTGACCTGTTTTGCATAATATCTCCTAAATGAGCAATGGTGGTTCAGGTGTTAAGGCAGATTCATATACCTCTTAGAGGGAGAACTGAAAATATACCACATTATTTCAAGTACAGATGATAGCCATCACCCCATTTTAGTTCAAATTTTGAGGGTGTATCGAAATGAGGTTCAAGGTCACGTGAGCGGCAAATCCCCGATTTTTTCATCCTGAAATGTTCAGGGCATGGAGTTATGCATTCATGCAAATTTTGGAGAGGACTGAGCAAAAAATGACGCCAGGAAAAAAAATAAATTGATTTAAGCTGTAATTGGCCTTCAACCCAGGCCTTAACATACATGCGCTCCGGTTTTTCTCACTTTGATTCAAAGTAGATATTTCTATGTCGTCCAATGCCGTTACATTGTGATTACTGCTTGCGACGACGCCACCGGTCGACAAAGCAAAAGAGGAGCTCATAAACTCTAAATAGGTTGAGTAGTACTGCAGAACAATATTTTTGGCGTTCGCTGTTGACGTGTTTAAGTGGCTGCATTCAGTGTCGAAGATAAGAACATCGTCAATGGAGAATCTGTTGATGACGGTGTTGTTTTGCGGGGTGAGCGTACAAGTCAGCGCTGGCTGGATCTGTGGAAAATTCAAACAGAAATGTTATCTTATTAACAAGCATCTCTCTTAGATCTCTGGGAGTTTGTGTTTCCTGTGGTATGTAACCGACTGCGTAGGAAGCTTTTAATTTATAATTCATTCGATCATAATTGCAATCACAGCCCTAGCCTACTGTGAATTTCTCAATACTGTCACCCTGGTGACCATATCCATCAATCACTTTGTTTACATCATTTTTGCATAGGTCAGATTTCGTATGAGTGTGAAACGGACCGCGCCGAGCCGTGACCATGTCAGTACTAGTGCCGTGTTGACCCGTGTTGTCTATGAAAACATTCTAAACTCCTGTCGTAACTGTGCCGTGACCGTGAGGTGCCGTTTTCACACTCACAGGCGATACTCTATATAGCTAAAACAATGCAACACATAGAACATTTGTTTGGTGTTAGGATGCCTTAAAGAATAGTTGTAAAACTGTAATCAGAGTCTGGGGGATACTGATAAAGGTGAAATAGAACCGTACCAGCTCGAACTCTCAAGGAAAACGG
Organism: Telmatactis stephensoni; assembly: GCA_029948255.1. Lineage (NCBI taxonomy): Eukaryota > Metazoa > Cnidaria > Anthozoa > Actiniaria > Isophelliidae > Telmatactis > Telmatactis stephensoni. Next base: position 574,927 of record JALIZF010001783.1, read on the forward strand.
AAAATAATTCGAGTTGGAGGCACGAGTTGACAGAGTTGGAGTAAGGCAGTAGTAAATCACTGTGAATATCAGTATCAAATCCAGGAGAAATCGCAATTGTTTCAGTTTGTGGAGAGTTTGAATGAGTGAATTTTCACGATGTATAGTATATCCTACCAATATCACCTCGACTGCACTCTATAGAATAAAGCTACATGTATAACATTACAACCACTCAAGTGGTTTTTAAGGGCGTGGTCGTCTTCGACACGCCTTAATCTGCCATGAAAGATGACAGGTTACGCACAGAAAGTTTCAGTTACCTTTTTGGTATAGAACGCCTGTTGAGTAACGTGTAGCATGTTAGATCCACTACTTAGTCCTGCTCCATTCCAGTACTTTGAGCCATTTGCCACCAGAGGATGGTCGCTGACATTTACTTTCCATTCAATCACGATTTTGTTGTCTGATTCGGCGCTCACCTTGGGAATTAGAATCGAGAATGAAAATCTTCAAAGGTAATTCGAATATTCTACTGACGATGAATGTATGGATGGAGGGATATAGAAGGAAATTGAGAAATGTGAAGAAGAGAGAGGAAAATAACCAAAAAGAAAATGTTCACAATTAATTAATTTACTCTAGAATGTTACCGTTAGATTCTTAAAGTCCAACGTTGCTCTATCAAAGAAAGTCTGATCGCTGGAGCTTTTATGGTACGTTGGTGTAGGATTGAGGTTTCCACCATCTCCAGTACCGAGATTTGAGCCTGTACTTGTAACTTTGGCATCAAATACGGCCATAAATGGAAAATCATTGATAGCTGAAGTCAGCTCTACAAGTAGAGGGAAGTTTAGCTTCGGCATATCAATGGTCATGCGATAATAAAGGGTGGTGTCGACGTCAAACACTGAAAGTCAAATTGAAAGAATTTTAAACAATCTACAGAAATAGATGTTGTTTATAAGAGTATTTGAGAACATAATAGAATGAAAAGGAACTATATAGCTATGGGAAATTTCTGCAACAACGATCTCTCGACGATGACAACAAAGGACTTTGACTGTCTCATTTCCATGACCATAGTAACGGTGTCTCCACATTGGCCACCATTCTACAATGGCCTCTCGACCACCTCTCTACCTTGACAACCTCTACAATGTCTAACTCTGTACAGTGACCATGCACCTGTGTGCAATGACCACCTCTTTACAATGACCACCTCCCTACAATGACCACCTCTCTACAATCAAATGAGTCATGCAAATAAAGCAATTACAACAACAACAACAACAACAACAACAACAACAACAACAACAATGGCCTATACTGTGTACAACAACCACCACCTCTCTAGAAATGACCACCTCTTTACAATGACAACCCCCCTCTGTACTACACGAAAGCTCTTCCTGGCACTGCTCTAAGTGGTTATTATCATTGGCTCTATACTTACAAGACACTGATGGACTGGTAAGCCTTGTAAAAGTTACTTTAGGGAAGACACCATAGACTGGTGGAGTGGACGCAACAGGACCAATCTTGTAGCTCGCTCCTGAGGTCGTACCATCGGCTTCACATGAAAAGTAAAGATTTGCTAAAGGATGCATTTTGGCTTTCACTGTCGCCTCAAACTGGACATTCACAACAGAAGCTTTCGGTAGCGAAGCTATAGTAAATACCAATTCGCCGTTTGTATAAGCAGGGCCAAAATCGCCTGATCCCGTCAATGACCCACTATTAACGGACAGGTAAGATGAGGAGCAATTGAATTTCAGATTATCTGTGGGTTTAGCAGTGGCAATTGACTGATTATGCGAAGCAGTTAGGTTAAACATAATCTTATCACCAGGCTTGTAAAAGCTGTTATTAGTAACAATGGGAGCAACAACTAACAACCCAGAGGGCGAGGCCTGAGGCGTGGCTCGCCTCACGATGTGGTGTTCAACGGATCGGCGCTCTCGCTTCTTCCTGACAGCCACAAATACATCAACTACTGCTTTCTGCTTTCCATCTCTATTTTGTGCTGTGACAGTCATCCCAAACGAGCCACCACTGTGTGATTGTATGTTCTTCAATAACCGAAGCTCTCCCGTGTGCATATCGATGGCGAATAAGTCAGCTTCGTTTCCACTCGTGATGGAGTAAATGACGTCACCACACGGACATGCAACATCTTTAGCACACCTTTTGCTGTCCTCGTCTGTAGCTTTGATTGTCGTAACGACCAAACCAGGTTCAGCATCGGCTGAGATTTTAGCCTTGTAGGAATCTTTGAAAAACTTTGGTGGATGGACATTGACTGAGACGAGAAATAATACTTATTATTATATTTTGAAAATAATTCAAGAGTTTTGATTGGCTAAGAGCCAAAGGATAAATTCCCATAGTCGCCGGCTAGCTGCCCAAATTTGGAGTTATGAAAATGTTGAAAACCATTATTCGAAGTTATGACGTAATTTTCTCGAATATGGAATATTAGTTTGCGGTATGACGCTAATTTATAACTTCAAGATTTGCATGTATTTCTTGTCAACAAAGCACAACTGCATAGTAAGGATTATTTTCAAAAAATAATAAAACAATTATTGAATTCGTTTCTCGTAGGATATGGGGAATTATTAAGGCCTCGGTTTGTGTTATCTGCCTCAGCCGAACCCATATCCTACTCGACCTCATCCAATAATTGCTGAATGAACATTTACGATCAAGCATAGATAAGGCAAGGAATCTTATGATACTTGCCCAGTCCATAACCATGAATACATAACTATAAAATGTGTGTGTGCTTGTAAAGAGCCGGGTATAAATCAAATCAAATCAAATCTTTTGGTTTCATAGTATCCTCAGATTTAAAAGTAGCATATTACTGCTAATATCTCCAAGACTCATTCACACTCACTACCACTACATTCAATATACTCTACATACAACACTCAACTCACATTTTGATTTTTCAGGCGGACTCGAACACCGGACCACATGCGGTGAGAGGCGAGTGGCTTAACCACTACGCTACAATGGATAAAGGGTGGAATGACTAGAGAATCGTTCGCTCTCTTCTTTATTAGCAGTCCACCCTTGCTAAAAGCGGTTTTCATATGAGTGGGATATTGTACGGTCCGTGGTACCTTGGTACGTGTCTGTGGTACCGTGACCGTGTCAGTACCGTAATTTCTATAAAAACATTCGAAAATTTTGCCGTAACTGTACCGTGCGGTGACTGTACTGTTTTCCAATCATATGAAAACCACTCTAATTAGTGTCGTGAAAGAGGAAAGAGAGGACAATAAAACTGCTTCAAAGCGGGATAAGTTCGCATGCTAAAAGTTTGAATTAACAATAAGTCAAGATAATTTCTGTACTTCTCTTATTTCGTTGTTGTTTTCATACTCTAGTAATTTCCAATACTTTGTCCGTGACTGATATTTGTACACACATATACTCTTTCTACGGAGATATTGTCACCATGGTAACGCAATAAAAGCATGTTGTTACCATGGTAACACACTAACAACATATAGGTGGCTACCTGGTTGGTCACATGACTTCCCTCTCCAACACGCCGAACATGCGCAGTCTTTTCCAACGCAGTTGCCATTCAAGCATTTGGTTTTAATGTGCCTTCAATACACAAAATATAATTTGAGATTCACGAAGGGGCGTCACAAAATAACGATAATAAAAAATGTTTATTGTAAATGTCTTATTGCACTTGCGCACTAGTTAACTGTGTGCACTAGTTAATTATGCGTACTAACTGAGGGACACTAGTACTTCTCATACTACATTCTAATGTTCTGTGCACACAAATCACAGCTCACTTGTTCGTTATTACTAAACTAAGGGAGGAGAACCAGAGGAAAACTCGGCCTCGAGCTCGGCCACCCATGCTTCTCAGATAATCTTCAGTTTTGCTGTAAATGTTTGTCTCCGTTTTATTAGTCAATGTGCGCCTATCCACTTTCTCAGTCATTGTATTCTCAGGCTCGAAATATAAAATAAACCTTTTATTATTAATCTCAATCGTTCAATAACACTTTTTACAACACTTGATACTAATCTCGCAATCTGATTGGTTGATTAGAGTGTGTCAATAAGAGGACAGACACACTGCATGTTGACGCGTTTCGGCGCGCGCGCTCGTTCTGTTGCCCCGTTTGATAAGGATTTTTTAATTTTTTCTCAAATAATTGTTGTAAAAAAACAAATTGAAGATGGTTTTGAGTTGTCTGTATATTGACACAGTCTTGACGCCATAAAATGTTCAAAACTTTGCAGTGAAATCGCGAAAGGGCCACAAAAAAGCTCACGCGAATAGCGAGATCGAGAAAGCTTCACTCTCTTCGGAGAGAGAGACAAGCAAGAGATGATATGAATTGTTTGGTCGATATATGTTGCATAGCTTATTATAAAATAACCATCATATAACGCGCGTTCTCATTGGCCAAACTCTAAATAAGCATCGGACACGCGCGCGCACTTTCCGAAATTTTTTTTTGCCATGTGTAAATGAACAGTGAATTTGCTCGAAAACAACGTATTTTATATAAGAAATAGAAAACTTTCCCGCTGTGCTATTTGCAGATTTAAAGCACTTGGAGATTGATCAGAACACTCGAGAAGCGTTGAGAAGAACTCGTTTATGCCTCGTGCTTCTCTTAACACTTCTCTCGTGTTGTGAACAATCCCCGCGTGCTCTAAATCTGCACACAGCACGCGCGCGCGTTTTCTATTTCTTCAGTTTTTGTCATTTCTACACATACTCAGCCCTTTTGGAGGAGTAACGCCGACTTTTTGGAAACAGATGTGCGTGTACAAACTTATAAAGTCCATATATGGAAATAAAATTGCGTTATGATTCTATGAAGCTTGCATGTAAATAATAGGACCATCAGTATACCTTTTGCACTCAACAATACACTTGCTGCATTCCACTTCCAATTCATCAGGAACAAATGTTCTGACGAAGAGTCTCTTGTAAAGATCAGCCAAACTTCTCCACATTGTAGCCTTTTCCTCGTGACATTGACACCCACATTCTCCTCGTTTGATAATGTGACATATGTCATCTGTTTAATGAATAAAATACACTTTTAATCAAGGTGTTGATGCGTATGTTGACTTCAAATCGAAATGGTAATTGCTCGCTCAGAATTTGGAGGAGATTTTCTTCAATGATGACGGGAGCAATAATGTCGAAAAGCGCCAAAAACTAGACCTTCGTGCGAGTTTTAAACCAAATTTTCGTTCTGGATTAACACTCAAATCCTTTTTCTACCGGTAAAAAACTGATGTATCAAGATAAAATACCTGTTTAAAACGGATTTTTGAATTGTACAAACACTTTTCTTGAAGTTATGTTGCAATTAAGCTTTTTCAAGCTGAATATAAAGAAAACGTACCGGCTAGCAAATGAGCAAATTTTCGATCCAAATGTTCGCTTTGGATGAGCACTTTGATTCAACTTTCATCGGCCAAAACTACTTACAAACAACTTAAACTTTCTGACAGAAATGATTTTAGTTTGGTACAAAAGCTATTCTTCAACTAAGGAGTTTTTGTCGCTCACTGCTCGACTGAACTTGAAAAAAATCCCCTCTTAATTAAAATCGTGTCACGGCACAAGTTGAAGTTGATCTGAATTGTGTATAAATTCAGGCAATCTTATAATACATGGTGGAAATCCTGAATTTTTGCAAGAGATGTTTTGCTTTTCCTGTCCTGTCCTGTTTTGTACGTCCTTCCCTCCCCTCCCCTCCCCTCCCCTCCCCTTTTCTTCTCCTTCTCTTTCTTCTTCTTCTTCCTTCTTTTTCGTCCTCTTTTATTCTTCATTTCTTTATCTCCCCATGTTCGAATATTATTCATGCATGCAGGAGGCCCGATATCTGTCAGACTCATGACGTTTATATCCGAGAAGGGGTCCAATTTTCATTTCAGAGAAAGATACGAATTAGTCTTTCATTAATTTGTCACAATGTCTTATGTCTAAAGTTTTAATCACAAGTTTCCCAACTAAAAAGCAAGCAGGTGCCGGGCAATATCTCTGGAGTTTCCGTATAGCTTGTTTTGAAAGCATATGACTGTTAGAGTCTACGGGAAAAGAGAAAGATGAGGAGAAGAAAAGAGAAGTGAAGGAGAAGAAAAACATGATTTAGAAACAGAAAAGGAAAAAACAGAAACCAAGAACAGAATTAGCTGGAAAGAGAATACGCGAATAGAAATTAACACGGAAGACATCATTCTAGATATAGTATTTATAATCAACGGTATTATACTTTAAACTTTTTATTACATTTTTTTGAAGACAAACCTGAATCTATACTTTTTATCGTGTACCAAACGGCTTGCTTTGTTAAGTTTCTCAGATCAGAGACTTTTCTTCCCAAAATTGCTAAATAATCCTAGTTGGTCAAATTAGAATTTACTTTTACTACTAAGTCGCTGAGACAAGGACTTGCATGAGGCACTTTTAGAAAAGAACCCCAGCTGTCACCTCAGCTCTAAAAGGTGTACACTTTTAAACTAACGGTAGATCCACAACAGAGCAAAACAAGTTGTTAAAACGTCGGGAAGAAGAGAGACTTAAAAAAGAAAGGTTTCAATTTGAGGTTAGATCTTAAAAACGTTTTTCGGAGTTAAGTTTACGTCATATTTGCCCGCGTTGCCATGGCTACAGTTTCAGATGTCATTTTCGCAATATCCCAGTACAGAATGCTGCTTCCATCTGTCCATCGGAAGCGATATTCTTTTCAGGAAAAATACACTCATTCAAAAGAAAATAAAAACAATTCGAAAGAAAAGTTTAGATCACTTTCATTTATCAATTAAAATAAAAGCTTTTTCTTGGATTGAAGCGATTATTATATATTAAATCGTTGCTCAATTGAAATATCAACTGACATTTTTCACAGCAACATTTTGCTTCGAATATTAGTCTTTTTGGCGATTAGAAATATACTCATAAAAACATTTAATTCGCTTAGTGGGATTAGAATAAAACTTCAGATCTGGCTACTTCGAGATTGTTAAACTTAAAAAATAGTGCGCGAGTTCCAAATTTTAAAATTAGAATTTCTATTGAGATTTTCAGGTTCTCAACTAAGAGAACCACATGCTGAACGTTCAGTATTTCTCAATCAACGATAAATTTCTAGTGTTTTTTTTTTCTTGGTAAATAAAAGGCACCTTACAACCGACTTCTCTATCGCTCGTAAAATTTTCATAAATAAAATAACAGTTATCAATTCACAGTGTAAAATATATAGTTAATTTACGAATGAAAATACTCTCGACTATTTAAGGTCAAATTGTGGCTTCTTGAATTTATTTATTGATACTGAATATCTGGTCTAAAACTGTTATGGGAAATCGAGCAGCGAAAACTCACCTTTAACTGGTCGACTTTTTACGGCTCCCACGAAGACTAAAGACACAAAAATGAAACTCCACAAAAACGCAACTCGCAAAGTCATGTTGAAGACCTTGTTCTCGCCTAAAACGAGCGAAAGAGAACAAAACTTCAATTTTCAATGTTTGCACCTGCTAAAAGCGATCTTCCTTCGCCAAGAAATGTCTTTGATGTTTACCTTAGAGCTAGTCAATCATTGGTTATTGCGAATTGACAAAAAACAGCTTCTAGCTCATTTAAAATTCAAAGCTTAAGTCAATAAAAATTGAGATATGATAATGCCTTTGCGAGAACTTCACTTTCAAAATATAGATTAATGACTTTGTAACTATACTGGCTTGCGTTCTCGTTGCTATGCAAGAGTTTTAATGACAAGCTAGAATAAGTGACCTTAAACACAGAAAAAGTAAAACAAAAGAGAGCATGCAAAATTGATGAAGCTCATTGCAAAAAAATCGTTTTTCAATTTTTTATAGTTTTGTCAGTAATTGATACTTTCTTTTGAAACGTTGTTACATTACAGCTATATTGACCACCATTCAAATTGATCATGAATTTACCTTTTGAACATGATATCTAGAACTGTATGCCAATAAAGAGAAGTATTAAAATATCACATTTTCAGAATAGAAATATATTTGTATAGTACCCGGCAGATCGTCAACGTAACGCTATAAACACGACGGGATGATTAATAAAAATATTCACTTGCCAATCCATATAAATTTATTGAAATTATTTTTACTGTGTAAAATAATAAACCAAAAGAGCTGAGAAAAAGGAAACAGAAAATGGTAAAAAGGCATAGACTGAAAAAAGGAAAGGGAGAAAAGAAAGAAAAAAGAACAAAAGAAAGAAAGAAAAAAGAACAAAAGGAAGGAAGGAAGGAAAGAAAGAAAGAAAGAAAGGAAGAAAGAAAGAAGAAAGAAAGAAGAAAGAAAGAAAGATTGATAGATAGATAGATAGATAGATAGATAGATAGATAGATAGATAGATAGATAGATAGATAGATAGATAGATAGATAGAAAGAAAGAAAGAAAGAAAGAAATTCAAACAAGCAGTCTATTGCAAAACATCACAAACAAATTACTGAACGATGACACTTTCAGAGCAGTTTTCAAAAACAGGTGATAATAGCTTATCTCGATAGCCAAGCTTAAAACTAAAATATAATCAAAAAGTACTGAAAGGACTGTCACGTGAAACTGTCAAAGGAATTGCTTCATTATCAAGTAACTGCAATTATAGATGTATTACATTGTAGAATATTGCCAAAAATTTCAATGTTTGCAAAAGCTGTTTTCTTATGCTGATCACGTGATAATTACCCTGGATATCAGAGGTTTTATCCCGCCACTCTCTCTCTCCCAAAGGCGAAGGCTCGACAAGGCCAGAGGGTCGCGTTTCTCCCTAGATAATTACTGGCCACAGCGGGAATGATATCTAGTGAATAATTTTTCGAGTTATAATGGACTGAAAATACACTTTTTGAACTTAATTCTTTGCCAAGATCCCAGTCGAACATGCTCAAGGTTTATAGTGAAATTCTTCATGGGTATGTTTCTATGGATACAACTGATAATATTTAGTCCTAGCTATTTGCACGCTAAAATTTCACAGAAACGTCTTATACACAGAAATTTCTTATACAGTAGAACCCGCCCGTTAACTCAAACTCCCAATATTTATTTAGTATTTATTATTTATATTCAGAATAATTCGAGTCGGCGGGGGCTCGCCGAATTACAGCGAAAATCGTTGCATCGCAACTCCAACGTCGGTAAGATTTTGGTCTTTTCTGTTCCGTCCATATCATTCTTGGGGGCGGAGCTTTCACGAACTCGTTCAATGATTGGTTGATTTGAAAGAAGCTCCATCCCCAAACTGATTGACGGCTCAGAAAAACCCAAAATCAAAACAAATTTTTTAATTTGCTGGTCGCGATGCAACGATTTTAGCTGTAATGGTGTCGAGTTTCACGTATGCTCTCTGTAATGTGCTCAAGTATCTGTCTTTTGGACATTAACGAATCTCATGCCAGCCCCACGCGAAATAAACCAGAAACCAAAATTCCATGAGATTCAGAATCGCTCTTCTACAGTTTACATTGCTATTAGGAAAAAAATCAAGATTCTTGTACAGTAGTCCGTTTTGCCGTTTATTGACCCCGGGGGGAGTGGGTGGGGGGGGGGGGGGGGGGGGGGGGGTGTGGACACTCCCCAGGCATTTTTTTACGGGGATGCTCCGCCCTCACACTGCATGATATGATCAGCCCCTTACCTTTCTAATATACCGAATTTCGGCAAAACGAGGACCCGTTTAATATACCGTTTAGCTTTTTTATATCTTTGATGTTAACAGTTATTTCTTTATTTTGAAAAACTATTTCTAAGGCCGCTATATGTACACGAGCGTTTGGCTTGAATGCTGGTTTCACTCTAGGACCCTTTTCTATATACCCAAAAATTGCAAACTCGCTACCCTTTGGTTTGACCAAAAATTGCAGATTCCCTATCCTTTTCCATACCTCTGATCTGGCCTCAAAAAGGTACACTCCTTTTGGGCGGAGCATCCCCATATAGCAAATATATGGCAGTCCTCCCCTAGACTCCTACGCAGGCGTTTTTAGTATCGAAAATTTACTGGATCGAGACTACCTATAAACGCCTGCGTATAGTTCGAGTTAATAGCGGGGAAGTAGACTTAATCGAGTTCGAGTTATCCAATAGCAAATAACAGTGAAAATGTGGTTGAAACGAGAAACGGAAATTTGTTCGAGTAAGGCGAGCTTTTTTAGTACCCATAATGCAACTGTACTGATCTCGAGCATTTCTTTCAAGTACCGAACTCCTTCGATATCCGTAATGCGAAATAAAGCATGGATATGTGAAGACACTTCAGTAGATGTTGAACTAGAGTCGCTTTCGTATGAGTGGGAAACTTACCGTACCGTATCGTAACTGTACCAGTATCATAGTTTCTATAAAAACATTTGAAATTCCCGCTGTAACCGTATCGTATCGTAACCGTACAGTGTTCCCACTCATACGAAAAAGCACTCTAATACACACGAATATATACGCGAGGAAGAAAGGTTATTAGTCACTCTCTTTAATTTTTCGAGTTTTGTATTTGACACTTTAGCATTCATCCCTTTTTTTTTAAGAAAAGGAAAAAAAGAAAGAAAGTAAAAAGAAAATGAAACGAAAAAAAAAAATCGCCTGAGTAGGGTTCCTGTGTAAAATGTTTTCGAGGAAGATTGAATCGAGTGCAAGGCATTCTGGGTAATGGTCGCATAGCAACAGCTCCAAAGCAAACTCGAGGTGTGTGTATAAAGAAACTACAGCAACCAGAGAAAATAGAATTTTGCAAGAATCGCAGCAGTAAAAACAGCGATTTTTGACTAGAACTGCAACGCAAACATGTATAAACTTGATCTTCCAGTTGATTTAAAAGAAAATGCAGCCATCGAACGCAGACGAAACAGAGAATTGCAGAGACAAAGCAGGATTTTTAATGCCCGCGTTCGAACCATAGGAGTGAGTATTAAGACTTATTGCAATTATTCCACGTAAACTGAACTAAATGTTGTTATAATCTTCAGGTGGAAGAATGATTTTTAAAGTTTATAATTTTTGAAATATGTAATGATGTTTCACTTCGTTTGGGTAAGGAATTTTGGCAATAAAGAAAAGATTTTCAATTTGTGATAAGATTCAAGACTAGAGGAATAGACATTTAAGCTTATCCTTGTGTTTGATAACTTGAATTGCTATCAAAATCTAACCTGTTTTTCTTGATAGATTGATGTCCAAGCTATTGAAGAACAAGTGAACGAAAGAAGAAGACAAGAAGAGGAAGAAAGAAGGAGGCACAATGCTTTTGGTAAGTTGATCTTCTATTTGTTGATCCCAAGTTTTTGAAATTTTGAGCTATTTAAGTTATGTCCATCTTTACTTTACTTTAAGTACTTTACTTTATTTAACCACGGTACTCTCAAGACTTAACGTAACAACCAGATAAATGATAAAGTAATGTTCACTAATTAAAATATACAAACGTAACAATATAAATAAGAAAAAAAGGAGAAGGACTAGAGCGAAAACAATATATTAACCATGAAACAGGTACTATAAACTAAATAGTACAAATAGCTCGAATTAAACAATAAAGAACAAAGGATTTTGCAACTGTTTGGTGCTATTTAGTGGGTTTTTACATGACACTAGGATCATCCTAGCAGGCGAATCGTCCTACCTGCTATACATTCACTGCATTCTGTTTACATGAAAATTTGTCTTCATTTCAGTATTAGGATCATCCTACTATCCTACCATCCTGTCTTGCTGGTAGTGATATCCTAGCACTAGGAGTATGTTTCAGTCATGTAAACAGAAAAAGTAGAGATACTTTGCCAACTAGGAATTAGGAAACGAGCCACTGTTGTAGTTCAGGTGATCTAGGACAAGGCAATCACTCATTTCTTTGAACTCTGCTTCAGGTTGCTTTGGGCATGTAAACTAAACATAAAAGTTGGTTTGCCTGCTAGGATGATCCTAGTGCTAGGATTATTCTGAGGCCATGTAAACACCCCCTTAGTTGCTAAGTTGTTTCATGGTTTTAGTGTTAATTAGTGCTCAATAAATGCCTTTAATAAACACATACCAAAAACATGCCTGCCTTCTTGTACATTTGTACTCTTACAAGCTAGGCCACTGACCATTAAGTAATGTTGTGATTTACAGTTGTTGTACATATTTAATGATTTATATTTATTTGGTAAATAAAAGCTTGTTGATTACTGAAATTTTTTTCCAAACAACTTGTAGCTGCTGATATGACGAGGAATGACAAGATCTGTGCTTTAATGCAAAAACGCCAAGAGCATGATATCCGAGAACTTAACAAGGAGGTAGTGACCTTCCGCATGGAGCACCAACGCCCAGAAGACACCCGTGAATGGGACCTTAATGACCCCGACTACCTAAAGAAAGACAAGCCAGCTAGAGTGTCTGATGATGACCCTAGGTGTGGTATTGCCTCCTTGCAGAAGTTTATGGGTGAAGACTTGAATTCTAAAGAAAGGAGGAAGTTACAACAAGAGCAAATGAGGTATGAGGAATTTTTCATTTGATGACTTTGTGGATGTGTTGTTGTATAGTCCCAGAAAATATCTATATCATACAATGGAGGGAAATGGAATTTCTGTAGGGAAGAAGAGTCAAAGACAGGACAAAATTAGAGTTTGTATGGGAGGATGGGAGAAAATTAGGAGTTCACAGGTTGTAGGCAATCCATAAATTGACAAATTCTTTCTGTGGTGGGATATGGATAATTTTTCAGAAACCACACATTATCTCTTTCAGTGACAGTTCTGCCAGTGTGACTCCATTCATCCATGGATATAATCTGTAGGGCACTGAATGTACAGAAATCTCAAAAAATCAGGGGGTTCCTCAAATTTTCTGTCAAATTACATGGTCTCATTAGCAAAAAAGTCATCCCAACAATATTATTGTAAACATGGACACAAAGCTCACATTGAGCATTATATCTTCAATGTAACTACCTGTCTCAAGGGCAAATGAATAACATAATAACATACTTGGCCTCATTAAGTAATTATATATGATTTTAAGTGACATTTTCTAATATGTTATTAATATTGGTCTATTAGAGAGTGGACCAAGCAACAATCAGATGAGAAAAACCAATCACTTGCGAACCAAAAATATGCAGAACACTTGTATGACCTCAAAGCAAGAGAAATGGATCAAAGGGCATGTGAACTGGCCAGAGCTGAAGCTGAATGTCGCCGTGCAATTAACATGGCTACCAAAGACTTCAATGATGCTCTTGAAAGAGAGAGAAGGACAAAGGAAGAGTTAGACAAACAACAGGAGCAAGATGATAACTTTACAGAAATCTCCAACCATGTGTTTGGGGATATGTTGACTGAGAACCCAGATGTATCCCAGAGTGCTTTTGGACCACATAGAGTTATTACTGATAGATGGAAGGGAATGAGCCCAGCTCAGTTGGCACAGATACGATACATTCAAGAGGAACAGCTCAAAGAAAAAGAGGTTAGTTTGAAAAGCTAGCCTAAGAAGACATGATTGTGCTAAGGAGATATAGACTGTGGCTCAAAATTGAAGAAGAACTGTAAAGCCTGGTTTTCACTAGCGACGCAAGCACAAGCACAAGCAACATACGCAGACTCAGTATCATATGTATCACATAGGTGCGAAAAAAGACAATCTCTGCTAATGAACAGTACACTACTGAGTCTGCGTGTTGCTTGCACTTGTGCTTGCGTCGCTAGTGAAAACCAGGCTTAAGAAATGCTTCCCCCATTTAGTTTAAAATTGTTAAAATCAAAGTACCTTTTGAAACACAAACTGAAATTATTTGTGTTGCAATCAACAGAGACTTAAAAAAGAAGAGGAAGAACGCCAAAAGGAATATGAAAGACTTCTTCTCACACAAGCTAAAGCTGGTATATTAATGGAGAGAGAAATTGAAAGAAAGAGAAAACAACAAGAACAAGACCAGGCTCTTGAAAACCAAAGACTTGCAGCAGAGCAAAAAGCACAGTAAGTTTTCACTGTTAGCTTTTTAGAAGATGGGAAGAGATTGCCTGTGAGTTCATGACACCTAAGGCTGTGCTGTAGTTATAAGTGCCCAGGTGCTTGAGTTGACTAACACTAAAAGTTTTGGCCTTGGACCACTAAAAATTAATAGACAGTATAGACTGTATGGTAAAGCTGGTTTGGTAGGAACCCATGCAAGGGCTCGACTTTGATATTTGTTAGATCACTGCTGAAGTCTTGACAGCTTCAACACAAGCATAATAAGTGTAACAGCCTTATAGTGTCATATATGCTGTTTGGAAGCAGTGTTTTTTTGTTGTTTTTTTCATGCCTCTGTGATACAAGTCTGCCTATAATGTTGCTTGTGCAAATAGTTAATGTGTGATTCAGACCTTAGCATTGAGTTCCTCAGCTTATTGTCTTACCATCATTTTCTCAATTTCTTCCACAGCCAAGATTTCATCAACAAAGAAGTTTATTCTAATCCCCCAACAGCAGCTTACTTTATGCAATTTAACACTACAAGCAGATGAATCAAAATCACTTTAGAAATATGTGTATATATTTTATTCACTTTTAATTAATTAAAGGAAACAGGGGGTTGATCTGGTGAATATTTGACAAACACTTTTGTGGTGAATTTTTATATTTTAATACTTTATGTCTTAATTGAATATACAAATTGTCTTGTGAGCCAACATAATCTTATTTGTAAAAATGCAGTGATTTTCTTTATATGATAATTAATTGAAAAATAAATGAAAGTTCATTCAAATACATATTAAAGTTCTTCACTCAGGTAAAACAATGTGTGTTAATTACTAGTATTATGAAATTTACTTGCCAACTACAATTAGACTGCATGTGACGTATCAGCCTGTTAAACCAATTAATTCACACTAGCATATCATAATCAAAATAATTATAGAAAGCCTTAAAGGTGGTGTTAACATGACATGCAACAGCGATTTTCCATGCAATGTTGCAGAAAACTTGTCAAAGGGCTGTTACATGGAATGATTTTCCTTGCAACATCAACGTACATGACACTCTGTTGCCGCATTTTATCCTTATTGGGAACTTTTAAATTTGAATCCTAAAGAAATGGTTTTTTTTGGATGAAAGGGATAAGATTTTGCCTAATATAACTTTTGTGCAAAAGTATTTCTTGACTAGTTATTATGCTTAAGAAAGTTGATGGCAAGCAGTTGGACCAACTCCAACAAAGCGATTCAAAAACATTGATGATGTGTGGAAATTCTGTAGAAAAATTGTGAACCAGAGGTTTTACAGTGCAAAAATCAAAACAAATTGTGTCAGACCACTTAAATTATTATTATAAGTACATGTATTTGCATTGGCTGCATATGTTTTCCTTGCTGCTCTCCTATTAGCATATAGGTACATGTAAGAGATAAAAGATAAGACAGTTTTCTGGTGGTTACTGGACAATGGGCCTGAAATTATGTGAAAACAGCTTTTGGGCTTTGCATTGTAAACATATATATACTGTAATTCATTGTGCAAGGTGACCCCGGGCCCATGTGCAGCATTTTGGTTTAAAATAGCTAGTGTTAGTCAATTTTTCTCCTTTTTTTGCCTGACAAGAACATGTAAGCAGCCTGCTACAGCAATCAAAGATATGGAAAGTAAATTTAATAATATAATATAGACGGAATTAATGCAAAAACGAAATTACATCAACAAAAAAATATCACTTAAAGGCCACTTGGATGAAAATTGGTTAAAATTGAAAACTGATTATTTCTACATGAAAATGAATATAGCTAACTAGCGAGCTACTCTCTGCCAAAATTAAATATACATTTTAAGCTCATTATCGCAGAGAAATTTTGGGTTAAAACCTAAAAGAACAATAGGGTTGAGTAAGTGACATGACATTTACTCACAATTCAAATGCTAATAACCGCAACAATTTTCATCTGTCTCTTTTGAATGTGAAGAAAATATTGCTTCATGGTGATTATTGGCACCCTGTATATATAGGTTTCACTAAGTTTTGAGTCATTTTCAATTTTCATTGGTTCTGATCCACGAGCTCCTTTAAAACTGTATGAAATTACATTTAAAAAATATCACTAAAAGACGTACATCATTAAGTGTACCAGGGGCGGATTTAGGGGAGGGGTGCCGACACCCTCCTGAGACAACTTTTAATCCTTTTTTCTCAATATTTTTCCAAAATATCCTCTTGGCAGTTTCCAATTTATTTGAAGACAGTGCACCCCTGAAGACAGTGCACCCCTCCTGAAGATAATCCTAGATCCGCCCCTGTGTACAATTACAGTAATGTTGATAACGTCTACACGTACTAGCACAAAATGTATGTGCCACAAAATAGAAACCCCACTGTCAACACTTACATAATTATGCTTCACAGTCAAACATAAGTGGGCATGAATGTGCTTAGATTCAAGTGACCATCATATTTGATCGAGTCCTCAAAACTTGTCATAATTTATTATAAGCTATATATAGGTAGTGCAGCCTTAAAGGGTCTTACTTTTAAGCAATGAAATGGGTGCCATTTCAGAGAAAACTTAACTGCCATTTTGGTCTGAAATAGGGAAAATGCAAGAGCTTTGTCCTGCTTACCTCTATCCAATTTTTTGGGGGTAACACCAGCATTGATTGATACATGACAACTACTGTACGTAAGTTGGTCAACATTTGACTCATACCACTTGCAGAGGTTAGGATAGACCAAACCAAGAAGTACCAATGGCCCTGAAGTTCCAAAAGTTAAGGGCCATTATGTAAATTATCGTTTGAGGGCCAATATGGGACGGTAATACCCTCTAGAAAACCGGTTTGCGTATTCGGCCCTGCATGACGTCAAGGCTTCAACCAGTTTCTTTTTCTTGACTGTGTATTATGGGCTGACATTTTACTCATTGCTCACATTTTTTCCTCGCCTAAAGGCTCAGCAAAATACATATGCGGCTCGTAAAATATCAGCCCGTAATACACAAGAAAATATCTAATAAGTTGTATTTATTATATAACTATAACATAATTTGACCAAATAAGGATGAGAGAACTCAGCAAATATGAGGCCGTATTACATGCTTTATATTACAGTTGAAAAATGGTTTGCCATAGCTTTACACAGAACAATTAGAGAATAGGGGAAACTAAGAAGCAGTTATAGAATAAATCCTTTATTAGATATTTTCTTTGTGTTACAGACTGACATTTTACTTATTGCTCGTATTTTGCCTTGCCTTCCAACCTCATAAAATATCAGCCCATAATACACAAGAAAATATCTAATACATGTAAGTGGTATACTTTATTTTTTGAAACCATATGCCATTAAAAAGTAAATAATATTTGTTCAGTTTGGTCTAGAATACACACACACATTTCTTCTGCAGAGAAAATAATGATCTAAGATATGCATAACCTTAATACCTTTTCTACACTCCAAACTGAACACGAGGTGTGTGCCTAGCTATCTTAACCTCAGTCAGCATTTTATCCCCAAGAGGTATCATTTGTAAATATTTAACATTTCACCCAACCCATTTAAAAATGCTACCTTTAAACTGAATTTCATATTTATATATAATTATATATATTAATATATAATATCATACCAGCTAATCCAATAAACCTACCCAATGGTGCTTTTGGCCCAGTTCGGATGTCAAACTTTTGCTGCGTCGAATCTAATAACATCAAAGAGGGCCGTCTAATTATCCATTGTTTTCAATGCATTTGACGCGGCAAAAGTTCGACGTTGAACTGGGCCTTAGTATGTTTATGGATATTTAATAATTCCCACAGAAATCTTAATAAATTAATTTAACTTATGTATATACAGATGAATAATAATATTTAGAATCAATTGGATATTTTATCCATGCATGCTATTTTATCAAATAAATAAATAAGGATTAGCTAGGTGCCCTCTCTGACTCTAAAACTATTATACTTCACATTAAACCCTGCATGGGCTAATAATTATAATAATGGGAAACTCACAAAATCTAAACTGGGAATGAATACAGCTGCCAGCTACAGTAAGAGAGGCTTGAATTATTTGCATGGTCAAGTGAAACTGTGTGGCAAGAACAATAAAATCATTTTACATCAGAAAGAATTCCTAATTAACCTTGTCATTATGCAGGAATCTGGTAAACGATGTCATGTGATCATGCATGCATGCAAAACCTCTACTATACACACAGACAACTGAATCTCACTGAATCTGACTTAAGGTAGTACCGGATCTTCCCAAATCTTCAATGAATTTTTTTTTTAATTCTGTCATTTGAAGTTTATTGTTAGGGTATTCAAATAATGAAAAAAAAAAGAAGGGGGTCCCCGTATTAGTTATGGAGATATAAGGCGTCAAAAAGGAGGGATTTTTCAGTTTTCCGCGCGTTTTTGCCGAAAATCTGATTCCGTCAATAAATTCGAATTACTCGATTGGATTTAACAAAGAAAAACAGAAAACTGCATTAAACGGTAGTTGTTGAATCTAGGAGACATACCTTGATAAAAAATCCATCCAATCTTTTGAAAGTGACGTGAAAATTAAATTCTAGAAGCGAAATTGCTTGCAATTCGGAGGAGTTATATGCGTGTGTAGTTGTAAAAATGTTGAAAATTCATGACAATTTTAACTATGAAATTTTTTTTCCCGCACTAAATCGAAAGAATACGATATCTAGCTTCAAATGAAAAGAATAAAACAGGGGGTCACCGTATTATTTCAAGAGTTAGAGAAGCAGAAAAGAGAAAAATACGCTGAAAACGAACTCCAAATGTCACCATTTTAGCAATTTTCTCACCGGCTTTTTCGATAAATAATATTAATCAAATTTAAAAATTCGATGCTGAATACCTACATTATACAGTACACAAGATTTCATAGTTAAAATTTTTCCGGTATTTTGATGACAAAATGCTATTTTTCTCCACTAAAGTTAGAGTTTCTTCACTTTCAATCGTTCGCTTACTAGAGTCCAGACTCCCCACGGTAATACCAATGCTCTCTAATAAAAGTGCGCACGCTCGAATGCGCGCGGGAGATGCGCAGTAGCAAGTGTCCGGAACTACCTTAATTGCCCTGTCACATACTGACAGTAAAACACAGTAAATTATGGAAAGCCTCACCAATTATAATTATAGTATCAACAACTATGTTTTTGAATAATTTGATATTGCAGAGCTTTCAGATGATTCATCCATCTTCTTTCTATGGAAAGCTTGTTGACCCAATGGAAACCCTATAAAGGCTTCTCTTTTATAAGCTTAATTCTACCATAAGGGTAGGGGTGGGGTCGCGTATCACTCCTATTTATCCCTATCTCACAAAAACTCTACTCTTCTGCGGCCTATGAATAATTTTACATATTTAATTTTGTCAAAGGGCACTGTTAAATGTGTTGTAGTTTGAAGATGATTCAGCTTTAGATTTTGGAATTGGACCTTCAAAAAACATTGAAAGAAAATTACTGTTTCATAGATATGAAGTATACATAACATTTTTTATCCCACACCATAGAAAATACAGCAAATCAGAAAGCAGGAAAGCAGTGGATATTCAGTGGTATTTAATTATGGTAATAGGCCATATCCACTAACAGGTCACGTGACCCTATCTCCCCTAAATCAAGCAGCACCGTCAAAATAAATGCCAGATTGAAATACAAAGAGCACCTCAATATTAGTTAAAGTGCAAAGTTTCAGCTCATAAGATGTAATAGTAATTACAGGAGAAATGACAGTAAATTTAAGATGGGATATTTTCTTAAGATTCATTTGGAAAAATGAACTGAAACTTTGCACTTTTACTAATATCAAGGTGCTCTTTCTATTTCTGGCATTCATTTTGATGGTGCCACTTGATGTAGGAGAGACAGGGTCACGTGACCTGGTAGTGCATATGGCCTATATATTGGCTGTATTCTGATCTTTATGGTGTGGGATAAAACATTTATACTATATGGTTTCTCAATAATTATTAGGCATACTGCAGATATCCCACTTGTCACTTGTATCTTTGTACACACACTCACCTAAAGGCTCATGTGTATACATCTAGCAAAATTAATACAAGTGACTTGTGGGATATTCCACAGTAATCCACACAAAAGCATTGTATAATTAACTAGTATATGAAAAAGGTTGGCGATGATGAGTAATTCAGTTCATCTAATACAAATATATTTAACATCACTTACCAGATTCAGAATAATTGCAGCTAATTAACCCTTTCTCATGCAGGTTCAGAATGGAGTCTGCTATAATCCTAGCAGTTTTTTTCTAGGTTGAGATAAGAATTTCAAAACTTACTGCAAATGTATGTAATAAATATATATGTGTATTAAAAGTTCTGCATAGTCTGGAAGAAAGCACGTACATTTCTAGACAATAGTATATATTGCTGGCATATCTTTATTTTTATGAATGAATCCGGCCCATCCTCCATTCACTGGAAACAGTACGTACTTTACATAGAGCGGTTTTCCTATGAGTGGGAAACTGACCATACTGTACCTAGTCCAGACCCAGGCCTCTTTTTACCCCGCCCGGCTTCGGTAAAACAGAGTCCAGAAGAACTTGCATGCGCATGCGTTACATGAACCAATTAGACACCGTAAAATTTTGGTGTGACCTGGTTACAAGGCCTTTTGATAAGTCACACAGGGCTTGGATTTGCTCCAATTTGGGTAAAAACTTGTGCTTCGTACAAGTGAAGACGTACTTAACTGCTTCGATGAATTCGTTTTCAAAATGAGCCCTATATAGCTGATTTAATTCAGATAAATTTCAACGAGAGCTTTGTAACCAAGTCACACCAAAATTTTACGGTGTCTGATTGATTCATGTAACGCATGCGCATGCAAGTTCTTCTGGACTCTGTTTTACCGAAGCGGAGCAGGGTAAAAAGAGGCCTGGGTCTGGACTATACTGTACCGTGACCGTGTCAGTGCCGTAATATGGGGCGCCGTTTCGGACATTATTTGGAACAATGTAAATAGATGTTGGGTTCCAAATATTCATTCTAAACTTTAGAAATACATTCTTTTCTCTAAATATTCCTTCGAAACTTTCGTGATTAATTCGTCCTAAACTTTCGTTGTCGGTGGCTTCTTAAATGAGCGTGCTACAATTATTTTGTCACATTCTATTTCATAAATCGGTTCGGAACGAAGTCAAAAATAGGTCAGTATTTCATGTAAGCCCCCATGAAATGTCCTGAGATTACTGTCCTGACAACTGTACATCCCTTTGACCAACTGTACATCGCTGTCACCAACTGTACCTAGTTGTGATCGACTGTTCGTAGGTTTGACCAGCAGTCCCTAGCCATGAACAACTGTCCCTAGCCGTGATCAGCAGTCCCTAGCCGTGAACAACTGTCCCTAGCCGTGATTAACTGTCCCTGGCCGTGATCAACTGTCCCGTGCCGTGATCAACTTCCCTGGCCGTGATCAACTGTCCCTGGCTGTGAGTAAGCTGTCCCTAGCTAGTATTAGCTGTCCCTAGCTAGGAGTAAGCTGTCCCTAGCTATAAACCAACTGTCCCTAGCTGTGACCAGCTGTCCCTAGCTGTAACCAACTGTTCCTAGCTGTAACCAACTGTCCCTACCCATACCCAACTGTCCCTGGCTGTGTCTAACTGTCCCTAGCTGTGATCAACTGTCCCTATCCGTGACCATCTGTCCATAGCTGTGATCAACTGTCCCTAGCTGTGATCAACTGTCCCTAGCCGTGATCATCTGTCCCTGGCCGTCAACAACCTTCCCTAGCTGTGAGCAACTGTCCCTAGTCGTGAACAACTGTCCCTAGGTGTGACCAACTGTTCCCAGCTGTAACCAACTGTCCCTAGCTGGGAACAACTGTCCCTAGCTGCGAACAACTGTCCCTAGTCGTGACCAACTGTCCCTAGCCGTGACCAACTGTCCCTAGCCGTGAACAACTGTACCTGGCCGTGATCAACTGTCCCTGGCCGTGATCAACTGTCCCTGGCCGTGATCAACTGTCCCTGGCCGTGATCAACTGTCCCTAGCCGTGAACAGTTGTCCCTAGCCGTGAACAACTGTCCCTAGCCGTGAACAACTGTCCCTAGCTGTGATCAACTGTTCCTTGCTGTTAACAACTGTCCCTAGTCGTGACCAACTGTCCCTAGTCGTGACCACCTGTCCCTAGCCGTGAACTGTCCCTAGCCGTGACCAACTGTCCCTAGCCGTAACTAACTGTCCCTAGCTGTGATCAACAGTCCCTAGCTTTAGACAACTGTCCCTAGCTGTGATCAACTGTTTCTAGCTGTGAATAACTGTCCCTAGTCGTGACCAACTGTCCCTAGCCGTGACCAACTGTCCCTAGCTGTTATCAACTGTCCCCTATCTAGGGCTTCAACTGGTCCTAGCTAAGGAGTTCAACTGTTCCCTAGCTAGGATTAACTGTCCCTACCTAGGATTAGCTGTCCCTAGCTAGGATTAGCTGTCCCTAGCTAGGATTAACTTGATCGGCCTAGCCTAGGAGTAGCTGTCCCCTAGCTAGGAGTAGCTTGTCCCTAGCTGTCCCTGGCTGTCCCTACCTAGGATAGCTGGTCCCTAGCTAGGATTACCTTGTCCCTATCTGGGATTAGCTGCCCTAGCTAGGATTAACTGTCCCTAGCTAGGAGTAGCTGTCCCTAGCTGAGGATCATCTGTCCCTGGCCGTCAACAACCTTCCCTAGCTGTGAGCAACTGTCCCTAGTCGTGAACAACTGTCCCTAGCTGTGACCAACTGTTCCCAGCTGTAACCAACTGTCCCTAGCTGGGAACAACTGTCCCTATCCGTGACCAACTGTCCCTAGCCACGATCATCTGTCCCTAGCTTTGGACAACTGTCCCTAGCTGTGATCAAATGTCTGTCGCTGTGATCAATTGTCCCTAGCTAGCTTTGAACAACTGTCCCTAGCCGTGAACAACTGTCCCTAGCTGTGATCAACTGTCCCTAGCTGTGATCAACTGTCCCTAGCCGTGAACAACTGTCCTTAGGTGTTAATGTAATTCAGAAAAAGAAACTCAATATATAGGTAGTACATATAGCAATTTTGAGTAGTAACTTGCAACAACTAAATCAGTTTAGCTATTAAAATTTCCTTGTAATATTAGATTCATGGTAATGAATATGGTATTCACTTTGTTTACTAATATTTGTAAGAAAAAAGAGTATTTTAAAGTGGTATTTATTCAAAATTTCGTAGAAAGTACCAATTAGTGTAATTGCCCTCTTCAATCTGGTTCCACTACGAACAAATATTGGGGTGATGGAAAGCCTGGCAATGTTCTGCTGATCCGGTCCCTCCATCCCTATGTAACTGTGATCTTTTTGGTTAATAAGCATTTCTGTTAGCAAAAAGCCTTGGAACAATCAAAGTAATAGTAATTAGTATGTGTTTGATTTTTTATTCAATAATGATATCTTTTAATTGACCAAAAGTACAGAAGTTCTGGTTATTTCCGAATCGTGTTGAACTTAAACATACATTATGCTTTGGTGTCATGATATTTTGAATTCTATCTTGACAGACTATTAGTATTGACATAATTATAACATGCCAAGTTGTGAATGTTTGTCTACAGTCTTGCATAAAGCACTTCTCTTTTTTCCTCTAATTGTTTCAATTTCGCTGCGATCTGTCCACAAGTCTTTGATCTAATAGGGAGCTTGGCCTCTTCACAAGGTTTTGAATTTGCCACATTGTTGTACAGTTCAGTTACGTTATCGAGTGAAGGGAATGTCAAAGTTGAGGACAAAAACGAAGCAATTGTAATCAAAAGGCATTGTTCAAAAATAGTCCACATGTTTTGATTTAAGGGTACATTTAAAGAAGTAAGATAGTCTGCACTTCGAGCTTTTTTATATGGCGATGGATTTGTCCTTTTCCTTTTCCTTGTAACACCAGTTTTAGTATCGTCGTGGTTAGTTTTCCTTGTGCCGTTTGGGTTTCCACAGTTTTGGCATGAGCATGTATCTTCACATTTTCTGTTTGCTTTCAGGCAAGGGCATCTAGACTTACGATTTCCATCAGCACAAGCACTATGTTTCGTTGACCGTGAGGCACTAGTCTCACCACACCTGCAAGAGATAGGGTGACCAGTCTCTGGTCTGTTTCTCTGGATTTCAGCGACGCTTTCCTTTTGGTTTTGGCAACCTGTGCAACGACAGTCCCGAACAACTATGTTCTTTTTTTACACAAGGACAACGACTTCCAGGCATACACGAGCTGGTTCTTCCTTTCTCGGAATTATTCTTGCCACATGAACATATTTTCATATCTCCACCGCACTTTTTATGATCTGTAACATAAGAACCCGGCAGTAGTACGTTAGTACGTTATTTCTATACATGTATAGTGTATGTGAGTGTATTTCACGGAGATTTATTCCATATTTTGTTTCTCTATATTATCTATATTGAAATGGAAACGTTGACGTAGGTCTGAATTTAAATCTGAGATGATAAATAAATAAATTCTTTGTGTTCCTTGACTAAAATACGAAAAAAACGTAATTCTAACTCAAACATATGAACTTACATTCTAATATTGCAACAAACTTCATCATTTGGCGTCGTATATATCAAAATTTGTACTGATCTAGTTTCAGATGTCAGATTCAGATCTCCGAGGCAATCAACGTTTCCTGAAATAGGCGTATCTATTATATTGCCATTAAAATGTTATTTGTTAACTGAAAATATAAAGGGTTTTCAGAATTAGAGATAATTTGTTGAGAAATCTGTGAAAATTTTAGAGGAGACCGAAATGACTCCTGTGGACACCAGAAATGAATTTTTCGTGTAATTTGAGGTTCTAGTTTCTGTCAAAGATCGAGATATGCCACACGCGCTCGTTATGAATGCACGTTTCAAAATGGAGAGGAAAGGCAACTATACGAAATATTTGGATACGATCTCTCGTGATCCTTGGTACGACTTCTAAACTGAAATGTTACGTCGTTACCTCCTCGTGATACCTTTATTTTCTTCGGATCTTCGTTAGCTCGCGAATCTGAATGATAAAAACCCGCAACGATTCATGCTATAGACAAACCTCGATCT